>CM066915.1:29994620-30594620 GCA_033964015.1 Scolanthus callimorphus | reverse complement strand
GAAAACAATGAACTCTCAAAGTTGACGCCCACAAACATTGATCACGTGGTACAAAAGCAACTCATCACGTGGTACAGAAAAAGTGATCACGCGATCAATTTTAGACAGCCGCCGGCGGGCTGAAAAACCGAGAGGTGTAACGGTCTACTGGGAAGAGTAGTATGCCCACCGAAAAATCATATCCAAATACAAGTTATGTGGAAGAGGGGAACGTGAACATATTTTCCCAAACTAGCGGTCAATATTTTGTGGTATTTGTCCGTCTCAAAATCGTAATTAGTTTATAGTGTTAGGTAAAGATCAGGGCACGCTGGTAGGAGGGTCAAGTCTAGTAGGAGGGTTTGTTTCACGTTTCTTTGGTCACCTGAGCGGGGTAAACATATGGAGCAGAGCTTTGACTACATGCGAGATACACTGGATGTCCACAAGAGCTTCCAGTGACTCAGGGACGCAGCGCCTCGCGGCTTGCACTAGCCGACGCGACAAGACTTGGCGCGCAAAGTTTTCTCTTCCAAGATAGAAATTCATCTCGAACGAACGAACAGAAAAGAACCAATGAATGGCAAGTCGAACAAATCTTCGCGGGTAAAAAGTGAGATTTTATTTTTTTACTGTATTATCTTACAAAGCAACGTTCAATGATCTAAAACAGAACTATGGCCATCAACACGACTTCATCTAACATAACGTCGCCGAGCTTAACACTTTGACGCTATTTCATGCCTGTTCTCTCTTTTCGTACGTGGTGTGTTCGAGTGGAGCGATGTCCTTCGTGGAATCCACGGGTATAATTCACAGGTATTCGAGAGAAGATAACGTTCGCTCGCTAAACACGGCTCTTTGCCTGATTAAACAACAAGAACAACTACTAAAACAACAACGACGACAATAACCACAACAACGACACTAACAACATACATACATATATATCACATACAGTTTATTTCGACACGGTAAAATACTCAGTATAAAAATTAAAAGTATCTGCATAGCGACACAACACTTATACTATACAACAAGGGTCGCCTATGAAATGTCACCTTGATATGGAAGAGCGTCTAGTTGTTTCCTGGCCTATTAACCAACCAAGACTCATTTTGCCTTGTTTTATAAGATTTCTTCTGCCTTTTTAGGGTCAAACAAGTCTTTCAGGCTTGAAAACCCTTCTTC
The DNA here is from genome assembly GCA_033964015.1 of Scolanthus callimorphus. Classification (NCBI taxonomy): domain Eukaryota; kingdom Metazoa; phylum Cnidaria; class Anthozoa; order Actiniaria; family Edwardsiidae; genus Scolanthus; species Scolanthus callimorphus. Next base: position 30,593,450 of record CM066915.1, on the reverse strand, counting down.
ATCCTCAACAGATTCTTTCTCTTTCCTTGGCGGGACAGGAATTGCAGGGAGGTCTTTGATTCGAATCTCGTTCTTGAACAGCTGACCAATATGTTTCTAAAAGGGAAAAACATTCTGCTTGTAATCCAGTAAAAACCCACGTACGAGAACCTGGATTGGTCCATACTAATCCATTGTTTCTCCTTTAATTTTAAAATCAAATAGGAACCTGTTAAGGCTGAAATTCTATGTTCGTGTGCGTAGGTTTTTACTGTACTTTCTTATCTGTCAAGAGACACGCCAGGGGTGGATTTAGGATCTCCAGAAGGGGGGGGGGGGCAAAGTGAAATAATTGAAGCAAAAGTTGGAAACTGCTCCAGCAAATACAGTAAATGTATGGGAAAATCTATCGAAAAAGGGGGGCCCGGGCCCACTGAAACCCCCGTAAATCAGCCTATGCACGCACTAAGTAAATCAAATAAAATTTACGGTCGCGCATATGCGACCAGCATGCGATGGGGTCGTGCGATCTAACAATGATCGCCCTCTATCCAAGCACGTGTTTGCAATTTAGAACGCGCGTCTGAGATGATTATCGAAGATTGTGTATTTGCTTACAAAAAAACAGTCACGCGTTCAGTAAGTGGTTTTACTTGGCTTGTGATTGGCTGACGGGGAAACCATTCAACAGCAGCTTGTAAATTCTCTCGTTCATGATTGGCTAGGTGTACTGGGTCTTACTATGGTCATGTGAAATATGTTCTAATGAGCTCACACAACCAACCATATCTATACAGATGCTTTTGATATCTGACGGATGGGGAAAATCCCCGAGGCGCTAGATCTTGGGACCACCGTACATAACCGACCTGGCATTACATTGGAAGGATCGGGAGTACCTGGATTATTGGCTGGACAATTTTCGTTAAAAGGTCCTTTTGTTTCCTTTGATTAGCTTTGATATTACGAATTGAGGTGTGGAATTGCTGAAACGACATAAAAATAAAAATTCATCTCATTTGGTGAGTAAATCATATGATGACATATTGATGCGTCGTGTTCCATCGAGAGTAATTAAAGTGTTTGTAGCGCCCCCAGCCAGACCTAAAAAGAGGAAATTTACATGACCAAAAAACCATTTGACTTGTTCCTAACTCACCTGGACTATGACTGGGTCACACCCTGTCGCTTGTTGTAGTACCTGGGCGATCGTAGGGTATCGTGGTGCCTACAAAACGAAAACTAGTCTTGACATGAAAACTATTACGCTCTAAGCAGTCTTCACTCTAAAGTGAGTTGCGCGGTAACTCAACAAAAATGCAGCATAAACGTGTGTTGCTAGGTAACTCACCCAGATGGCATACAAGAGTGTTGCTATCCTGATAAGATGTTGTTCTCCCCCTCCTTGGACTTGCAAGCCCTTGAAAAAGAGTAAAAAATAACGTCGTTGGTTTCGTTCACCCTAGGCGTTGCCCCTATCCCCGCTGATAGAGCAGATTTCGTATGACTGCGAAAAGTACCGTGACAAAGTTGTTTCGCGCCGCGACCGTGACCGTACCGCGACTACGCGATTTCATTCCATTTACAGCAGGCCAGGTTCCGTACCGCCACCGCGACAGTACCGCGCCGTACCGCGGCACTTTTCACAGTCATACGACATCTGCTCTATTTACACTCCCTCACAGTAGTCTCTATCCATCCGCTGATCGTGGTGGCTAGCTTTATCTCATCGGGCATGGCTGTAACTTAAATCTCCTGGGCATGGTTCTTAATCATATCCGCTGAAAATGCTCCTACCCGAAGAACTTGTCTGTAGAGTTGCTCCACAACAGGCGGCATGATCGGCCTGTTATTGGCATCACCCCATTCCATTATCTAGTAAAGAAAACCCTTTTCAAGTTAGCAACACTATCAGATAATCAAACATAATCAGAAAGAAAACAGTTTACCTCCTGTCCCGCTTAACTGCTGTCGCACGTGTTCAAAGTCGTATCCACTGACGAAAGAGTCGATGGGACAGACACAAAAGACAAAAAACGTCTCGGTACGAGACTGCTTGTTCGGTCAAATTTAAAGAGCCCGAGTGGGCATAGCCTGCTAGCCGGCTCCCCAGAGGGTTTGTTCGGATATTTGATTTTTTGGGCGCGCGGGATTCCTGTGTCGCGGGAGAAAAAAGACACAGGAATCCCGCGCGCCGAAAAAGTCAAATATCCGAAAACCCCACAGGAGAGCCATCTCGCAGGCTAGAATGGGCATTTCTGTTCATTGGTAAAAAGGTACAACAAACAAACTTTGAATCTGTACTCTGGCTATACCTTTTTGACGACCGGAAGGCAGAGACGACACGCTTTGTTGCACGCGGAGGAGTCCAGCCATGTGAAAGCTGAGAATACTGTATACAAGAGCTGTTCGTTCACCGACTGAAGAAAAGATACGGAAAACTAAGGTTAAGCAGCGGCGTAGCCAGGAATTTCTGAATGGGGAGGGGGGGGGGGGGCGGACAGTGAAAACATGGGACGAAAATGTTCAAATTTCCTTCAGCAAATACAGTAAATGTATGGGAAAATCTCCCGAGAAAGGGGGGGGGGGGGGCGGCCCCCCTGGCTACGCCTCTGTTAAGGGCGGATCTCAAACGCTTCTACATCGCACGGCAAAGAAATAGAGGCGTAGCGGTAATCGTGGGTAATGTAAAATTCTCAAATTCATTGATAATTCATCAAGCTTAACAAAGAAAATCATAAGCAACGTTTGAAATCCTCGCATTAGTTTCTGAACTTGACTTGTCCAAAAACCTCGTGAAGGCTTCGAGGAACAATAGAATTGAAGGGTTCTTTTTCAGTAATCACAGGGGCCCAATGTTCAACATTACGGCAGTTTAAATTGCCGCGTACCTCATTTTCCAAGAGGGTCTCCCCGAGGGGCCCAAGGTTGACGTCTTCTGTGTTAGCTGCAGCACACAAAACAGAAGGGTAAGGGCTACTCTTCATACAGGGACCTTCTTCATTTTATTAATTCGCCTAGAGTTAATGTCCCGAGTTACAGATGCGAGCTTATTTGCAGACTTCTCCGCGTGAACGACTTTTCCGTGTGAACGCGCGCGAAACGTGGATAAATGAGCTCATAAAGTGATCGAGCGAGCAAATCGACGAGAGACTGCGAAAATCTAGAAGAATCAAGAATATGACCATGGGCAAGTAACAAAAAAGAGCCATCCTTGTACCGTTTCAATGTTAATGCTATTCCTTTCTACGGGAAGGTGGTGGTCCCTTCAGTCATTATGAGTCAGATAAATTATCCATTTCCACTCTCTGGTATAGCCGAACAAAACACACGTTTCTCGTGCTTTGCAACACAAATAATGGAGCAAATTTACCACTTTTGGGCAATTTAGACGCCGTCTCATCATCAACTCCTTGGTCCATTTCCGTGTCGCCGTCTGTGGCGGCAATCGCAGCCTCCTCCAAGCGCTTGGTGGTGAACGCAAGACCTCAAGGAAGAATACATGAGTTAATATACGTAGTCACCATGGCACTGTAATAAAGTCTTTGTCTTGTCTTGTAATAGTACCCGTTCTAGGTGCGCAAAGAGTTAATATACGTAGTCACCATGGCACTGTAATAAAGTCTTTGTCTTGTCTTGTAATAGTACCCGTCCTAGGTGCGCAAAGAGTTAATATACGTAGTCACCATGGCACTGTAATAAAGTCTTTGTCTTGTCTTGTAATAGTACCCGTTCTAGGTGCGCAAAGAGTTAATAAACGTAGTCACCATGGCACTGTAATAAAGTCTTTGTCTTGTCTTGTAATAGTACTCGTTCTAGGTGCGCAAAGAGTTAATATACGTAGTCACCATGGCACTGTAATAAAGTCTTTGTCTTGTCTTGTAATAGTACCCGTTCTAGGTGCGCGGAGGTTTGTGAGAAAGCCCGCGCGTATGAGTGATTACAGGTCTACGTAGTACTTCATGGTGAGATGAAAGTTGGTCCGTTATCACCTGGTACTCACCCCCTCTCCCTAGGCTACTCACTGCAGACCCCCTGGTCAGGCACTAGCTCAGCATGTCCATGAGGTGTTTTGTGAAAAAATGAAAAAGTTGGTTCTCTATTACCTCCTGGAGTGTTATGCGGAGTCCCAGGAGGTAATGGAGATCCAGGAGGTCCTCTATTACTCCCCAGTAACCCTCCCCCACCCCCTAGGTATTCACAATAGACCCCCCTGGTCAGATACTTACTAAACACGTCCATGTAGTCTTTTGTGATCAGATGAACAAGTTGGTCCTCTTCCTGGGACTCCGCATAACACTCCTCAGTAACCCTCCCCAACCCCCTAGGTATTCACAATAGACCCCCCTGGTCAGATACTTACTAAACACGTCCATGTAGTCTTTTGTGATCAGATGAACAAGTTGGTTCTCTATAACCTCCTTTGATTCCGAATCACGCTCTTCACCAGAGGCCCAACTAAAAGAAAAGGGTACGGGTATAAAGTGAGTAATACAAAAAAGTAACGCCCAAGTGAGTGAGTGCCTTGATTTTTACTCAAATGTGAGGTCAGCTTTTATGCATATTCAACATATGTTTAATGCATATTCAAAACGCTGAGTTTTTACCTGACTTTGTATGAGAATTCTAATCCTCTTCAATCGTTCTCGTGTTTTTGGACTTTAATTGGCTGCTGCGAATCAAGTTTATAGGACCAGTGGAAACACGGGCGAGTTTCACCTAAGTAGCTTACCTCTCAGTTTGTCGTATTCTGACTTTTGTCCATTCCCCATCCAGATGCTAAAACAAACATCAGTGTAGAACATTAATGAAATCGCCAGTGATGTTCCAGCTTATCAAATTCGGATGGACGTCTAACAATAATTACTTCAAGCCTGGTTTTTGGGATTGTACACCCCTTTCGGATTGAACCCTTGCGCGGTTTACAGTTTACGAGGGCCTCTTACCTGTAACATATAACCAAAGAACGCGAGAAGAACAGGTAGAATAGCTACTTGGTGGCACTCGGGAGGACAACACGCGACATAGGGACGGAGAAACTGGCGTGAAGGCGTCAAGGAAAATTGAGAATAACACAACCATGTCAACCAAACAAAATGCTCCGTCGTGGCACCATCCAGGGAGGGGGGAGGGGGGAGGGGGGGCAGTGCCCCCTCCCCAATAATATTTACGGTTCCAATAATCGACAGTTGCTTTTCTGGGCTTTCCAGAGACGAGATTGAGCCAAATACTAGTAATTTGGCTCAAAATGTTGATGTATTCCGGCCGTCTCGCGGCCCTAAAATTTCAAAATTTCCTTCCAAAAATAAGGAGAATAATTTTATATCTCCGACAGTGCCCCGTCTCCAACATAATTTTGCTTCAATCTCCTCTGTAACAAGCTCAGTACTACGTTACTACATACATGATACACTACGTTAGTCATACGAAAGCTGAATCATGGAAATTCTTCCCCGAGTCTTGGCTATTGTAGTAAAGGATATGCATGGCTAGTCTGAGTCTGTAGTTGGGAAGGAATCGTAGCGTATCGATGACTCGTTCCACGATACACAGGGCCAGGGCAGGTTCATTGTATATACGCGCTACACCAGCATGACCCAAAGTATTATAACTGGAAACAAGAAACGAACCTTACGACGTAAACGATTAGCTGACTCAGGCGCGTTCTAGCGATTTTCGAGGCGACTGGGAGCGAGCTAGTGCGAAAGGCATCATGGGAAGGGCGAGCGGAAGATCCCGTGGTCCTTTGCGACAGCGCCCGGGCCTTCCCCATGATGCATTGCGACTCTCTTGGTGTAGCACACATAGGTTCTTGAACACATTGAAATGGCAGTTTTAATTATTGCAGTCTCTGTCTAACTATTCCACAGAATAGAAATGGGAGGTGCACTACGTAATTCCAAAATATAGCAAATGTTGGGCGGTAAAATTTTAACCAATCAGACACCTCCTCGCACAAACTAATCGCCAAACGTTGCTTGAACAAAAACGTTCCTTGTAAATAAATAGTATACTGCATAAGAATAACAAATAAACTTGAATTTCGAACTTGAAAAAGAAACATGTAACTTTCAGAGGCTCCTCCGTCACGCTTCTTCCTAGAAAAGACATTCATTAAATTTCCCATGCTACAGCAAAGGGTTCAGATAAATGCACAGTTTTCGCCGAAAAATACACTGCAGAAGCTGGGTCACGGCAGACACTTACCGTTGGCAAGTATCGCTTTCTCAATTTTTGTTTTGGCCACTAATAGCCTGGAACTATTACACAGGCAGCCCGAGTCACGCACGAGCAGGCACGTTTTTCTGATTTGGAATTCTCTGAGATATTTACCAGGCTTCGGTGAAGTAGAAGATGTAGTGTTTAGTCTTAGCCACCACGTCACTGTCGGACGGGTTTGGTCTTTGCCCTTCTTCATGATTATCCAGAGCTGAATGGAGAAGAGAAATAATATTAGTGAAATCCGCAAAACCTGCAATTTGATTAGCTCCCCTCTTGGCTCCCCTACAGTCTCTCTAATATTGAACGAAGGCGTCGCTGATAATCACGGCGCCAGAGGTGCGTACATGTTTTAGTATAACTGCTTTTTAGACGAAAAAAACTAGGAGTGCGCGCGTTTCTAGCACACAAGACACATTTGAAAAACCTTGTAATGAAGAGAGAGAGAGAGAGAGAGAGAGAGAGTACTTTACAGCCAAAGACGCTCAAGCGTCCCCCCGTCAGGGGCGGATTTAGACCAGTGCAACCGAAGCAAATGCTACGGTCAGATTTGAGAGACTTTATTAATTTGTCCTCCTTAGTCGCTTTGATAGCTTCTAGTTTGTTTTATTCTGGTCTTCTACATTTATTTATCCTATATGCGCTAAACATAATTTTCTAGGTTGTTTGCCGCTCTCAGTTAGACTTTCCAGAATCATCTGTCGTTTTGCATAATCTCCGTTGCGAGCGAGCGCCGAATTTTATCGATTGATCTTCGACAAGCCAACGACGCGTTCGTTGCCGCCGAGAGATGATACTATATTTAGCGACTTTGTTGCTCCTATTACATGCTAAAAATAGTAAATCCAGCGCCTGTTGCTGGGGGTGGTCTTGTTACTATTTTTGGTGAAACGGCTCCTGTCCGCTCCTGTCAGGCGACTAAAAATAACTTTTTGCCAGACGTATTGAAACAGTTAATAGTCCGGCGGATTAGAGCACATTTTCGAGGAAATTGCGCATTGTAGGCTAAAGCCCCAATTTTTTGCCAGTTGATAGTTTTCAATGTATTTTTAAATCGTAGATATGGAGGCACGCTAGAATTTTTTCGTAGCGAAAGCTAGAGAGGTTTTAGATTGGACTACTGTTTAGCTCAATAGCAGCCATTTTGAATGCTTTGTTATTCAAATGAGGTTTAGAACTTAGCTTTGTGAACATTCAAGTTGTTCTCTAGACTACACAGCCACAGCAGCTCAACATTTGCTAATTCTGAACTATGGATTGAGCTGACTGACTTCGGCTAAGCGTCTGCTTAGAGTTTTTGGTGATCTATAAATGTCATGATCAGTTTATTGTGAATGTTTATAATTTCTATTGTAAAACAATAACCTGACTGCCCCCTGACTGAGATTTGATGAAATGCGTTTCAAGAATGACCAACAAATTCTAAAAAAGATCGAGATAATTGGTACCTCATGTGTCAAATGTGTAAAACGAAGCTTGTCTCTAAAATTTTGGCATGATATTTCTTCCTAGTACTGTGCTATACTCTATAACCACGGACGATGGAAGATTTCACTAAGTGCCGCAGAGCTCATGAATAACAAAGGGATTCAAAGATGGCTGCCAATGGCAAAACAATGGTTCACATTAAAACTGTTCTAGCTTTCGCTACGAATAAAATTTAGCGTGCCTTCATATCTATCTTCAACAAAATACTGAAAACTATTGACATGCAAAGTCTGGAGTCTTTAGCCAAAAGTGCGCAATTTTTACGCTAATCCGCCGGACTACTGGTAGACTTTACGAGCCTGGTAAATCTCTCCCTCGTTCATTTAGAGAAGAAGTTGTGGATTAATATTATCAGGGATATTCCAAGAAGCACAAAGTCAGTGACTTAAGAGTGTCGGAGCGTGGTGTCAGGTAAATAATCTAGCCGAAATTTGGGTTGAAATTGAAAGACGTTTTCCCAAGCCGAATGCATTATTGAATCGAATAATGGTCCAATATTCCAAGAATCAGCACATTTTTGCACTCTAGAGGGGGACGCTTGGGCGTCTATAGCCGTAATTAAGGCATTGTTTCCATATCTGTCGCATCAGTCGACCGTGAAACAATGTCAATTAGAATTACTGGAATTAGTCGACAACCCCTTCTATTTCGCTGCTTGAGTGAATGACAAGGGGTTATTAGCATAATACCTCCTTTATATTACAATCCATAGGGAGTTCATTACCAATGCAAATGAGGTTTGCATAGTATATGGTCGGTCTGAAACTCGAGGTAAACAGTATGAATGAAATGAGGCATTTGCCAGAAATCGCTCAAGAAGGGATAGTTCGTATTAAAACCGACTTCTTTGCAAAATCGTACTTATATAATAGAGTACTCAAGTGTGACGTCATAAATTTGAGAAATCTTGAATTTCCGATTTTAGTCCACGAATAATGAAAGACAAAGTGGAAAGAGAATCGGATGCAAAAAATGAGGCAAATCGGTTGAAACGCGACCAAGATATGGCCACCTGAATACATAATTTTCTTTAACAAATCACTGTATTTTGGACTGCGTTCAAAACTTTCTGAACGCAACCAAAAATACAGTGATTTCTTAAAGAAAATTATGTATTCAGGGGGCCATATCTCGGTCGCGTTTCAACCGATTTGCCTCAATTTTGGTGTGTAGCATTCATTTATTATGCTCTTTCCAAATCCAAGGATAAATATTGCTAAATCGAAAATTTGTTTTTTGGTGACGTCATCACTTGACTACTCTATGTCAAGAACATCAACCATCGTTTGCGTCCACCCATGAAGTGTGACGATTTTTTCGCGTAGGCTTACTTTTCAAAAGTGCACATTTTGTCGAAAAGTGGTCACTTTTCACACTCTCTGATTGACTTAAAATAAGGGTCAAAACTGCTGCGAACAGCGAGCGAGAAACGCGACAATTTCTCGACAAAACGTGTACGTTTGAAGCATACACTAACACGAAAAAATCTTCACACATGGATGGACGCAAGTGGCATAGTACTAGACGCTACCGAATGCCAGACGAAAGGCTATATAAACAGTGTACGTTAAATGAAGTTGAAGACGAGCATCATCATTTTGAGCTGAGGTGTCCACATTATTCTACCCTGGGTACCACAGTCTCCAAGCTTCACTTCTTTACAAAACGCATAATTTACTGATCGAAGAGCGAAGCGAGGAGCCTCTGGCCTCGCGGCCTTGTTTTCTCATTCCAGTCACGCGTGGTTTCAAGTTTCTTTGTCTCAGCTGCCAAAGTTTGTTGGTTTGATGTTTGCAAGATACGCTACGACGATTTACTTTACGTACGTGTGAATCACAAAATGTCACAATGAAGCTACGATGGCGCTAACTACAATGTGCGACAAAAACAGGGACGACATAACAATACGTTATGCATGTGAGATTGATTACGAAGAGGTTCTAGAATTATCAAAAGGAATATACGATGGCGAGGACTACCTGCCCTTAGTATACAGGGAATGGATTCGAATGCCGAACTGCTACATGCTCGTGGCAGAGTTACATGGAAAGATAGTCGGGTTACAGTGCACTTGGATCGTCGATGACGGGATGTCCTACTACATGAAGGCAAACCGTGTAAGAGCTAAACATCGAAGGAGAGGAATTATGAAGATGATTATGCAGGAAAATGAGAGAATCATTCTAGAAAGCTATCCGCACATTAAGATCGGCAGGGCGATCGCGTTTGAGAAAAGCCCTATTGGATTTGTAATCTGGAAGAAAACTGGACGAATGATACTAAGCACGTACATGCTGTCCCTGAACGTTACAGATACACTCTTAGTCAAGAACAAACTACGGGACCAATATCCACCGCAAGGACTGGTGCAACTTTATAAATTTTCTAAAAACAACGTACAAGATGCTATTCTTTGCAACCAGCAAGTAGTAGACGCCATATTCTGGAAAGGATTCGCTTGGATCGACTACTGGGTTCTCCGAGCTCGCTGTCAAACGAATTTCGTTTACTTGTTTAGAGATGGCGACCGCATGTTCGTTGACCGAAGTCCTTCCGAATGCAGTGCCGGCAACATCCCGACGTCTTTCAGTCATGGTCGGCGAAGTGATCGGATGCAAGTGACGTATTGGGTTTGTACCATTTATACTGACGATCCCGATTTCTTTCTTGCCCATATCGTTCAACAGATGAGAGCTGGTGTAGAGGAAATTCGTGATGGTTTTCTGTTTGTTTGCTATCACAGTACAAATCTGATCAATGAATGCAGCAGGTTTGCAAAGGGTTTAGAAATAGGAGCTAGTGTGCAAGGGCATTGCGTTTGCTTCGAGAATGATATTCCAAGAAAGACAATCCCTCGTTACAATCCATAGTGACTGAAAGTCTTCATTTGAAGTCTTTTCCACTCCATAATAATCTTAATCGTCACGAATAGACATTCCAACGCCACCAACCGATGGCAATTCGCGCAAAATGGACTCCCTGGTATATAGATAATAATAATATAATATAAAATTTCTATAGCGCCATTTCCTGAAGCTCAATGGCGCTTTACAATTATCTGAGTAACTAAAAAGAAGAGGTTAACGAAACAAATTTACAGTTCAAATATTAAAACGATCTAAAACATCATAAAAAAGAAGATATAATCCATTTCCAGCCGATAAATGAAGATAATATAAAGCAAAAGCGACTCCGAATAACATGTTAAACAGAAGTGCAATATTTCGGTTTTACTTCAAACCATTATCAAGCAAGACTAAACGCAGTGGAGGGACTAGAACAATACAAGCTCTTTTGTGGCCTTGATACCATTGTTCAGAGAAGGCATGCATTTCTTAATTAGCAAAGATTCCAGGAAGCACAGTTCAACAAAGTTCGTATTAATCGCGAGAATGTTGGCGTTGAAATTACAGTGCTACGAGTAAGTGCTGCGGTATTTACAATAGGCTGTTTGTTTTTGATAGCTTCTGGCAAATTATGTAGATCTACTAAATATTTAAAAGCCTGACAATTAACAAGGTGACAATGCACAGCCGAATGCTCTTCGGTAGAGTGCTCTTCTAGCCTAGTAATTAAGCAACGGTCTGTTTTGCCAATGTACATTTCATTACAAGCGGGGCAAACAAAGCGGTATATAACATGGGACTTTAGGTTTTCGGGAGAGGGGTCTTTGGCGGAGCAGTACATAGCAACTTTCTTTGTCTTAAATATGATTTTCAAGTTTACATTAGGGACGAGCCACCGCTTTAGTTTCTTAGTAATCTATGGGCAATCCTTTCTCCTTCACGACCTGCGTACGGAATATGGATCCAGACAGTTTTGTCATCCGGGTTAGGCGGGGTCTTGGGACGATGAGGGTGTTGGCGGGCGGCATAAGATTTAACAAGTGCAGAGGCCACGCGTTTAGGGAAACCATTCCACGACAAGAAATTTCTGATGGTTGAAGTCTGCTTAGTAAGTAGCGCTCCTGTAGAACAGATCCGCGAGGCACGGTTGTAGAGACACCTGGCCCAAGCTGTTAAATAGTTTCCACAAGAACCTTAACTTTACAGTAGACACCTTTCCCGATGGTAATGTCCACTTTCTAGACCTTGCAATTGACCGGACAACTATAGACGTTTTTCGGAAAGACACTAATACCGGGCAATATGTCGCCTTCGACAGTTTTGAACCCTGGTGGCGGAAAACAGCTTGTCAAAAATCACTCCAATGTCCCTTGCAAATGGAGTCGGCCGGATCTTTTCACCAGAAACATCAACATGTTCAACAAGCGGAGGCAGACGGTGGCTTAAAATAAGTAGTTCCGTCTTTTCTCTGTTTAGTTTAAGCTTATTTTGAATCATCCAAGTGTCTATATCACGAACACATGCCTCAATCTTTGCTATAGAACAGGATTGATCAATGGGTGTTTGTTTGAAAGAAATATATATCTGGGTATCATCAGAATAAAGATGAAAATTTAATTCATGGCCTCTTATAATGTCCCCAATGGGTGAGGTATATATAAGATATAACATCGGACCCAACACTGATCCCTGGGGAACACCATAGCGCAGTTCTTTTGCATTGACCTGGTCCCATCTATCATTACAAACTGTGTCCTATCTTTAAGATAAGAATTGCTAGTGAACTCTAGAAAAGAACTCTTGATCTCCATGCTAGCAGAAAAGATCCCAAGGCTTCAACATTTTCAGTCATGTTAAGGTTATTCCCCTGTTTTGCACGGCGCACGCTGTTCTGCGCACGGACGCGCGATCAACTCGTTCGAAAATGACGCAATCGAGCGCGCGCACGCAAGCTAAATATCCCATTTGAGCGAGAAACACCAAGAAAAAGTCGCTTTTTGGGATATTGCGCGAAAACAAGATTGGGCACCCCAATTTTTTATTTCACCATTTTGATAAGACTATCATTCCCCTGTTATAAAAAAAGTTTAAATAAATTTCCACGACAAGTTTTTGAGCTATCGTCATAAAAGCCCCAAAATGAGACACCAAAGACTCTCAAATTATCACGAGCGGTGCGCACATTTTGCACATTTTCAAGAGTAGCGTCAACACACATAGAAAATTAAATATTCTAATGTTCGTCCTAGGTAGTGAAGCATCCAACAGTTCTGTTCAAACTTGCAAGCGAACTGGATTGCTTCATTAGTGAGCGTTTTATCACAATTTTCTTGTTTCACGTATTCCTTCACAAAATAGCCCTCACACACTAAAAATGGGGTATGTTTGCACCATCACAGTTTCTAAACGAGCATGGGCACCCCCTCTTTTTATTTCATATTTTCATTCCTTATATACTAAATAGTAAATAGACAAATTAAGAAAAAAATTCTACGACAAGTTTTATTTCAGGGGAATTACCTTAACCCTATCCAGACTGGGCTTTTTTTGACCATCTGTGACTGGGGAGGGGGGACGGGGGGGCTAATTCGCCCCCCCCCCCCCCCCTCTATATCTCTGGAACCACTGGGGCTATGATCATCAAACTTTCACACAATGACCATGAGCCTTAGACAAATCACCACACCTATTTTTGGCACGTGGGAGCAAAATGTGACGTCACAATGACGTCATTCTCAATGTTTTATCAATTTTAAGTAATTTAATTAACTTCGAAAAACTTGGTAGATAATACTCTAAAAGCCAACTAGTTAACATCAGATAATGTAAATGTAATAATTTGTGACATTACCACATAAATTTTATTAAACTTGCGTCATAATGACGACTTTTGAAAATATTGTCCGCCATCTTGGATCCGCCATCTTGGATTTCATTTAACTTCCATTTGACTCTTCAGATAAATACTCAATGAGAAAAAAATGGTCAAAATGTACAAAATACTCATCAAAGAAGTGTTTGACATTGAAAAAGTTGAATTAAAAGGAAATTTGTGAATCCAAGAGCTAGTTTTAGACCATATGTTAAAATGAACAAAATCCCCCTACCCCTCCCCCTAAAGATTTGTGTCAAAAATTAATTAGCCTGTACATAAATTACTAAGGAGTACAAGCTCCGATAGTCATAAATTGGCCAATGTGTCCAACATTAAGCTTGAAATATGAAAAATTCACGTTTTTTCAAGTTTTGCAAAACATGCATGTCAAAAAGTGGTTGCCATGGAAACTGGGTCGTTGACACTGACATGTCATTGACACCAAAATGTCCCCAGATAAATTTTAGGAAAAGTCACGAAGTTTCACCATCTTAGCTGCAGTGGTTTTAGAGTAATCAGGATTTTACTGGAGGGGGGGCTCGAAAAGCCCCCCCCCCCCCAGTCTGAATAGGGTTAAGTTAGTTGTTTACGTCGACTCGCACCTAGGTCTGAAAAATATCTGATCACGTGGTACACGAAAAAGTGAGCACGTGATCAAACTTTCGCCACTACGCGACCAATCTTTTCGCGCCAGAATTGACACTCTACTGGTTTTGATTGTATCCATGGATAACTTTATCCAATCTTTCAGGAACCGGCAGTGGCGGATACCTGTGACGATCATTACTTAGGTGAGGGGTGGGGGGATTTTTTGTCTGAACCAAAAATGTTATCCCTGACCCACCCCCAACTCAATGAAATTTATTCCAACCCACCCCCTGTCATTGAAAAATATAGGCATGGCCCATTCCTAGATATCCTCCCCCCACACCTAAATAATGATCGGTCCCTGGCCCTAACGACAAGAAAAATACTATCACGCGATCAAAATTTAATGGTTTCAAAACTTTGAAGTCCACAAAAAATAACTAGAAGATTGCTTTGGTGAAGTAACCTAATAATGATCCATGTAAATATTATTTCAATTATTTTCCCATGCTTTTTCTTTGCAACATAACGTCCTTATGTCACTAGTGTGTACCGGGCCTAAAATAGTTAGCTTGCGTGCAGACTGTAATTAACGGCTGCACGCAAGCTAAAAATATTAAAAGAATAATAAAAAAGGTAGATTCCACGGTCCTAGACTGCTAACACTTTCGCTTTGTTTCTGGGGATTACAAGTTCGTAATTGCGTGAGGCTTATTTTTTAGCCCACAAAATGCAATGCAAATGAGATGCCCATTTCGGTTGTGAACTGAATCTGTCTCGATCTACGGGAACTCTAGTCTCCCTCGCAGCCCGATCTTTGTGTCGGTCACGCAATACAGTACTTCCCAATCCATAGTCCCTCACTGTTGCTAAAGGTACCAGAAATAAACTGGCAGCTATATTTATAAAGTTTTATTGCAGTATATGATATAAAACGTATGGTAACATTGTCACGCAAGACGGACACAGATCATCGCATGATAGCCGGCACTTCTGTGGCGCTTTTCAGAAATATCTGATCTGAATTAGGAGAGGCACAAGATCCGCGTAAACGCCGTTAGCGGATAAGGTCAATTCCAAAAGCCCTTGGTTAAAAAAATCATCGGATTCACAGAGAACCTTTCGTTTTGCCCTCGTCTATTACCAATGCGTGATAACGACAGGTAATAATATGGAGGACATTACAATACGTTATGCATGTGAGATTGATTACGAAAAGGTTCTAGAATTATCACAAGGAATCTACCATGGTGCTGACTATCTGCCGTTAGTATACAAGGAATGGATTCGAATGCCGAAGTGCTTCATGCTCGTTGCAGAGCTTGGTGGGATGATAGTCGGGTTACAGTGTACTTGGATCGTCGACGACGAGCAGGCGTACTTAACAATGGCCAGTCGTGTACGAGGTGATTATCGAAGAAAAGGAATTTATACGATGATTTCACAGGAAAATGATAGAATCATCCGAGAAAAGTACCCGAACATCAAGAACGGCCGGGCGTTAGCGTTTCAGGAAAGCCCTGTTGGATTTGAAATCTTGAAGAAAACTGGACGAATGATCGTGAAAACCTCAAATTTAGTCCTGAAGGTTGCAGATACAGTGTTAGTCAAGAACAAACTACGGGACCAATATCCACCGCAAGGACTGATGCAACTTTATACATTTTCTAAAAACAACGTACAAGAAGCTATTCTTTGCAACCAACAAGCAGTAGACGCCATATTCTGGAAAGGATTCGCTTGGATCGACTACTGGTTCTCCGAGCTCGCTGTCAAACGAATTTCGATTACTTGTTTAGAGATGGCGACCGCATGTTCGCAGACCGAAGTCCTTCCGAATGCAGTGCCGGCAACATCCCGACGTCTTTCAGTCATGGTCGGCGAAGTGATCGGATGCAAGTGACGTATTGGGTTTGTACCATTTATACTGACGATCCCGATTTCTTTCTTGTCCATATCGTTCAACAGATGAGAGCTGGTGTAGAGGAAATTCGTGATGGTTTTCTGTTTGTTTGCTATCACAGTACAAATCTGATCAATGAATGCAGCAGGTTTGCAAAGGGTTTAGAAATAGGAGCTAGTGTGCAAGAGCACTGCGTTTGCTTCGAGAATGATATTCCAAGAAAGACAATCCCTCGTGTGGAAGCTGTGTAACTTTGTAGCGGCTGTTTGTAGAACCGCTCTGAAGAAAGACTCAATGACTCAAACCTTGCCAAGTGTTATGTCCAGGTTACATGTTCATTATCATCATCATTATTATTATTATTAAACATTTATGAATTTTTCAACACTCAAAGATAAAATTCGTCTCCCCGTGCGGCCACATAAGTTATTTCAAGGAAGCCGGGAGGGAGGGCGAGGAAAGAGTACATTCTCATCCTAGAGGTACCGACTCACCTCCTCGCAGGGGAGGCTCTGGTGACAGCAATTTAAACCTTCGCTGATTGGCTGGTTTTAAGCGTTGTGGCTTACGTAGATAATCTCGCGGGAGAGGCTCTGGTGACAGTCACCGACGCATGCTCAAAAGAAAATTGTGGTTTTATGCCTCACAATTACATATAAAGCGTTCAAATCGAAGGCATAGATTGAACAGACGACTAGGAAGGAGCTCTGGGTTCGAGAATGTATCTTTACGGCACTGTATCAAATCTCGCGCATGCGTCAATGACTGTTAACAGATCCTCTCCACGAATAGCCAGGGCGCTCTGTGTACGAGAGTATAGCGAGTCTTATCAGAAACATATAACTAAGTAGTTAGTAGTTAGTACATATAACTAAGTTATATGTTTCTGGTCTTACCGAATATGGCGCATTTTTCTGTGTCGTGCATTTCAAGCGCTTGTAGATACCCAGGGTGCATTGCGGCGCGTCCTGCTGGGCCATACAAATTGTTCACAGACCTAATAACGGGCGACACATGTTAATTTCATTGTAAACGTGAAAAAAAGTCAGTTGGGTTTACATATGAAAGGTTTATCAAACATATCTTGTCGTGAAAAGGAAGCAAATTTCTATTCACCATTGACCGCTATACATATCATCGGCTAACGCCAATTTCAGATCATGTGATGATTCATTTGGGAGAATACAATTATACGCTTCCCCACACACGACCGAGCACATGTACCATTATGTACCATTATGTACCATTATGTACCATTATGTACCATTATGTACCATTATGTACCATTATGTACCATTATGTACCATTATGTACCATTATGTACCATTATGTACCATTATGTACCATTATGTACCATTATGTACCATTATGTACCATTATCATCGATCACCGACAAAATAATCGGCAAAATAAACAAGAGCACCACCTTCACCATCAACCACAAGTGATAACAGTAGTAACACCGCTACTGTCATCATAATCATCATCATCCTTATCATCAAGGTTCCTTAGAATTAGATTATATGATACAGTTGGGAGGACAAAACAAAAATAATCCGATATGAGGCAGGAAGGAACTACTACCACCAACATCATCCTCATAATCATCATCACACTCATCATAATCATCTCAAGGCTCCCTAAGAACTATTAATAACGATAGGACAAATATAACTATCAAGATAAATGTGTCGTTTTTGTCAAATGCTAACCCGTGCGTGACGCGGGCTACCTGTGTACGTAGGTATTCCCGGGCTACACGAACATCGTTTCTCTCAAAATCTGCAAGTTTTGACGAGCTTTTTGACAATTTAGGGCAAGAAATGAGCTAAGAAAACTTCTTGAATTCCAAATATGGTAAGTAGAAACTTCCATAAAAGGATATTTAGGAAAACGACACATTTCAACAAGAACTATCATATCTTGATATGCCTGATATGAACTAGCTAAGACCCAATCTTCGCAATCATCACATTAACCATCATCACATTAACCATCATCGCATTATCATGATGGCCATCTCTCAATCATTATCATTATAGATTATTGGGCCATGGTCGAATGGTGGTACTTACTGTAGAAGGACGAGAAGATAAGGTAAAAATGGTCTGATGTGAGGTAGGGCTGGACTAGGGACCGCGTCAGTGGCTGAACCACCAGGCGTCAACCCAGTGAGATCCGTACCACTGTCTCCGGCCTGTGTAAGGAGCACAGATGATACTTGATTACTAATGAGGAATCAATGGCCGTCTGGCAAGCGCTTGCTTCTGAATACTCCTGTTTTTTTGTGCTATACATGTGCCATTTTTCTCGAACAAAAATTTCATTAAAACAATTTCGTTATCCTTTTCGAAGTTAACTAACTTCTACAGGTCAGTGTCTTCACTTGCTAGTAATAGTGTAAAAATACACGGATGAATAATCGAGAATCGAGCGCTATTTCTCGCCGGAAAATACCGCTGGAAATACAGGTAGGCTTCTGAGGCGTGAGACACGCTCAGGCGTGTCAAAATGTACGCTACGAGACACAGTCGAGTGTCATCATCACACGCAGCGTACCTACCAATGAAAGCGCGCGTTTTACTAGTGTGTTGTAAAAAGAAAAACAATGAACAGTCAATTACAATAAGCTCACAAAAACAACAAGCGGGACTACTATATTCGAACATCGATCATGACAAGGATGAGGGCGAGAGCAGAGTTATAAAAAGACATTTTTGTGAGAACACCGGAAACGTGAACATAAATTGTCTTCAAAGACAGCTTCAAGTGTGTTCTACCTACCGTAGGTTCTATCACTTTACATCTTCGAGTGACGGCAAGCATAGTACTGAGTCCCAACATGAGCTGAAAAAAAAAACACAGAACAAAGAGAAGTAAGCATGAAAGGCACTGTTCATAGTGATACAGAGGAGATTGTCATTTTGTAGTGCCATTAATGTGAATATGTGAATTTTTCCCATTCTCCCCCCACCCCCTCCCCCCTAAAAAACATGAGAAAAACAAGAGACGAAATCCGTAGCAAAATTCACATATAGTGTTTTCAATAAAGTTTGTCACTCAGAAAGAGAAAAGGAACAAAGCTTTGACCGAACTGTATCATGGGCACTATCATTTGTATAGCGTTTTAGACTTATTTTGCTCAAAAAATAACGCGTTCGTACGGCGGGGTATAGAGAATGACGAGAGCAGTTCGGTTTTCCAGACAATTTAATCTTGTTGTCGTTGAAGCTAATGCTCCATATCGATGTGTGACGAGACCATAATTCCGTGCGCCGCTAGGTTGGCACCTCTTCTCTTTCCACGTGACTAACTTTATTGATACACAATATACCGTCAAGCAACAAATCTATAACAGGTACCATTAAACAACGCTCTTGCGTACCCCAGCCCCCAAACTGTCTAATGCTTCTATTAAAAGCACATCAGTCTAACAAAGGTAGAACAAACTAGCATTGCACGCACCTTGAAGCGACGTCGACGAATGTCCTCTGCATACGACAAATAGTTCGCATAAAGTTAATATCAATATTTGTAGTAGCAGGAGCATAGCTAGGGGGAACCTGAGGTGTCCAGGACACCCAATTTGGTAAATTATAAGGAGCGCCATACATTTGTAACTGTTGCCTCCCTTTCTCATACACAAACATATAACATCAACCAGGATCAACTTTATACTTTTTGTACATCGTTCGTGGACCAAATAACATTATTCATATCCTAGAGGGCCAGGTGCTGCAAATATAGGCCGATCCTCGGTAACGTCATTGTTTACATTCACGAAATTTTTTAACGCTGCATCTAGCTTTGAAAAATGCAACGAAAAGATCAAAACTTTTATTTTTTTTATTCTTAAAAAAGTATTGACCTGTTTCCATATCATTTTTCAGATAGTTGAAGCTTTTCAAAATTGAGTGAAATCATTGGGGCAAAACACTCATTTGACATGTTTCCTCTATTGAACGTTAAACCACGCGCTTAGAATTGAGATATCAGCTTGAAATTTTCTAATTGTGTTTCATTTACAGTCCTCTATTAATTTTCAGAACTCATCATTTTATAGCTCTCTCGAACGGTCTGATTCTGAACATTGCTTCTGCTAATGAGCTCAAATTCTAAAGAAAGGATCCTCCCAGGCTCCTATAGACCTGTCAATCAATCTTACCTCCTGACGCATTGTACTGGCTCGGGTCTTGGTTCATGCCTAGATATGCGATAAGGACCTCTGCCGAAACGCCCACTCTATGGAAACAAAAGTTAGGTATTCTCACTGCAATGCATACCTCTTACTGCTTCTCTATAGAAAGAATAGCTTGTCTCAGCCATCTCAGGGAACAAGTGTTGCACCGACTTCATATGAATAACAATATTTTGGAAAGAGAAACTACTTGGTGCGCTTCTGCTTCAAAGGGGCTTCTCTTTTCTCACTCACTCTGTGAATTTGTCTGTCATCAGTAAATCCTTGAAGGGCGCAAGCAGTTCTGTTAGGAATTGGTTCTTTTCACTTTCGTCTTTTATGTTGTTGCTATAAGGAAAGAAAGAAATTGTCTAATACTCATTCACACCGGCACTTAAACTAGTTTCAATGTGGTTTAATTAAACTGGTTTAAATCTGGTTTTAATCTCCCAAGAGGAGACTGTTCCAAGGACAAAACTGAATAGATTGTTACTAAGTGATCATTTAGCTAGTAATAGTTAGAAACAGTAAGAAATTTGGCATGATGTGCGGCGAAGAAAAACCTTGTTTAACTAAACATGATTTCGGTGTGAATGGGGTATAAGGGTCACCCTACAAACGGGAGCCCCAGCGTGCCTGGTATTTCACGTGGTTGTTTTGTGTTACCACACGAAATGCTAGACACGCGAACAACTTTGCTGGATATAAAAGAAAGAAACCTCTGCTTGCAGAGTAAAGGGTGGTATCAATGTTGAAGAAAATAATGGAAATCCGAGATACAAAGTTTTGTTGGGCATTTTACCTTGCAATCACCAAGCCTTCAGTGAGAACAGATCTATCCTGAATGGTGATCACTTCTTCCTCAAACAACAAGTACACGAACTTCTTGATCTCATCAAAAACCGGCTGCAAAACACATATACCTTGCTACAATAATTTATAATCAAGTCATGTATGTATACGCTATCAACAGGGTAAGTATAGCTTACAGTTACAACACAAGCCTACTAATACAAGAGTGGGGAATCTTGATATGTTGGGAATTAAGAAATTAGGCAGAGCATAACAAGTCAGACACAGCATAGAGACAGGTAACACAGTAAAAAAGTTAGATATAATAAAGTCGTTTGTGTCATAGTATGAGTTGTTGTTGCGATCTTTTTGACTTACCATTAACAGATGACCGAACTGCTTGCACATGCGCTGTACTGCCGAGCAAGCAACACGTCGAGTGTGCAGGACTTCGGTGGACCATGGAGGCTGCAAGTCGATATAGTTAAATAAAAACACTGACACACCATTGACCTATACTGGCTGATTGGGGGTCGGGGATGGGGCGGAGAGTTTTCACGCATTCTAATGCATTCCCATAACCAAAAACAATATCAGATAATTTGAATACCTTTGGATTCCCAGTGGTGTTGAAAGTGACAAACTGAATATCTGAAAATAGAATGAGGTTTTTTTTACTTCATGTACGTCATGTTGAATAAAATCAGCGAAGGATTTTAAAAGTATATAGCTTGGTTTTCAAATGTATACTTTTGTGCAAGTATTTGAGAAGCTAATACTGTATATGCCTTCAACCTTCAAGAATACAAGGACGAGTACTCCAGAGGAACTATACCAGGTAGGCAAGGGTACTTACAATATTCATAACATTCAAGATTAGATCTTGTGCATGTACCATGATAGGCATCATGGACTTGATGATGTCCACAACACTTCCAAGAATTCTTGGTTCCTGGGAAGGTCATTCAATTTTGAGAGGTCAAGTGCAAGAAAACTGTAGGCAGCCTCCTTAAACTAGTAACTTTAAACATGGTTTAGTAAAAATGGTAAAAATCCTTATCTCACAAGAGAAGAATGTAAGGTACTTACATTACAATTTTCTGGGTTGACTCCAAGGAGGGTTTCAAAGCAATATCTTATCAGTGATAGAAAAGTGAGTTGAGTTCCCTTGAAAGTTATTTCTTTGCCGAGAACTTCCTACAAAGTAAGTATGAGAAAAGCATGAGTTGGCATGGATATTTCCCAGTAAAGCAGCGGCGTAGCCAGTAATTTCTGAAAGGGGGGGGGGGGGTCGGATAGTGAAAACATGGGACGAAAAATGTTCAAATTTCCTCCAGCAAATACAGTAAATGTGTGGGGAAAATCTCCCAAGAAAGGGGGGCCCCAGCACCCCCTGGCCGCCCCTGGCTACGCCCCTGTAAAGTAAACAATGGATGGATCATAAAAGAATAAATCCTGCATTGGGATGAGGCATGCAGGTTTACTTCCTTGGGGGGGGGGGGGGGGGGGCTACTTGCTAGGTTTTTCTTGGCACCAAAAGTCTGGGAAATTGGCCTCTGACATTTACATGTTGAATCCTCTGAACAGCTACTGAATAGTAGCTCCTACAATAGTACTATACCCATGTAATAACACAGTGTAAAGGTGTCTTTTATCCAATAGGATTGTCAACGAATCGTCATCACACCTTGATGTTTTCAAGGCCAACAAGCGAAGGCATGACAGCCTCAATGAATTTGGACATCCCATCCCACTGAATAATGAGCTGCTCCATCGCCTTTGGGTCACCTGGCAAAACAAACAAAGTCAAACTTTAGTCTTTTGACAAACATGTTACGGTATAATAACCTAAAGAACATTATTGGATATTTTTCAAATTAATAATAAGTAGTTTAGTAAACATGATTTTTTGTCAATCAAAAGATTTATCTATTTACAGCTGAAACCAGTGCATCGAGATCCACGTTTTCAAAAACATCAAATTATGTTTTGAATTTTGACTTTGCTGTTCCGCCAATCAAACTATCAGAGCCAATGAAACTCTTGCCCTGTTTTGCTTAGTGCAGTCAACTGGCTTCCCTCTGAACTAAAACCAGACAACGCCACGACGGGCGGGCAACTGCACTAGGCGAAACAGGGCAACAATCTGATAGGCTCATAAGATTTGACTGGTGGAACAACAAAGCCAAAAACAAATCAATGTTTTGTAAATGCGGGTTTAGCTGTAATAAAGTTAACTTTACCTGATTTTCCAAGAAGTTTAGTTTTCTCTATGGTATCCAGTAGCCACTCAGCAGGGCATAAAAATGATTCAAGGGGAAAGTGTGTGGTGACATGACAGATAATGTCCATCATCTGAGATCGCACACCTGAAGAACAAGAGGAAAAGTTAGCCTCCTCTGCAGGCACCTCTCTCCCCTATAACCGCTCTCAGAACAACGGAAAAACGAAACCGGAAGAGGCTGTGGTGAGAACCAGAACCGATACCACAGCTCCCCACCCCCCCCTTCATAATTTTTTGTTGCTAACCCTACACCACATGAAGCCCAATTTCCTGTTTCCGTTGTTTCCGGGTTTTTTTTCTAAGTGGAGTTGCCTGCGGATGAGGCTAATGAAAAGTAATATGCAAAAACATTTCATGTAAGCTCAAGGAGAAAGTAAAAGGTACAAAGTATGAAGATTGATAGATGTCTGAAACACAAGAGTGACAGTGTCGGTTTTGGAATGTTGCCTGTTCCATTCAAAGCTGAGACATCACTCACCACTAAACACAGAGCTGAATTCCCTTGCACTGTTAAAATCCTCTCTGTTGAATATCCCACCAGGAATGCCAGAAGAGTCTGATCTATCAGCCTGAAAAATAAAATAAAATAGACAATAGACAATGGAGCATAATTTACAAAACCCTTTTTTCTTCAAGCTGTCCTTCATTTGCCACATCACAACTCAGTATGGCATTCTGTATTTCATCAACAAAAGTAAAAGCCTGCATATAAGAACCTGAAATTAGGATAAGAATGTCCATGCCAATCCTATGTTTCATAGTTTTAGGCGTAAATTCTAAGTTCCTTAAACTTTACACGATTAGATGAATTTTTCAAAGGAAAAAACAACAACAGAGAATAGAGTCTAGATACACTGTAGGACAAACATTAACTAGATACAGGATTTGAGAAAATGTGGCTACCAAAAATGGTTAATTTTATAATATCATTTTATAGGATCAAGAAACCTACCCTTAGAGTTTTGAGTTTGCCAAGCTCAAGCAAATGTGGAAAGGCAGCTCTGACATCCTCATCTTGGACCATGACCTCATTTCGTAGAATTGACAACCACAAATGGTTTGTCATATTTGACAATGCCTACAAAAATCGCAGAAAACTTTGTCTAATAAATACAAAAATGTACAAGTTTAAACTTCTATTGTTATGTGTACAACATTTATGGCAAGGAGGAGGAAGAGGAGATCCTCCTCAAGAAGGTGATGAAAGAAAATTGATGGAATATCGTCACCAAAACCATCAAAATGTGAACATCACCAATTAGCAAATAACACAACTCAACTAGTAAAACATACTGTGATCATACTTTCAACATCATATAGTGAAAATGTGACATACTTTTGATGTAGGATTGCAAACATATTCATGGATTCACATTACAGCTCAAATTACAGGATGGATGTGCCAAGGAGGAGGCATAGCAGGTGGGGGAGGAAGGGGGTGGGGAAGAGGGATGAGGTGGGGAAGAGGGATGAGGTGGGGGAGGGGGAGTTCCCTCTCAATATACTATAATTGTTCTGATCACACTTACCAGACTTTCATGTTGGCTAAATGCAAGA
The DNA here is from genome assembly GCA_033964015.1 of Scolanthus callimorphus. NCBI lineage: Eukaryota > Metazoa > Cnidaria > Anthozoa > Actiniaria > Edwardsiidae > Scolanthus > Scolanthus callimorphus. Next base: position 30,568,742 of record CM066915.1, on the reverse strand, counting down.
AGTATTTCAAGATATTGCTTGAAGTTCTCAGGTTTGCCATCTGGTATTTCCTTGTACTAAATAAGAACAAAAATAATAGTATTATTATAAACAGGCATACTTTTGACAGCAATGGAGTAAACACAAAATATAAACAAATTACCAAAGGAAACATAGGCTTTTTTCCTTTGCTTTCACAGGAAATTCATGCAGAAATTCACTTATGGAATTGGAAAAAGGAACAGTCTTATGCAGAGGATTTGGTAGAAATGAGTTTACAAGAAAATCCATCTTCCTGTGTGAAGCATTGAAATACCTAACAGTAAATGCACTCATGCCCTAGTATTTCCCAGCTATGGAAAAGACAAACCCTTCCCAAGGATTTGTGAGTTTTCCCAAGGGTAGGATAGGAAACGTTGAGTTATCCAAGACAAGTAAATCCATGGATAAAAACAGGCTTTTTTCCACTCATAACAATTCCCCATGCCCATGCATTGGAAGATGGGCTTTTCACACTTTCAAACTCCCATTAAAAAATTGCCTTTGTCACACACTACCAGCTTGAGCATGGAAACTAGGCCAAGGAGGATCCCTTTTTTAACTGTCATGCATGCTCACATTTTCATTTGCTTGGCCTTGTTACCATGCCAAATGTGAATGAGTGGTCTCTACACATATTATTTCCTGTACAGATCAACATACCCACATCTGGCTGAGCTGAACTGTTCCAAGGGTCGTCAGCACCTGACAGATTCTTTTCAGGAACAGGTATTTTTTCTCCTCATATTCACATGTAGCCACATTCCTTAAAATGTAACAAACAAAAACTAAAACAGAACATTCCACAGAACGCAAGAAGTAAGATCCATTTTCAGAAACTATGGGAAGTATATAAACAGCACTCAAATCATGAAAGTTAAAAGTCAAAGCTGCACTTATCACTAAACTAGCTTACAAAATAATATGCATTTTCTACGTAGCTCTACTATTCCATTTGAAGGAGGAGTTGGCTGCACCACATTAGTCAGTAACATTTTGTCCACTACTGATATAATTCCTTGGTATATACAGTAAGGGCACACCGTATAAAATAATATTATGCTTTAATATGTTGTCTGTCATCTACTGGCTCCCTTTATTCAAAATCTAGTGGAAACTCTGTTATACCTGGTGGAGGTGAGCATGATTTCCATGGCATCTGCACTAAAGAACTTCTTGTACTGCTCTAATAGAACAGCCTCTCTTTTCCTTTCCCAGCCTAGAGACACATCACATGGCTAAGTTGACATAATATGTACAGAAGAATGTGGGTTCAAACTGGTAGAGATGTCATTGTAATAATAATAAACCAACTTCAAAAAGCCAAGAAAACCCAAAAATATTTTCAATTTCTTTGGACAAAGATACTAGTGCCAATTTATATATTTTTGCATTGCATAATTCAAATTCCAAAGGGGAAGGGGTGTTCGGGGAAAAAAATAATGAGAAATATATATTTTAAACTTCCTTGAAGCTGCAGGATTTATACATCCCCTCGCAACTCTCCAGTTGCTGCTAATAAACTCAATATTTATGCAACACCCACCTTTCTTTTGACAATAAAAAGGAGGCATTCTGCAGCAGGGATTCTGAGGTCTTCTTCTGCCAGGAGGAGATAAAGGGTTTGGAATAAAATGCAGTTGTTGTTGAGAAGGACCGTCATTTTAACCCATTCCAGGTATCCCACCATGGTAAGGAGGGCCTGCTCTGCCACTCGTCGGCATTCTGTTGCCTGTGCAAGAGTATGTACACATGGGTAAGCTCTATTGCTCTATATTAATCAAAATCTGTATGTAATCAAATTATAAAATTCATGATTTGTAAGAGTTTGGAAAACTATTATATTTCAATATCATAGCAGAATAATTTTGCTTCATTGTCATATATTTAACTGTATTTCTCCCACACAACTTTCTTACTAGATGTTTCTTATTAAATTTGTTGCATTTCTTACAAAAACTCAAGATTTCTTAACTCTGATGGTTGACATCTATTTAATTATGCAATCCCAAAGTATGAAATAACTGTTTTGTGTGAAATGCTGTTGTTGCTGTTACTGTTGTTACTAATGCTTTTTCTGTGTAGTTTTGCTATTGTTGTTGTTGTAGTACTGTACCTCCTTTTGAAGTTCTGGATTCGTCTTCTAGAATAGAAAAATAAAAATAAATTGCTACCATAAAATAACACCATCAACTATAGCCCATGGCTATAGAACTGGTATGTATTATTATTTATTTTCAGGGGGAGGTTAGGACTGCCAGAGGAAATACTGATAACCAATTAAATCAGACTCCCTTCTCCAAACAGACTCCTTCCCCTGAATTTCCACATTTCTGGCCATATTTATTATAGACTAGAAACCCACTCAGATGAATCCTGAAATCTGATTAGCTCGATTCTACTCACTATCTATTACCATGAACTATAGTGGGCAGAAAATAATTGTCTAAAACGATTGCAATTAATATACTTTTAGCAATAAATTGGTATGCTAACAGTTTCTGATTTAAACAATTAGACTACCACCTCTACTCCTTCTAATTTTCTATAAGTAAAACACCAACTCTGTGCTATGTGCCTCTTTAAAACTGCTTCAGAAAACTTGAACTCATTTTCTAATTAAGGTTGCAATTAAGTTTTAATTTTAAACAATACATTTACAAGATCTCCCTGCACAAATACCTTTACTAATAAAAATCAATAAAATCAATACTTCTACTAAACATACTTAAAAAGTCTTATCTGTATGGTGATTGGCATTCACTTACTGTCTCCTTTAACTTCTTAGAGCTTGAGTCTAACACACTAATGAGGAAAACAAAGATCTCCTCCGAGTGATTGTTTAGTGCTGTCATGATTTCTTTTTTCCTTTGTTGTTGTAGATTGGCATCCATTCCTTGCCCATCCTCAGCAAGACGCAAGAGAACCATAAGTACTAGCTCTGTCTGGGTGTTCTATAACGTCAAGATAAAAAGTTTTCAATTTAGGCAGTTATTGAGGAATGGGCCATTAGAAGAAACTGGATAAAGATCTACTGAGACTTCCTCACAAACCCAAGGAGAAGATTGTTTTAAACTTGCAAAAAATTGATTACGAAAAAAATCATGCCACAAAACCATTATTCTGACCCCTTATGTCTTTTTGTTCAGTCACTCACACTCACTCACTATCCAGATTAATGTATTGGATGTATCAGACATTGCATGATCTGATTCGCAATGTATGTGTCCAGAATTCACAGTTGAGGGTGTTGTTGTGTTTGAGTCCCCAATCCCCAGGTCCTGGTTGAAAAAATTAATGCATAATGTTCCTAAAATAAATAAATAAATTCAAAGTAGAATTTTCATTATTTAAGGTGTTCCTGGCCAGTAAATAAAAACTGAGAAATCCAATGCTTTCCACCATAAAGGGATTTCTTGTTGACCACTGTTAATGGTAATCTACTAGGGGAAGACTAAGCAAGCCCTCATGCCACCTTCAACATTACACTCACCCCTGCAAGGCAAAGTTGGCAGAGTTCTGATAGAAAACTGGCCCAGTTCTGAGGCCACTCTCTCTTGGCCACTTCTACTGCCAGTCTTGCTAGAGACTCCTTGATGTGATGGGCCTCCTCTGACACACTTTTTGTGCCCTGTTGGAAAACAGATAAAAAAGGTTGAAGATGCTTTTGGAGTAAAGAAGGCAGGCAGACAGTCTGACAGACAGGGAGGGTGGAAGTGAATGAGGCGCATTGAAACAGTTTTCCATGGGTTCAGAAGCGTACTTGCATGCTGATAGCACTAATTACAATGTATGCATTTAGCACACTTCCGATTGGCGTTCCTGATTTTCATTGTTGAAACCGGCCTCCAAATACGGTCAAGATTTGTACCTTGATGTGTTTGAATGTGGTCATGCTTGTTATCAAAGAGATCATTGACTGTTACACGTTTCAACTCACTTAATACATGTTTCTGACCTTACTTTTGCTAGCAGATCTATAACTTTAAGCTTAAACTCTTCAGTGGCTGCTTTTGACATTGCATTCCAGTTAAACCTGTTGACACAGTAAAAGAAAAAAAGTGCTGCCCAACTTTACAGAAATCTCAAGAATTGTAAACACAAAGGAGAATAAATTTAACAAAACATCTCTCTTATAATGACAGGTGTTCTGTACACACAAACGTAGCCATGGAGAAAGGGTTAATTTGAAAAGTTAAAGCACAATTCTACTGCTCTTCAGTGTTTTGTAAGACCTACGAATTGAGAAGTATTTCTGTTTTGTTTTCCAGCTTATTGTCAGACTTTTTTTAGAACACTTGAAAAGCAAGGGGCAAGGGATAGCAGTATCCTCTACTACTCTTTTGAACTTGGTTTTGAATTGCATGGAAAAACAGAGTGTTAATGGAAAATACCCAGGAGTACTCCACTGATTTTTGGGTAGAGGTGTGCCACTGAGTTCTCCAAAACCTGACCCTATCAGAGACCAAAAATCCTCGTTTTTTTATACCCTACCATATACCTACAGTTACAGCCAAAGACGCTGAAGCGTCCCCCTCTAGAGTGCAATAATGAGTTGATTCTTGGAATATTGGATCCATTATTCGATTCAATAATGCATTTGGCTTGGGAAAACGTCTTTCGATTTCAACTCAGATTTCGGCTAGATTACCTTCCTGAACCACGCTCCGATACTCTTAAGTCACTGGCTTTATGCTTCTTAGAATGTCCCTGATAATACTGATCAACAATTTTTTCTCTAAATGAACGAGGGAGAGATTTACCAGGCTCGTAAAGTCTACCAGGCCCGCCATATTGGTAACAAAACTCATAAACAAAAGGCTCCCCGTGGATTTTTCGATATATGGAAGCGCCTTCGTCGTCTATCGTCCAATCAAAAAGCGAAAACCCAGTTCAAATCGAAAGATGTTTTCCCAAGCCGAAAGTATTATTGAATCGAATAATGGATCCAATATTCCAAGAATCAACTCATTATTGCGCTCTAGGGGGGTACGCTTGAGCGTCTTTGGCTGTAAAATTGTATACCATACTGCAGACCTAAAGTCCGTCACCATGGTAGTCCAGTTGGTCGCAATCAAATCAGAATTTCGTTTATCATGTAAAGGTTTTAAAATAAACTGTCTTTATCACTAAATGTTGATTGAAATTTGTTTGTAGGTTAGCCATACTGATATACATACCCTATCAGAGAACAAACAAGTGAAGAACAATACCCTACGGCATACCTCAGGAGCCCCAAAAACATACCTTTTAGGGCGGCACATACACATTTACCATATATGAGGAGTACCCCACTGGGGGAAAATAATGGAAAACATTTTCAGAGAACAAACAAGTGAGAAATGATACCCTACGGCATACCTCAGGAGCCCCAAAAACATACCTTTTAGGGCGGCACATACACATATACCATTATGAGGGAAGGGAATACCCCACCAGGGGAAAATAATGGAAAACATTTTCACCTTTCTTATCAAATTTTAGCATAGAAATGGCTAGGAATAAGTTAATTTCTTACAACTATCTGGAACAAAAAGGATGATCCCAGAAACAGAAAGGACATACCTTATACTGTGTTCCATCATCTGCAGACCAACATGCCGCACCATGGCTGAATAATCCTTGCTAAAAAGATCGAGGCCAACAGTGAGGCACAACTCCAAGTTGCCCTTGAACTTTTCAATAAACTGGAAAGTTGAATTTAAAGAGTTGGACAAGGATCAACTGGTACACAGCCAAGTGTGGATTAGTAGTGCAGTTAAAAGTGATGTGTGAGATTTCATTAATCAACTTTGATTTTGAAGCAGGACGCGGCATGCCACTTCCTGTTCGCGCCATTTTGAAACCCAGCAATTTTCCAACCAAAACGAAACTACATGCAAATTTTTGTACCTTAGAACAACAATGCACTTACTTCGTATGCATCTCGCCGTAAATGAGCTGGAGCTGTTGGCTCTAAAGTGATTTCTACGGCTTCAATGAGACGCTTTTCCAAACCAGCTATGTTGGCCGCCATCTTAGTTAGACATTGTGCGCATGCCCATTGAGAAAACTTGCGGGCTCGCGTGAAATCGAACAGAATTTGACAGTTTTCAATATTTGGCGGAGTGGTAGGTTTCGGGGAGGATTTCTGGCGATTAATATGCCCAAACGTTGATAGACAACCTCCCTTAACTAGGATATCGAAGATCGTGGACATCCCGTAAGAGGAAAAGGTCTTCAAAACAAGAAAAGCCGGATCTTCATGCAACAAACACGAGCAATGTCTCATGTGGAGCGCTCTTTACAGTTCTACAAGCAGCTTCAGCAATATTTACACCTGTAAAAGGAGTGGATTTCCTCTTCTTCATTGGCTGTGCAAACATGGCGGACGATGGTTTGGAGCTTTTGAATGCTGATATTCAGCAAGAAATGTACATCCCCGTGCGAACGCTTGGGAGAGGGGCTTTTGGGGAAGCCGTGCTGTACCGTAAGATCGAGGTAAAAACAACACGCTGTGTTTGTAGAATCTTAACAGAACACGACTAGAGATTGCCTGCCTTGTTTCTCTACTTTCCTGAGTAAACAACAAACGGTTTTAACTGAAACTTCACTCTAACAGCATTCTACAAAAGGTCAAGCCTTTGAATTCGTGTATTCATTCGAATTCTTCAAGTAAGGTTTGACTTGCTGGGATGCGATATGCGATCCGATAGTCAAAACTTTTTAGCAGTGTCTCCAGTGAATTGTGCACGCGATTAAAACGATTATTCAATACCGAAGAACCCCGAAGGCTATTTTCAGCGGCGTAGATCTTTAATGGTGCTGTAAATGATATATATCGAGTTTTAATGTCGTTTTGTTGGTCGCTGTAATTTCATGTAATTTGGCGCGAACAGACATACTGAGTGTATCCTCTCCAAGCGTTTTCGTTTCGGTCTTTTGCGCACTGTTCGCTTTAAAACTTATTAAAAAGTCGAAAACATATCAGGTTGTTCTATGAATAAATCTTTGTACCATACAATGCTTTATTTTTAACTTGAATCTCTGTGGATGCTTCTCCATGTTTTGGTCTTTTTGGTAACTTAGTGGTCAATTAAAACTCTATGACATGCTTTTGTTATTTGATATGCCCCAATAAGTCATACTGTTAGTTTTGTTTTGACTTTTGACACTCTCAGAAAAGCAGCCAGTTGTCCAAACAAGCAAAAGATTATTTATTTGACATTATATGAAAATTGATTCATGTTTATAATCTAAATAAACAGAGTTTGAAATGGTGCATGCAACAGGAAGTTTCCCAAGTTATTACAGAAATGATTTGATTTGACCTAGAGATTACAGGGCACTTGAGATGGACACTAATCCTGCTGTATCATATCAAAGCCTCACATTTTCAGGCTTAATTCTAGGACTTTCAAGAACATTGGAAAAATTAAATGACCTTTCATAATGAAAAATGTGGGTAAGGGTATCTTTTGACTCAAAGATAGCATGTTGCAATGGGGGATCCAGGATTTTTACTTGCGTCACCCCTTTGATGAAGTCTGATGGGCAATATAATAGTGGGGTACAGTTATCTTGGAGGAAAGGAGTTGAGGGTGCACCACCAAGGTCATGTGGCATGACGTCATCAATGATGTAATCAAAAAAAGTCAACATATCAAGAAGGCAACATCGCTAGGTGACCAAACTTGGGTAAAGTTATCTTAGAGGCAAGGGGGATGCACCACCAAGGTCATGTGACATGACATCATCAAAACTAGAAAACTCAATATCTTTGAGTTAAGTTATCTTGGAGGCAAGGGGGTGCATGACCGGCACCGCGGAAATACGATTTTGTGCGCCCGGTCACACTTTTTAGCTGGTCAGCAGCAACGCCCAAAAATTACAAAAGGCCGGCAACTTTGAATTGTTTTCCCCGATACGCCAGCCGGGTCAACAAAAGTCCAAAACTTAGTGTGGAAACGTAAAACTTAGTTTTAATATTCTGGCGAAAGTTGTAGCACTAAATTTTACAACACATATATTGTGCACAGCTTAAACAAAGTTTGCACACGGGGCGAACTTTAGGAGACAAACTCGGAAGTCGGACTTTCCCGCACGGTATTCGTGATTTTGTTTAAGCTCATTACAGAAGATTTCATGCAGCACGTTGGGAGGACGCAAAAGTACATAATTCGAGTAAAATATTTGATACAGTAATGTGATAATCAATTAGTAATGTGATAATAACCACTTAGGTTTTTGTTTACTCCCCTTGAAATATCAATCACGTGCTCTCTCATTGCAACTCACATGTTCTTGCATTCCAATTTGCTCCCTGTATTTGGTATTTATTTGCTTTTGTTTTGGCTCACAAAACCCCAAGGGTCAGATACTCAGATTTAGTTCTTTAATACGTTGTATTTGGTCACACAAAATGACTTGCTAGAAAACAAAAATAAGTATAAAAAATTGCACTGATTAGTATTCAAATCTGGTGAGCAATCATTGTCACAAATTTTGCTGTTTTTGTTTGCAAAACTTCAATAGTTATTCTTTTCTAAAAAAAGGATTAGAAAACTACTGCATCAACAAAATGAAGGCCATATGGATGTAGATTTCATTATCTAGCTTCACTTTGAAGCATGGTTGAACAATCTTCAAATTATTAAATTATGCCATTTTCATGATCGCAAGATTTTCTCACTTGTGTGATGGATTGTTGGTGACGAAAATGGTCAAAGGCACCGAGTGCCTCGGGGAAATCGTTGATACTCATTATCCAAGTTTTGGACTTTTGGTCCTGTTCCCTTCCCAAGATATCAATTTTCTAGTTGTGATGATGTCATTGATGACATTATGGCACATAGACCTTGGTACTGGATGCCCGTTGTCACTCAGATAACTTTGTCCAAGTTTCGCCATTTAGCGATGTTCCGTTCTCGAGATATTAATTTTTCTAGTTTTGATGACGTCATTGGTGACGTAATGTCATGGACCCCCTTTGTCACTCAGATAACTTTGTCCAAGTTTGGTCCCCTAGCGATGTTTTGTTCTCGAGATATTAATTTGTTTAGTTTAGATGACGTCATGAGCTAACTCTTGAGTTATGAGCGAGCGAGTGACATCTGGCCCACTACAATAACTCGTGAATATGCTACGCATATCCACGATTTAAAAATGGCTTAGCGTTACCTTCTCCCCCATGCATATAGAATTCCATCAAGGTTCAACTAGCTTCCTGCCCCCCCCCCCCCCCCCCCATGCAAGCAGAATCAGAATTTCCAAATGCTTCCCATCCCAGGGTACATAAATGCCCTGGAATTGCCCATTAGGTGGGTGTCACAAGCCTCTCACATGCATAATGATTGCAAAAATGTTCATACATTTCACCTGCATAGACATAAACATATTTTATTGGCAGCCCAAGCGTAGCCCAAGTGGTTATATGGACTTGTTTGCCAATAAGAATAGCATTGTGTGGAAGGGCATTGGAAATTCCGTAGGGGTGGGGGTCAATTTACCTTATCATTTCCATACAAATACTGTATTTTTCCTTGGAAATTCCATAGCGGGGTGGGTGGGTCACGTTTCAACACCTTTCCAGGGGGTATGGATGTTTTCTGGAACCACACATTGTCACTCTCATGATTTTTTCATACATTTTTTGTATTTACCTGCCACACACAAGTATCTCAAAATGTTTGCCGTTGCTGGGTTGGCCCTTTCTAGTCTCAGTGGACTTTAATGTTCTCATAAAATTCATGCAAGGAATTCCAGGGATAATTTCTGGTTTCACAATTTGACTCTGCACATTTTTTGTCTTCTACTCCCTCTCCAAAGCAGTAGAGAACTAAAGATGATGATTTCAAGAGGCATATGTCAAAAAGTTTGATATCTATTGCCTTTACTTTGGTGTGATTTTGAATAGGTTCTCATGAAAGAAAGTGGTAGCGAAGAAGTTCGACCAAAAAAAGCAGTGGTAGTCATGTAAAAAAATATCACTGAGACCAGAGATAATGAATGTCAAAGCTTTCTGAAATAATACAGGAAAGTATATAGGATTGCCATTGGACCATCACAGCTAATCACTTTTCTTATTCAGCACATTGATGCACTGCCCAAATTTGGTCATTGGAACCCTAATAGCTGTCTTCTGTACATGACAGATATCCTGCGATATCCATCTCTGAGGGAAATGTGATGTGTTGAGCTCGTAAATAATACACAAAAGTAATGTTTTTCAGGGGGGGGGGGGGGTTGTGCTATCAATGTGCTGAAAAATAAAACCATTATCCTGCTCGATTTTGCAGAATATCGTCTGATTTAGCCAACTGGGACTGCGTCCCTCGTCGCTAAGTATCAGACAATATTCTGCGCAATCTCGCAGGATAATGGTTAAATATTCATTATAGTCCATTATACGAATTACACCACCATCCCCTGGTGGGAATCAAAGCCAGTCTTTGCAATTCAATGATGCACAAGTCAATTGAAACTCCCACCTCCCCATGGTCACAGGGAAGAGATTATTTAGGAAAGTAATGTTAGCACTTTTGAATGACATATGTCTGTATTTGAAAAGTACCTGTTTTAAAAACCCTCTAGAAAATCAGGCAAAATTACCCTGATCCAGGCCCCAAAGTACATAATTTTAAAGAATGTAAATCCCCTTTTATACTGGCAAAGCAATTCACTCCCTTGTCAACATTGTTCTCTATTGTTTGCAATCTCAGAAATAATTTGCAACCTTGGCTGTTCTTCAATGGTTCAAGTCTGTAGCATGATTATTGCAAATCCCTTCTTGTAAATAACGACACTTGTCCTGTAAAGGAAACGAAAAATGGATCCATTGTATGACTTTTGTAATCCATGGGAAAAATTTAGCATTCATGCGCTAAAGTCACTATAAAATATGCGTGGGTTTGGGAGATTTTTTTCTGTAAAAATGAGCTGCCAATTCTTCCAATAATGCATAACGATGTTTGATACAAGTCTCTTTATAAACAACAACAAACAGTATTCTAGATAGGAACTGTAAACTGGGACGAAAACTATTCTCCAAAAGGACAAAGGACACAAAGGGAAAAACTCACCTTGGATCGCATGCTATGATTGATTACTAAAGTCGCCAAGTCAATCCTCTAATCAACAGAGCAATAGATAAGCCATGAAACTGTTGCCTTGCATGTTTTGAAGAAATATAAAGTGAAAAAAGTTGCTTCGAAGTCTTGAGATAGGTGGCCACACCTCGCCTATTGGGCGCCCGAAATTCCACGAATTCAAACCACTCACTTACTAAACGTTCCTCTTTAGCATGATTTTCTGCTAAAGCAACTCCTTCAAGTGAAGAATAACCGTAAATAGAAACAAAATCCTTTATATTGGCGAAATATTCGAGCTACACATTCGTCTCCCTTCTGTTCATTCCTTTGCAACCTGAGAACGGAAAAAGCCTAATGGGTTTAGCCGCTGGCCACGGGATGTGACGTCACAAAATCGTATTTCCGCGGTGCCTGCATGACCAAGATCATGTGGCATGACGTCATCAAAACTAGGAATGCCCTTGATGACAGTGATGTATTGATTCAAGCTCTGCTTTTAGGCAGTGCCTAAATCTATATATTATGCAGAGCTCGGCCAAAATAAAACCCTCATTGTTTTTGTGTTCAAGGGGAGGAGAAGATAGATAGATGTGATAGATAGATGTGTTTATTCGACACTCTAGCAGTCAAGACTGAATTACAGTGCAAGTCAGAGCGGACAAGGCAATAAGTATAAACAAACATTACAAATATTTACAGAAGAGAAAGGTGGCAAGAGAAAGGTGGCAAGACATGCTGACTTTTTGAGGAGGGCAAGGGTGTGTCCAAAAACACCAGTACTGTATCCTCTCATGGATCTAGTACCAAATTTGTACCAGTGAATACCATTTATTTTTATTTTTACACTTGATGATATATGCAATTCCTGTTTCTGATGTTGGCCTCTCTTTTCTTTTTCAGGACAACATGCTTGTTGTATGGAAAGAAGTAAATCTGAGTCGAGCCAGTGAAAGAGAAAGATCTGATGCCCTGAAGGAGATCGACATTTTGTCACTACTGAATCACACCAACATTGTAACCTATTTTAACCATTTTATAGATGGTACATCACTCTTTATTGAAATGGAATATTGCAATGGTAAGAGTCATGTATTGGAATGTTAAGTTTCCCAGTCATAGGACACTTTGGTCAATTTGTGAATTTAGGTCCATGTCCATGGCTTTGTATGCTATCAATCTTTTGTTTTCTTAGGTGGAACACTATATGACAAAATTGCAGCTCAACATGAATTACTTCCAGAAGAGGTTTGCTTACTAATAGGAAAAATAATCTTTTTGCTATTTGCATTAGTTTATTAATTTCTAATAATTATTCTGACTGGTTGTTTTTGTTTGTTGCGATCCTGTAGATTGTGATATGGTATTTCTTCCAAATATGTGCTGCTGTTGCCCATATTCATGAAAATGGAATAGTCCATAGGTAGGCATTCTAGTTCCCTCGCTTGTCACTTCACAACTTAGACTCTGGTGGCAGCCATTGATGCAAGTGTGGATTTATTACTGAACCTTGAGAGACGCTAAAATGGCTGTCACTAGAGTTTGATGTGCTTGGCTCAACATTACAACCATATGGTCGCCAGGATGGTGATAGGATTTAGAGTTTGGCAACCAAAATTTTCAACCTAGTCGCCAAATGGCGACATAACTTTGCAGTCACTATTTGGTCCTGATGTCAGGCCCTAATGCAGGGGTTTCAATAGAAGACGGCTACCGGCAGTGAACTGCCACCTACCGTATTTACCCGTATATAAGACGCACTTTTTTCACTCCAAAATGACCTTCAAAATCGGGGTGCGTCTTATACACGGAACATCACTTTTGGGAATTTGCATAACAACCAATACAAAACATCCTTTACAAATTTGCTGATTCATGGTTGTGTGGTTCGGTTGCACATAAGAAAGCTAGGATTTCGATCCGTGAAACGTGCCAGCAGGCGCTGGAGGCTGTTTTTATTGCAAAATTCTCGGAGTTCGTAGTCGCGAGCGCCATTTTGGATTTTGTCACTCGGCCGAGGACGCACGTCCAAAAATCCAAGATGGCGCTCGTCGGCACTCGCAACTACGAACTCCGGGATTTTTGCGATAAAATCAGCCTGTAAACGCCTGCTAGAAGGCTACAACGCATAGAAATATTAGCACAACTATTTAAATTTTGTGTGAAATCGTGTTTACCACAAGATTTATCTCAAACAAACAAAATAAAATGAAGAAACAGTTGGAATATTTAATACTCATCTGCTGTTCGTGGCGTAAAACATTTGCCCTCATGTTTATATTGTCATTTTTCATTTACTCCAGTTTATTTCTCATGCGATTTCTTTATGGAAGTGCTGTTGCACGAAATACAAATTGAAAATCTTTAGAAATTGATTTTTTTGCCAAAATGACCTCAAAATTCAAGGTGCGTCTTATATACGGGTGCGTCTTATATACGGGTAAATACGGTACTTCATTGCTGACCACTGGCAACTTTCGTGGGCTGTATAACTGATCAGTTCCAAGGAAAATATTAAAGCAATATAATACATGAATATGCCAATTGTCTTGCCCTCAAAATGCAGGAAAACACCTTTTCTGCTATCGAAATTTCAAAATTTCCCGGAGGCATGCCCCGTACCACCCAAGAAGGCTCAGGCATTACAGCCTTCATATGGGACCAACAAACCCAGCCACCTACTTCCAAAACTTAGCCTGCTACTTCAAAACTTATTGAAACCCCTGCTAATGTGGTAGTCTGTTATAATCTCTATGTTATCATTGATCATTTTGTAGAGATATCAAGACCATGAATATTTTCCTTACAAAATCTGGCCTTGTAAAGCTGGGCGATTTTGGTATTTCTAAGATCCTGGACTCTGAAGGAATGGCAGATTCTGTAAGTAGAAAATGTGATGAGAAAACTGAAACTGAAACTTTTGAAACCAATTACAATGTAATTCCATTACAGACAAAATCACTTGTTGTTGCAGATTGTTGGGACGCCATATTATATGTCACCAGAAATTGTACAAGGAAAGAAGTAAGTATATCATCTGATCTATCCCACTTGCATTCTTAAAAAAAGTGCCCACTTTACAACCAAAACATCACACCATTGACTTGCTATATACCCAAACCTTGAAAAAAAACTACACTTTTCAGTGCAAGAACAATCAGGACAATGACATACGCCTCAGAAATAAACAATGCAAGACAAAGTCACTCCAAGAAATTGGATTTCTAATTGTTACACATTTTTTGTCGAAAATCTTAAAAGTCGCAAAGCAAAGAGAATAGAATGACGATTTCTTATTTTTTGCCGTGCTAAACGTTGAAAAGAAACAATAATATTTTCCCTTGCAGATATAACCAGAAAAGTGATATCTGGGCTGTTGGGTGTGTCCTATATGAAGTGCTGACATTAAAAAGAGTCTTTGATGCCACTGTAAGTTGTTTGATTGTGCTACTATATGACTGTATTTCACATGTGGGCACTTTTTCAACACAGGTGATGCCACTGTAAGTTGTTTGATTGTGCTACTATATGACTGTATTTCACATGTGGGCACTTTTTCAACACATGCCTCTGTTTCCTATTTTTCAGAATCCACTCCGTCTTGTCTCAGATATTGTGAAAGGTGAATTTGAAGAGATAGATGAACGTTATACAGAAGACATGAATGATCTTGTCAATAAACTACTCTCAAAGGTAACTCTCACAAAGACTGGTGATCCTGAGTTTTCAGCCACCTTTTCTCGCTACAATCCAACACTCATTGCAGGAGAAAAACAACTGAATGCCGACTTCCAAAAGCGTGCCCAGGAATTGTGTGATTCCCAGGATCTTGAGAATGGATTGTGATTTGTCAATTTCCTAATGAGCTCTATAATATGCGAGGCTGAAAATTCAGGCTAGTGATAACCAAGGGCCAGCAATTCAAATTAAATTCTTGAGACATTTGGTTTTGGTTGGTTGGTTGTCTACATCTAGGGCTATAGGCACACTGGCCAGCTTAGCATGCTGCAGGTCACCACATCCTTCAGGTCCTTCCTGGTGAACTGCGTCTCCAGGCCCCTTACTTTAGACTTGGTTTTGTCACCCCTTTCCTCTAATTTGTTCAAATAACTTTTGACATTTTTTTTTTTAATTTCTAGGATCCTGAGCAGAGACCATCTGTGGAAGAGCTTCTTCAAATGCCTATTCTTGCAACTCTAGGACAGTAAGTTTTCGAGGAAGATTGTTCTTTTCTGCTCTATAATGCTTGTTGCATAGAGTATATGTTTGGTTCTTCTCAGCTATCTGTTAACTAATATCCTGCAAAATTTATTCAACAGAGAAATGGAGAAAAAAGTGTGGCAGCTCAATTCCTCAACCCGACGTGCCAGGTAAGAAAAGAGATTCTTGTTTTGTTTTAATTCTCTTTTTGTTTTTGTTTGTTTGTTGGCCGTTGCTTTTATTTGTTAACAACTTTTTAAAATTCATTTCCAGACTTGTGACAACTCCTCTGAAACAGTCCCAGTCATAACGTCTAAATCTAGTGAGGTATTTGCATATGCATCTAAAATGAACTTACTTATTTAAAATTCAATTTTTACTATTTTATCGAACTACTGTACATTTTGTAGGTCTACTTCTGGGGTGCAGGCAAACAAACTCCACAAAAACTGGACACTTTTGTCAGTGGAAATAGCGCAATCCAGGTGAGATTTTGTTGGAAAGTAGCATTTAAAAGACGAAGTGCGAGTAACCTGAAGGAAACTATATTTATTTACACTACAAGGGCCATTTATATATCGTTTTAAAACTTATGGAATGGCTTTACTTACTAAATGGTATATTTCTATGTAAAGTTACTTTGATGGATCGTTTTCGTGGTTTTGTGCTTCAAAGAAAATGTACCAATTTTTGCTTTTTAAGAGCTCCTGTCACTTCGAGTTAATGTTAAAAGCTCCAGATTTCCGCAAAACGTATTCCTTAGAAGGCGATCTAAAAAACGGTGTGTGGGATTATTGATATTTTATGTATTTGCAGAAATATTACTTAAAACAGGTTGAAAAATATATTTTTGGTGTTTTTTAGATCGCCTTAAGTTTCAGTAAAGAAGAAAAGAAAAGAATTTATTTTTTGCTTCATCATTTATGCATTGCCTGGAGTCACAAGACACACGTGCATGTTTCTGGCTACAGGTGAAGTACAATAGCTACAGCAAGTTGATGCGACAGTGACATACGAAAAATTGACATCACTTGTGCAAGATCTGAAGAATTTCTAAAAAGTGCCTAGAATATTCTGTTTTCTTGTTTATTACAGGTAGCCGCCGGTCACTCTCACTTTGCTATCGTCACAGTGGAAAAAGAACTCTTTACATGGGCTGTAAGTATGTGTGGTTTAATATGAAGCATGCTTGCTTAACCGTTGTCAAAAAAGAGAAATGGAGACATACAATTTTATAGACAAATTCATTGCCTGACGAGTGAATTCCATGATAAATTTTATGTGAATAAATCGCATGAGTCTCGATAGTGCGATATCGTTTTTCAAGTGAAATTTAACGTGGGATTCACGTGCCTGACAATGATTGTTTCTTGAATCCCATAGCCATAAATTCACAAGAAAGGCAAAGAGGTGCAAAAATCAGGTTACCTAGTCTAGAGTACTTTGTAGAATTCAGCTTCAAACGCATTGAATTCCACGCTAAATCTCTCTCAAATTCAATACAAAGACATACTATATGATTCTACGTAATGGCTAGGTGTTAAGCGTAACCCCGCATCTTCACTAATGAAAATTACATAGAAAGTTAAGGCCAGAAAACTATTTCTCTGTCTTTTCTAGAATGTTCACGGCGGAAAGGGTATGTCGGGTCAGTTAGGTCATGGAGATGTGGCCTCGTACAGGCTTCCCAAGAGAGTTGACGCTCTATTTGGCATTCCCATTAAAAGGTGGCGTGTGGCGATGAGTTTACGGCTTGTATCACAGGTAATCTTGCCCATTTTTTTTAAATGACGTTATTGTGTCATAAATTGTAGCTTTGCACATAGGTCGGACAAAAGGAAGTGTTGCAGACGAAGTGTTTCTTTGGAGGCTCAGAGGAGAAATGGAGCGATCGGAGGACGACCGCCAGACGCAAGTGGTATCTTTCTTTCTCCCCTCTTACGGCCTTAACCCGCTTAACTGGGTCAGTCCGCCCTCATAAGAACAGGCCCTTACACATTTTGTGAATTCGTCCCGTTTTTTTTGCGCACAAAAAAATTTGCTACGCAGTTTAAGTGGAATTGTGCTACTATTTCTATTTGAAATTTTAGAAAGCATTTCTTCTTAATTTTGTTCTTCTACAGATGATGGCACTCTCTACACGTTTGGCTCTGATTATTTCGGTTGTATCGGGTGTAATAATGAAATGGAAGAGGAGGTTCTAGTACCGCACAAGGTGTCGTTCTTTGCCGATAAACCAGTAGTGGATATATCATGTGGAGATAACCATGTGTTGGTGCTTACTGGTGGGTATGAGTTAGGGTGATGTTGACAGACAGACAAACAGGGTCAGGCATACAGAGACAGACAAGCAGGTGGACAGATAGACAGACATATCATGTGGAGATAACCATGTGTTGGTGCTTACTGGTGGGTATGAGTTAGGGTGATGTTGACAGACAGACAAACAGGGTCAGGCATACAGAGACAGACAAGCAGGCGGACAGACAGTCAAACAGACATATCATGTGGAGTTAACCATGGGTTGGTGCTTACTGGTGGGTATGAGTTAGGGTGATGTTGACAGACAGACAAACAGGGTCAGGCATACAGAGACAGACAAGCAGGCGGACAGACAGTCAAACAGACATATCATGTGGAGTTAACCATGTGTTGGTGCTTACTGGTGGGTATGAGTTAGGGTGATGTTGACAGACAGACAAACAGGGTCAGGCATACAGAGACAGACAAGCAGGCGGACAGACAGTCAAACAGACATATCATGTGGAGTTAACCATGTGTTGGTGCTTACTGGTGGGTATGAGTTAGGGTGATGTTGACAGACAGACAAACAGGGTCAAGCATACAGAGACAGACAAGCAGGCGGACAGACAGTCAAACAGACATATCATGTGGAGTTAACCATGTGTTGGTGCTTACTGGTGGGTATGGGTTGGAGTGATGTTGACAGACAGACAAACAGAGTCAGGCATGCAGAGATAGACAAGCAGGTGGATAGACAGACAGACATATCATGTGGAGATGTGTTTGTTGTGAGTTTTCTCGCAGAAAAATAAAATTCCGCCTGATACTCAGGCTAACAATAGTCAAATTATAACGCATGCGTACTTTTGAGTATGGATTTTAATGCTGAAAAATACAGACAAACAGGACAGGATGAAATGGGTAATGGGTAATGTTGAAAGACAGACAAACAATGGCGGGACAGAGAGACAAGGGCACTGCAGGCAGACAGACAAGTAGTCAAAGACAAACGCCAGTATGATGTGGAGGTGCTTGTGGTGGTGCATACTTGTTATTGTTGACAGACAGACAGACAGGAGGTAGTTTGGTAAACGACAGGGGAAGTCACTATATCCCAATGGTTGAAACCAGAACGGGCCCAAATACTTAGATTTTTTCAGAAAACTTCAAAGAAAAAAAGCTTATAAAAATTATTGCTGATTCGATCCTGGACCAACATCATTATAAACCCGAGACTCTAACCACTAGGCTACGAGGGAGTTTGCTGGTCAGGTCACTAATTTTATGGCATTTTATGTAATTTATCATATATAGAACGAGGAATATACAGTAAAAATCATATCTAAAAAAACCAAAACCCCATCCTTACTCTAATCCCTAACAAATTACTGTTTTAGGACAGTTCTCTACACTTCTTGAATAAAATGAAGTATGATAAAAGATTTATATTAGATTTCTGGTTTCAACCATTGGGATATAGTGATTTCCAACGACAGGGGCGTAGCCAGGGGGGTCCAGGGGAGGCCCGCCCCCCCCCCCTTTCTCGGAAATTTTCCCATACATTTACTGTATTTGCTGGAGAAAATTTGAGCATTTTCGTCCCATGTTCTCACTATCCGCCCCCCCCCCCCCCCCCCCCCCCCCCCCCCTTCCTGGCTACGCCGCTGAACGAGCAATAAAATTGCTCGGTGATCTGCATCTTGTAGAGGATAAATGTGAGTTGTGATTGTGGGTGACCAATTTGGCGACGTGCTTGAGGGCGACCAACAAATTCATCTATTATACTTGTTGTTTTTCAGCCAACAAAGAGATTTATTCATGGGGTTGTGGTGAACAAGGTTGGTGACGTCCTTTCAATAACTCATTCATACACTACATTCCTTTCATCGCACGCCTTGGTTGACAATTTATATAAAAGCCTGAAAAATTGTATTGTAGGTCGACTAGGGCTGGGTTCAGAGGATGATTTCGCCTTTCCTCAAAAGGTATGAAATAAAGTGTGTTCTTTTCACATGTTTTATGATGTACCGGTAGAACAGCTTCGTAAAATCTGAACTCACGTTCAAACAAAGAATGGTTCGTCCGCTGCATCTAACACAGCGCTTGGTACTCTTTAGAATCACGACTTTCGGCTTGTTCATTCGTCAAGGACTGTTTAAAACCTGATTCATGTTCTCCGTAGATTCCACTACCTTCGTCGTGTAAAATCAAACGAATCTACTGTGGGCCCGAGTGCTCTTTCTTCCTAACCACCACAGGGAGGGTGTTAGCGTGTGGAAATAATGACGAGAACCAGTTAGGATTGGACACTCTACACAGCCTCAAGAAGCGAACCACCAAGGTTTGATATGATCTTACTAAGAATATCCTTCCGTTTTGCTTGTGATCGTCTTTTCAAATCTTTGGGTCAACTCGGGGAGGGGTGTCTTGGCGAGCGAAAAACGAGGCAGGCGGTAGGGGGAGAAAAGGCGACGAGGCAGGCGGGGGAGGGGTGTCTTAGCGAGCGAAAAACGAGGCAGGCGGTAGGGGGAGAAAAGGAGAGGAAAGGACAAAGGCGGTGCTGTTGTCTTTTCTCTTTTCTCTTTTCCTAGACCTCTATGCCACTGCTCCTTCACTGGGTCTTCTCCCGAGTGGTGGGAGGCAAGGACTGGTGAACTCAGAATAATTGGCACATGTATGTAATGAGTGTTTTTATAACGTTTCTCACCAGAAAAGTGATCACGTTCCCATGGCGTATGTCCCTACACTAGTGCAGTCACTCACCAGGTAAGTGTCATTAAAATGTACGGCGCGCAAAGATGCCTGAGTTTCAACTGTTCGTGTCCATTTTTAACTCGTGGATGTCCGAAGGACAGGACTGAACGAGTTATACTTGGGGAACGAAAATGGCGTTGTCGTAGGCACGGCCAAAAGGCTCTGGGAACTAGATTACGGCTGCGTCCGTGATATCATACCACAGGAAACCCATCAAGAACCGGAATGATGACAAGCCATAGACTAGGCTAGCCAGAGGGCCACCAAGTCCTTTAAGTATTTCATTCAAGATAATGTGCACATCACTGATTATCAGCTTAACTTTGTGGATTGACTGTAAAAATAGTACAATATAGTATCATAGTTGATGGCTCACCATCCACGAGTAGCTTTGATTTTTTCAATTCCGTTTCATGTTTCGTCTGTTTCTTTTCCTGCAGATACACCATTGCAATTATCGCGCCAGGGAAGACGCACACGGCTTTTATCGAGGGTAAGAATACAATTAGTGCCCTGCCTGTCTTGAATATCTGTACAGGAAGGTATTTCGTGTTAGGAAATCACACATAATAATACATATCAAAGATTATTTTCGTTCTCCCATTACCTATTTCTTTTCCACGTTGTTGTTTGCTCCTTTGTTGGCACATTACCACACAACGCGTCTCGACTCCGTGTAGAGTACTCACAGGGCCCAACCGTTTTCGCTAGGTGCCATTGGCGACCAATTCAATAATTTTAGTCGCCAAAAAGCAATATTTAGTCGCCACATAAACATGGTTCTCAGCTGAACTTAGAAGGATGGAGTGGCATTTGGCGACTAGCTCTAAAATTTTGGTCGCCAAGCCCTCAAATTTAGTCGCCATTTGTGACCATATGGTCACAATGTCGGGCCCTGCCTCGTCAGGTGTTCAACGCAATTATTTTGTCGCACTTTTGCAGCCTGTTTTCAATGGGACTGACTGAGTTCTTTTCTTCTAGCGTATGGCCGATTGATAACAGTAGGCTCCAATAAATACGGCCAGTTAGGTGTCAATGACTACCATCACCACCCCTCTCCGTGCCTTGTGAGGGAGAGTTGGTCAGCAAGCAAGTCGTGTCAGCGGCTTGTGGAGAGGAATTCACGGTCGTCGCTACTTCGGGTATGTAAAACAGCGGCCATTTGGTTTAGACATGCGCACTCGTCCTTTTATTGCGAAAGCTCTTTCGCTCCTCAGATCCCGCGAGAGGCTTTTTTGTACACTGCGCATGCGTCTACTGTCACCACCAGTCTTTCGTGGGTTTTGAATAACGAGGGAGCTCTGCGTACGAGAATGTTACCTGAGTATCAGGACCCTCCCCCTCCTCGAAGAAAAAATGAGAGAAGGAGGGGAGAGGGCCTGACACAAATGCATTCAAAAGCTCATGTTCAACATTCAGAATCTGAATGCTGCGCTGATTGGCCAAAAGACAAAGGGGCGCGTCACGTGAGTTAAACCGGAAGCGTTTGCTCGTTCAAGTACAAGCCGCGATGGGAGAGAGGAATCTTTCGGGAACACGAACGCAAATATTTTAATAAATTCGTCCTTTCAAATTCGGAATATGGACGAGAGAGAGTTTGAAGATGATGTAGAATCTGGAATACAGAGCAGACCGCGTGCCTCAAATTCTAGTAGTTTTGCCAACCGATGCTGTACGCTAGCTTCTGGCTTCAGAAAGATGGAGAGTAGACCCTTGCGAGTATCGTTACTAGGCCCGAAAGCAGCAAGTCGTGCTAAAAGCGAAGGGAATTTACGGCATCCCTCGAAGATCAACCAGGGTGAAGCTGGCGTCTTATTCGCAGCGTCTTATTCGACCAGCATCTTTTTCGCCTGGCGTCTAATTCAAATCCGGGGGCACCTGACATATAGCGTTTTTAAGGCCTTCAAGCGTTTCTGGCTGTAAATATCCTTTACAAACGTAATACTTATCGAATTTTATTTTAGCTTTAAGAATTTCAATGTTTTATTAATATTACAACACAACTGCTTGCGAAATACAATCACCGGAAGTCTTTAGATGTTATCATATTTGTGTGCGAGCTTCATGAATGCCTAGAAATGAAATTTGACTTGGATGTCACTCGACAAATTACACACGAATTTTTGTTCGTATTCAACAAGACGCCAGAATTTTATTCGTATTGAAAAAGATGCTAGAAGGTTTGTTCGTGTTGAAAAAGATGCCAGCATTTTATCCGTGTTCAATAAGATGCCAGAAGATATATTCGTGTTGAAAAAGATGCCAGAGGGTGTTTTACTCGTATTGAGTATGATGCCAGAATTTTATTGGTAGTGCGAAAAAGATCCCCCCCCCCCGGATTTCAATAAGATCAGGCGAAAAAGATGCTGGTCGAATAAGATGCTGCGAATAAGACGCCAGCTTCACCCTGACCGAAGATCAACGATAACAAAGAAACCTGCTCGGCAGCGCTAAATTTTCTCCCAGCTCAGGCTAGATTGTTCCCGCAGGATTCGGCAGCTTTCGCTAGAAAAAACGGTCCTTTGTTTGAGCTCGTGATAAGCTTATGCAGTTCTGTAGTAGAAATTTCCTTGCGGAATTCCTGCACACATCGCAGCCTCGTAACATGGTATATGGGCTCAGGGCTCAATGCCCAAATCTCAGGGCTCAATGCCCAAATTATGGCCGGGATCAGGACTCAGAGGGGTAGGCTCAGGGCTCAAGAGGCCTGGATCGGGGATCATACGCTACAACGTCGAATCAGGGCTCAATCCTAAAATGGCACCCTTTTTTCATAATCTAACTACGATGTCTTCCTCCTGTCACGTAAAGTCTGCTGACAGGATAGTCGACAGCAGAAGCATGTCCTCTATTTCATGTTCATTTTTCATCTATTTCATGTTCATTTTTCATTAAACAACATACACTAAAAGTTTGGCGCGCTTCGCGCGCATGACGAAGACATCAATGTAATATGGTTTTGGGGGAACTACGCAACACAGGACAATACATCCGTGCCATTTCAATAGAATGCCTAAGTTACAAGAACATGTGTATCTTGCTAAAATTAATACTGACCCCTTTTTACGTAAGCATGAGTTCGACGTTACAACATAGAAATTGATCATTCGGGCCACGCTTCATGCAATAATAATTCATGTGCACGGTCCGTCCCTTATATACATGTGATATGAGTCGGAATTCATGCCATCAAATTAGAATTCTTGGTGTTCACTTCCGGAGATGTTTGATTTTTTGCGAGTTATTTTGAATGAGAAGCCCATATTCTGAAAGAGAACCAAATCAATTGATTTGCCAAGTTTTAGACTGCTATCTTATATTGCAAGTGGGATAGAAGCGAACGAATGTGCAAACCGTTTACAGATTACATGTTGGAGTCCCTCGGAAGGACTCCCGATTTTGCACCCTGCATATCAAAGTACTCTCAAGCATGCGGTAATTTCACATGCTGGGCTCTAAATTTTCGCGCTCTTCGCGCGCAAAAACGTCTTAGTTTCTTTAAAAACTGACTTGAGATTTTTTTATATGCCGTGCCCCCCAGTTTTTGAAGGCTTGCTACGGCCCTGCTATTATTGTCCAAAATGTGATTTCGTTGCACTTGTTTAGCATGTTGCCTTCGCAGGCAAGAGAGTTAAAACTTTCCCTAAAAACAGTTTGGGGAGGCTTGCTACGGCCCTGTAACTACTAAAGTGTCAAAAACGAAAGACCAAGAGCTACATGCAGCCAAATCACTGTATTCTGAGGCGAAGGAAAGGCCTTAAAAGAAAGAAGCCTGAAGAACCAGCTACAATAGCTCAAATACTTTTTGAGTTAACGAAAAAAATTCTTTCTTATAACAAACAGAAGAGAAAACGATGGCGACCAGATTTCTATTATGGTGACAAAACTTCAATATTTGGCAAAAATAATTTTTTATTTAAGCGCCAGTTGATGTCGGTCCCTGCATCGTATTTGTCACAGGAAACATCGTTGTGCTGAAAGTCTTGAAGCTTAAACTCTTACTGTGTACAGATTGTGTAGAGAATATAAGGTTCTGCCAATGTCCTACATCCTTATTTTTGCCCCATTTTCTCTAGGTGCCCTATATTGGCCCTATATATTGTGGAAAATGCCCTATTTTTTGAGAAATGATCAGTTGAAGGCCTGCGATATACATTTGGTGTGATGACTGGTCTGAGAAGCACAGTTGCGTAGAGTCCATAGATTTGCGTTATGTGTACATCAATTATCCCTGCGAGCACTTTGCTCTATGATTAAATTTGGACTTTTTGGAGCAATTTGCAGAAAAAAATGGATGGGCTCAAAATTTTGGAACGGGCTCAGGGCTCAAACATTTCGGGGAAATCGGGATCAAGGATCAAAATTTCGCGAAAAAAATAGGGCTCAATGTATCCTAGATATACCATGTTACGAGGCTGCACATCGAGACCCGCTCGCTGAAGTTCCCACGCAGTCCACACTTTCAAGCAGGTTTCCCAAAATAACCGACCGAGCTCCAAGCTTTCCTTTTGTTGGAGAAAATAAGTGTACTGATCCGGATTGAGCCATATTTAATAAGCTTGATCTTTTACAAACGAAAGAAACAAGCAAGCTCGACTGTTTTGGTTTTGGTTCAGGGAAACGTACTTGAGCGAGACAATAGGCGATGACAGCTGACGACAATTTTTGATATGATTTTGACAGCCGCCTCGAAGGGGGCGGCAGGGACCGCGACAAGTGATTGTGTCAGGCGTAATTCTATTTTTCCTCTCTCATTTTCTCACAGAAAAATAAAATTCCGCCTGATACTCAGGCTAACGAGAATGGTACTTCGCTCTCTTGTTGGTTTCGTGAGGAACGTGAAGTTATTCTCTAACCATGTTTACTGGACAAAAAGTAAGGCAACGTTTTTCTTTGAAAAAAAAAAAGTTCGAATGCGACTCTAGTTCGACGTTTGCCCTTACGTGTATAGCATGGGCCATATGTGTCAAGCATGGGCCGTGCTGTATTCTACTCACCGCCTTTTTCCATTTCAGAAAATATGGTGTATTCGTTCGGCAGAGGTGACAATGGCCGGCTCGGAATCACGCCTGAAAATCTCGGCAAAAAGAGGAACGGGGTACCATGTAGCGCTCTGGCTCGGCCCATATTTGGTGCCTTACACGTCCTGACCAGCGTAGACTGCGCGCACTGGAACGCTATTATCGTTGCAGGTAATGGGTACCCTGTGTAGCGCTCTGGCTCGGCCCATATTTGGTGCCTTACACGTCCTGACCAGCGTAGACTGCGCGCACTGGAACGCTATTATCGTTGAAGGTAATGGGTAGCCTGTGTAGCGCTCTTGCTCAGCCCATATTTGGTGCCTTACACGTCCTGACCAGCGTAGACTGCGCGCACTGGAACGCTATTATCGTTGCAAGTAATGGGTACCCCGTGTTGGCGACGGGTTGCCTGTGGTGTTTCTTGGAATTGCCACAGAAAGTCCACAGCAATCGATCATGGAATATCGTAGTCCGGATATGAAGGCTGCGCGCGCTCCCAGACAGGTCGCTGTCTCGTGGGATGAGGGGCCCTTTGTAAGCGCACACTGAGAGTTTAGTTCTCGACTAGTTATATCTTAGATTTTCCTGGCATAAAGATAATATCCTGTGTTGTTGCTCAAAAGGTTGTGAATGAAAAGTTTGTACATTAAAGAGGTTGTCAATGAAGAAAATTACAATCTTTGTGAGGGTACAATCTTCCACTTACAATTCTTTGCTTGAAAAATAAATACGCACTTTGAGTGAAGTTCCAATACGAGATAGAAACAGTGAGCATACTTTATTTTATTATTGTAGAGAAAGTTCTCAATTCTCGGACGATAAGACGATCAACCAGATCGCTAGACTCCCAAGCGTGTAAGTATGAATGATA
This sequence comes from Scolanthus callimorphus, assembly GCA_033964015.1. NCBI lineage: Eukaryota > Metazoa > Cnidaria > Anthozoa > Actiniaria > Edwardsiidae > Scolanthus > Scolanthus callimorphus. Next base: position 30,542,568 of record CM066915.1, on the reverse strand, counting down.
AATCATGGTTTAATGCCTCTGTAAACATTGGGACTATTTCTCTAAAAGCTATATATTTCTATTTGGATAGATAACGCATTAAACGCACGGTAATCGAGGTGACAGTAGCACGTTTTCCGACTGGATCATTGTCTTGCTTATTTTCCTTTCCCATTATCTATCATTCCCCAAATATCGTTTTTACTTGGGATATCTGCTCCCTGACTTAAAACTCTCTTTGCATTATTTCTGAGCAGCAGGGGAGTCTGGAGACGACTCGGTATTTTCTGACCGTTTGCGCATCGAGGTCGACAGCACTGGTGACGAGGATGTGCCACACAACAGACCGCTGAACCCAATGCTAGCAGACACGGGTGACTCGGGTGTGGGTCCTTCACCGCGCTCGCCCTATCAACAAACACTAGGAGATACTAGTCCCCCTCCGCCCTGGATACAAGATGTGAGTCTATGCATGAGGATAAGGATTTATATAGAGTTCATTCATCTCTGTGCTGAGCGCATAGAGTCTTTGATTAGGCCCATGTTAGTCAAATCTCACTTGAGTGATCTATTGCCAATGCTGCATTCTGATTGGCTGAGCTACTTGTAGGCTATACGTTATAGCTTACTACGCCTACTAGTAGAGAAAAATCTCGGGTTTGGAGCCTCAAAAAATGGGAAATGACCAGTTTTTCTATATTTTTACAGGCATTTGGCGAACACTAAAGCCTAGTTTCCATATAGTCTTATCTGTCGTATCAGTCAACCGTGAAACATAAGAAATTCCAATTTCCATTGTTTCACGGTCGACTGATGCGACAGATAAGACTATATGGAAACTAGGCTTTATGCGGGGCGTTTCTTATTCAAAGGCGAAACAAAAGAATCACCCGCATGAGCCTCACTTGAGTGTTCGTCCCAGTCCGAATATTGCCTATTCTTAGCACACCCTAAATTGAATTGTATGTGTCTGAAGCGATGAGATTGGCAGTCGGTGTTAATTAGATCTTAATAAATAAAGTATTCCGAGCCAAAGTGTAACAATTTAGATGATGCCATTAATACAGAATTCTTACCATGAACTTACTTCTGAGTCTTGTTAGTTGTAATGTGGTGAAGTGTTTCGTCGCCCCTTATCATGTGTATGTAACTTCACCAGGAACTTGATCAAGCAGAAGTCATATCTATTGATTCCAGTTCAGAAAGTTCCAAGATGTCTTCAGTACGAGTGATTTCAAACGAAGGCAGCTCGGTTCCTGTTTGGCTACAAAAGGTAAAATATTCCCTTTTCGTATCAAAAGCAGCCGTGACATCTGTATCCTATTTTTTATTCGCCATATGGTTTTTACTTCGTGAATAATCGAAGCATGTAGAAGGGAGTTATCGTGATGGGGTGCGAAGTCACTCGCTCACTCGCGTTTTCGTAAACTCGTTTGATAGTAACCTCTAGCTGGTCAAATTTGCGCATGGTTCCATGTTAATTAAACACCCTAAACATACGAATTTGCTACCGATCGCAAACGATAGTGCGATTCTAGTCTCTCCAGTGAAAGGCCGCCATATTGGTGAAGCAAAATCTCAATTGGGACATTCTAGATTCGGGGAAAACCAAATCAGACCCTGTTAATTGTTATCATTTGTTGCATTGTACCTTGATCGTATCACGATATTCAGATAGTTTTATTAGGCCATGCATGGAGCATAATAACTCCATGGTTTATGTTAGAGGCAGATTTCCCTGTTAGCGGAGGTCTCTCACAAGGCGAGAGAAAACGAGAGGAGGGAAGAGAGACCTCTGCTGACAGGGAAGAGACAGATATGTAAAACCTTTATTAACTTCAGGAACTTCAAGAAGCAGAGTTTATTCCAATGGAAAGGGATTCCTTGAATGTAAAGTAAGTTTTGAGATTTGATCGTTTTCAGACAGAGCCTTGTCATATACAGGTTTCTTCTCTTTCTCAGGCACGCGCAGTCCTTGCGAAAATCTACTTCGATGACGTCGGTAGGAATACAGTGTGTCTTGCCTACTGATAATATCCCACATGGATCCGAATCTCACAAAGGACTTCTTCAGAGGATCGTCCAGTTAGAGGATGAAAATAAGAAGGTAGGTTATTGTGTGTGTTTATTTTGGTTGACTTTAGTATTGAGATAATACAGCTAGATTTACATTTGTTTTATGTTTTAGCTCCGAAAAACTATCCAAGATCAAGTAATTCAAATAAAATCTATCCAACAAGAGGTATGGCGTTCTTGCATTTAGTTTTTGCGTTTCGGAATCCATGAAATCTCGCAGTGGGGTGCGCGCCAATTTTAGCAGAAACAAAACAATAATACATGATACCCCACAAACTAGTCTCCTTTTACATTTCGATAGAAAAGTATGGCGGCCGAACAACAGAGTAAGATTTGGGGTCTGGTAGACGATTGGCATAAAGATTGCAAGAAAGCCTCTCAAGCAGCGACGCCTTCGAGCCCGCGTCAGTCCACAAGAAAAATGCCCTCACGACCAGCAAATGTGAACGGAAACGTCACGGTAAGGGCATGGGTGCGTGCACGCGTGGCATGGCATTCTTGAGTTAATTCTTGATTACAAAATGGCGTTATGTAATTAAATATGCAACTGCTCAAATTATTATCTCATGGCTTCGAAATTCAAACACTGAAAATTTTGATTATCAATAATCGACTCAAGAAGGGCACGCTTGGCCAGGTTTCACTGTAATAAATAAGCAGTTCATTTAGCTGAGAGTGCTAACACAAAGGTACTAAAGGGTGGGCCCTAAACTGGCGCGCGTACTTTAGATAAGAGTGGACACCTTTCGCGCGGGTCTTTCAGACAAGATGCACGCTTTAGAGAATATGCGCAGCTTGCTGCGAAGAAAACTGTGAGATGGCAACATGATCTCGAACTTAAAATTACGATTATCATAAATTATTATTAAGGACATCGATGCACTGCCCAAACATGGTCATTGAAACATCTATATCTGTCTTCTGCACATGACATCCTAATTCGCCATCTGAGTGAAATTTGCTGTGTTGAGCTCGTAAGAAGTGTGCAAAAGTAAATCTTTTCTGCGATTTTATCGATGTACTGGAACAATAAAACATTTACCCTGCTCGATTTTGCAGAATATCTGATTTAGCCAGCTCGGGACGGCTTCCCTCGTCGGCTAAAGTATCAGACGATATTCTGTGCAAACTTGCAGGATAGTGGTTATTAGTAGAAACTCACTCGCATACTTTCACGAATCCTCCTATCTGATTGGCTCCGCTACTCACTATCTATCACGTAATGGATAGTGAGCAGCGAAAACGCTAGCGCAAAACTCTCTAACACCATGAAAGTAAATACGTTTAGCAACAACTTGAAGGTAGTATGCTAGTGGGTTTCTACTAAAACAATTAGTCAAATTAGACTACTCGTTCTCGTTTTCTAGGATTATTATCGTTTTGGTGATGTAACTGTATTCTAATTATCTTCGTTCTGTCAATAGAACGTTGCAATGTGTATAAATGAACATGATCCAAAACAGTGCGAACCAAAACAACAACAACAGAGGAAGAAAATTCATTTGGTTAAAGGGAATCAGTGGGAAACTCGTGCACGTGAATCTAAAACTCAGGGAGGTCATTGTTCTTATTCACAGGAAAAGGCAAAGCCAGATTCAGACGTGAAAAATATACCTGCTACAAAAGAAGACGCTTGGGAAGTTTAGCGTAACGTATACACCGCCAATGATAAATACCATTGAAAAAATGAACATAAACTATCAGACAGATAAACAATAGCTACAAATTCAGTACCCTTCTTGCAGGGGTTTAGATGTTGTTGTTTTTTGGCGAGAAACCCCGAGAAACTCGAAATCCGTGCCCGTCGGGCGCCATCTTGGATTTTGTGGACGCGCGGCGCTGGGAGAGAGCAAAAAAAAAATGCTCGAGTTTCTCGAGGTTTCTCGCCAAAAAACAACATCTAAACCCCTACAAGTAAGGTACAAATTCAGGCGATATCATCGTCTTGATCCATTTTTAGGCTTCGAAGAAGCTTATATAAAGTTACCTCAAGATTGATAAGGAATTTTGTTTATGAACAAATTCATTTTACAAGAAAGGAAATAATGCAAGTATTTTATCTATTTATGTTGAATTATTCGCTACAATCCTGAGAGCTAATCAGTTATAAAGAATATTTATATAGTCATAGGTAGTGTAAATTTTTAAATTATCAGTTTATTAAATGTCGGAATTCAGTATTGATGTAAAGCGAGCGCGCGCGACAGCGCGGCGAGCCGGTGAATTTAGTTTTGGCGGGAAAAAAGCCCGCCAATTCTAATTAGAAAGATGTTTTCAATTTTGCGCGTTCTTGTCCGCTAAGAGTTTCATAAAGAACAGTTAGCACTTAAAAACCTCAGGGTCTAGACGTTATATTATGAAAAAAATGCCAAATGATGAATGGGCAATGTGTTTCCTGGGCATATATCCTAAAAATACGGAATATGCACGAAGTCGCAAATGATAGTATTTCATTGAGTCAAATTTTACGAAAATGATTTTCCTGTTTATAGGATAAGAACTCGGAAGCAGCTTAGGTCTTAAAATTTTAATTTCACAAAAATTACTTTAAAAGTAATGAAACTTGATTGAAATGTCATGGCTTAGAAAAGGTGGAAATTAGATGAATTTAGGAAATAGCGAGTATTACTTAATATGTCGGTAACTGCACCACGAATATCACTTCAAGGCCGGGGTTTTCACGCAGTATTAAAGGATAACTATGCCGGCTTCATAGGCCGACGGTGATTAAACAGACAAAATAATTTAACGGTCTTCTTTTTCGTGTGTTCTTGATGCCTTATACGCTACCCATTCAAATTTTCATCAATTATATTCACAGGTTGAAACCTTTTATTTATTTCATCTCGGAAGTGAAAGTGCCTATCTCTTCTTTTCTAGCAGGACTGACATCACAAAATGCCCTCGAAATTAACAGATATTAGAGTGTTTAGTACAATTAATGTTTCTTCCTTATCATTTTCGTTGAAAGCCAAACACAAACTGTATTATGACCGTCAATTTTCATTGTAATTTAGGAGATAATATCTTTTTGAACATTGAATTGCTCCCAGATAAGAGAAACAAAAGGATGAAATGTCTAATGCCAGAGAACACTCGTTAATACCCCAAGAGTTTTATTTTAAAAAATCTCATTTTTCCGTTTTGCGTGCGTTTTCGATAATTTGTGCAACATTTTCATTTTGCTAAGAGCAACCACATATTGATGTTAAGAACAGTATGTCTGTTATGAGTGCAAATTTCCGGTACGTTTTTATAAAATTCAAACAAGACATAAAGTACATAGCCATTATCTAGATTTCTTGTCAGAAGTGACATTTTGGAAATAACATTCTATTGTTTTTATGTTATGTTAATTTTTACTTTAAATATTTTACAGAAAGTATGCCTAAGGATGTCATATTATATGAAAACTTTCACATTTTGTTTAGATATGAAATTGGATAAAAAGAAGAGTTTGTCAGTTCTGACAAAAGTGTTTCATAATTTGCGCTTTGTCGTGAAAGAGTTCACGTAATAAATGTTTAGCAAAGTTTGATAATAGTATTTGAAAATTTTTGAAACAGAAGCTAACATAGCCAAAACTAACAGAAAGCTGGATAGCTTAGTACAAAACTATACAACCATGACTTTTGCGCCTTTCATCATTGCATCAGCAATTGATAAATTCTCCAATTTATCTTCGAGTTTAAAACTCGTTAGTGTAAAACTCTTATGTAACTTCCGAGCTATAGACTGAAAAATAAAATGCCTAATTTTCGAATCTACTTTTAGTAGAAAATAACACGTTTTGCCAATCTCGAATTCGTGTTTTTTTTTTGCAATACGATCGGTTGTAAAAACTCAAGGTATGATTGATTTTCCCTCACAAAAATTGACATCTCATGAAATTCAGACTCTTTGAATTAATAGGCATTAGTTATAGTAGCACGAATGTGAAAATTTTCTCTCTACCGTTAACTCAAAATGCCAACTAAAAAAGTTAACTTTATTTTTGAACTGTTCACGATTCATAATAAATACCCTGTTTCTTCGGTGCCTGACATATAGGAGTATAATTTTATTTCTCATGTGGTCAATATGCTAAGTAAGATTCGGGTTTTACGTTGTCATGTATTCAGTCAGCAAGCCCAGACTTATTAATGCCGTGGAAAACCCTCAATTAAAAACACGTGTTCCCCCTTGCTGTTACCCCCTACCTCACTCTAACATCCTAACATTTAAATTTCGCAAACATTCCACATCATCTTTGGCAAGCTAAGCTCAATAACGTGAAATAAGCATGTTCTAAAATTACTCAGTACCCATAGTGATAGTGGCTGGCCGTGCCCATTGCTAGGAGAAACAGAGCAAGCTAAAGCACTTATGCTGTATTCGAGATGAGGAAATTTAGATGTCTCTCGGGTTTTTAGAGCTTGAGAGAGCGTTGTCGTAATTTGTCAAGAAACGCAAACCTGGGGCGTAATTTGAGTTTTATCTTTATGGAAAGTACAGTAAGACAAGATTAAATCTTTTTGTGCCATGTTCGAGTATTTTCATGTCATTTGGAGGTGTGAATGGGCTTTAAAGCGTTTGGGAACGCCTCTTGTCTAATAAGGGCTTTGCGTATTGTCCTTTGTATTTCGTATCTTATTAATTTGCTGTACGTCAAATGGAGACTAATTTGTCCCCAAATGGTTTTAGGTTTTAACAGATAAAAACAATGGTCTGTTCGTCTGCTATATTATGGATTTTATTTTTCTTATTTATAAGGGACACCGCGAAATATGGAGGTAGAAATGTCAGAAATGTATTTGGTTCGTAAACCTCAACTAGTTCTCCATTCTATGATGTATTTATTATACTATAATGTAATCAACACAAAGCTAAAGTAATAAAAAATTGTCTGAGAAAACCATATTGGTTATCTGCTATCTTCTTGGGCGTCAAAGTTCTCAAGTTGAAAGCGTTCAAGTCCGAATGACCACTCCCTTCATGAATAGGTCAAAATTATGAATTGCTAGCGATTTACGATAAAAACAAATTATGTGTGGTGTTCATGCGCTTGTGTAACGGATTTTTCTAAGCTTTCTTGAGAGGTTTGGGTTTTTCAAGTACTCTGGATATTACCTCTTAAAAACGCGTGGATCTTATTTTTCGAATTGAAACAAAAATAAGAAAGCAAGATCTCAATTCATTTTGAGATTAATTTGAGTGATTTATTTTTATTTACTCTACGGGCCATCTTAACATGTAAAGTGGTTTGAAAACAAAAGCTTTAAAATATACACAACAACCTTCTCCTTCCATCTTAATACAATTTGTAGAAAGTGTGTCACCCTTTAGGGCTTTTGAAAGGCGTCATGGAGACACAGTCCATTTCCACAATTGTGTAAATCTCATACAGCGAGACAAATTTAGAAAGTAGAACGTGTCGAGAAATGCTGATCTCCATTTCATATATTGACTTTTATCGGGTTCTTTTTTTCACGAATGCATATCAACTTTCTTGTAACTATTGTTTACCGTGGCTAATTTCTCTAAATCTTTGTGTAGAATAATTTGCTAAGCAATGAGCGATGGTGCCCTGGAAGTAATGTTTTATGATGCCGGTGAAAGAGAAAGAGTATTTTCCTTGCAACATATCGCGTTTATATTCTTAGGTGCCTCGGGGTGGCCTACGATCTATTTCTGCAGTCCTATCTGTTTGTTAATACCCCAACCTGTCACCGAGGGCTTCATTCTATCTCTGAATGGGAAAGGAATCGAATAATGACAGATTTTAGAATTTTTGTGAGATAGCACGCTGTTTAGTTTTCCTTTCTCGTTCAGTGCAAGAGCGATTTCGTTCGCTTTCCATTTAAATGGGCGACTGCAAGTCTGGTATTTGTCTAAAAAGAGGAAATTATATTTATGCATCCTAAGTCTCGTAATTTCCCTTCGGCCTTCTGATTCTTCGTATATGAATAAAATACTTTATCTCTTTGGCAAAGAATTAAATTTTCCTTGATTGAAATTCGGTTACAATGTTTGCTCTTTGGATTTCAAGGGATGAATAGTGCGGTCTTTTTCAGTGGAATGCAAAGGGGTTCAGAATTAAATAAAAGGCAATGCTGATTAAATTTAGGTAATGAGTTTATCATGATATGGTAAAGTAAGGGGAAAGAGAAATGCTACACTCATTGTAACCGAGAAATATTTGACATGTCTATCCAGTGAATGTCATTTTGCGATAAGCCTAGGGAAGCATTCTAGAAAGGGAATTAGAATTTTATCCGGCATTTCTCATGTTTTTATTTGTTGATTGAAATAAAGAATCGAGGCCGCGGGTTGGCTAGAATCTACTTAAGTGATACTTTCATATATTTACATTTATTTATCAAATAGTGCTCAATTTAGCACTGCTTTAATTATCTTGGTATTAAAGAGGTGAATGGAAAGCAAGCTCGGGCAATTCACGAATACAAGCCACTAGCCAACACCAGTGCTACACAAGATATTCGCCTTTCGAGAACTCGAGGTCAGATTTCAGCTTTACTCTTCCATTTATATTTCGTTCTACCGTAGCATTTTCTGTTGTTAAAAATGTTGATTCATTTAGTTTACATGCACTAACGATAGATGTACCGAGACTATACTACTATAGTAACCCTCGTAGTATTTTAGCGCAACTTTAGGTGCAAATTCTACGGGTAAAATGTTTCGATTCGCTCATTTTGTAACCCGAGAAGTTTTTTTTTTCGGTTTTACACTTTTATCTTGTAACCCTCTTAAAGGAAATGGAATCTCTGTTAGAATACCCACTATTTAACCCTGGGCTCATGAAACAGATTTCCCGTCTTCGTGATATAAAATATCCCTTGTTTCTATTTTTGTATGAAGCCCATTCGTTTTTGTGTTTGTTACTTCTGTTAGCTACGGTAATGCGCCAATTGTAGGAACTTTACCCTTTTAGGATAAAAACAATATATGCTTAACATTTTCATTTAATTTTTCACGATTTTGCAACTAAAATTTACATTCTATACTGGCTGGTCAGATTTCCCTTCCATTTAAGCTTTCATTCGCATTTTTCTATGTTATATTTTAATCTAAGCGTAAATGTATCGTGTTTTATTCTTTACGGTCTTGTGTATGATTTATTTTATATTGTATGTGATTATTGAGAAGTTACGAAAATAAGAGGGGTTTAATTTTTGAATATTCGCGTTTCAACATTACAAGGGGATTAGGAATCTTGTGTTCAAGGAAACAGTGGTATAAGAACAGGTTATAGTATTCCTTCGCAGTGAAAAGATTTTAATACTAACAAATTATTGTGCATTGGAACCTAAGTGCTTTAGGTATATGGAAAATTATATGTCATCTCATCGATTTGATGTGTTTGACTAGTTCTAGCTTAGATATTGTATGCTTGATTTTTTTCGTATTTTCTTTTGCAATTCATTGGGAAATAAGTTTGTCACGAGCAGGCAAGGGAGTATATTCAAGATTAGTTACGATTCAAATTTGGAAAAAATGTAATTTCAAAGGGAAATTGTTTTTGATGTTGTACTCATGCTCGAATTAAGCTCATCTTCAAAGAGTTTAAAAAACGTGTAGATTTCTATTCCATGTTCTTGGTAAGAATTCCTAATATGTTCCTAAATTTAAGGTGTTAGTGGAATAAACAAAATGCATTTTCAGAACTGATTTTATAATGTAGACTGTAATTATATTTAACTGAAAAACCGAGCCTTAGTTTGTACGTGATCTTTGTAACAAGATTGTTTTCACCGTACAGAGTAGTAGTATAAAAGCGGTTTCATTGATGAACAAAGTTCTGTGCAATCATGATTTTTCGCCCACGCGATTGCCAGTGAGGTCTTTACTAGATAGTATCCCCAGGATTTAGTCTTAAGACCGTACTCTTTTGCATAATTAAACTTCTTTTAGAAAAGAAAATCATCACAGAGGAACCGAAAGAATATTTGCACAGCCATCTCACTATTCGAGATTCCTTATCAAAATGCATTTGGAATTTTCTCGAAAAAGTGTTAATTTTGTTTTTCTTTCAAAATGCATGCAACCCGAACAAAAGTATCATTTAATCGCCACTTGGTCCTTGCTGCATTTCATATTTAATGATTCCTTGATTATATTCTCTAGCTTCTATTATATTTTGCGGAGATGGCATAGAATATGGTTTTAAAGCTCCTACAAGGTTTCTGGAATTACATAAACATATTTTCTCGTTTCCGTGACACAGTATGTATACAAGAAAATGTTTCCATGATGCTGTCAATGTCTGCATGTCCATTTCATATTTGTTTTGTCGGGTTCCATATCCCAGTAAATCGATAATTTTAATGACATGAGAAACTACGTTTTATGCTCTGCTATTACTGTACTGCTGAACAGGTTCTGTTTCAGTTCTACAGCAAATCCAGTTTCTGTATTTCTAATTTGTTAACTTAATTTTGGTCCACCGCAATTTTTCAGTCAAACACTAATTTAACACTGCAATAATTTCTAAATGTGTTAAACTATCGAGAGGAGAGCCTGGAAAATGAACTGAATGAAATATGATAGAAATAGGAATTCTGAGATCTGTGCCTTAAAACAATTCCTTTCTCGGTGTTCTAAAAGAGCTTTGAAAAAAGAAGGTGAAGCATGTTTATTGGCGGTGGAAGCAATCTCGCTTTACTGTTTTCATAAAATTCATTGTATTTCTTCAATTTATCAAAATACTTTCTTCGAACAATATGTTTTTAAGATTTTACATATAAATGCTGTATGAAAAAAAAATCACGTTGCCTCTAGGCATAGATTTTAACACGGCATATATATACTGCATCGATATGGGTTAAAGCACCTAATCTCAAGCAACTATTCCTAGGGTTATTGAATATAGTAAACCTTCACCTCAAATCTGAATACGAGAGCTAGCGAAATATTTCGAAATATTTTTAGAGAACTCATTAATGATAGAAAAACCAGTAATAGGTTGATTCGTGGGTTCTTGAGGACTGTTCTAGATTCGCTGAAAAAGTTTCGTGCCGAGAATTATCGGCTTTTTGAAACGTTGTACTGTAACCCCAACGCGAAGTTCCCGTGAACTGTTTCCCGCCAAACTTTGTGTTGGTCGTGCATATTTAATGAGCACACTACGCATTGATTTAAAATCTTCAATGAAGATGCGATGCACGCAAACCGTAGAAACCCCAGTTATCTATCCACATGTTCTGTAAACATTGGTTGTCTGTCCTGTGGCATCTTTTTAAAAGTGTGTTCTATCTTTTTATGATTTGGTTTGTGAGAGGTTTTTGATCTCTGCAGCGTTTTTGGCCTCACCCTACCCCTGGTAAATCCTATTGTTCCTAATTTCTATTTCCCATTGATGAAAATTTCATTGAGCAAGCCGCCTATTTATTCAACCGGAATGGTTCATTAAAGCTGACTAAATTGCTTTGGACGCAGCATTTTTACACAATCGTCCTGCCAATTTAAAAAGGGAATTTCACTTTAAATGTGTTATTCGAGACTAGAAGAGTGCCTGGAGCTCAGCGCGAAAAGTAAGTCCTCATTAGAGATAGAATATTGTCCTTCATCAGTCTGTGAAAAGAGACAAAATCGGGTCGTGATGATCAAATTACTAATATGTGGAAGCCATCGCTAATATCAACTTTTGAATGGGTTCCCTTCGGGAGCACGCTTCTGCATTTAAATGGCTTCCGAGCAATTTCAAGATAATATTCCGAGTTGTATTGCCTCTCGTTTTAAGCACCGCAGGATTTAGGAAATATAATGGAAATTCACTTTACTTTTGCCATCAGCAAGATCTAATAATACGGACTAGAGTGCGCCCATAAATTTGACAGAGGGAGGAAAATATATCCTGTATTAAGCTGACTCCGTGGAAAAAGCAATGAAACGCTTTTCCTCTTAAAAAAACACCAAGAAAAACAAAACACCAAGAGTGAAAAAAAAATAACCAAGTAAGTAGATAAACCCGGCCTTAATTTTTTTTTGCACATAAGCTATATAGTTTATAGATTTTGAGTGTTATATTTGCATGGAGACGAAGCATTGTCCTTTATAATGTAGTTGGCATGCTGGTGTTTCGAAAAACTTGATTAATCCTTCTTTGGGGACTAGTGAAGTTTCCGGTGTTTCTGTCAGGCTAAAAAAAAGTTCGGAACACTTGAAAAGTGTCTTTAGTAAAGGTCATTGTACTAAACCCAATGGGTGCCTGAAAGCCTCATAATCCGGCACTAAGAATTCACGCAAAAGGGAGATGGCTACCTAAACGAAACGGTGAGATGACAACAGCGGCGCACGAATTAATATGCTTCGCCTATCACTGACTGCGATCATTTTGCGTAAAACTACTCTAGTTGAAAGGAGGACAGCAAGAAATTTGAATTTGAGAGTTAGATGTTCGAATTATATTAAAACGAGAGAAAAGCATATGTTAGACTGAAATGGAATGAAGCGAGAAACAAGAACGCGAGTCAAACTAGCCCGAATTTTATGTGGATTTTGTTGATTCCTCAACGAAGTTGCATCTGTCAATCTAACAAACGTGTATAAAAATATTTTTCCGCTTATGTTTGAGTGCCTAAGAGATTCAGACTTGTGAAAACTAACGTTGATCGGGATCAAGAGATCAAAACTAGAGTTACAATTTGCTGTGCGGCCCGGGATCTGTTTCAATATCGCTCGCAATGATTGCCTACGAGTGATCTAGTATTGCACTTCTCGCACAGAACCAGCCGCGCCACATCCATTTGCTTGAAGCCTTTTTCTGTTTTCGTAAAAGGAAAAATAAAATACCATTTCTAGCGATACCTGTGCAGTGCGGCCCGGGATTTATTTCAATATCGCTCGCTCTGATCTAGTATTGCACGTCTCGCAGAACCACCCGCCCCACAACCATTTGCTTGAAGCCTTTTTCTGTTTTCGTAAAACGAAAAATAAAATACAGTTTCTAGCGATACCTGTTTTGCATATCGTGACCTCGACCTTGGACCATTTATGTGCGCTTCACGATATGGAGCGGCCTCAATCGGATTATCGAGAAATTCGTGCATCGCTGCCCCATCACACACATGCAAATATACTGGGCGTTTTTCCTTACGGCCAATATGGTTTGGACCTTTTTGTTTTGCTGTTTTTTTTGGCCTTGTTCCAATTAAACTAAATACAAAGATTAAAGGTCGGATTCCGAATCATCTCTACCAGACACGTTAGTCATATTCGTAGCCGCTACCTCAAAAGACCCTAAGAGCGGCGGCGGCGACTGTAACAGGCTAGGCAAGAATTGTTTTTGGCACGCCAACTAAAAGCGCGAGCGGAGACTGTAACAGGCTAGGCAAGAATTGTTTTATGCACGCCAGCTCCTTGGGTGTGAGTTCAAAAAAGTTGTGTCACGGTAAAATTTCCAAGGTTCAATACACGAGGATTAAATTGAGAAGTTGTATCCAAGCTTGTATAGATTTATATATTAGATATTACAGTTCATTGAATTTTGTTACATCTATTATATATTTATATATATATATATATATATTACATATTTTATGATATAGCAGGGGAAAACCATTATACTTATCCCTGTTTATCGGTGAAATAGAGCATGGATTTGTACCAATCATAGCGCGCGTTATATCGTAAATATATAAAATTACATATATATCTATATCTCTTTCAACTAAGTCATGTAATGGCAGATATGCCCAACGGCTTTTAACGTGAACCAGCACTAGCTTGCTGGGGAATTTAATCACTAAATTCCCCTATTGCCAAATTGTACCATGGTATAACTTGTAATAATTATTAACATTTTGTTGTCCATTGAACAAAAGACTGTTTATTTTGCAAATACCACGAACAAGTTCATAACCAGTCTAACCAGTTTTATTATATACTGTGACCTACCATGTGATAACACCAGTGAATAAAAATCGTATCAGTGAATGATACGATATCATTCACGGCACGAATAAAATGCAATTTTTCTTTATTTTTTTTTGCTATTTTACTCAGAGTATATAATAAACAAATTATGACATGGCAAGAGCTTGATATCGTATTATTCACTCGTTTTCGTGTCATACCGCTCACTCGCTCGTTCGCGCTACGACACGAAAACTCGTGAATAAAAACGATATCAAGTTCTTACCATGTAATAATCTCTATTTCTTTTCGAAGAATTCCACTTTCCGTGGTGGCTTTCCGTGATTTACGGCGCGCGGGAGTTCAGTTTGTTTCTCTGTGATGCTGGTAGCTTACGCGCACTGAAATAAAAGGCTACAGTTTTTTTTCGTCCGTTCAGAGAGCAAAGACGGTAAAACGACTGGTGTCCAGGATATTTACCGTCTGAATACCATGTTCCTCGTGGGAAAAAAAAGGTCCGATTATATGTTTGCGTGAAAATAGGTGTAAAAATTGACAAAGCGCTTAGATAAACAAGACTGATTAAATGGAATATGTGCAAGAGTGCACGTGTAAAAACTGAATCATTATTCATTATTCGCCTTTCCACCTCCCTCCTAACTTTGACATAACTAGTTGTCAAACTGCACGAAACTAGTGATGACTTTGTAGAGGCATTAATTTGAAACAGAATACAATATGTTTGGCAATTTGGATGAACTTTTTACGATTTACGATAAAACCATTTTCTTTCACTTGCACGGTATCCTTGGCAACACTGACCTTTCCTCCCTAAGTACCCTTGACCTTGGAGAAGCAGATGTGAGTAACACCATATTCAAGACCTATATTTTGGAAAAAAAGAAAATTCCCTTTTTTCCAATGACATTGTAGGGATAGAAGATGTGGAAGAACAGTCATTATTTTTACATTTCAATAGACCTCCTTTACGATCAAAACCTACCAACGTTTCAGAACATTTTCTTCACTCACTTTTCAGTAGTTACTGGACAGACCAGATTCAGTGTCAAAGTGGTAAGTTAAGAACTTACAGCACAGTCAAGTGCAATTTCAAGTATGAAACCTACCTTGACGAAGCAAATGTTAAATATCGACAAGCTGTGACTAAACTCAGGGTCTCTGCTCACAAGCTGCCCATTGAATCTGGTCGGTACAGTGGCTTGCCCCTGAATGAACGTTTATGTACCTTATGTGATTCGGGTCAAATCGGGGATGAGTTTCATGCACTGATGTCTTGTTGTCACTCTAAGAAAGTGCGCGACAGCTTGCTAACGGCCTTGCGATTAGTGAATAGTTCTTTTCGTAAATTTGATGATAAACATTTATTTCAATACATCTTAAGTATGCAAGATGAGTCAATCATGAAACTCAGCCTCAAGTTTTGTGGTGAGGTTTTAAAATTGTTTGATTAACAAGTATGTATTTTGTGGCATTTAATTATCCGAACGTACTTTTTTAATTATCCGAATGTACTATTATTTAGTATTATATATTGGATTAAACTCTCTCCCTAATCACTCTGCTTCCGATATGCAACTTATCCCTCTTGAAAAAATACTTTCCAGTCGTGATTCCGTCCGAAAAGCAAGAGAAGCAAATTTAATAATACGTGCCAGAACTTTAGAACCTGATGGTCTCAACAAACGAGATGAGACTTGATCTGTATTTTCATTATGCCCTTTTGTTTTTTTTATATATTAATGTACATATTTTAATATAGTTTATCACGTCAAAAGGTTCATATTTCAGATAGTATATATAGTGAGAACATGCAAATTTGTATTCACAATATCTGAAGAAGGCTAGTTTGGCCAGCCGAAATATTGTATAAAACTATATTCTCTACGTTGTGTCGACTTTTTCTGAAAAATGTTTTGGACCTCCTTGGCTTGGGCGTAATGTTGGCTTATCTCCGGTGTAATAACCTGTGATTGCTCACGAACTGCGTCACAAAGCTTCCTTTGTTTGGTAGAACGAATCAGGATGAAATAAGAACTGAACACAAAGGTGTCCTCTGGGAATGGTTATTACACCGGAGTTAACCCGTAATGTTTTGCCCATTTCAGATCACGTGGCATTCCCATGAGTATTATCTCTTTGTTTGGAATGATTCCTTATTCATATATCCTTCGGTGCGTAGCAGAAAAACAAAGAGAGAATACTCATGGGAATGCCTCGTAATCTGAAGTGGGACAACATTACGCCCAAGCCGAGGAGGTATATTATGGGAAATGAATGCATCAAGAAATCCAGTAATTTTAGAAGAATGAGGACTAGATTTGACAGAGATTAATCTTAAATCCATTTTTTCGTTTTTGGCATTTTGAAAAGCATTTGACAATTGCAAATGTTTGCGATAAGACCAAATGTAATTGTTATCGAAACTTTAAACAAAACCCATTTTCAAGTGTTCTAAATGACGACTGGTTTTAGATGCTTCTGTACATTTCATATTGCTGCGAACTTATATAAAATGTATTGATTTTGGCGATTTTCGGATGTGATTTTTGAGGTTTGGTGTTGTAAGAAATAAATTATTTCAATTATTATTTAAATCGGTAGTAGAACTTTCTAAAATTATGGGCAAATTATTTTATTCCAATATTTTTTTTCAATCGTTACTCGAAAGGATTCCGGCAAACGATTCTTGGGCCATTTCTCTTACTTTTTTATATTTGTATTTGTGAATTTATACTGTATTAGTTTTAAGAGATATAATATTGATGAATGCTAATCCTAAGAAAAGAGAAAAAGCATGTGAATATTATATCGTATATAAAAGATTTTCCCAAAGTTGTAACTTTTTATTCAATCGGAGTAGTAATTTTTCTGGTGATAGCATTGTGCCTTCCTTGACAATTGATCTGAGAATATGGTATATCAAAGCCGGCAAACCATCCTTTCGCTCAGTAAACTATTACTCAAAAAAAATGTTTCGTTGCATCTAATACCCTAAGCCTACACTCCAAATGGAAAAGAAAGCTGAAAATTCAGGCATTGTTCTAATCCCTAGAGAAAACCAAGTGAAATAGTGGGGGAAAAAACAATCCCTTGAAGACTAATGCCTGGTGCACACACTTACGACGTAACGACACTTTAGCAAAAAAAAAACACGCGAACAAAATTTAGTGGTTTCAAAACGTTGAAGTCCACAAAAAATGACAAGGTTGCTTTGTGAAGTAATCTAATGATGATCCATGGAAAATATTGGTTATTACAATTATTTTCCCATGCTTTTTTCGTTGCGACATACGTCCCTAGTGTCGTTATGCAATGTCGCTAGTGTGCACTGGGCTTAAAGAGGCCGTGTCAGCCACTCTATTGTTATTGTTTTCATTCCATATAAGAAGACGAAATCTCTAAATAAACATCTAAAAGCAAAGTTTCATATTTGATTTACCGAATTCAATCGAGAACAATGCTTTATGTTCTCTAAATCAGGTGATAAAAATAGATGTTTTTCTTGACTCTGTATGTTGCTAGGCTGACAAAATGGAGGCTGACAGAGGACCTTTAACAGCAAACACCCTGAAGGAATCAGAAAAGTGGAAGTTTACCGTGTGATTTCCCATTAAGGGGCTCCGCCTAGTTTGAAAACTGAGATCAGAATTTTTCCAATTAAAAGCAAATGTTTATCGCCTCGTGCTGGTTAAGCCATCTTGCTACTTCATGTGTCTTTCAGCTATCAGTTACATAATAACAGATGTAGAAAAAACTAACATAATTAGGACAGAAGCTGGCCTACTGGGAGATGAAGATGCTAGAATTCAGTGATATCATTATATCGAAAAGTAGCCTCATGTATAAACTAAGTAACGGAAGTTTTTCCTTTAAATGGGAATTATCTATAAACAAACTGATTACATCGTTTTTGCTTCCTAAAGTTAGCCATTTAAAATCGCTTTTTTCTTCTTCTGACTTTTCAGTGCGTTGTGCGTTGTTTTCGAGTGCTGCAAGGGACGGACTATTTTGTTGAAAGCAGAATATCATACCAAGATTGATCTCTTATAACTTCTTATCTTTTTGCCGCAAAAGATAAAAGGTGTACTATATCCGATAAAACCTATCTGTCTTTTAATTTCTTATTTCACGATAGTTTTCAGTTTTCAAAACAGTCCGTCCTTCAGGACAGCATAGTAACGATTTGGATATAATTTGTTATTTGGGTAAAAACAGTCTCGAAAACTTTAAAAGTGCAGAGCTTTAAGTCATCGCCTGGGGGCAGAATGCTTCTTTGGGCGGAGACTTTAATGATTAGTTTTAAAAATGAACCTTTTAGAGCTCTTCTGCCTATTAAAACCTTTTATCTCATGCAATCTCCTTCTTCTTGCTCTAGTATCGGAAGCAGAAAATATAACGAGGCAAACTTCACGCACGCTGTATTTTTTATGCCGGCGTGCGTTTTCCAAATTAAGGAACACTTGATTGCTGAGTGGTCAAGATATGAGCGTATGGCTAATTGATAAACAGCAGAGAAACCAACATATTATATTAGAGAGTCACGGACAAGCTCTTGCTTATAGAAGTCTCAAATTTGCAAGGAAAAAGGAAGGTAATAGTTGAGAAAGCGACTGCATTGCCAGTTACCTATGCCCTCTTATTTTACATTTTGTCAACGCCGCACTTAAAATGTTGTCGAATAGACTGTGTGGTCTCTAGGCCGGTAAAAGTGGCTCAAGCTACATCAAAGAAGTTGTCGATCGATCTTTAATTCTCCCGCCATTTTGTGTTGGGCGAAAGTTTCCATTGACTGAATCGGAGAAGACGAAAAATATTTTTGTATTATTGAGTGGTGATTTGAGAAAATATGCTAAAGAAGAAAATGTGATTTGGGTACTTGATTTTGGGTAATACCATTTGATATTGAATCTCTCGTCTTCTTCTCACACGTAACAATAACAACAGAGCGACTAGTGACTAGTGTTGTCTTCCTTTTCATAAAGAGCTTTAGAGATCAGTATAGTGGTCCTAATCAAATTTTCTATTGTAAATTGAATTACTTTTGGAAAACACTAAAAGGCTAGGCTCGCTGAAGTTGTTAAGGTTGCTCATCGCAGAATAATCAACTTCGAGAGCAATAGCAAATAAGCGTAATTTCGCCTCCGGGTTTTCCATCAATCTAACCCCGTGTCCATCTTATGATTCAACCCCAAAGCAAATAGATTTTCAGATTAGACCTAGAAGATCATTATCCGGAGTGTCAAACATTCACATTAAGACTGTTCGTCAACATTGAATAATTTGTGCTATTTTCAGCATTAAAGGATCCATCTCACCCTTCCCATAATGCACTGCTTCACCGCCATTTTCGATATCGTCAGAGACTCGACAAAAAGCGTTCAGGCTAGAGCATTTTACTGTACAAGCGCAAGAAAACTCGTAATAGTAGAATTCCTTTGTAATATATAGATTTAGCCACTGGCTAAAAGCGGAGCTCCTGCTTATAAAATTTTCTGTGTGAATGAAAGGGATTCCCATGTGTACATGGTTTACATGGTTACTTTAGAGTCTTCCCTTCACGAGATATTAATTTTTCAACCACTTCATTTCGCTCATCTAATGACCTAGACTACACTACCAAAGTTTGGCTGTTTTAGAGTCGTCCCTTCACGAGATATTAATTGTTCAAGCATAGATGACGTTATCGCTGACGTCATATCACGAGACCACCTTATTTCGCTCATCTGGTGACCTAGACTACACTACCCAAGTGTGGTTGTTTTAGAGTCTTCCCTTCACGAGATATTGATTTTTCAAGTATAGATGACGTCATCCATGACGTCACATCACGTGACCACTTCATTTCGCTCATCTGGTGACCTGGATTACATTACCCAAGTTTGGTTGGTTTAGAGTCTTCCTTTCATGAGATATTGATTTTTCAAGCGTAGATGACGTCATCGATGACGTCATATCACGTGACCACTTCATTTCGCTCATCTGGTGACCTGGATTACATTACCCAAGTTTGGTTGCTTTAGAGTCTTCCTTTCATGAGATATTCATTTTTCAAGCGTAGATGACGTCATCGATGACGTCATATCACGTGACCACTTCATTTCGCTCATCTGGTGGCCTAGACTACACTATCCAAGTTTTGTTGTCTTAGAGTCTTCCCTTCACGAGATATTGATTTTTCAAGCATAGATGACGTCATCGATGACGTCATATCACGTGACCACTTCATTTCGTTCACCTGGTGACCTAGACTACACTACCAAAGTTTGGTTGTTTTAGAGTCTTCCCTTTACAAGATATTAATTTTTCAATCACTGATGACGTCATCGATGACGTCACATCACGTGTCCGTGTTACAGCACCCCCCTTGTGGCATAGACAAAATATCCCAAGTATGGTTGTCTTAGCATGTTCCCTTGAGGAGATATATTTTTTTCTTTGCATACCACAGGGTTCCCATGTGTACACGGACGGACGGACGGACGACGGACGGACGGCGTACGCTAAAGGTTTAATACCAGAAAAATAAAGAAAAAATCATATCTCCCGAAGGGAAGCTTCTATAGAAGCCAAACTTGGACAAAGTTTCAAAGACCATAAGAGGAACTCTACACCAAAGTCACGTGCCCTTACGTCATCAATGACGTCATCAAAATGATCCATAATGCCTGTGACGTTCAAAAATCAACTCGATAGTATACTATACGTTTTTCCCTTAGGTATGGTGCTCCGCTTGCGCGGGCCTTCGGCCCGCGCAGGAGCTCCGCTATTAAGTCATGGACATGGTGAGACGGATCCTAGAGCTACTGACAGGGTTTGACCTATATTTTGACTAAAAATAGTAACATATAGTCGTGGTACAAATGATATGTGAAAATGTTTTGTCGTAAAATTGTTTTTCCATTGAGAAAAGGCAAAAAATTAACACCACAGGAAGCCCAGCTCAAAATGAAAACAAATAGTCCCGACGCTTTTGTGCCGTCACATCCAGAACTCGTGATGGCTATTAAGATGGCGACTTCATCAAGCGAGGAAAACATTTCTAGTTTCTTTTCTGTTCCTAGTCGGATCAGAAAAAAGCTCCCGAGAAAGCTCCCGAGACGAGAGCTAGGTAAGAGTTATCCCGGTTCTGGATGTGACGTCACAGCCTCGATTTCGTGACCCGGGAAAATTGAATTTGACTATCGATGTAAAAACGACTGTAACTTAAAAACTATAAGGCTTAAATAAATTTTGTCAACGGACATAGAACATCTATTTACCGCTTCATATACCAAGTTGTTTAAGATCGGTACAAAAAACCCTGTCAGTAGCTCTTTAAAATTGTATTTCGATGTTTAATCATTTCTGTAGCCCAAATAGAAATCCCCATATGCATAAAAAGACTTGAGAAATCCCATAAAAAGACTTGAGAATTCTAAAGAAAAAATTAAGAGCACTTATTTAGGTTTGAAAAATTATCATGAATCAAGGGGGGATTATAGGTAGAATTCTATAAAATGCGCATATTCTACTGCGATGGGGGCAACACTCCCAGTGAGCCCTCCTGGTCAATATCTGTGTATAAAAACAGTAAACATTAATACAATTCCGAGCTCAGAAGCACCGTAAGAACTATCAGATATATATTTATATATATTTATATTGAAAATGACCATGCCCTATTTCCGACGATGCGGTCGTAATTGTTCTTCTACCCCATGTATAACATCCTCTGGTGCTCGGGATGATAAGGGAAATCCACGGATTTTGAATTCCCGGCTGTCGATTCCGGATTCCAGCCCTGGATTCCAAATTCCACCCCCCTCGAATACCTGATTCCAAAATGTCTTTGAATCCGGATTCCAATAAAAGAGAAACGATTGGATTTTGATTCTGGATTCCAGAGACTGGATTCCAGAAATAATCCAATAACTTTTTTTGGAACTCTAAAGCTCACAAAACGTTCCGGATTCCCCTTACATGGAGTAGTTCCTCGAAGTGCCCTTTTTATTTCCAACAAAGCCTACAAGCCAGGTATGACTGGTAACCCGTTAAATGAACGCCCATTAATAGGAATTTATCGCTCGTGGCACCAACCAAACGTGACCAACACGCAA
This sequence comes from Scolanthus callimorphus, assembly GCA_033964015.1. NCBI lineage: Eukaryota > Metazoa > Cnidaria > Anthozoa > Actiniaria > Edwardsiidae > Scolanthus > Scolanthus callimorphus. Next base: position 30,520,540 of record CM066915.1, on the reverse strand, counting down.
GGCTGTTCACATGGTTGGTTCTTCTTTATGGTGCCGTAAATTGGTTTTCCACATTCAAGCACGTGTAAAACAATGTGGTCTTTACGAGATATTTAGTCCTTGTTTTTGACTCTGGTGCCCACTGATGTTTTTGCTGCTAATTCTTCTTCTTATGCTCCAGTTTAAGGTATGGGCTATCTCCATTTTCACTCACATATTTATTTCCGTTTAACCGGTTATAATTTCCCTGGATATTGAGTAAAGAGATTGTTGAAGGTGTAGCGTCCATCCTCATCCTCATCCACACATTTCTTTAACCAACATTTTAAACTGTATGTCGTTAGGAATACAATGATTGATTTCCACAGCTGTAGTAAAAAGTTTATAACTTAAAGTGACACCAGTACGAAATTCGAATGCTTTCTTCCTGTGAAAATTTCATCCTATATGGTCAATTAAAAATTCGGAAGTACGTTTTAGCTAAGATCGAAATACAGACATTTTAGTTGAGAATTTTCAGTCTCAAAAGACGACTTTTGCTGGCCGCCATTGTGCGCCACGCGCAAGTCTAAAGTCAAAGATAGATTAACTTGACTATCAGCCATCGGATGGTTTTGTACACAAGAAAAATTTAAAACCGTGAATGAGAAGTGACTTTAAAAATAAAAATAATCCGGTTTCAGAATTTAAAAGGTTTCGCGACCCTGTGGTATCACAACTAGAGCCAAATTCTGGAGCATGACCGATAAATGGCGGACCGATTGCATATATTTGCGCTGCTAAAATTACGAACTTAACTTCAAGATATGACAATGCAGCTTTGAGAAGTGGTAGTTTACGTGGTCTAGGGCAAGGTTATGGAATAATATAGTAGAACAAGGTTTCCTACTAGTACCACTTTAACTTTGAATGTAAACGTGCAGGAATGTCGACTTCGCGGCCAGATGACTAGACTTTCTCAAAGTCGTTTAAAACGATCCAACCCCAGGAATGATTGCTAAGCTTTCACTTAGAGCAAGTCTACCGGATGGCCAGCGAGTAAACTCGGTCTCCTGTGTCCCGCGGAGTTAAAATATCTCACAGGGAACCCACAGGACTCATCTAAACCGACTGACTGTTTCTTTAAGCATATCAAAGAAACTGTGTCGTTTTTCTAGTGATTATGTGGGCTCCCTGTGGTTTCTTGAGTTTCTTGTTTCCAAGCTCTCCACCGTGTAAAAAAATGTTTGAAAAGAGGAACAACGTTAGTTCTGGTGAAATTTGTAACCTTCTAAGTCAATAGAAACCCAGCAAAAAACGTTTAGGATTCGAAATATGGTACGTAGATATTTCCATATATACCGTTTCCGGGATACGTTGTCACCCAAAAAGCTTATAAGCTTGGTGCGCTAGGGAGTATGGGTAAATATTTATTTAAATTTCTGTAAAATATTAGAAACAAACATGCTTGGAAATGTGCTGAAATTAATCAGTTTACCTGTGTTTGCGATAACTGTCTGAATTCAGATCAAACAGTAGCAGTTTAAATGCCCCATCATCCTTTGCGCTTCAAGCTTATAGGCTTTTGGGTGACAACGTTTCCCGGAAACGGTATATATGGAAGTGGAAAAAAAGCGACACGTTTTACTTCTCGATAAAGAGATTGACCACGAGCACAAACAGAGATTTACATATTGCAATGAAGCCAGAATTTTACTTACAAATGTCACGGAGGAGTGTTTTCTCACTATACAGCCTCGAGATCATTTACATTGCTCACTCTCGCCGAAAAACATCTGTAAAATACAAGAAAATGCAAACGTTGGAAATACTGATAAACTCATTTGATGCAAGATTTTTAGAGTGGAAACCGAATAAACATATCTGTATCTATTCTTTTTAAAAAATGTGGCGTCTTCACACCCCCAGCCCAACCCCATCCCCATCCCCTCCCACCATCATCTCCCTCCGTCCATCCCATTCCTCCATCCCCTCCTTTCATCCCCTCCCTCCATTCCCTCCCTCGATCCCCTTCCTCCATCCCCTCCCTCCATCCCCTCCCTCCATCCCCTCCATCCCCTCCCTCCATCCCCTCCCTCCGTCCATCCCATTCCTCCATCCCCTCCTTTCATCCCCTCCCTCCATTCCCTCCCTCGATCCCCTTCCTCCATCCCTCCCTCCATCCCCTCCCTCCATCCCCTCCCTCCATCCCCTCCCTCCATCCCCTCCCTCCATCCCCTCCATCCATCCCCTCCCTCCATCCCCTCCATCCATCCCCTCCCTCCATCCCCTCCCTCCATCCTCTCCCTCCATCCCCTCCCTCCATCCCCTCCCTCCATCCCCTCCCTTAACGAGGGCCGTGAACATGTGAAGGAACAGTTTTGTTGTTTTAAATACCAACTGATTACACAGAATAAAAGGGCGCGACTATGTTCTAGGCCTAGGGAAAGGGGGAATAACAAGTCAAATGCGTTTCATTAGCCTTATCGCTCCGTGTCAGGTTATATAAACATGTTTTTACATATCATAGTTTGTTGTAAGTAGGATTAAGAAGAGTACGGCTAATGACACTCATAAAAGCTGAAACTACAAAACGAGCTTGTCACTGCATCTGGCAAATATATTGTCATAACATACCGTGCTATCAGATTTATCGACTTTATTTAGCAATAATGCATGGGAACCTAGATAATTTAACTGATTGTTTTTCCACATGCTTATGGGAAGTCTTCTGCAAGCCTGTTTCCAAAAGTGCTTCTGAGAACAAAATTTTGATCTCCCAAAACAGCTTTTCTCTCTCGTCTTTTTAACAGACCCTTTTTGCCGTGTTGCCTTGTTAGTGCAAGAGCTCATATAGTTATTACCAGAGGTGTTTGTGTATAACCTCTGTGTGGCTAACATGAGTAATAAAGTGCCATAGGCTCGGTAGAGAATGTTTCCTTAACTTAATTTCTCGGAGAACTGCCGCAAAGATACGAGGATCAAATCACTGCTTGGTTTTATCATTGCTATAGTTATGCGCTCTTTCTTTTCAACACACCAAGGTAGCATCGTACTCTACATATTCAATATAAGATAAATTGTATTAAAAAAGTACTTAAAATAAAAGCGGAAAAAAATCGAACCCCGATGTGAGGGTGCTTTCGTAGACTAGAAGAAAAACTTGGTATGGAAATCTTGAAAAGGGAATGTCGCGAAATATTGGCAAAACGGGTGTACATGTTCAATAATATTATACCCATGCAGAATCCCGGTCGTTCAATACAGATACAGGAAGTGCCTTCTACGTGACATGTATCGCTAGGCCGTTACACTCAAAGAGATATTCTTAGACCCTCTTTCTAACATGAGTAATGCTTATCACTGCGAGAAAACGGCCAAGAGATTTATTCCCTTTTCTGCTGTCTACAATTAATTTTCTTTTCTCACTCGGGGAAAGGCCGACAAATGACGTCACAATACAGTAGTATCATTTCACTGAAACTCCGTCTCGAATCGCGAGAACAATATCAAATAACAGAGTTATAAACAGGCGGAACCCATCGGCATGCAGGCGAGAACAACACTAGTATGCTAAGCACTACAGAACGAATTTGGATTCAAAGAAAAAGGAGAGGTTCTGCATGTGCACGCGCGGCAATTTTTCAAGGTAAAAGAGCTATATGAGTTAGAAGATTTGTGTCCTTGATTTTGTCCGATTTTGTGCTTCTGTCGCGGGCCTTTGCCACACGCGTCTGTTCTGTTTAAAACTCCGCAGTGCCCGAATCGACTGCGACTAGAATGCTTCAACGCTCCTGTACCACAAAGTCTGGGGAGAGTAAAATAGAGTAAAATTTGTTTCACTGAGACATGGTCGAAAAACTGAAAGCAAAGTACCCAGCTCGACTACTTTTTGTGGTTTGAATTCGAAACCTTGGCTTCGAGGCTTTCATTGGCGATGAAAATACTTCGCGCTAAAGTTCCACTTGATTCTCTGTGCTCTCCTATACGCCGCCGTAGCGCAAATTTTCTGGCGGACTATTCACATTTATGTAACCCATGACCTATCGCACGAAGATCTGTGTTCTTACATAAAGCAACGTTGCTAATGACATATCCTGTCCATTATCGTCAATAATAAGAATCTCGCTAAACCGACAAATAAACCGGTGATTTACAAAAGTTTCTTTGACAGTGATCTATCATGAATACAAAACACAAAAGATGTAGTTTGTTCCGACGCGACGGCCAACTCGCCAACAGCTGTGTTCTGTCATTTCCACAAGCAGTATCTGATTCCCGTTTTGGTCTTTTCTGTCTGAGTTTGAACCAGCTTTAGATATTTCAGGCATCGTAAGACTTCCTCATTTTGTGTAGGAGTATTCATGATTCTAACGTTCCATGCGCAATCACCCCCGCCAGGTGTTTTCCCGCCATCGACGTGCGCGCGACGCCTGCAGGATTTGTTTGACTTGTTTCAGGATTTGTTTGACTTGTTTCGAATTTCAGTGAGGTCCACTGAAATTCTTCAGTGGACCTCACCTTACAGTGTAAATCGCATAAAACCATGGACGAAGTAGATTGCTTTACATCTCCAGAAATAAAACCACAACTGTACTATTTTCTGAGCTTGTACTTTGTTTTGACTAACCAACTAAAAAATAAAATAAATGTAGGACACTAAGGTCCTATCCCTATCCTAGCAAAACAGTGTTACACACTGAAACAAACTATAAATTGAAAAAAAAAAAAGCCAAGAGCAAGAACCCTACAAAAAGCGCTTCTTTCAGTATACATGAGTATCTAGGAGTCTAGCAGATTTAGGCATTTCAACTATAACCACTATAGGTACGCTACGACTTTTGAGCAACAACGAATATTAAAGGGAATAGAGGATTCATCTTCACAGCTTTTAGTTTTCGTGTTGACCGAAGTTGTTGGAATAAATGAATAACAAAAGATTAATCAACACAGGGAAATTTCAGGATGTAGCAAAGCAAGTAGTCTCTGACCCAGCATGGTTCCCAGTAAATCTCTATCCAGCCAAAAGAACTTATTTGGGATTTCGGCACTTCAAAAGAAGGAATCGCACATTGTTATCGGCGCTGACTAGTTGTTAGCGCGTTGTAAAAGGTCATCGCACGCTTTCATTTCAATTAACCCTCGATAGCTTGCTGGGACCCCCTGTGAAAAATTGAACTTGTAGTATCGCTGCATGCCCAATCAAACCAAAGGAACGCTTCTATCTTAATACCAATGCCATTAAATGTTTTTTGAATTTCTTTATGATGGGAAGCGGCTCGCATTTGAGGTGCGAGGATTGTTAACTCTACATCAAAGATCTGGAAGTTTTTACAAATCACGAGAAATCATTTACAACATGAGTTTTTTGGGAAAAAAGCGAAATACTTCTGAATTTATGAGCGGTCGTCATTTTTGCTTGGTATAGACTCCTTTCGTATGCTCATAGCCGAAAGTCGAAGCTTCACGTGGAATGCCCCAATTTTTCATTCGTCTAAATTCATCCTTATTTCGCCAGTCTTTTGTGTTTATAATAACGTGTCGTAATGAGAACACAGCAGTTGACAGTCAGTTCGTTTTGAATCATTTATATCGCCAGGTGATTAGCAAGAATTATGGGTTACACATGAGTGTTATTAGAAAAAAAACAGATATTGCTTTTTTCATTCACACTTCTCAAGGAGGGAAGTAGAGGCAGGCTACTACTTCAAAGAAATCGAATTATTTTCAAGGTCAGTTTTTCGTTTTAATCCACCTTTGTATTGCATTAGGGGGCATGCAGTTAGGGTATGTATTAGGTATGTTAGGGTATGTTTGGGTCGAAGGACCATCTTCGCCTTCATCATGCAGGTTTCCGTCAAGACTAAAACGATTTCACGGCGACTTTAGCTTAGTCGCCCATGGTGAGATGGGCTTCATAGTGAGTCTTTCAAAACGTGTGTCGTCGCGTGCCTGCAAGCCTTTACGGGTGACCTACCGCAGACTTAATAAACCATATAGTGCTTTTAACTCTGTTAGTATCCTTTCTAAGGCTGCAGGAAAACTTGGTGAAACTTAAAACAGCCAAACGCCGCATAGGTAGCGAAGATTCACTTGGCGCCTCGAAGATGCGAAAACTATAAGTCGTGCGTGCAGTACCAACAGTTCGGCATTGTCTAAGTTAGGATTATACAGAGAAAGATGGTTTTAAGTTGAAAATAAGTGGCTTCGGCTGAGAGAAAAGAATTATTGGCTAAGTATATGTTTTGGAATGATATTTGGGTGACACGTCGATGCGGAAAGGGTGTGTGAAACTCTGGCATTTAGCTTACACGTAGGCGGAGGCGCAGTCTCACCGCGTCAATTCATTCAATAGTGAAACCTTTTTTTCTAGAGAAAATACCACCTATATTGTGTATTGATTCACAGCAACAAACTATTTACGTGGAAAGTAAAGCAGGATGAGAAAAGAGGTCAAACTGCATCCACAAATTTTAATTAAAAACTGTGCATTTTACGAGTGGATGAAATCCTGAAACCATGGGAACATGTAAGGCGAAATCATGGAGTTCTGACTTTACTAATTAACGTATTTGCGGAAAGAGTGAAATCTTCACCCTGTACTTATACAAAAATAGTATCCAAATAAAAAATTAAGATGTGTCCAAAAACTGGACACCCATAGGTCTATAATCCACACATTTATATTATTTAGTAATTTAGTGTTCCTTGTGTTCTTCATTTTCTAGGCTGCATGCAAGCATAATTTTTTTTGAATGAGCGCTGACTGATAACTCAACTCGGGGTCTAGACGAACTTTCAGTTTGCATGCATGTAGGCGACCCATTGTCGAAGTATATCCACGCCTCTGCAGGGGCAGCTAGCGTGGCGTGCTTTTAATTTTCATGGCTGCGAAAGGAAGCGTTGGAAACAAGCGCTGGATACATGCGGCTTGTGTATCGGGCGAATTTCATTCTTCCAGGCGAAAACGAGGACACAAGTCTAGAACAATCAATTCATTTGCCTCTAGACGAAAGGTCTAGCAGTCTTTCATGTCTTGTCTTTTACTTGTCAGACTAGTATAACAGTCTGCTACATGCAAGTTAACAACTCTGTTATGTAACAGCGCCAACAGGGTAAACAACCCTTATAGCTTTAGGGGTACGCACAATATGCATCTAGAATACAGTATCGCCACAGCGGGTGAGGGGGAGCCAGCATCTTTGTTCCCTGTAGGGGGAACTCACCACCAGTTAACTTAGCACAGACCGCATGTTTTCTAAAATGTGGTTTCTGCAGATGAGGTCAGTCTTAGTACTTGCAACAGTTTTATACGTACGATGCTAAACTGTTGCAAAATCTGATACAGATAATTTTTTAAACTTGGCTTGGGATGTGTGTTTACGTCATTGCTTCATTATCTATCTTTCACAAGCAATATTTGCTTTCGCTGGTCATTTCTTTCGAAGATCTCCTTCTTTCTATTAACTACGCGTCGTCAACTTTGGTTGCTTGTTTCTTTTTACATTTTTAGCATAATCAACAGTCAAAGCTACTGCGAATTCATGGAACCTCTCTACTCAATGAATAAGAAATCTAACCTCTTCACGATGGTTTTAGAACCTATTTTTAAAGGACACCAGCAAACAAAAAAAACAGCAAGATTCACGGTTAATCTTTCCCGAGATTTATAGCCATCTAGTCACTAGTGATGCACATAGCGTGAGTCCCAGACGATTCTGGCGCTCTTTCATAATATGCAATGAAGCAATCTTGGTTTAATCCCTTCAACTGGGTTTTGAAATAAATAATATCACTACAAATAGCATTTCTCACTTGGAGACTGTTTAACATTGTTTAACATGCGCAAAATAAATGTCCAACAGTGTCTTAATCTATAATGGCACACTGGCTTTGACTGTAAAACAAATAAGAGATTAAATTTAATAAAAATCTATACAGAAGAGAAGGAAACATACTGATTTGAATTAACATAGATATTGGAAAAGATTCGCGATACTGTGGGCGTATCTACTTGAATTTGAAAATGAAGCATCGACGAAAGTTTCTGATAACATTGCATTATCCGCTGTATGCAATGAATTAGGCCCCCCGAAATACATCCCAGGAGACATTTCTGCCTGTGGAAAAACGTTTGAATTAATGACGATGGCAATTTTAATTTTAACTTAAATTCTGAGTGTTCACTCCTGCCAAAGCTAAGCCTACAGCAAACGACGTGCCAGAGTCGCGCCGTTCCAATGGCAAAAACTATATAAAGTCGCCTATAATAAAGTCTAATGAAGCGGCAGAAGTAGTGCGACTGAAGTGCGGCGCTGTCATGTGGCCTGTGATGTCGTCCCTGGGAGACGGAAAGGGTCTTGGGGTGCTTACCATTGGTCAAGGAAAATCGGTTGGTTTGATCAGCGTCCGATGCTACAAAACATTCCGGTTGGGATGAAATACCATTCGCTTATTCGCATTTCGGTTCGGATCGACTACGTGCTTACCATTGGTCACGAAAAAAACGGTAATTTCGGTTGGGATTCCAATGGTACAGTCAATGTTTATGAATGTTTCGGTCATTCCGGTTGGTACGATCCAGTTGGAACGAACCGGTAATTTCGGTTGGGATTCCAATCGGGTACAGTCGATGTTTCGGTCATTTCGGTTGGTACGAGTGGTTCAGCTTCAGAGGTTGTCTCGCCATTCCAGTTGGAACGAACCGATCGGAATGGTTTGTACCATTGGCACTCCAACCGGTTTCAGGGGCGTAGCCAGCACTTATGAGAGGGGGGGATCCAAAATTAAAAAAAATAAAAAACTCCACATAGATCTCGGGGAAAAACTAGCGTTTCAAGAAATTTGCTACATTTTATTGGAGCTTTTATTTGTTGTCTATTAAATATTTACAATTTTAGTAGTAAGTCGGCCCAGAACAGAGGCGAGGGGGGGTTCCGCTGCGGGAGAGGGGGGGTTCTGGGTTTTAGGAAGCCGATCCGAACCGAAATGCGAATAAGCCACGAATGGTAAGCGCCATTCCACTCGATATTTCATCCCAACCGGAATGTTCTGTACCATTGGACGCGGATCAAACCAACCTGTTTTCCTTGACCAATGGTAAGCAAACCAATGGTAAGCACCCCTTATTTGGTCATAACACCATTCCGATCGGTTCGTTCCAACTGGAATGGCGAGACAACCTCTGAAGCTGAACCACTCGTACCAACCGAAATGACCGAAACATCGACTGTACCATTGGAATCCCAACCGAAATTACCGGTTTTTTGTGACCAATGGCAAGCACCCTTGGCATCCTACCCTGCAGAATTTAAAAAAACTGTTCTCTCCTTCACTCCAATTGACAATTTGCTAAAAATTCAGGCAGTAGAAATGCGTGATTTTTTTTGGCCGGTTTTCATAATACAACGCTCACTTTTCCTTCTTCGAAAACATAGAGCGGATTTCACATGACTGTGTGAAAGCAATTGCAATTGAGCAATCACTAGCCAATGAGAATCGAGAGAAATCACCGCTTGCTCCTAAATGGCTTTTTTTCTCAGCCAATCACAAGCCGAACCAATTACTAAGTAATTACACAATTGTATTTACTAAAGAATTTGATTGGCTGAGAAAAACGAGTAGCCAATGAGAACGCAGAGCAATCGCAATTACATAACAAATCACGACGGTCATGTGAAATCCGCTCTATTCTTCGTTTTCAACTGACGTCTTATTTCTGGTGCCGATGGTTAACAAAATATAGTGTATAATCAGCGTCGATTCTGGTACCAGCATTCATGCATTACGTGCATTGTCTTTTGATTCTCTAGAAATTGGTTGAAAACCAAGAATATGAGCGATTGGGTGCCTTTGGTGCGGGCGCATCCCCCTTTGCGAAATATAAATTGTTTAAAACGGCTAGGTGTACCCCTACAACTAGCAGTCTATTGACAACAGGCACCCTGTTTCTTAAATTACCTGGATCTGATGACGCCTTTTTTTGGATGCCCGAAACATCTAGCCCCTGCAACATGTTCACAACTTCAGAAAATGTGTCAGATGACACCAAGCGTAGCATTTGTGTAAAGGTAGCCACGCACCTGAAACGGTGTTCAACAGGGGCGTAGTGCTATAATATGCGCAATTTCGTACGATGTAACCCCGGATTTAGGAATTTGCTGTCAGTGTCCGGAAAATACTCACAGCGTGCCGACGTGTCGCTCCTACTTGAAAATGTGTTTTTTTCTAAAGAGCCATGAGTGAACAGCCTGATCTGCCCCTTCACGTTTTCGCCGTAGTGATCATGAATATTCATATGTCATCAAAGTCCTTCAATGGTGTCTCGTTTATAAATGGCAATATCGTTCTGTTCGCCAAAATAAATTAGTACTTCTCAAAAATATTGCTTTCCCCGCACATAACATTGCTTCAAGTGATAGATTGGCACTCAACGTGTTTATAGCAAATCGATGGTTTCTATGACAAAGTTGAAAGTGCTATCTTTTGATCCAAAACAACATTGGCATTGCCGCGTTGTCAGATTAAGTTTCGCGCGAGTTGAAATATCTGTTTCGTTTTAGCGCATTCCGTCTGCGCTCATACAGGTAAACATTCTAAACGTCGTCGGTGTTCAAGGTATTCTAGGGCTTTTAACGTTTCTATGGTAAAATATTAGCCTGTTATTGTTCTTCGTTAATAAAAAACACTACCCATCTACACGGGATTGTAATTTCTTTTATTCAGTGACAGTGAATGGAAAGTCTCGATGTGGCCTTGGCCAATCAAATCGCTCCATTTTGCTCCCTTGGGGTTTATTTGAGTGCTTAGGTGTTCATTTACGGCGCGTGCAAAGCTACAAGTCAGTATTTCTGCAAGCTTTATCACAACGTTCACATCCATGGCTTAGAAAAACACCTAAAAGACGCAGCTGAAGGTACTTATTCTTACTAGTTGTTAGGTGATTATTTCATAAATCGATTTTTTACGTAAGAAATACCGGCAAATCAAGCACCAAATACGTTTGTGTTGGTCCGTTGTTCGTTCTGTTGTTTGCTGTGAAATGTACACTTTTTGCTCTTTGGTGCCTGTCGTGTTTGTTTCAGAGGAAAATAGCTTAATTTATTTTCAACGATAGACCGAAGCACTGAACTTCATGCAATTTTGGCTACGTATACTGCTTTTACGCTCAGTTTGCGCACATTAAAGAAGATGGGTCACGAAAATTCATTTTAGAAGAGGGCACCTGGTAGTTCATTGTAAACTCTCTTGTGTCCGCAGTTCTTTCTGTATAATGGCTGAATTACTATCTTAGCATCGAAGAAAAGACCAGTGTGTTAAAAGGGTGGGTAGATATTTTGTCTCAGCTGTTTTCCCGTTGAATTTGAATCTATTTTTGTTCGTGTTGACCGACCGACGGGATAGATGCAAAACGCATCAGAATTAGAAACCACGTCCTCCTTGCTCGCTTCCGTTGTGTTGTCTCCGGAGCTCTCCTTACTCTCTCATTTGCCGAAACATCTTTCATTTTTTGTTCCTCTAGCGGTTTGGGTGTCATAATATATTCGTATTTTGCTCGTTACTCATCTGATGAAGTTTTTCTCAACCCACCGAGCGGCACATTACATCAACTGATAAACTTGGTATCAGACGACCTTGATAAACAGTTGATAATATGCTCTGCCTCTGGTTTGTGAAGCATAATTTTGCCAAATGCGCCCAGCTTTCGCTGTAAAGTACGCTGTATCGCTGGCTAGCAAATATATATCAGAATTCCATGGATAAACCAATATATAAAATGCATTCAGTGTTGAAATTGAATCCTCGTATTGTCCTCTTTGAAAACCACATTGACAACCACGCTGCCCCTAAAACTTTACTTTGCCTAACAGCTACTACGTTGATTATTTTATTGTACCGGCAGATTACAATATTTTTCTTCAAATCTTACTCCAAACAGTCCCATATTTGGGCTAAAGTATGCTTTATTTTCTTTATCTTTGCCCAGACCTGCCGTTCTAGCTGGCGTCCAAACATCTCGCGGGAATTTCCCAGCCGTCATTACCTTATTCTGTCACTGAAACAACGGACGGCAAAACAGCTCCATCCTACAATCGAACCATGCTGAAATTTCTAACACTGAAATTCAGAAGCCAATCTCTAAACGAAGTCAGACCATTTGAGCCGCAGGTAAAGGAGTTTTCCTTCTTTTGAGATGTTGTTTTGGGCCAACTGTCTAATATCGCTGATGGGTCTAAAATTAAATTCACGCTTACTACATACTGGGTTCCAAGTTTTTTAACTTTAATTATTTTATTTCGGAAGGGCTTTCTTCGGCCTGATGCTGAGCTCCAGACCGTTGAAAGAATCGAAGATGAGGACGAAGAGCTCCAAAGTATTAACGAAGAAGGTTTGTTGAAATATTTTGGATTTATTCAAGATGTGTTTGTGGTCAATAACAATTTCGTTTCATTTTCCCTACAGTGCCCACAAACAATAACAACATCGTGGAAAACCCAGATGAGTTGGCTTTGAACTCTAAACCGAATAATTACATCCCCGCATCGACAAAGCGTGAAAACAGTTCGGATCAAGAAAATGAACCCCCGCAAAACACAGAAGGGAACGTTATAAATAGTGAATTTACACCTATTGACATTCCAAATACTACGTTGGACAGTTGTAGTAGTTTTTCGGCCGAGAAACGAAAGTGGTCACAAATGAACTCGAAAATGTTTCTACACCAGTTGGCTTCTGCGTCAGATAGTTCTTCTGATGACGAAATTAAAGAACTTTGCTCTGGTAAACCGAGTATTTTAACAAGCTCCAGCCCTCCGGGAAAAGTCACTGTGTTGTCAAAGCATTCCGCCTTCTGCGCGCGGATACGGCCAACCGACGGCAGCAGTCACGGGCATTCGAGGAAAAAACACCGTGTCATTATATGTGAAGAGAGACCGCGTCTAAACTTCGAAAAAATGCAGCAGGTAAGATAACTGGCCATTGATCTGAATAGTTTCTTTAATATATTTTCAATTTTCACAGTGTTTGCCTGAAGGGAATTCAGTTTCTTTGTTCTAATGACGTGAAACTGGAACATGTTTCAACTCACAACAAATCAATCACCTTCTATGATCTCACAAACACGCCAAGCCCAAGGTTTAAGCTATTCAAAAAGTAAAAACTGAAATTGTTTTGCTTGTGGGAGGTTTTTTGCGGTTTCATTCAGTAGAATGTCTTGCTATTTAGTATAGATATCTTGGATTACATTTATTACTAATCAAAACTTGATCCTATTTGTTGTGAATTTAGATTGCACGTTTTCAGTGTATATTGTTCTTTGATTGACAGCTAGAAATCTACAAGCTCTTTAACGCGACCATTTGTCAGCATGCTATAAAATAGTCTAAACATATTTCTGGGCAGAGGCAGGTTTGATGGAGAAATACTATACAGTCCAAATTAACTTGCTCTTCAAAGGTCTACAACAAAATTTTACAAAAGTTATCACAATTCCCTATTCTCAGGTAGCCACTTTAAATATCCATTTTTCAAGATTAGACACCTTTAAGTAGCCAAGGAGTAGAATTCATATTATTTTTATACATCAAAGCTCTCAGTTGGAGTTTCCATTTAGTCAGGCAATTGACAATGGCTATTGTGTTTCTAAAAACAGCTGTAAGTAATTTTGTGCATTTAGCTTTCACATTGTTCCATGGGTATAAGAATTAATTATTGGGTACTACTCACTAGCATCCTGGTATGTGCAGCATTATATTTTAAAATATTTTGAGTTGTTACGAAAATAATATTATTTTTATTTGTTTTAAGCTCCTTTTTTCACAGCTTATCCAAAACATTAAATTTAGTCACCACAGTGCATAGCACAATTTTTAGAATAAGGCATAGGAAAATAACTTTTATTGAAGAAACTGCTTTGTCAATTAAAAACATCATAAGTTCCTTGATATTACTGTTCAAACAAGAAAAGTTTGCATTGCCCTTGTGTGTTGTTAACCTTCAATCACCTTGGTGATTACAAGCTTTGGAGTAGATCTTGTTACTAGTCAACAGTGTGTTAATAGAAGGGTGGAATTTATTCATGCTTTCCTAATAGGCAGAGGAAGTGAGCATAGCCAGGGTTTTGTCCTTTTAATTAAGCCTTAAACCCCAGAATATTTTGCATGAATGTATTGTAGTCTGTAGGCTTTAGGAACAGTAAACAACACATTGTGATGTTTTATAGATACAGAGCTGCAGCTATGCTATTCCAAATCATATTCATAAACTTTGATCATCTACAGTTTCTGGAGTTTGTTTTAGTGCCTATATTCTGAAATTTCATTGTCTCCTTATTCCTAGCTATACATTGCAGTGGTTGGATACCATAACACAAAACCATTATAACCAGCCTTTTGTTATATTTTTTGGCAGGAAGATTTTCATTATCAGTTTTTGCAAAGATAATTCATTCTGTCTATCCAATTTTAAAAAGAGTGTGGGTAAATGAATATTATTCTTTTCAAACATGTAGCCTCAACAATTCTTTTAATTCAACAAACTAAATTATGTTGATCAGTTAAACAGTGAGGAACAATTTACAAACTGTAAACCAGGAACAATAGTAACCAAACAAGGCATGCAGTAAAATATATTATTTGGTTAACACATTTAGGGTTACAGTAATATTCTTGTCCTCAATGAGGGTGACCCTCAAGGATACTTTGACAATTTTGTTTTCCATTGGTTTTAGGATCATTTCCAAAGTCAGTTTACACCTAGACATCAATTTACATAATGAAGACACACTTTGCATTTTCAAATTAATTGCAAGAGTTTATGCTCCAGCAATCCAGCCTTTTTTTTATACAGTAGAAAATAAATTATTAAGTTATATTTTTAATTTACTGAATCCACTTTACCAGAATTTGTGGTTCCAGAAATTATCCACCCCCCCTCCCCATGGAATCCCCCCTTCCCCCCCATACGGTCAATTTACCTGATCTTTTCCATACAAATACTGTATTTTTCTTTGGAAAATCCAGAGGGGTGGGGTGGGATTTCCATATAGGAAAACATTTTTTGATAAAATGTATTGCAAAATGTGTGACTCTAGAAAATTTTCCCCCTCCCCCCTCCCTCTCAAGGACGTGATTGCAAATTTCTGGAGGGTGGGTGGTGTACTTTGCACTGGGTGGAGTTCACACCTATGGGTGGGAAGGGGTGTGGGGGGTATGGATCTTTTTCGAACCACACATTCCAGGTGAGAGAATTCCATGGAAGAGATGAGGATATTATTATTTTTTAAATCACACAATTAAGTCATTGATTTTTTTCACAAAATTAACATCATGGTGTTTATGCAGGATTATTTTGTACTTAGTGTTGTCAGATGATGTAATAAGCTGGTAGGGAACTTTGTGGAATGATTATGATTTTAAAGATTTTTAAAGTGACTAGTTTAAACTTGTTTAATTTGACAACTGCTGTATTTTGTTATAATGTATTGGTTAACATGTGCATTGTTCTTTTACACAATAGAAAACGTTATCAAAGAAACACATACATGGTGCATCCAGGCCAAGAGTGGTTAGAATTAGGGTAAGATTTTTCATTAGCTTTAGAATTTTCTTGTAATAACCTTTCACTTTTGATGTTCTGCAGTAGACTCCTTTGTGCTTGCCAATTATGAGATATCAGTTTTTGATGACTTGGCACAAATTTTTAATTACTTTAGACCTTACTGATTTGTCTGCTCAACCCCACATCTAGGTTCCTAAACAATTACTCCTGTAAAAGGACCCTGCTCAGTTTCTTTTTCAACAGGGAACTTGCTGAACTTATTGTCCATTCATCCTATCTTTTGTTACTGTGACACTAGTGCCTTTATACAGGCTAGCTACTCTGGAGCAACAACACTCACAATAACATATTTTTCTAGAACTTCTCCCATTCAAGCCTCCGTACTGGATCACTAAACTATGATGCAGCAATCAGATCCTTTAGACCCATTCCACTGAACTCTCCATTCAACCTTGCACCTGTTGAAGAACCTGGCTGTGCATTTTAGAAAGAAAAGATTTATAATCTTTATGGACCAACAATCTCAATCAAGTGTAGGTGCGTTTTGAGGTAACATAGTAGTTTAGGTTTATTTATTCTTTGTATACTTCTTCCATGGCCAACAGCCAGTTCTTGTTGGACGTTTTGGATTTTTCATCCACATTGGATAGACATCAGTCAACTTTATGAATAGGCAACTATTATAGTAAACTCTATTTAATGTCATTGATTGCTTAGATTAGTGTTTACTTATGATGTCTCACTTCCTTCTGTGCTTGCTGTACTGAAGGGCAGCCAAACTTTCTGACTTTCAGAAAAGAGATATAGACAATTTATATATTAATAGATCAAAATGTTAAATGCAGGGAATTTTTGCAGAATCCTTGAGAATGTGCCAGTTTGACTATGCATGGCATTGAAAGTGGTGGTTTTTGTGCTTTTTTTCTCTCACAACCCTATGAGGTATTTAGGTTTCCATGTTTGGTAAATAGTACATGGAAGATGTTTCCCAACCTCAAACCAAAAATTTCATTGTCATGCATAAGGAACTCTGCTTTTCCTTATATCAATTCCCAGGACAGAGATAATGTATTTCAAGAAAAAATCCATACCCGTACCACAGAGGGAATTTTCCAAATGATCTCCAAAATCCTCTTGAATGTCAAAAGAAAACTAGTATTTCCAATTTCCTTCATGTAGGGGGTATGCATTTTTTCTGGAATTGCACATTCTGCAGACATTTTCTGTGAAACCAGATGATACAAGAGAGAAAAACACCACACTGTTGCATAGAGCAGATTTCGTATGACTGTGAAAAGTTCCGCGACAAAGTTGTACCGCTCCACGACCGTGACCGCGCCGCGACTAAGTGATTTCATTCGGTATCTACAGCAGGCCAGGTTCGGTACCGCCACCGCGACAGTGTCACGGCACTTTTCACAGTCATATGAAATCTGCTCTATATAAATAATAACATCACCAGATATCAAGTATTGTTAAGACCCATTTACAATCACAATATTGTAATGCACAAATAAGTTGTCATCTGTAAAACAGTACATGCCTGAATGTTTGCTCAAAATTAGCAAAATTGGAATATGTGATAAACTAATTTGCATTTGGTCAGCAACATAAAAGAAGATCAATAAAAAATAATATAAAACTGTAAATGAGCCTTAGGACTTGTTACAACTTTACAATTGTAGTCATATAAAGTGTGAGATTTGATAGCATGCTAAAGATCAATCAAGTGTGTACTGTGTGCAATGTTTTTATGTATTTTTTAAAGTTCATACACTATAATAATTGGGACAAATGTGCAAAGGGCAAGAGTGGTTGACAGCATCCTTTTTCAAGTTTTGAGAAAGGTTATTTTGTATGACATTAGTTGGTGAAGGATTTCAAATGTAAAGAATTATTATCTCTCCAAACTTCAATATTCCAATTCATTAATCCATTGGTATATTACATATAAAATTCAGCATGGAATGGTTTACAGCTGTCTTGACTTTGAGTGAAGCTGGCTTCTCTTGCCCTGTAGATTAGGGTTTTTAGTCAAGATAGAATTGAACGATCACTGCCATCTGATATGGAACTGGAACTTGTTTGAAAGGTCCTATAGTTTGACAATGTTTAATTATATAAGAGATCCATACCTCACCATGGAGGGAATTTGAATCACTGAGTCAGGGTGTTGGTGTTTGTATGCTATGGCAGATCAAGAAATTTGGGGAGGGGCACATCGCTGAAGGAGGCGGCCGTTATACAAAACATATGACAAAATATAAGTTTACATCAAAACTTGCTCACATTATTTCTTATAAATTTTCACTTGCAAGGGGGAGCACTGGACCCCCTGGCCCCTCCCCTAGATCTGCTAATTGTGTGAGGTAAATTCCCTACATTTTGGAGGATAATGGATCATTTCTGGAATTGCACAATTTTGTAAGTGTATCTGTGTTTTAAGTTAATTGTACATGTAACTCTGAAGTGTCTACTGTAAACTTTTGAAAAATACACTTATTTGTCAGAAATTTACAGTATACAACTACTCAGTTTATGCCTAAGGGGTGAAGAATGTTTTAAATCCTGGTTTAGATAAGGTGTTTTGCTTTGCTTGTACTCTTTGTATTAGCATGAATATGTTGTATAAGGTGTTGTTTATCAAACGATTCATGCCTGGGGGGGGGGGGGGGGGACTCCCCATATTTTCAGATGGGAGTGCTCGTCCTATCCCTTAGGGTATAAAATTGACAGACGTGCTATCTCTTAGGGGTGTTTAAAATCAGCCCTATCCCTTAGGGGAGTCTCAGACCAATCCTTGCCAAAAATATATCGGTACTGACACCAGAACCGATATTTACAAAGGAAACTTGGTTGAAAACCCTAAAAGACCTAAAATTCGCTTTTATTTGTTTTGACCTGCCAAATTTGCTATCTTTTAGGGGTAAATTCGGCAGTCGCCACGCCAAATTTGCTTTCTTTTAGGGGTAAATTTGCTGTTTGCCACACCCATTTTTCTATCCCTTAGGGTCAAAATCAATTTTCCCGACGAGCACCCCTGTCTAAAATATTGGGAGTTCACCATCCCCCACACCCCCATGCCTGATACAAAGTAGTGAGATTTTGGGGATGTTTGTGACCTTCTACAATGAAGTGGCTTGGTTCTTACTGTCATGAATATTGGCCAAAGGTTTTTCTTTTAAAAAGTCACTATTTCCAGCCTTGAGAAAATTAGTCTGTAACAAATCTTGGTTAAAGTATTTTCTTTTGGGACACTGAAAAGTAAAACCAGTCACTTCTTTTGCTTTAGTTTGTTTAAATACAGAATAATATTTATCTATATATATTTATATATAAGGATTTTGTATATATATTTTATAAGGACAAAACAAAGGCAGTGCAAAAGAAGGAAAGTTTGAGATGACTGAGATCGGAGTATTTATATGCTGAGGCTGTATTGTTCATTTTGTTGGAGATTTTTGTTTTGATTTTAAAGAACATCTTAGTAGTTCTCCTTGTGCAACAATATGGTTTTGCCTCTTAGAAAATAAAACACTCTGTTTCCAGAATTTTACTTGTTGTGCTTATTATTTTTAGAAAGATGTTGTTTCTACCCATGGTGCCATTCCCATAGAAATTGCCACCAATAAAATAATGTTTGAGGACAAGAATTAGAAATATCAGGCCTGCCAAACCCTCAGAAGTCAAAACCTGGAGACTGGCCATAAAAAAACCTGGAGATTGGGGTCAAAACCTGGAGATCAGCCAAAACGGCTGTACAAACCAATAAAACAATTTTTGAATATTTAAAAAGTCAAATAACCAAAAAAAAAAAGACTTACAATTTATTTGTATTCCTTATTATATTGTTTTGTTGCCTTCTTTGCACTTTGAATAAGTCTGTTTACCTATTTTTACAGCTAGTTTCAATTTGATTGCACAAACCATGGCTCAAATCATTTATTTTTCTCTATGAAAGAACATTTTCAAAAACGTGAGATTTTCAAGGCAAATCGTGAGATCATGAGACCGTGAGAGAGTTGGCAGGTCTGAAATATGATGTGAACACACACCTGGAGCAGAAGTAAATTTCTAGTGGACCCCTGAGAACCCCATAAAGCAGGGGACAAAAACCACACGGGATACAGTCCAGAACTCCATCCGGTCTACCTGTGGTTTATTTCTCGCCCCAGTCCACGCGGAAGAAGAACCTAATATGGCGGTGGCGGACAGTGAGAAGATGGGGTATGCCTCCTCGCAGAAAACCCCACAGGTTTCGCTGAAAGAGCTTACAGATATCATAGACGAGACAAAGGGAAAGCTCAGATTTCATTTTCGCCCTTTTGACGAAGTATTTCCAGGAATATGCATCGGCGGAGCGTGAGTATTTGGAAGCTTTCGCTTCGAAGGATTGTTTAGAAACGATCGAGTTTTATCGTGTGAAGGATAAATCAGTAACCTTTATTAGGCCAAATATACTTCAGTTTTGATTGTATCCTGTTAACAACAGCAGAACAGGAGAGTTCTGGCTAGGGTACAAATCCCGGGGGGGGGGGGGGGCAAGTGAAAGGCAGTGAGCCCCTCGGTTTGCGGGGACAATCTGAGAGGTGAATGCACCGTCCCCAGGGTAACAATTAAGAGTGAATGCGCTCCTTGCCCAACGAATTTAGAAAAATAACACAAAGGATTTTTACTCACTGAAGAGAGTCATGTCAATGGTGCCCAGTTCAATGCAGCCACAGCCGATCGCAAAGCGCAATAAAACCATATTTTTCTTTTTTTAGTGTAGATTAAAATTTAATACGTGTAATTCAAGTAACAAAAATCTGTATTTGACGTGTCTTTCGTGAAGTAAGGGGCTGTTCATATGGAGGTGAGACAGCCTGGAAAGCGGGCTGGTTTCTGTTGTGTTCGTGTCCCGGGGAAGAGAGTGACTCCCCGCTCGATGTACTGTGTGGAAGCCGTGAAAGAAAGGGCATCTCCCGACCAACGGGGCAGTAATGTAGTGTGAATTCTGTACGAAAGCCCCGCTAGTACCCCGCTAATGCGCGAATGGGGGGGGGGGGGGGGGTGCGGGGCTGTCAATTGACTGGTGCATAAGAGTGATAGGGTGCTCGTCGGGACATTGGAAAATATACCCTAAAAATGCCAGGACATAAAAAATCAACCCCCTAAAAAATCCCCCCCCCCCCAAGGGATTTTTTTGGGGTTGAAAATTTACACATCCAGGATTTTTTGGGTCAAGAAATCCGCCGTATTTTGGAGTCCTAAACATAGTCCTATGTGTATTTTTTTATGAGCCAGTTTGAGTAAATAAATTATTTTTAGCTATATTGTATTAATTGTTGTTTTTTTGGTACGAAATCTATAGCCAAGGATTTTTTAGTTATGAAATAAAGCTCCGTCAGACGCCCGGTCATGTTTTTCCTGCACCTATCCCAAGGGATAGCAAACAGTGTGTGGTCCATTGCAAATTTACCACTAAGTTGGGTTTGGGCAAATAAAATTTAAACCCTAAATAGTAGAAGTCTGTCGAAACAATGAGGACCATCTATTTATCCTTGGAGATGACTGGTCAGGCCAATCCGCGCTCTGAAGGTTCTGGTGCAGTATGGACAGGGAATGGTGGCTGCTGTTGGCGGCTTTCCTTTCTTGCCTGCATTGCTCTGCTGCAGCAATCATGTTGGCTTCATGGGACTTCGCACCATTGTGAACAGTCGCTCACCACTTTGGTCTTTCCATAACTGCTTGCTCCCAGGTTGCAAAAAGCACTTTAGTGATTTTTTTATACCCTCTAAAAGGTTAGGATGATCATCCCTGCCCTAGGGGCTTCCATAGTGTTCAAAATTGAGTACAACCCAGTATTATCAACCAAATGTCCTTGTAGTAACCTTTCCTTGGGAAGAAAATGCCTCTAAGAAGTTTGATTGTCTTTTCAGAGCAATGGCTATGGATGAAGAAAAGCTGCAGTCAATAGGCATAACCCACGTACTAAATGCTGCACAAGGAACAAAAACATATTCCCATGTAAACACCAATGCTGAATTTTACAAGACAGGAATTGTTTTCCATGGTATACCGGCAACAGATCTATTCATGTTTAAGATAAGCAAGTATTTCAAGGAAGCTACTAGTTTTATTGCAAGTGCTGTGGGTACAAAGTCAGGGCCCAAAGATGGCAATAAAATATATGTTCATTGTAGAGAGGGTGTTAGTCGGTCTGCAACATTTGTGTTAGCATATTTAGTGACTCATCAGGATATGGGAATCACAGAGGCATTGAAAACTATTAGAAACCTAAGGGCAGTCAATCCAAACCCTGGATTTTTACAACAGTTAGTTGATTATTCAGCCAAATTGGGTAAATGTTACTAGGTGTTATTATAAGAGTAACAATTAAAATCTAATAGCAATATTGCAATGCAGCACTCTGGTTCTGCAATCAGAACCAAGCATGCTTGGATCCATCTAACATTTGAAGGATCCATTTCAACCTGCCCATAATGCATTGCTTTGTTTTTGTTCAGGATTTATTACCATCAGGTTCAGGATTCATTACAAAATTCTGACTTAATGCACAATAATTCTACTATTAAGAGTTTTCTTGCAGGTGTACAGTAAAATGCTCAACCTGAACATTTTTTGTTGAGTCTCTGCCAACAATGGTGTCATGTTTGCCAATAACAGACCATACCAAAACCACAGCTGTTAAATTTAGATTTAAAATTGAGTTATGATTGAGTCATTGTTTTGATTTCACATTTATATTTGCAACTTGAACTAGCCACACATTCAGTCAAAACTGAAACATTAGACAACCCTGTGTTTCCAAGGATGAGCACTGACATGCTAATGTGTGGGGTGTAATTTAATGTTATGGAGCCACAAAACGTCCTTCTACTTTAAAACATCTACAATAAACTACAATTAATACTGTATTTCTTACTGGTACAGTAATGTGGGAGGCTAAATTTACTGTGGGTTCTCCCACAAAATGTGTGCATGTTGGCATCTCTGCAAATTGTGGCAATTAGCATGTTAGTCTAACAAGAATGCACTTAATTATATTTAACAAATGATTGTACAGAAGAAGGAAAAACATCTTATGTGTAGACCACAATGTAATAATATTTAATATGTACATTATTTATTAGGTAGCACAATAAATAAATTGCTTGTACAAAAATTTAGATACAACTATTTTACACTATTCTGCACATGAAATCCATAAAAATATACCTTTTTAATAAAATTTTAAATGAGAAAACTATTTTTTACAGTTACACTCAAACACCAATTGTTGTGGCTTCAACACTTTTTTTGCAAAATATCTTATATCTACCAAATAAACATTTTTGTTTTTGTTCATGATTGACAGTTTCTTTGCCTCACAAATTACAATGAATATAAAAACTGCAAATGAAAATATCTGCTTTCTTGATATTACTATATATATTATAATAGGGATTGTATATAAACAACAAAAACTTTAATATATGATTATTCTATTCACTATTTACAACTCTGTTTATAATGTATTCTGCATTATTTCACTTTTTTCTTTTGGCTTTGGGTGGGGCAGGCCTCGCTTTAATGTCTTTACAGCGTGGGATGTGTCGTTCTGCTGTCTCCGGGTTGAATTTCCTTTCACAGTGGGGGCATTGTACATAATGGGGATTTTCCATTACTGGAGGGGGTTCATTAGTGTCTCCTTTGGCGTAACGAATTGCCTTGATGAAGTTTTGATGTTGAGTTCTCCAATCAGCCTTGTGTGCCTAATGAAAGACCCAAATAGAACAGGAGTGTTATAACTTTAGCTATACTGGTAGGTTACATAACATAAAATAATGAATTTAATAAAACACATGAAAATGTCTGAGGCAGCAAATTCCAACACTAAATTTTGTCAGCAGCTCGACCTACCTTCTTTTCTGGTGACTGCTTATGTGCCCCAGCGTCAATATATTTTTCATGCTCCATTCCAGCCACTCGATGCTTAACAGTATTAAACACTTTCCTTTTGGATTTAGAGCTCTTTTGACAGATCTTTTGGTGTCGTTCAAGTCTATCTTCTTGGAAATTTCTACCACAAATTAAACAAGGTACTAAGTTAAGAACTTCTTGAGCATTTGAATCTCTCTCAGCCTCTTGGATGTAGAAACTTGTGTAGTCTTTGTGGTCTTCTGTTTCCATTTCCTCAGGTTCAGGATCTGGTGGTGGGGGTGGCTTTGACCTTGTAGGTTTCTTTTGTAGATTTGCAGATTCCTTTTTAACAATCCTCTTTGGAACCAATTCAGCCTGCTCCACCTCTTCTTTCTCTTTCATGTTAAAATCTGACTTTTTAAATGTTCTATTGAATATCTCTTCTTCCTCTTTTTCTACTCGCTCCTGCTCTTCAAGTTCCTCTTGCTGCTTCTTTATTTGATTAAGTCTTTCTTGCTCTTGCTGAATTCTTTCTAACAATTCTTTCTCCCTCATTGAAAGTGACACTTCACTTTTTGCGCCTGCTTCTTTCGATGATTTTCTAGCCTCTCCTCTCTTTCATTATCTTGCTGTATTTGCCATTTCTGGAAGTCTGTGAGCTTTTTATCCTCTTTTGGAATAGAAGTCTGCTGCTGACTTAGTCTCTTCATTCTCAGAGCCTTGAGTTTGGCTAAGTTTGGCGGTGGCTCATCAGTATGTGTACTCCAGTTATCATGATATGTTTCATCATTGTCATCATCATCATATTCATTGTTTTGGGATAGATTTTTTAGAATTCTTTTCTGAGTATTCAAGGCAGCTGTCCTCTGTTTGGGAGGTGGTTGAGGAACATGCTTTTTAGATGCCCCTCTTGGAATGACTGGACCAGACTCAACTTTTCCTCTCTTCTTCGCAACTGGTTGATGCACTCTAACTGGATGTGAAGTCTCAAAATCTTCTTCCTCGTTAGCTATCAGAGCAGCATGTGTCTCATATCTTCTGTTTGGTGTTGGAGGCTTATGAGGGTTCACTCTGTCCTTTTGCAAAGGTGGTAAAGGGTTTTGCTTGTCTATGCCTTTACTCTTTTTACGATGGTATCTATTTGTTCCACTGTTGTTACGATGAACTGTATCTTGATGTGCTGGTGGTGGATTCACTTCATGTAATGTTTTCTGGGGAGAACTCTGAAAACCACTAGGTTGGGTTTGATGCTTCATTTTTCTAAAGTGTGCTTCTATAGGAGGAAGGTACGCTGAACTGTCCTGTTCTTTGGCAGAAGCCTCCATTGCCCTTCTTTCTGCAAAGAAAGCCCTAACAGTCCCACCACTATGCGTTCTTGTGTTTGTCTCAAACTCATTCCGTTTCTGTTGTACAGTCTGTTGCCTTTTCTTTTCATAATTTAATTTAATCATCTCAAGTCGTGAAGGTTTTTTCTGTGCCTGTGCTTTTCCATGACTATTGCTCATGTTATGAGGCATCAGTGACAATTGCATTGATGATGTAGATGTTTGAACAGGATCCGGCATCTGGAAATTTGGTTTTTGAGCAGTTAATGATACTTGTCTTTCAGGAGGAACTTGATTTGGGCCATGAACAAACACAACTGAGTTCTACAATAGAAACAAAAACAAATATGAGTTCACCATTTTATCAAATGCAATCACTAGTCTGCCTCCATTGGATAGAAACTCAAAGCAATAATGCCTTGAAGTTTGATTGTTGTAAATAAATAGCATGTTGCTATGTAGAATATACCACTGTATATAAAAATGCCTAATTACCCCCTGGCTCAACCAATATAGGGCTTTGGAAATTGCTCAGTATGATTATTTACCAAGCAATGTGTCAATCAAAACTATAATATTGTTGTCAGAATATTAGCAACGCAAAATAAGGTTTGTAATGGCCACCAGGATATGGAGGATATTGCATTTTCATTAAACCTTAACCAGATTTTATCTATGTACATTAGATAAGGCTTCTAACTGACCAAATATAAAACTTAATATAACTTAAGTAATAGATGAATGACAAAAGTGGTCGCGAGGCACAAACCAAATCTCGCTAAAAACTGTTGACAGAAGCTTTTGTCATAGAACATGTAAAAAATTCAATGAAGTAGAGTGTCTATTTACTCAACATTTTGACTATTAAGTGACTAGACATGAATTCTTTTAGCGTTTCGTGGACTGAAGCAGAAACTATTCTGACTGAAGTTAAAAAGTTACGTTCAACCGAGAAGTATTTGCAGAGTGCATTAATACTTGGCAATTTCACTTGTGGCTTCAAATCTTGCCCTATTTCCAACAGAGAAAACAGCAGTTTATTTTTTCACGCAGTATGAAAAACGCTATAAGCTTTTGCATTGAAAATGATGACTGTTTCTCATTTACGAAACGAATCCGATCTCTGCTTCAAAACTTGTACAGTAAAACACTGAAAAATAATTACACGTGGTAAAGCAATGTCCCAGCTTACCTTGAAGAGTGTCCACTCTCTAAATTAACAATAAATTTAGAAGAAATGTGTGTTTTCTTCAAGCAAATTGTGCACAAACCACGGGCTGCACACAAATGTTACATGGCTTCCGTCGCGTGGCATCAAGTTACCATGTCCTAAAATCTGATTGGCTGATGACCTGTCACTAATGTAAATACATCAACAGAGCCTTTGGTTGCTACGTAAATATTCAGGAACACCACGTAGCAACCAGTGAGCAAATAGTGCCTCATGGAGAGGGGGTAAGTTGATAGAAATATAACTAATTTTCGACCTTCTTGTAAAAGCTTACTAAAAGAATAAAAGCTAATTAAAAAGAGAAAATAAGTAATGCTAAATATGGACTACTTTTAAAGGTTTTGTTTATTGGAGGAGATATTTAGCAAAGTTTGTGTACCAATTTTTGCAATGGTTAGAAATCTATCCGTCTCCCCACTCGGCTAAACATAGTTTTTGTCAAAACAAATCAACACGAGGTCTCGAGGTCGAGTCAAAATATTCAAAATGGCTTCTAGGAAAGAAGGAAGAAGTCCCAAAACACCAAAATCTAAAAGCCCCCAGAAGAGAGTTGCTCGCTCTGATTCATCTAGTCCTAAAATATCAGTTTCTAATGATTTGGCGCGAAGACTTCGTGATCTTTGCGCGTCGTGGCACGAGCTTGTGCAGAAGTGGGAAAATCTGAACACACTGGGAATCAACATTGCAAATAAACTCATGAATCTTCAGCTACAGAAACAGTAAGTGACGCCTATGATATCAATTTTAAAGAGCTTGAGAAGTGCTGAGTCTATTGTTGGCCTTATCTGGGTATTTTTTTTGTAGCTACAGTGAAGCGGAAGACGCGAGTTCGGTGTCTGTTCTAAGCAACTTGAATGAAGCATCGACGTCCGAACTTCAGGATGAAATAGTAAAAACTTTACAGGAACTCTCCGGTATTCTCCACAAAATGGTAACGTATACATAGAGAAGTGTGTGATCAGATTAGTTAGTTTTATTAGATACGGTCTACCCTGCTTACGAACATCGATTGAAATGTTTTGATGAAGGTTTCTCTCGTTTCTTCTTAGGGCGACGTTTTGCTTAAAATGGAAACGCTTTCAAAGAATTTCCACGCTGCTAAAGAGCTGAAAAACTTCAAAAGTAACGAAGAAGCTAAAGAAGAGAGTTATTGTATATTCAAAACTTGGAACACAGGAGATTTTTGTAAGTAACTTTTTGTTGTGCCATTTGGCCTTCAGTTTGTGTTGTTGTCAGTGTGTTGGGTCATTTGTGAAAAGTAATAAGTGTATTTATTTTTATTTTATAGGCTCCTCTTCAGACAGATTAATGGCCATGTACAGGAAAGAACTATCTCTGAAAGAGAAATTGTTTTCGTCATTCACAACTACAAATGACAGAGACACTTTAATGGTTTTCCTGTCCCTTTGGCTACATAAACCGTATATCGATGATGATCACGATGTTATCTTGGAGAGTATGCTCATAGAAACAGATCTTAGATAACAAATGAGCAATAATAGACAAAATCGTCCAAGTGAAAAATTAATTCATTGGGGTCAGCGGTGCGCGGCTACCGTTTATATATCAAAACAATCAC
The DNA here is from genome assembly GCA_033964015.1 of Scolanthus callimorphus. NCBI lineage: Eukaryota > Metazoa > Cnidaria > Anthozoa > Actiniaria > Edwardsiidae > Scolanthus > Scolanthus callimorphus. The sequence continues at coordinate 30,492,984 of CM066915.1, read as the reverse complement.
TGTCTTATCGTAGCGCCTTCGATAGCTCAGTTGGTAGAGCGGGGGACTGTAGAGTGTACACTGTAATCCCTAGGTCGCTGGTTCGAATCCGGCTCGAAGGACTTTTTTTCTTTTTTCTTTTTTGCGTCGTCTGTCAAACATATTTTTCAAAAATTAACATTTTGCAGCTTAGAACAAACACAACGGCCTCACACACGAACTTCCAGAAAGAAAAAAGAACCGTTTCTTTGCGACCACGTCAACCGGGCCATTTTCGCATTTTGTAAGAAGTTAGCCAAGAACAAAGGATCTTATTCGCTTTTCTCTAAAAATTGTGAAAATTTTGAGCACAAATAACTTAAAAACACTTATACATGTAAATTACTCATCGCCAGACTTAACTGGAAAAAAGTTAGACGTAAAACGAAGGTAAAGGTAAGGGTAAGGTAAACTTTATTTAACCACGCTGGCCTATTCAACACAAAGGCTGATTTCCAATAGGGGCGTGGGTATAATACAAAAATGTGAAATTACAATAATATTCTAGGAAATATAATAGAAAATTACAATAAATAGCTTTGTCTATGTAGTCCTATATACATCTATTTACAAAAATATACTATAATATGAAAAACTAAGTAATAAATAATTGAAGAAAGAAAAAAAAAGATATAGATATAGATATAGATATTGGCCATGGGTTGACTCATTGACCTAGGAGACCATTGAAGGCATTGATAGACTCACAGCTTCGAAGATCATTCGATAAGGAATTCCATACTTTTGCACCATTATATGAAAAGCTCTTTTTCAAGAATTCGGTCTTTGGAAGGGGGAGGGCAAGTTTGTTGTCTGAATTTCTTAGGTTATAATTGCCCTCAGAGTAAGAACCCCTAAAAATACTTGTGAGCCGTGTTGGTGCCATGTGATTCAAAACCTTAAACATTTGTCTAGCCAAGATGTGAGTCCTGCGTACGTTCAATGGTCTCCACCCTAAATGATCCATTGCCAATTGAGATTGGCCAGTTTCATTTTTATAATGCATAATCACCCTGGCACATCTGTTTTGGAGTCCTTGCAGCCTTTGAGCCAACACACTACCCAATGAGTCCCACACCTCACAGCAATAATCAAAATGAGGAAGGACCAGTGCATTATAAACAGAAATGAGGATATCACGATTTGCAAATTCTCTTAGACGTTTCAAGGCACTGATTCCTCCCGAAATTTTCTTGGATATCTCTTCTATATGTTTATTCCAGGTAAGGGACTCATCGATATGCACTCCTAACACCTTGGCATCTTTGACCCGTTTTATCGGGGCTTCCCCAATAATCACACTTGGTTCCTCAGGGAGCCTAGCTAACCTTGGATTTGACCCAATGAGCATATACTCTGTTTTGGCCACATTGAGGCTCAATTTGTTTGCTTGGAGCCATATCCGTATGTTAGCCAGGTCCTCATTGAGACCAAACTCAATGTCTTCCAAACTCTTGCCATGAGCTGTTAAACTAGTATCATCAGCAAACATTCGAGGGGTGGTGTAATTGAGGCAGTTTGGCAAATCATTAATATAGACCAAAAACAAGAGAGGTCCTAAAATGGAGCCTTGTGGAATTCCACAGGAAATTGCCCTTACCCCTGAGTGCTTGCCGTTGATCTGACAAGATTGCACGCGATTATATAGGTAAGAGCTGAGAAGTGATAGTGCGCCCCCCCTGACCCCATAAGCCTCCAGTTTTTTTAATAAAAGCTCATGGTTAACTGTGTCAAAGGCTTTTTGCAGGTCAAGGAAGACTACCAGGGAATAAAGCCCACGATCCATGTTACAATACCACTCATTTGTACAGTCCAGCAATGCTGATACAGTTGAGTGGCAACGCCTAAATCCGAATTGGTTTCCGATAATAAGCCTGTCCCATCTAAATATTCAATTAACTGATTGTACAGTATTCTTTCAAGGATTTTACTTATTACCGGGAGGATAGAAATGGCCGATAGTTGTTTAACATGGATCGAGAGCCTTTTTATAAAGAGCATTAACTCTGGCTATTTTCCAATCGCTCGGAAAGACATGAGTCTCAACTGAGGTATTGAAAACGTGCATTAAAGGCCAGGAAATTACCGGTGCTGCTATTTTCAGTACCCCAGCAGAGATTTTATCAACCCCTGTGGCTTTATTAGTGGAAAGCGAGCTCAACAATTTATAAACCTGAGAGGAACTCACAGGCTGAAATGAAAACTAGGCAAACTACCACTATCTGACCTATTTAGGAATTGTCTGAAGTCGCACTCAGAATTTTCCATATTTTCAGCAAGGCTTGGCCCTATGCCGGTAAAATATTCATTAAAGACTTCTGCAATTTCTTCAGGATTAGTAATACTATTATCCTTAACCTTAATTTCCTTAATATCATTATCGCGCTGCTTCCGCCCTAGGATATCATTTACAACTTTCCAAGCTTTCTTGGGATTCCCACTTTCATTTTGTATTTGCGAAGCATAATAATCACATTTGGCTTTACGTAGAGCAATGTTTACTGTATTTTTGGAAGATTTGTAAAGTTCCCAACTATGGTCATCATTTTTCTTTATAGCTAGAAGTTTTAAATGATCACGCTCACGCATTTTGTCCTTATATCCCTAGTTAGCCATGGGATATTAGACTTGCTTCGTATCCGTTTGGATCTTATTGGAGCATGCTTGTCGAGCACTTCTAAAAATATAGTCTTCCAACAACTCCACATTGCATCTGCGTTAGTGCCATGATGTAGCACTAAAGCCCATGGTTGGGCACGCAAATCTTCTAAGAAGAGGGTTTCCTCAAAATTTTTGAAATTTCTTATTTCAACTTCCCTTTCATTATCACGCCTCGGCACATAGTTTATTTTCCGCACTGCATAAATCAGACCATGATCACTTTGTCCAACATGAATTACATCTTGATGTATCAATTTCTCAGGGTTTGAGGTTATACAAACATCCAAAGTGACTTTGAGTACTGAGTTATGCGGGTGGGCTTGGTAATCACTTGTGCCAGCTGATAAAGCTCCATAATACGTGAAAGGTGTTTAGCATCATTATCAAGATTGTCTGGATCTAAAAGATTGGAATTTAGGTCACCCAAAATATAAAATTCTTTATCCTCGTTATCCAGTTTGCTTATCATAAGCTCAATTCTATCATATACTTCCACTGGAGAGTTTGGTATTCTATAAATTGACGAAACAATGAATGGCTTACTATTTGGTTTCCTCACTTCAAGGCACACAGCTTCAAGGTTATCTGGAACGAGGTCAGGACGCTCAATAAAATTGATAGATTTTCGAATGTAAATACACACCCCACCTCCGTGTCGGTTTCGATCACAACGAATGATATCGAAGCCTTGTACACAAACATCAGTGTAATACTGATTGAGGCGGGTTTCATTCAGCGCAAAAATATCAAAATAATTTCGCCCTAGTAATAACCGCATCTCGTCGATGTAAGCCGGTAAACTGACAACGTTTAGAAAACCCATCTTAAAACCTCGAAGTTTTGGAAAACTGTGAGGCCCCCCAATGCTTGAGGTCAACACTGGCCGTGAAACCTATTTACTAATATAAGCTTTAAAATTATCACATAATTTCTGCGTACCTGCGGCATTGAGATGAAGCCTACTGCGGTTAAGACACATTTTTACGACCCATTTGCTAGGCGTATTTACGCCTGAATCAGGCCCAATTTCTTTATTGTAGTTGTTGTAGCCGTTCGCTGGGTTGTTCGCGTCAAAACATCGGGAAAGCTTCCGCTTTTAGCCCAACTAACCCTGGATGAGTACGTGAGGCTAGGGATCGCGGTGAAAAACCATCTGTGGCGTTTGCGTGCGCGTATGTGTGCGGCGCATAGAAATAGGTATGTGTGGGAGGGCGGGTAGGTATGTGTGGGAGGGCGGGTAGGTATGTATGGGAGGGCGGGTAGGTATGTATGGGAGGGCGGGTAGGTATGTATGGGAGGGCGGGTAGGTATGTATGGGAGGGCGGGTAGGTATGTATGGGAGGGCGGGTAGGTATGTGTGGGAGGGCGAGAGGGAGGTGTGACGGTAATGATCTGCGACGGAAACGTAAGGCTCCCCATCTAGAACGAGTGAATAATTGCAAGGACCCATCGCTGCTTCTTTTTGACAAAACTTTGTTTTAATGGAAGTGTTATTCACCTTAAACCACAAGGCCACATTTTGCATTATTATAACACTGAAACTAAGTGAATGTATCAATACATAAATTATACAATATTGCTATGTTACAAATGTACAGAAGCATCTTATTGATGACAGCCTTTGTTTAATCAATTTGAGGATTATTCTGGAACAGATACTCGGCCTGAGAAAGAAAAGACAAAACATAACACTCGTTAGAACAGTAGAATATGGACTGGGGTTGGCTAGCGTACGTCAACATGCCCGAGGGTCTGCATGATAGCTCACTATTTGGATGGTTGCATTTTTATTCCCACGCCCCTGAGGACCTTGGATTCCAAGGGTGCCCTGCGATAGAAGGAGTGAAATTCTTGAGTGGGAATTTTAAAAACATGGATACTCATGTGAGTAAATATAAATTCACGATGCACAGCTAGAATCCCGTGATTTTTAGGAAGGATAGCTGGAACTAGGCCCAAAAGTGAAGGAAAAGGGAAATAGGGACGAAATAGGACACAAACACGACAGTCAAAATCAACGGGAAAACGAATGTGCAATTTCATTTGCGCTTTATATTAGCACTAGACTATTAGCAGCATTTTTGTCTCCAAAAGAGGTCCTTGGACCCGGAAGAAAAAGCGCGCATCGGGAAGATGAACATCTGGAGTATTCCGTGCACCCTGTTATGTGCGGGTCTTCCAATGAAGCAAGGATTTAAATACTACTAGGCTATTAGCAATAACAAGAAAATGTTCTAGCTCACATAGATAACGTACCACGTAATCAATAGGGTCTTCCGGGCGGACTTTACAGCACTCTATAAGTCCTTGAGTCAGGGTGGGCATGACATGCTTCATTAGGTAATTCCTCAGGGGGATGGACTGGTTCTCCAGTAATTCCTGTTCTTGTTTCTTAACCTCCTGGAGACGCACTCTCTAGAAACACACACGATAATTATTTAGGAATGTGTGTACGGCCAAGTGTGCACGCCCTAATCGTTTCGGTACAAGAGAGCCGTCCGTGCCTACTTTTGAGCTCTTTTAATATTTTCCTCAAATAAATGCCAAATCACATTCGCGTGGCAAGGCCAAAATGCGTATATTTTGTATCATTCTCCTTTAACCATAGCTTCAGTTTCATGTGTATTGGGCTGTTCCAAAAAATAGCCGTACCCTCCATTCGAGGAACTCCAAATTGTCAAAAATTGCTGTACCCGTGGAAATTCCACAGTTGTGGGCCTGTGGAAATTCCACAGTTGCAAATGAATTCTGGAGTAAAATGAATGTCCCTGTGGAAATTCCAGGGCCAAAATCAACAAACCTTGTGGAAATTCCAGGGTCAAACACAGCGACCCCTGTGGAAATTCCAGGTTCCTCGATAGGGGGGTGATGGATATATAATATGGAACAGCCCATTCGGAGCTCCTGTGGCACATGGTGAACCTCGCCTTGGCGCAGGCTATAAATCTTTGTTTGATAGAACCAAGATTTTATGGGAGACAAAGATAAAACCTCCTTGACGCTTGAAATATCACACGTTCACCATTCAGACGGGAGAAAGATCCAAATGATTCTCTGTGCTGGTTTAACAAAAAGGCGCTACACATAAAACACCCTTACCCATTCCTCTTCTCGTTGTGCGCGTTGCGCGGCTTCTTCCGCTTCGCGTCTCTCTCGCTCTTCTCTTTCCTTGCGTTCACGCTCAAGCTGAAACAACAAACCATGTTGATCATTACAGAAACACGAGAAACAAAAACTCGACTTATCTCGCGACAACAATTTCACAATAGATGCCACCGGCGCGTAACTTTCCTTTTTGGGACTAGAAAGTGAACACTGAGGGAAAAATGGTCAGCGTCATCAGTACATTTTCAGTTGTTGTGACCCCCTCCACCCCCCTCTCCTAACCCCATCCCTCCTTTTAAACGCTTGCTACACCCCTTGGACGTGTCACGCTCTTACATACCCGTTTCTCTGTTTCCTGTCTCTCCATTTCCGCTATCTCCTCTGGTGTTGGACCTAGAGAAAACGCAAATGTCAAATTCCTTAGCTCACTTTAATCTCAGCCCTTCAGGCTTATTTTATTACCATAATTTCGTGGTTCTCCCATGAGTTTCTTGATCTGATCGACTGTGGGCGCCATTTTGGGACTGGAGTCAGAAGAAATATCTGAGAACACAAGACAAACACAGTTAATTTACCATGAAATCCAGAAAATAACCCGTCACCTTTCAGTTTCTCAATTTTTTCTTAGAAAAGAAAAGATGGAAAGAAAGCAGATTTCGTATCTTCAAATTGTTAGCTAAGCAAAATATTTGTCGCGGGCTCCCTGTGCCACCACGCGCGAGCCAAAATTGGCGGGAATTATTTAGGCGGGAAAAATCAAGATCTTATACACTACACATGCATTGAGATAATATGAATTTCACTGCGCGAAAGTACAAAGAAGTAGTGCCATTTTCATTTGTCAGCAATCCTAGTGTACTGTCAAATGTAATGTAGCAAGCTCAGTCGCCGTAGCAACTCACCAATATGATCCGGGTGAATTTCCAGTTCGTCAAAGTAGTTAAGTACCGTTTCGTCCTCCGTGTTGACAGCTCTGTACTCTGACAGGCGTCGCATCAACCCTGAAGTCGGAAGTTTTTGTTAGAATCTTTATCATCAACACTTAGGTCTGGTTTTCACAAGAACGCAAGCGAAGACGCGAGCACAAGGACATCAAACTCACACATTTCCCTCTTGTGGTTTACACTAGAACGTAAGCGAAGACGCGAGCACAAGGACATCAAACTCACACATTTCCCTCTTGTGGTTTACACTAGAACGTAAGCGAAGACGCGAGCACAAGGACATCAAACTCACACATTTCCCTCTTGTGGTTTACACTAGAACGTAAGCGAAGACGCGAGCACAAGGACATCAAACTCACACATTTCCCTCTGTGGTTTACACTAGAACGTAAGCGAAGACGCGAGCACAAGGACATCAAACTCACACATTTCCCTCTTGTGGTTTACACTAGAACGTAAGCGAAGACGCGAGCACAAGGACATCAAACTCACACATTTCCCTCTTGTGGTTTACACTAGAACGTAAGCGAAGACGCGAGCACAAGGACATCAAACTCACACATTTCCCTCTTGTGGTTTACACTAGAACGTAAGCGAAGACGCGAGCACAAGGACATCAAACTCACACATTTCCCTCTTGTGGTTTACACTAGAACGTAAGCGCAGACGCGAGCACAAGGACATCAAACTCACACATTTCCCTCTTGTGGTTTACACTAGAACGTAAGCGCAGACGCAAGCGCAAGAAAGTCGCGTTCCTTGTGTTGACGCTTGTGCTTGCGTCTAGTGTAAATCAAGCCGCGAAACAAATCACACTTATGTTTCGCATTTACACGCTGTGATTCGGTGCCAGAGCCCTGGTTTGATATGCGAAATAAAAAACTGGGCTCGACACCAAAAATATGTTGAATCACAACAGATTGACCGACACCGAATGAACGAAAACAAAATCGTCCCAATAAAACGCCGCGTGCAAAATCAGCCTTAAGGAGCCAAAATTCGACACTCCTCCCTGGAGGAGCTTTCTTAGTTAGGAAGTTTCCCTATTGATATCGATTTTTCGAGTGTAATCTTTACCTTCCTCGGTGTTGTGAGTCCCGGCCACTACACTCTCTGGTAGGTTCATTACCCTAGTCTTGAGGAATTCATCAGAAGCGTCCAGAGATACCACAACTTCTGGCATGATACGCTGGTCATACCCTAGTGGTGACTCGTCTTCTGTTTCTTCGCCTTCATCAGGAGCGAAGAGTTCCTTGGCTTGCTCGTACGTCTTTGGATAGCCATCTAAAATGAAGCCCTGAAAAATACAACATCAGATAGAATATTAATACTGACAAAATAATACTAGAGTTGCACTTTCAGGTTAGCTGCGAAAGCCGACACCATTCCATACTGACTAGCGTATTTTGACCAGATCTGGTCAAAAGTATTACGTGGCCAATTTGATTATTGTATAATAAGGAATTCAAATAAGACGAAGACTGGAAGCAGCGAGGTGGTACTCACTCGCCAATTTTTGCCGTTAAAATCAATTTTTAAAGCATCGGTTTGCAGTAAGCTCATTCTCTAAGCACAAGTCTATGCACCTAATACTCATCTTTCCCTGGAAAAAATTTTTTGTGAAAAAGAGTTTTTTAGGATCGAAAAATCATTATAAATATCTCTGTTTTTATGCAAATTTGCATGTCCCAGCGTCACACGTTCAGCGCCTGGTGTAAAAATATTTTTACTTATTTCTTCATGGATAAAACATACAACGCAAAATTAGCCATAATCGAAGGTCCAATCCTAAATGAAATAACTTATATGGTATTTTCTTCAATATATGCATCTTCTTCGATATTATTAGTGAAAACGTCTTTGCCATTTTCGTGTCCCAAAAATTTGATAATTTTAGCGTATTTCAGGTTTTTTAGATTTATTGTCAAAATAAGCAATGCCGCAATGAAACAAACTGAGCCAACTGTGGTCTATAGATTTTTATGTCGAAATGTGGCATTCTGACTGAGATCGGAAATAAGTTCTTGGAAATATAAAATTTCGAAGTTTACTGAAAGCATTGTCCCCCACCAAAATTTAAAGCATAATAATACGACCGGGGTTTGCATTTCCTCTAATATATAGATAACCATAAGCCTTATTGCACTAAGAAACTACAGATGTGTGGTCTAGTAAAATTGCAGTCATTTGGTCTATTGCCCGGACTTATAGCCTATTTTGAGATAGTTTAGCAATGGCGTGAAGTTTACTGAAAGTTTTGTCCCCCACTTCATAAAATTTACATATCTAAACAAACGACAGCAAATGTGATTGCTACCGAAGTTTGTTTCTAATTTCTTCGTTTACATTTAAAAAAAATCAAGGTTTTTTGCTCAAACTATTTAAACCTATACATCTGAGATTCCATTCGCACCGACGAGGTAGATTTCGGCTATAACACACGAGATTTAAAACTCACTATGTTATTTTTGTAATTTATGCAATTCGGAAGAAATTCATTACAGTTTAGAAAAAGTTCTTCATTTTTTCTGTTTTTCAGATAATTTTAGCGCGCGATTGGTTTCACATTTATTGCAAATCAACGGGAATTTATTCAAGACAATAGGTATCTTAGTAGATTTGAAGCGTTGTCTGTATTTTGCAAAAAATAGGTATTTTGAACCACTGCCATTGCGTGTTATTAATAAAAAAACTAAGAAAATTTGCACTTTAAGGTGGCTTATAGCAGTTTTTAGTTGACTCTTCTGTCTGGTATGGCCTGTATCTCACGTGCTATACATACACAGAAAGGCAAGCCACTTAACAAGAAACATGTAATTGATCGTTATATGTGTTTACATGATTTGTTTAAATTGACGCTTCCATGGCAACGAAATGGCGGCCCTCCATTTTTTGAGTTGAAGAATCCACCCCCAGACATGCAAGATAACTTTTCGCAATACCAACGCCAATGAGGTCAGACTATAAGTTTGAAGAAATAGGCCAAGAGCGTTTCGAAGACCATTTTTTGTCAAGAAAATCAAGCGTAGTCAATCAAACTCGTGAGCCAATCAGATCCTTTCCTAGTTTCGCCTAGTGCGACATGTCTGTTGCGACATGTCTCGAAAAACAAGCCAAAGGAGTGCACTGAACAAGGATCCGATTGGCTCACACGATTGTGATTGACTACGCAGCCAACCCCACTGCCAAAGGCTCACTAGATTTGAACCTACAGGGTCAGGTGTTATCAGAAACACTTGCAAATGGCATTTCTAGAAGAAAGGTTTTTATTATAAACGTTGTGACTGGTGATTTTTCCAACTGTTATGTACCGTTCGAATTTTTGATATTGGGAGAGTGCAAGTGGTTTTTTTTTTGCAAAAGAAAGGAATCTTGCGTTTGACTAGTTACCAGACCCCACCCGGTAAGGAGATAAAATTGCTCATATCATCAGAAATATTGATCAAAATCAGTTGAAAAATAGATAATTCGACGTGTTTCTCTATAAACCATAGTGCAAAGTAGCCAAATGCAAAACGTTATAAGTAAAGAAAAATACGTCGGAAACTCGCATGTGACGGTAGTGAGTACCACCTCGCTGCTTCCAGTCAAAAAAGATGCAACAAAGTTACTGAGCCGATTGCGTTTGACTGTTTAACTCAGACAGAACAGAAGAACAGAAACCTTTATTTAATTATAAGGCTCAGGGTAGCCCTTTCAGATTGAATAAACAACCTGTTATCAATAGGAGCCCTGAGCACTAATATAAATCTACAATATAAAACATAGACAGTTCGTACGTTACGTTTGAACGTTAAAAAAGCGCGCGCTGCATTCTGGTAGTTGTGTGACACGGCTTGGGTATTTCTGAATAAAGAAGAGCGCGCGCGCTTATAGCTAGAATCGTCTATTTGTTTGCCCATTTTGGTCAAAATACGTCATCAGTATGGAATGTTTGGCTTGAGCGCGCAGACGCCTCTTTGTGGGAGTCTCTTTTGGCGAGCGTTAAGTCGCGTCGGCTTTCGCAGGCTAGCTCTCTCTATTTCAAACTTAGGGACCGTTCATTTTTTATCAGGGAGGGGGGGCTGGTGGAAATGAGGGGAGACCCTGTATTTTTTTGGGTGGCCCCCCCTTTCATGTCCGTATTATTTTAGGTGGCCCCCCAAAATCCAATGTATTTTTTCTTGCCCCCCCCCCCCCTTCTTATAAATGCTTGCCCTGTAAGATAGACTCTTGCCTAAGTGATGCAGTCTCATTCTTCTTAACGTTTTTCTTACTTCTGTCAAAGCTAAGGAACCGATCCCCCCTCAGAACTATTAAACGTTTTCGTGACACCCACCTCAGGTCCCCTATTTGACCTAGTAGAAGACATTTTACATAAAGAGGGGGTCACATAATCTTTGCACGCGAAGCGCGCCCAACTTTTGATAACCGCATTTCATCAAGCCTCAGAAAATGGGTAGATGGTTTTTTGTGTATAGTAAACAAAGCCTGTCAGGAGCCCAGGAAATGCGCTAATTATATAGGTTAGATGAAAGCTCCTAGTGCAGGGCTCCTGAGCCTTTAGGTAATATTTTTCATGCGCTCCGCAATTGAAGAAATTATTCATGTGCTTGAAGCGCGGCCCAAATGACTAAACGTTGAACTCACGCTTACCTAAGGTGTGTTCTTTCAAACATAGAGACTGCCCGGCAGGCCTATCAGTGCATATTATATGTTAAATTCTGCATGCGCGCGAAGCGCGCCGAAAGTTTTATTAAGTATTGAGTGAAATTAGAAACATATAAGCGAGTTGAAACATGTAACAAACATATTGCATGCTGTAAAAAATACAAACTTTTCGTTTCCTCCCTGTTACGTGCTTGTATTTTTTTGGGTGACCCCCCCCCCTTTAGTGGCGTATTTTTTTTGGGTGACCCCCCCTTTGAGGCCGTATTTTTTTGGGTGACCCCCCCCCCCCCCCCTTCATTTCCACCAGCCCCCCCTTCCTGATAAAAAATGAACGGTCCCTTATAATTCCTACCTGGTTTTGACATGGCATGGAGTGCAGCTTTTCTCTGTAGAATCGTATGATATACTGATCTTCATATCGACCTGCAGATACAAGTTTTTCAACAATTTTAATATAATTCATGACATAATTCAAATCACTTGATATAAATCAAGCTGATATAAAGATAAAAGATGCGCAATTAATTTCTATTTTTATTGTAAAAAAAGAAGAGATAAACACCTAATTAGGTTGCATTCCTTTTAACCAAACCGGTTTAGGATTTGGGTATCCTGGATTGTTCAGATTTTTAGTTTAAAAGGAATGCAAAATCCAAATTATTGTTGGAGAGAGACTGGAAAAGGGTTTAGTGTGGTACTTCGTTCAGTGGATTGCTGACAACCATGTGCGAATCAATCCTGGGGTCGATATTTTATAAATGGAACAATTAATCCAAAATAAGATTGTTCGGATCAATCCGAACAATCCAGCTTGAGGGTTGGATCGTTCAGATTACAATCTTAGATGGGTTTGGAGGTAAAGAAATCGAGATTTGGTTAAAAGGAATGCCCAGGACTGGTAGGAAAACTTGAAGAACAGGTTCTCAATAGGGTTTTTGTTTTGATTTTTATGATTGGGATACAGGAAACTGAAAATACAGTAAAATGACCATGTGGAGGAGGATACAGGTTATTCAACCCTAATGTAACAGGTCCTACATTGTAGCTTGCAATGTGCCTTCAAGTGAAAAGGAAAAAACATTGCGTTGCATGCTTGATTTTTAAGGCGTCTGCGCACTATCTGCTCTCAAGCACTCAAGGCCCTAAAAACAGCTACACTGGGTAGCACGTTTCACTTTTGCTGAAATCATCAGTTGACGGTCTTGCGGTATTGGGCAGCTTAAAACTGTGAGCCCATTGCACTAGATGCCTCATGTTACTTTGATGATGCACATTTGTCATGGTCCATACCATTGTTTTGGTCCTTGCTCTCTATTAAAGCCTCCAGCAGTTCTTGGTCTTCCTGTGCTTTCATGTCATCTTCATCATCGTTGTCCTGATCAGCACGTGCTGCACTTTGTTGCTGAAAATGAAATTATGATAATTTTGATAATTTACAGACTGAGGCCAGCACTACCGGTATTTGAAAAAATAATAAAATAGAATTCCAGGTGTTCACAGGAAAGACTCCATGCTGGATAGGGGTAGGATATTTTCTGGGATCATACATTTGTAAATTAAAAAAGTGTTTAGCAATTTTTAGATTACTTCGTTCTGGACCAGAAGTTGTATTAATCAGTTTTTACTGTATACACTGATCAAACATATGAAAATATGACTCAGAACTTCAAAGAGATGTTGGAAGCATCTGGTTTTATGGGTGATGGGGAATTACTGCTGAGTAGATACCTATAACAATGCATGCACAGACTCACCAATTTTTCAATGGCCTCATCAATGACATTCTGTATCCTGATGTGATGGAGTTTGTAGTGAGAACAGAGCTGCTTGACTACTAATGTTTTACCAGATGCCGGTGGACCAATGATGCATGTTCTAACTGGCTGCAATGATAATGGCAAAAGCATTTGGTCATACCTTCAGTAATCCCAGGTGGAATGACCTGGAACTGTGAGTGTAACAAATGGTGAAGCAAAATGTTATGCTGTCAACAACATACAGTAATATTACAAATTTGATACTCTATGTCTAATATAGCAAATTATGGTTCACTGGACCATTTATAAATGAAACTCAAAACGGCGATAAGAAATGATAATGGTACATTATGATGATTGTGAGGCTGATGATAATGACTGGTGAATATCTAAACCACTTACCAGTAATCCTCTAGTCTCTTTGTATTCTTTGATCACCTTTTCAATGTTGTCAACAATTCCAGCCTGACAAGAATTGATTAACAATGATAGTCTTATCTTCATTTATTACCATTTCAGATAGTACAAGTGCATGCTGAGCAACACTACAGTATGAAGTGCCTAAAAATTACACACCTGCATTGTATTGTTGTATCTATACCCAAGATCAAACTTCAGCTCCCACCTTATAATCCCAGCTCCAATCCAAGCTATTTTAAGTTGGGAACTCACTACAGGTAGAATTGTGGTATCTCACTCAAGGGTTTTAGACATCCCATGTGGGATCCCATGTAATCCAAGCTGGGACCTAAACTCATCTCAATGGAGGAGGTCAAAACAATGGTACTTGTTAAAGATCCTATTAAAGAACCTGTTTATGACACTGGAGTTTCTGCAAGGGTCTTTGTTTATGACCCTGGAATTTCGATAGGAGTGTTTGTTTTTGAGCCTGGAATTTCCACAGGTCCTTTCTTTTAATGAGCAATTCCATAGATTCCCCTAAATGAAAAACAGCCTTGATTCTATGAAAATAATACAATGACGTGTTTTGGCCACTTTAGCGACCTGTGGTAGAATGGACTCGCAACAACAAGGTTAAGACAGCTTGAAATTTCCTCAGGGGTATTCTTTTTAAATTGCTACAGGGGTTGCTTCTAATTTCCACAGGGGTCCTAGATAGATAGATAGATACTTTTTTATTTAACACTGTGGTTCTATCAGCAAAGGTGCTGTTTTTCATAAAAGCCATGTGTATCTATCAAGTTAAAAAATAAAACAGTTGCTTATAAGGATTTTAAAAAGAATCGAAGAAGCTGGGAGGTAGCTTATCTAATTTAGATTGAAATGCAGTTAATGTTACACATTTGCGTACTTCCTCAGGTAACCCATTCCATATATATGCACCCCTATATCCAATGCGCCTCTTCCCATAGTTTGTTTTAGGAAGAGGCAACTGGAACTCATGGGAGGACCCCCTGATGTCATAGGGGGTCATCGCCTTAACAAATTTATTAGTCAGATAATCGGGGGCAAGGTTGTTAAAAATTTTGAACATTTTGATTGATAGCAATTTTAACCTTCGAGTAGAAAGTTTGTCCCACCCTAGCTCTCTCCATAGGGGCTCAGAGCTCCTGCAGGAGCCATGGAATTTCCACAGGGGTACAGCAATTCTAGAAAAGGTATTGAACAATAATGTTTCAATAATTACTCAACTGTACCCCTTTGGAAATAGGAGGCTTACAGGTTACAGGACAGTGCAATTACAATGCACATCTTACCTCTGACACCCAGTTGATATTCATGCCTTCTTTGATGTATGTTGCTTCCATGCGAAGATTCACAAGCAGCATATCAAAGTCTGCTTGCTGGAAAAGATAACAAAAAGCCAATAATGTCAGGTGGTAGAGGACATTAAATTCATCTATTCCTAATTCTTGATGAGCAAATTTATGAAGAAAAGATTTTTCTTACCTCTAGCTCTTTGATCAAAAGAGCCTCCTCTTTAGAAATTTTCTTTATCTTTCCAGTTCCAAGATAGATACTTACTGCCTGTTAACAAATGTAATTAATATACATAATTATAAATGTTATGTGATAAGAAAGCATGGGGGAATAACTACAGGAACTCGCATCTTTAACCCATGGAAAAGCTGGCAAATTGCTCCCCCCCCCCCTCTCATTTGTAATTTTTGTTCCCTGGTGGATTTTTTTCTGGAAGTTAACATAAAGCTGCCCAAGTCTGATTAGAAGTGGATTTTGAGAGAACGAAAATAGTAAGTTACTGGTTCTTTAAATATTATTACCGGACATCTTACCTTGACCATTTCCTCCAAAGTATTCTTGGATTCATCAACTGCGACCATATATCGCACCTTGGGATGCTGATCACAAATGTTTAAAATAACACTAGCCAGATCATAGATATGAATGGTCGGCACAATGTTATCACCAGTACCAAAACACTGCAAAGCTGGCATTTGACCATGCCAAGCTGTCTTGAATAAAAAGTGGAAAATCTCTTCCCCAGAGCCATATGTCAGGCCTGATGCAACAACATAGGTGATAAACTTGGCCTTGTTTGTTTTGCCATGTTTGATGACCAGTTTCTCAGCACTGATGTGAGGTTTGAAGTTTGGATGGGCACGTCTTCGTCTGTAGTCATCTTCAGTAAATGGAATTTCAGGGTCATCCTTTAAAAAGAAATGGTAACTTTAGATTGCAAAAGAAAACATTCACTTCAAGCATTTACAAAAATAGTAGCCAATCTCAAATTTTATTCATCAACTTACTGGATCCAGTGGTTTGCTGCGAGCCAGGTCATGATTGTTGAAAGGCAAATAAACACCTTGAGTTCACTAAAGTTTTCCAGTTCTGCATGAAGAGCTGTTAATAGGAAGAGAATACTTTGAATAAGCCTGCTCAGCTAATTTAAACCCTGCCATTTATTTACAACTTTCTTGTACCTGATACAGCCCAGGATGCCTCATCAACTTGATCTGGGGGTCCATTGATATCATAAATAATGACATCACAGCTCAGCAGATGAGGGAGCAACTCTTCTTTTGTTTTATACTGGAACATAAAAATAAATAAACAGAGAGTTGAGCCCCCTTCCCCTAAATCAATGTTAGTGATAAAGGGTGTCTATCTTTCCTTGCAACATTGCTTTGGGTCATGGGAAGGTGAAATAACATGATTTTATTAATTTTAGTAATTTTCTCTACAGGTTTTGTCCAAGATTACAGCTTGCTTGAGCCATATACCCAACTACAATACTATTGTTGGTTTGCATGTGACATCCCTGATGGCCATGTACGTGGAAAAGAAAACAGAATGTTCATTTCTTTCTTTTGTTCTGTTCACCAAATGGCCACCATGCTTTTGATTTTAATTTTATTTCCAAGGGGATGACTGCAAACCATCAATGAGCCAGAGCCTCTATTATTGACTCTTCTGTAAACAACACACATGTAACAGACCTCATAAACTTCATCCACCCAATCTGGTTTGGGTTGGGTGTGGTCCAACATAGTGCCAACCACTTGATAACATGCCTCTGTTTGAACTGGAGCCTGTCCACTGGCTTGGGACTCATCATCATTTACTTCCTCCTCATCAGCAGTCGCCCCCACCATAGACTGGGAAAGAATCTGTTAAGCAAAGACAATGTGACGTTATTTGAATGTGTAAGGCCATACACCTACAGGGGCATAGCCAATGGGGGGCTCAGGGGGCCCAGGCCCCCCCCTCTCTTTGAAACATAAAAAACTGTAAACAAACAAATGGGAAAATGTCTAAATATATAGAGAAAATAGCTGGGAAAATCTCTGTAAAATTCTGGCAAAATTCTGGCTAACCCTTGAGTTTTCAAGCTGACAGCAACTACACTACAGAAGGTAAGTTAAGTTACTAGCTACAATTATTATACTTCTTTATACCTGCAGTACTGTAAGGTTACTCTAAAAGTTCCTACAGGGCTCAAAAGCTGTATTTGTAAGATTCAAGCTTATACCAAGAAACTTTTCCTCATTTGCTAGGGGCAGTGTAACTGTGATTATGGCTAAAAAGATGCATGGTTATCCTCAGCTTTCGGAGTGTCAGCCTACATATTTGTTGTAGCTTCATCCGAAAATATCACTATTTCTAGTGAATTCGCGGAATTTTCATGGCATTATCCAACAGAATTACATCTTACCTTACTAATATTCTTGCATGAGTACGCATCTATGTGATTTAAGAAGACACGAGTGCGTTTTTTCTCGCTAAGAGCTGCCGCCAGTTCCGCCATTTTGTTGCTGTCTTCTTTGCCAAGTTAGTTGCGAGGCAACACGACCTCGAGGGGGGGGGGGGGGGGGGGGGGGGGGAGCTGGGGCGAGTTCCGACGAGCTCCCGAGGCATACGGATTTACGACGATAAAATACTACTCAAAATCATAAAGAACCTCAAACTATATGCACTTAAAAGTCACGAACATTATTATTTAATAGCTCTATGATCTAAAAGTGAATTGCTTGTATTTTAAGTGAAGTTTATTAGTGATCATTAAAAGACTGGAATCCCTGGGCTGGAATGTCTCCTTTCCGAAACTGTCCGATTTGTAATCGACTGAATTTCGATAATATTGTTATTTTCTTTCTTGCCGTAGAAACTCAAAGCTTTAAATATAATTCATCTCTGCTCCCCAACTTAATATAATATCTCAATTTGAAACAAATTCAATAGCGTTTTCATGTTCAGATTTATTTTACACAAGTTTCGATATCAGCCGATCGATTATCGATTTAAGGAAGCGCGCGTTCACTGGGCATTTCACTTCCATCGAATGTTCCACGCGTACAGTTTGGGTTGATTCTGTATTTGCTTTGGGAGGAAATCAGCTCAAAATGGTTTCTTAAGCACAGCCTCGGTTTCCAACCTGAAGAACCTGTTCCCAACTAAAACACATTTCGTTATTTTTGTTGGGTACATGGCTCTTTTCATAAATCAAGGTAAAACCGTCAAAAATACCGGTATTGCACTTCTGCATGTAAGCTTGTGTAGTCCTGTTGTGTTGAGGCGGGATCGACCGCATTATTCTTTTGATCTGGTTTATAGACCATCCACCTATAAGAATTTCTGTCTTTTATGTCAGGGATGCTTGTTACTGCTTCAAAAGACAAAAACAATCGCTACAACTACAACACAACAACAGTTGTCCTTTTCACGGAAGTTGTCAAGCTGTTTGTGGCATGCTTTCTACAGCTGCAAGAGTGAGTTAAACTTTACTTAGCTTTTATACAAATAAACTAAAATGTTGGAATTCCCGTGAATTATATCAGCTTTGATGATGTGGCAATTTCTTCCACTTTTCAAACCTTTTTCAGCATTTAAATAGCTCATAATAAATTGTTCCACTTGACTTGCTGCATGTCAAATGCCCTCATTTTACCGGTTGGGTTGTTTGTTTATTATACAGATCGACACCCCGCGAATTCCTTTGTCACATAAAGGACAACATCAAAGGTATTTTATGCTCCAATGGTTCCATTTCCATGAGATATTAATTTTTACAATGATCCAGTGTTGAGGGACAACTCCCATATCACTTAGATTGTGTGATTCCAGAAAAAGGCCATACCCTCCCCAAGGAAGGGATAGGAAAGGGTGTATTGTGCAATATGATTGTGCTCATTTTTTGCTTTTTTAGTTATTTTCATTACAAATTAGAATATGTTTAATCAATTTCAAATATGTACAACCAAAGTAGAGGTTTGATGAGATATATGTCAGATAGACAAGTAACAACAAGCATGTCCAGATTAGCTTGGGTAATTAAGCAAAAACTTTTACACGAAGAGTCTGATTGAACATTCAGAGAAGGTGTCAGTTCTCTTATGTATAACATTTTGTGTACTAAGCAATCAAACTTATTTTGACATGTTTTGAGCACACAAAGCATCACAGTTAAATGAGATATTTTGTGCAATGTGACATTGTTTTCCATTGCTGCCTTGTTATATCTCATAACTCTTGCTTGTTTCTAGTGATGGCTTTCTACTTGATCCCCGCTTTTTGTACTGTCTATACAATAACCTGGCTTTTGTGAACCTCGGTGCTTATGACCCAACAACATACTACCTCCTGTTACAGTTCCGTGTGGTTGTGACTGGGGTCATATTTCAGGTAAAAAATGTTGAATGTGATGATGGCGCTTGCTTTAGTATAACTAAGGGAAGAGGTCAAAACAAATGAAATCTGGCTGGACCCAATTTGGGGGAGGTGGGGTAGGGCCAGCTGCCTACCACCTAAAATTTTCCAAAAACTCAATATTTAAAAATTTTCTTTTTTAAATAGCTTCTTATTCATAAAACCAATTTCGATAAAAACCACAACAAACAATCTGCAATGCCCTGTCATTTCGTTTAATGAATTCAGATTTCGCCAGCCCCCTAGGAAAGAAGTTAGGTGTTCAAAATCAGAGGGGGTGGGGTGGTACCAGGTGGTGACCGTTACCTCTCTTGCCCAAATTGGGTCCCTATCTGGGGCATGTAATTCCACACCTACCAGTTTGCAAACTAAGGCACATCGAATTTGCTTATAAATGCTTGCAAATAAAATGAAATGAAACAGTCACTCTGGTGCTGGATGTAAAGTAAAGTTTGCACCCTATGTTTACATAGATCAAATCTGCTAACAGTGTTTACATCTTGTTGCCGGGTGGTTACAATTGTAAACACAAAGGAACACCCAAAGGAATCATCACATGATCTGAATTGGGTGGCAACAAGATGAAAAAACTGTTAGTTGATTGGTCTATTGTTCAGGCTCAATTTTTAAAAACATTATACACAGGAAACACAATTTGAAAAAGCTTTACAAAGGTATGGCTTAGTTTTATTTGCAAACTTGACTTTTGCATGTATGCTGTTGTGTGGGCAATTCCCATAACAAGTTTCAGAGCACCTAATCATCCACTTGAAGCAATTTTTAAAATGAATAGAATTAAAGGTACTGGAAATGATGGAAAGCTAATCCTGTTTGTTTTTCTTTTTCCCAAAATCCATGATTTTTGCAAAGTGTACCTTTCGCTTCTGTAAATTAAATATTCTTCAGCAACTCTTTCATTGTCCTGACAACACCAACGAAGAGAGTTTGAATTGCATAATAATTTATCTGTTCTGCTTTGCCTCTTAAAAATTAATCTCATGCTTCACAGTGCGTTGTTAGAATTCCAATTTATTGCTTGGAAAAACCCCAGAAAATAGATTGACCTGGAGCCTCTGTTTGGAAAACTATCTTGCCCTCCCTTGTCTCCATTTTTTTTTCTGACAAATCCATTGATGATGATAAAAATGTTCACTTTACCACAAACATTAATAACTGTTAAATAAAAATTATTAAGTAATTTATTTGCTGACAGCTGCCTGCAAAGCAAACATTAATTACAAAACGTTTTAATTAAATTCATGAACTTGCTGACAGCTAAATGTATTTTACAGTACTGGATGTTACTTTTCTTTTGATGATGAAAGAAAACACATAAAATGATACACAAAATACAAATTATTACATTGTTTTGTTGACATAATTTGAAGGAAAGAAGGGAACTGGCTATAAAACGACCCCAAATGTATCAATTCTGAGTTGTAGATATCTTTATTGTGTAATACCAGTAACAGATTGCCCCAGAGGAATTTCTTTTTAGGATGCCTGAGAATGAAAATATGGGACATTAAAAGTTCTCTTTTGAAACCTAATATGTATTTCATTTTCTGTTCCCAGATTCTATTCAGCAAGCAGCTAAGCCGAACCAGTGGATCTCTCTGCTACTCCTGACAGCCGGCTGCATCATCAAACAGCTCAACTTTGGCAACATTAGGTCTGGAATCTCTCTCAAACTTGATTACAACCTTTTTCTAATCCTAGTCCAAGTATTTTGCTCCTGTTTTGCTGGCGTCTACAATGAGTATCTCTTAAAAGGACGTAGTGGTGATGCGCCAATAATGGTGCAAAACGTCTTCATGTATGTGGATTCCATTCTCTGCAATGTCTTGGTTCTCATCTATGGTGGCTCTCTCCAAGATGCCTTCACCAAAGAAAGCCTTATGTCCATTATGCAAGTTAATGTGATTGGAATCATTGCTAATAATGCCGGCATTGGAATTGTCACCTCTCTTTTCCTTAAAAGGCTCAACTCGATTCTTAAGACTTTTGCTAGTGCAATGGAGCTGATGTTCACAGCTGTCTTGGCCTGGATAATATTTGGTATCCCAGTGACTATATTGACTTTTGTAGCAGTGGCTATTGTATCATATGCCACTATATTGTACTCACAAAATCCAGTGGATAACACCAAGCCAGAGCCAGGTAGTGAGGTGGAGAAGCAAACCAAACCACACGCAGGTGTGTAAGCATGATGTTCTTGGTGTCATGAACTTTTTACCTTCCTTATAATTTTCACATTGAAATTTGTAACTTTCAAGAAATTAGTACTTGTTTACTTTATTGTTTTAAAGCGTCATACTCCAGTGTAAATAGGTGTATACTCTAGCTTGGGTGTCAGTGATGTTTTTTTTTGTATGTTTGAATCTTTTTTCTTTGCTAATCTTTGCAAATATTATTAAAGTGCCTGTATCTAGTTTCAACAATCCTCTATCTAAACAGTAAATCCTGTAACATTTCTTTCATATTGCAACTTGTGCTCTTTTGACTGCACATTTACTGTTTTTCGTTATATTTTTTGTCCAAAAATACATAAGATAAATGTTCCCGGCAATCTTTAGCTGACGGCATTTCCCTGCATTTCTCAACAAGTATATTTTACACATCAAAGAAAGATTATATTAGCAACGTTTCCTATGAATATTGAGGTAATAAAATCTCCTTTGTTTTCAATAACAGAGAAACCTGAAGAGGTTGATAAAGTGTGACTTGGTTTGTACAGCCTAAAGCAGCAAGTTGCAATCTGAAGAGGGAGACCTGTGGCACAGTATAGAATACAGTAACTTCTCTTTAGGCCAGCAAAGAAAGAAGAGATGGTGATGCTCCCAGGGGGGATACTCAGAAATAAAAATGACGGGGGTTCGACAGAGCTCCAAATTTCACACCCAAAACAATACCCGAGCCATAATTTTGATACCCAAAAAATAACTGCTCCCAAAATTTGATACCCCCAAAATACCCAACTTTTAAGCCTATAAAGGCTATTTACTTCCAGCATACACATGATGTCCGTCCCATTATGTTTCCCAAGAATAGCTTCATATATCAATCATATCAGAGTGAAGGGAAGGGGGTACTCTAGCAATACAACATTCAATGGAAAGCTGTTTTGTTGCTGATTGTAGGTCATATGGTTTGCACTGTTAAATGCATAGTTTTTATTGGTGTTTACCATTTCAGCCGAACAGTATTCAAAGTATTTTAGAAAATAACACCTTATGTTGTATTGTGAATGTGCGCATTTGATTGGTTAAAAAGCGTGTTTGTAAGAGACCTGAGAAACACGATTGTCACGCAATGCTGTCGTGCGTGTGTATGTTATTTTCTAAAAGCAATAAAAATACTTTCTGTGTGCTCTCTGGTTTCTTACAAACACTCAGGAATGTTGGTTGAACTGATAAAACATGAAAGACACTCGCCTTCGGCTCGTGTCTTTCAAGTTTTGATCAGTTCTCCAACATCCCCCTGGTATTGTAAGAAAGAAAGCAGAGAGCACGCGGAAAGTACTTTTATTGCTTAAATATTGTAAAATATTATGAAATATAAAGAAATATAAAACTTCCCAGCTTCTTTGGTGGTAGCTGGAAAGTTTTTATAACAAACAATTGAGATTGTCTTTGAAAACAGTGGTTTATTTAGAAGTAATATTTTAGTGAGGGAGGTTTCAAATAAAAATAGATACAAACATTTGTAACTGTTGCATTCAATAAAGGCTAATAAAACTTACTCCTATTAGAAAGAAAAATGAAGAATCTTCCGAATCCTTCCATGCTGCCGGTATTTTATAAGCACAAACTTGAAAGAATATTGTAACTAACTAAACACAACTTGTTCCCTGCACATTTTACTTGCCAAAAGTGTTTGGAGCCTTTACTGTGCGACTACGTCAACGGCATCCCGTAAACAGTTGTCATTTAGAGATTCAAACCATTTTAAGCAAATTTAATACCTGCAAATACATCTGACGATGAGCAATTAAGTGTTTTGAAGTATTTCTGCCCATAATTTCCAAAATTTTTATGAGAAAGCGTTATTTCGGTGTCTCAGATCTCAAGAAAGTCGAGATCCTTTGTTCTGTACTCGCTTTCTGATGGCTAACTTCTTACAAAATGGCCCGGTTGACGTAGTCGCACAGTAAATGCTGTGAGCTTCAACTGCTAGATGTGGGTTTCATCATCAATTGGTTTTGCAGTTGATATAAAAAAAAATTCCGCACCGCTCCTAGATGAATAGGCAGACAGAGAGATATGCTTTATCTGGAACCCTCTATAATTTTTTTTAAAGGTTTGGAATCAAAATACATTTTTTATCAATTTATTGCTCAAGTGTTTTTGGGCTCCTGGGGTCTGCGGTAGGGTATGTTTTTGCTTGTTTGGTTTCTGATAGGGTATGTATTTCAGTATGGATACCCTAAATTCGATCAAAGTTGCAGCTGCATTTAGTGATAAGCCAGTTTATTTTAAAACCTTTACATGACCAACTGGACCACCCAGGTGTCGGTCGATGGTAGGGTTTTAAAAAAGCGAGGATTTTAGGTCGCTGATAGGGTCAGGTTTTGGAGATCTCAGAGGCACACCCCCCCCCCCCCCCCCCCCCCCCCCCCCCCCCTCCCCAAGGCGTACTCTCCCACGCGCCACGGGACCGTGCGCGTTTTTCTTCACTTTGCTCTAAGGGAAAACATAGAGGACGACTTGGGGCAAGTCTACGTGCCTTACTACTTACTACACTGTGCGGTATACCTGTGCCGCTTCAAATTCAAAGGCCTGGGTCCCAGCGCCCAGAGCACATGACGTCAATGCTGTTTTCCGCCATGATGGATAAAAAATCGGAGGCGGCCGGAAGGAAAAATGCTGAAAATAATCATTGAAAGAACCCCATATAATTACCATATATGCCCTAAATGAATGACGATTTCGTAGATGAAACATCGAGGCTAATGGGGGACGAATCGCCCGTTCGGATCTCAGGAGGAAGGTCGATTGCTCGACGCGAAGAGACAGAATTGGTAACTTGTTCGTAATCGAAGAGTTTCACTCTTAATTTGCTCTTTAGCATATAACCTATAACTTAAAATCTGTGACTGAAGTGTTTGTCGCCATTGCTTTTCATAATTGTTAGCCGGGACTCAGACAGATTGCTCTTGGGTATTTCGCTTTGGCCAAGCTGTGCGGTTCATTGTTCACGACTGCCCTTTCTAATTCAATTTGTCTTTCATGAATGAAATAACTTATGCAACCAGATATAATAATGCTTTACCAGTTAATTTAACTGACGCATGTGGCACGTTCAGCTTGTCTTTTCATGTTTAAAATCATACTTAATCTTGATACAGTTGTGTAATAGAAAGCCTTTCGATTTCATTTCTCGATGAGCTTATGTTTATTGATGTCTTAGACCCCGTCCACACTACGAAAACGGATACTTTTTGCTCCGGATACGGATCGTCCACACTAAAACGGCGAAAACGATCACCGAAAACGGCGAAAACAATACGAAAACGACAAGTGTGGACGCAAATCTTTTTGAAAACAGAGCAAAAAGTATCCGTTTTCGTTTGAAAACGGTGTAGTGTGGACGGGGTCTTAGATAGAGTTGGCCATACATGTAAGCCAGATTGATTGCTTTAAAAGAGATAGAAGCAAGGTATTTAAACAGTGTAAGCATCCGGCTATATAGAAGTGCTGTTTTGTTAGTGAAGAGATAGTATGTAAATGAAAGTATGAAAAGGAAATGTATGATTTAGGAGGATATGTAAAACATCGGTGAATGTTTTGTTTGATCCATCACTAGTGATCTCAGCATGATTCTGGCCAAAGATTTCAGGCTCGTAGCCAGGGGGGGTTCCGGGGGTGTGCAAGCACCCCCCATGCGACAAAAAGGTCCACATTTATGGGTTTGAAAACACTGTTTTTGTGACTAAATGGGCCAAACAGAAGGCTGCAGTCACTTTAGCATACAGCCAGTTTCGTATATTTGCTTTTTCTAGTGAATTTTGACTAGCGGTTAATAAATTCATACCACGTTGGTCCGCTTTTTCTAGATTAAGCACCCCCCCACAAAAAATCCCTGGCTACAGGCCTGGATTTCCTTTAGTTGCAGGGATCTTGGTCTAAACAATCATACTCAGATCCTAGCCAGCATAATATTAATATAAGATAAGATAACTTTACAATATATTATGCTACATATAATAAGTTTCTGAATAATAATTCTAGCTTTTAATAAGCTAATAATTCTATCTATCTATTAAATCTAAAAAAAACTGCTTTCCATGAGTGCCATGTTTTCTGTAGGAACTTGGGCAGGGTCACAATTGCAACAAATTGGATGCAACAAATTTTAGCCAACTGGCAACTTGATGACTTGGTTATTTTTGAGCCTGGATGAGGAATAATTCTGCCAAGAATAACACACTATCACATTCAACTTTTCAGTTAGATGATGATGAAGCTACTAATCGCAGCCAAGAACCCAGAATTGTACGAAGGCGCCCCAGTGCTGAAAGACAAAGAGGCCCTGAGGGAGACGATGAGAGTGAGGGGGATGAAGAAGAAATGCTCAAATATGGTGCACGTAGTGTCATGATGCTTATTATCCCTGTATCAACATGCATGTTGGTTGTTGTAGCAACCATCTCATCTGTGACATATTACACCGAAAATAATGGAACATATTTGTAAGTACTGCAGGTTGCTATACAAGTAGTTTAAGTAACAAAGACAGTTCCTCTAGAGTCTGATCTAAACACAAGTGGAAGAGGTGGTACAACAACAAACAAGAATACAAGTGTTTCACAGAATGAATCATTAATCTGTTAATACCCCTTCTTTCCCAAGTTCATCTTACATGTTTTTTCCATTTCAGAGTCTATACTCCATTCCATGAAGAGGTTGGAATCAGTAGTGCACAAAAGGCCGGCGAAGCCATAGCAAATGCCTTCATTGTCATAGGCGTGGTACTTGTACTTACTATAATATTAGTCGTCCTCTACAAGTTTAGGTGTTACTGTGTAAGTATCTTTTTATTAAAAGCTTTGACTTGTTAAAATATTAGATAGCTTTACCGGCTGGGAATTGATTGCATGAATTAATTGCAAATTGCGTGCTCTGATTGACTTGCGAGTGGATCCTACAATCTTGATGGCAGGTCCAGTTGAGTCACATGCATGCTGAATTCTGTGGCACATGCAATAATTTCAGTGAAGTGTTATGCTGATTCAGTGTGAGACAAAATAAATAAATGTATTATTTACCAGCTTGAGGTTGGTGTGATTAGGTCTTGGTTAGTATTTTTATGACCTTGGTCATAAAATATCATGATTCAGGCCTCCCTGCCAGTGAATAACTATAAATATAGATATGGTTCACACCTGTTTATGATGTTCTATACTCTTTCTCTCTTCAGATCATATCAGGGTGGCTCGTTTTGTCATCTCTTATGCTTCTCTTCTTTTTTGGATACATTTACTTCCAGTGAGTGCTTTTGTACATCTCATTCTTGTAAATATCAGTCTGTGCCATTTAGCCAATAATAACACTCCACCCCACCCCTCTTAAGTTACCACTGCCACAGGCAAAGATTTATGTATGGGTGAATAAAGCATTCTCATCAGCCTGCATGGATTCCTGGCTGACCCTGGTTATTCTATTCTTACTGTACTGGCAATCCTTTGACTAATCCATGGTAGGAAATTGAGAGGATACTGCACATTTCCCATGTGAAACTCAATTTCAAGCCAAATGGCAGATCCATACTGTATTAATTGAGATTATTGTTTTGTTTTTTTTAACAAAAAAAACATATATACACTCCAATTTCAACATACATTTAACCATTATCCTGCGAGATTGCGCAGAATATCGTCTGATACTTAGCCGACGAGGGACGAAGTCCCGAGTTGGCTAAAATCAGACGATATTCTGCAAAATCGAGCAGGATAATGGTTTTATTATTCAGCACATCGATAGCACAAACCCCCCGAAAAAATGACTTTTGTGTATTATTTACGAGCTCAAAACATCATATTTTCCTCAGAGACGGATATCGCAGGATAGCTGTCATGTACAGAAGACAGCTATTGGCGTTCCAATGACCATATTTGGGCAGTGCATCGATGTGCTGAATAATAAATACCGATATAAAACAATTTCAAAACACATACTAACAGCAGAAAAAAGGTTATCAGGAATTAAACATTTTTTTAAAACATGTTTATTTCTGCTTTTTCTTTGACAGAGAGCTGCTAAAAGTGTACAATGTGGCCATGGATTATATCACCCTTTCTCTAATCTTGTGGAATTTTGGAGTTGTGGGGATGATTTGTATTCATTGGAAAGGGCCCTTAATCCTACAGCAGGCTTATCTTATTCTTGTCAGTGCACTTATGGTAAGTGATAAACCATAGTTTATAGTGGGATGGTTATGAAACCAAACACCATGTTGTTGTACCATCTCTTTATTCCCTTTTTCAGAGGAATCCTTTTGTTTGTGTACCGTCACGGTACATACCCTCATGGTACACAACAACCAAAATTCAGCCAGTAAGATTCAGAGTGCGCTCATGAGACGTAAATATTAGATGAGCACAAAACAAAAGATTGTGCACTGTCAGTGCCCCTCTCAACACCCAACCCAGTAATTGTTGGCATCCTTTGAAGTTTCTCAAGCTTCCTAACCATTCAACTTATCTTACATAAGTTACATACATACCTGGACTTTGTTTTTACCTTGTACAGATATCAGTTTTACATGGAGAGTTACGTTTTACAGATAAAAATAAAGACAACTACACCTGCTTTCCATGTCTGCCTAGAAATTTATATTTTCTAGTCCCGTTTTGAATCTGCTGCGAGTCTCAGCTTTTCTCAGTTCTAGTGGGAGTTTGTTCCTTAGAACTGCTCCACTATAGCCAAAAGACCTCTTTATGTGTAGTTGGATATTGGCCTTGCTTTAGGGAAGTTCACTTTTTTTGCTTGTGTGATGTATATTATTTCTACTGGTTTATTTTTCCTTTAGGCTTTAGTGTTTATAAAGTACCTACCTGATTGGACAACTTGGGCTATTTTAGCAGCAATATCATTGTATGGTAAGTCAATTCTCAATACTTTTTTGCCCATAAATTTATGCAGATTGTGGGTCGAAAAGCCATTTTCCCCAAGCATAGAATTGGATAATTGACCAAAAAACAAACACTTCTCAAGGATGGATTTTCATGTATTTGTAATTGTTTAAAATTCAGTTTCATTGTTTATTTTGTTTTCAGACTTGTTTGCTGTGCTGTGTCCTAAGGGTCCATTGAAGATCTTGGTTCAGACTGCACAGGAAAGGGACGAGCCACTATTTCCCTCTCTTATATATTCTTGTAAGTCTTAAGCTCTTGTGAGCTTAATAAATTCATGTTCAGATTGACAATAGTTCTTAATTCATTATCCCAGGGGGATACTCTTGACTTTTCGTGTCAGTGAAGGTGAGAATGAGTCATGAAATTAAAATGAAACAAAATCCCATGCTCACTCCTCTGATTGGTGTGTCACCTGATAGTGGGTTCCTCGCCATGGGGGGTGCAGTTTCCTATGTGTTTATGTGTCCAAAAACTAATTGGTTATTTTTTTAGCCACCATGATGTGGACTGTGGGCATGGCAGATCATAACCCAGAGTCAAGCAACGGCCAAAGTACAAGTGATCATCGCAACAGTCAAGACAACTCCACATTACAGAATGAAGAAGGAGGGTCTCTGGATGGAGCAAGCTCAGAGGCTGCCCGCAATGCTGTCAGGCAACTTGGGGAAAACGGCAACCAGCAGGACCAGCAGCAGGAGGAGGAGGAAGAAAGTGAGGCTTTGAGTTTTAATTACAAACTAGCTGATGCCCGTGAAAAATTCACGGAGTGTAAGGGGGAAATTTATTTTACTTAAAGTGTTATCTGTTTTAAAAAAATCACAATGGCCATATGGATGTGGGGAGGGGTTCAGTGATTTCCCCTTCCATAAACTTGATAAACTGCTGGATTTACATTACTAATAATCTCCCATCAGCATGAGTACCCCATCCCACCATGCCAAAATAAATGAAGTGAGCCCAAAAGGCAATTTTTTTTGCACTGGTCTCCCTGATTGGTGCGACAAAATCATGGGTGTGTCCGCCTCTCAAATCGGTCAAAGAACCCGTGACAATCGAAAGCGCAATTTGACTTCGGAATTGTTTGTATGTTTATCATATCTCAGTGAGGGGAGAGAAGAAACAGGTCAAGTAAAAATGGGCTAAGGACTAAGAATTGTTTTTAGTTTATATTATTTTTTCGGCTTTATCCCTCACTTAAAAAATAGCTTGAATTATAACATAGCCCAAAATGAATCTTTTCCAACAAAAACATGCCCACTGGAGGGATTTCCTCCTTCTCTTCGGGATCGTGTCCTTCGTTTTGTGATAGAGCCGTCAGGATTTATTATACTTAGAGAATATTATTCATGACTTTCATGGACTTTGTTTTGTAAATGTGTCATTTCGACTTAGCATGACCTTAGCGCGTGCTCCGAGGGAAGCAAGGTAGTGTGTACGTTTGTTGAAACTTGAATGAATTTTTTTCTCAGCTCAAATCTTTCAAGTTAGAATTATCCCTGCACATTCCTGTATGTAATCTGTAAGACAACCATTTAGGTTTCAATGTCTTTGGTGCTTTCGGCTGCACGAACTGAGTTCTTTTTTAGTTTCTGTGGGAGATTTTCAACATGGCGGCTTTGTCCCTCGCTTAAGAAATCGCTTGAATTAGAACTTTGCCCAAGGTGAATCTTTTCCAACAAAAACACGCCCACGGTCCAGATTTCCACCTTCCCTTCGGGTCTGCAAACTTCTTTTGGCGGCACAGCTTCAGGGCTAAGCGGAGCGAGTGCGGACATGATTTTCCTTACGGTATTAATATATAGATACCACTTTAGATGCAGTATAGAATTTCTAGAGTTTGAAGGTTGATTTGTAGAACTGTTGGTGAATTATTCAATAAAAGTGATGTTTTGAAGTAGTCCTGAATTTTGAGGGCTTTTGGTTTGAATGGCAATGCCCACTCATGAAGGTCTAAATGCCATCACTCCAATAACATTTGTATTAGCAAGGTTAGGCTGCTATGGCAGAATTGTCCCCATAGCATTATTTCATTCAAGGCTCTATTTCCAGCATTTTACTAGTCTGTGGTCAAAGTCCCGAAAGTGCTTTTCCCCAGCATGTTCTTCTAATATCTATTAACTCCTTCATTTTCAGAGGGAGTGAAACTTGGTCTAGGTGACTTCATTTTCTACAGTGTCCTGGTTGGCAAGGCGTCGTCCTATAAAGACTGGAATACAACCATAGCTTGCTTTGTCGCCATACTCATTGTAAGTCTAATTTTGTCTGCCTCGGCTAGGCCTAGGGCATGGCTACTCTCTTGGATAGAAGTAGGAAAGAACCCTTGCACACTAGGCCTAGGGCGTGGCCACATTTCAAGGCCACATCCTATAATAAGATTGATGTGCAAACATTTACCACAGCTTGTCGCCTTTCGTATATATAAATATGTTACTGAAAGTGAATCAAGCTGGGACATTTAATCCTTAAATGTATTGATTTGAAGTCCCTTATCCAGAAGTCTCATAACTTTTTTGTACGGCTATCATGAATCATGCATAGGATGTGTGGGTGTTTATCAAGGTCCTTTATCCAGGGGGAGGGATACGCCCCCTTTGGGGATTTAAAACCAGGAAAAAGATCTGGAGTCTCTTGCAAGAGTCTGTATTATGTGCTAAGGAAAGACAGCAGTTGTTTTTACATTTTGGAAAAGAAGAAATTCTCTCTGCCACAGCCAAGATCACCCAGGCCACAGCAGTGAGAGACAGTGCCGTAACCCTGCTGCTAACTATTCTTCCATACAACCATTCTTCCATTACCTTATTGCATGATAGGGGCTGGGGTATCTGGACTCCTGTGCTATTTTATTATTAGGCTAATTATCTCATGTCATTACATTCCCAGGGTCTGTGCCTCACGTTGCTGTTACTAGCCATCTACAGGAAAGCCCTACCAGCTCTTCCCATCTCCATCACCTTCGGCCTCATATTCAACTTTGCCACGAATGAGCTCGTCAAACCATTTATGGACAGTCTCTCTAGCAAGCAGGCCTTTATATGAGTGACTGTACAAAGCTGGCCTTATTATTATATTTTTAAATAGCAATACAGGAAATGAAGAGCAATTATTTAGCGTAATATAAAATGTTGTAATCTTTTTCCCCATCTGAATGTGCTCTTATTTCGGGCGGTGGTTATTTGTTAATAGAGAGCCATTCAGTTATAGATATTGAAGTTGTTTAAATTTGATAATAATTTGGCTTAGGGTGGGAATGCTATGTTAAGAATTCATAAAAGCGACCAGAGTTTTCAATGTTTTCATAGCCAACTGTGTAAATGCTCTTCTAACGAATGAACATTGGAGGTTCTGGTACCAAGGACCAATTTATTGCATGGCAAGGGTTTTTTTAAATTGAGTTTCAATTTTTTTGTAATTGTCTCCAGGAAATCATTATCTCTTAATAAAATAATAGACAATGGCAAAGAAAGAGCATATTGAGTTGTACGCACATGTTAATACCGAAATAGTAGCATGGGTTTGTACGCCTAGACAATTTTTTCAAATCCAGGAGTTTCAAGGAGATTTCTCAAAACTTTTCCTGGTGTTTTTTATCAGACTCGCCTGTTCGAATTACGCTCCAATGCTACAAACAATAACTTCGAGTCGAGGCTCTCTTCTAAAATTACCGTAAATGTATTGGAACTAGGAGAGAGCCTCGATTTGAAGCTTTTGTCTCGTGAGCATTGGAGCGTAATTCGAACGTGGGCTACTGGAACTTCACAGTTGTCATTAGTTGTAATTAGTTGTCAGTAGTAACAAGAATTGATAGCGGAGTAGTTACTTCAATGAAGCATACCTTTCTGAATGATTCTGAAACTTCAGGGGCTTTGATTATACTATCCCTTCTTGCGACAAAATATATTTTTCAAGGAGTTTGGGGCAAATTAGGAAATAGAACCAAACCAAGTAGTTTCCTGGAGCCTGCCAGCAATATAAACGCTGTTCACGCTGACGTCATCCATTGTTATAATATAAATGTGCCAACCAGAGATCGATTGGTTCACAGAACAAAAGGTTCTAAGGCCTACGGCAAACGCCGAACTTCAGTCGCTCTTCTTCTGCCAAACCTGTCCTTTTTCAAATGATGCCGCTTTATTATACTTTATAATCAAGAAATTTCTTTTGTTTTGTATTGGAACGGCGCGACTCTGGCACGGCGTCTGCCGTAGGCCTAAGATATTCAATCTATGGTTGGCACGGCATTAGAATGGCAATTATATGTTAGTATGTCCATCTTGAACGCTATTGAACTGATCATCGTGAAACGTTGGTAATTTTGTACAATTCAATGCGTCTTGCTCAATGGTTCTTACCAACCTCCCCCCCCCCCCCTTTTCTGAAATTCCTGGATTCGCCCCTGTTCAAGGTGTCTGAACTGTGATTTGGGTACTCTTTGAGAAACAAGCTTATGCACTCGTCTGGGAATTCCTAAGCAAAGTCAAATCAATTTTCGAATTATTGGCTTCCCCGGAGTTGTTCTGACAAGAATGACTGCGGTAAACGCAAGTCGTCTGCTTTGAAACGGGTTTGGCACAGCAGTGGTGCCAGTTAAATGCGATCCTTATTCGTGTATTTTGCTGTGTAAATATCTGTTGATCATACTGTAAGCAATTCCTTTGTTCTTGTAAAATGTTTATCTTATATATAAAATAATAAAGTCAATCGATCTTGCAAGGTAATAAAGATGGAGATGAAACAATTCCCCTTGATTAACTCCCCACCTACACTTCTCCCCAAAATTCTGAATTCTTTCCTAAAACCAAAACCTACTACCAAATATAACGGAAAAAGAGTTAGGGTCCTTAATTAATTTTCAGTATGACGTAGTCTTATAAATACAATATGATATAACAAGCAATTCGATTGGATATTTGGGACTTTTGAGCTCGAGACGTCTAGATGTCTAGCCACTCCTTCATATATATGCAGTTCTTTGGGGAGATAGCAGCACCATCGCGACATTGCCTAACAACCTGAAATAAATTTACAAACACGAAACAATTAAGATGACAGCCCGGAAGATGAAAAAAGTGAAAAATAGCGAAGCTCTATGAGAAGGAGCTCGTGCAAAGTACACAGCTCGAATGAAAATGACTCAAAAGAACGAAGACAGCCAAAGTTACGTCTTAACACTATATTTAAACAATCCTTTGAAAATTACTTTCCTCCGTACATAAAATTTAATTGAGCTGCCTATGGTTATATCGGATAGCAAATCACCCCTTTGGAGTAGAGAAAGCGCCGCTTACATCGTTAATTTAATTGGGCTGCCTATGGTTATATCGGATAGCAAGTCGCCTTTTTGGTGTAGAGAAAGCACCACTTACATAGTTATAATAATTATGTGGCCGGGATATAAGGAGAGGCTTACCGGACAGACACCACATGGGGTTTTCATGATCCCTGTAGGTGGCACTATAGGAAATATGGACCGGTATAATGTCCTCTGGCCATCTGAGCCACCAGCTACAACTGTACTCTCAACTTTGCCATCGTATATTAACGTGTTGAGGATAGTTTCTATATCTTGCACTGAGAGTTGGACCTACAAATCAAAACTTAATGAGTTGATGGACTGACAGAATGTAACAAGACGTACAACAGTATGGTACAACAATACATTTTGGCACATTTCCATTGTTCAAGTCTCTCACATGGATAGTGCAGGCAACTATCAGCCAATGCTGCCCATTTCGCGCAAAATGTAGTGTTGTACAATAAAAAAGGAGGGCTCTCCTATCTCAGGCACTTTGTGGGATAGTTTCCCTTAGAAATGTCTGTCCAGACTTAATAATATTTGTTGTGAACATCAAATTTCCTCAGGCAGCTATCCCAGGACAGTCATTCGACGGATGAACCCTATTAAATAATCGATAGTGTTTCCAAGACAATAAAAAATAAATTGACGAGCTGCATGCTATCGGCTTAATGAAAATATTCAGAAATAAAAGACCCTTTGAAAAGGAATACTGACCTTACTAATTCCCAGTTGTGTTATATACTTCCAAACATCCTCCACTGGTGAATATGAGGCATTTCTTCTTGCAACAGGGTCTTCGTGTAATTTCTCGGCTTGTCTGAACTGTTCAATAATCAAATCGAGTTATGGTCTAGATATGCACACAATAAACACATTATTTATTAAATAAGTTTTCTGTCACGCTTTTGCTTATCAGTATCAAACTGAATAGCGAGGATTGAACCTTGTTTTTTGTTGATTTGTATAGCAAAGAATGGATTTTCAGATGACTGTCGTGAGTAATGAATAATCACTTTGCAATCACACATAAGGGTTTTGTTAAAGAATTAGTGTAATCACGCAATTGGTTGCACTACAGTCATATGAAATCTATAGCACTGTTCACGCTGTTGTCACCCATTGTTATTAATGTGCCAACCAGAGATCGACTGGCTCACAGAACAATGGATGCTATTCAATCTACAGTTGGCACATTAGCATTATAATGGCAATGTTGATTACACTAATTCTTTAACAAAACCCTTATGTGTGATTGATAAGGCTGGTCCGTCTCAATTAGTTAGTCTATTTGCAGATCAGCCACTCCTGTAAGTAATATTTAAAAGTCTGAATAAAAAAGTCTGAAGTCTGATTTAATACAGAACTCCTGAGTCTGTCTCATGCACACAATTATAATAAAAATGCCTGATTTTCTTTGTACCTTCTGTTCAAGATATTTAAAACACTGCTGATTCAAAACCTCCACAAATTCAGCTTCAAAATCTTGATCACTGTACCAAGCCCCTCCTGTTACAGATATGTCAGGATCAAGATTAAACAGCATGTATACTCTTTTCTTGGATGCCTGAAACAAAAGGAAACAATAGTACAATGTGTCTGATCTAAAGATTTGCTGGTATCTCAGCAATAGGCCATGTTTGAATTATGCTCCAATGCCTATAAACAATAACCTCAAGTCAAGGATCTATTCTAAAATTACTGGTAAATGTATTGGAACTAGGAGAGAGCCTCAATATGAAGCTTTTGTCTTTCGTGAGCATTGGAGCATAATTCGAATGTGGGCTATTCATCCGAATACTAAAAAAATGGTATCATAATAGCAAAATTGAAAAAAGATCTGGGATGCTAAATTCTGCTCAATGATTAATTTATCTCTTAATTTGTACTCTGATTTTGGATTTGCAAACCAGGTACTTACAGCAACTGATTTGACAGCCTTGATGAGCTTTTTACTCTCAAGAGTCTTGGTAATTCTATTGAGCTGTGTCATCTGCAGATTACACTTGAATCTTATATCTCTTATCCAGATACCTAGAAACAGCAATAGTTGAAAAGATGTTTCTTGTTAGAGTGGGTATAATTACACACTAGTATCAAATGTTTAAGCAAAGCCTTCCCAAATCAAGATAATGTGTGCACAGGAAGGGATTGAGAAACATGGCTATTTCTACACCTGATTTAAAGACTAAGTTTCAGGTGCTCACCCCCTTTACAGGCATACCACTTTGAAAACTGTTGATCCCCTGCACTGCTAGAAATCCAGCTTTTACAGTCCTGCTGAGCCTTCAGGATACACTTGATGCATAGGAAAGGGGGTACTCCCACATTTTGGAGGTAGGGATGTTTGTCGGTAAAAAACAAAGGGTGTGACAAGCCAAATTTTAACCCCTAAAAGATACCGACCCCAAGACACTCATTTATCGGAAATGATAGTTTTTTGTGGCATTTGGTCATCTGAGTTCTGTTGACAAGGGTAGCTCGGATTTGCAAAACAAATTCATTGTTCCATAAAACAAACAAAAAATTGTTGAGGACCACATCTGCAGTCTGGCATTAATCAATTAATATTCACCTTTGTTCCCTGATTCCTCTATTGTCTGATACACTAATTTCTCTTCAACATCAAATCCCTTGGTTTTCCTGTGATCAAGATATCCATTATAATAGTGAAGATTTTACAGTCATAAGCCAAAAGCTCTGGCCTATTCAACAATTTAAAATCTATTATTGGTTTGCATGTGATCTCACTGATGGACATGTTGGAGGAGCTTTGTTCTGTCCTCCAACAGGGCCACTGTGCTTTTTGTGATTTTATTCCCAAAGGAATGGTTACAAACCAAGAATAAATAAAAGTAATATCTTACTGGGTTGCTTGTGCATCTTTGTATCTGTAGAGTAGTTGTGATCCACTCTTTAAAAGTTCAATCTTACCCTGAAGATAAATGTAACAATATTAAAGTTATTCCATGTAGCAGTGTAATTACATATTGTAGTATAAGTAAAATACAATATACAAAAAGACTATCAGCTGCCTTAGCTCATAGAAAGGCCACACAGCATAATGCATTAGTCAATAGTTCAGTTTCGAAAACTTTTCTCTACTGCTGAATAGTCATCAGATAATAAAAAGGTGGCATATTTTAAAACGTACTCTTGACAGGAGTTCTTGCCAGCCGGGTCGACACTCACCGTTGATAACAGTCTGTTAATAGCCGTGACTCTTTGCTGTGGAGACAAAGAAGGCATATCTTGTAAGATTGCCTGATCTGATATTCCTTTAGGATTGCTTTTACACAGGTCAATGATTTTGCTTTCCAGATCCACAGCCTCTACTGCCTCTTGCTTTATCACGATATCTGCCACCGCCATTTTGGATTTCTTCCTTTATCTCTATCCCAGCCTCTCGCGGCATTAACACAGGTATCCCGTGAAGCATAAAGTATTTTCTCTATGCTATCGCGAAAAAGTGTCATTCGAGAAATATTGACGATGAAATATTAATAAAATCACTAAACTTACGGTCCATTCAAGAGAAAGTATATATTTATATATGTGAGAAAGAAAAAGAGAACATCTTTATAAAAGTTTCGATTCCTGTGGTGTTGCAAGGAACGCCTGTCGGTAACTGCAGACTGGAGGCAAAATACGCGCGTGCGTGTGGCCATCACTCCATACCATCCTTCCTATAGTAGTAAAATCATCAATATATCTTGCAATTTCAGGGTGCTGGTACCTCAAAAATGGAACTACTTCCACTGGATAGAGCACAGACGGCTTTTCTCGATTTGTTATCCAAAGTTGATCCCTCAGAGTCCATGGAGTTTGTAGAGTGGGTCTGTCAACAGTGTTCAGAGTTCTTGCCTGGCAGAAATGTGAACGATGAAACGGATAGTAGCTCAGATGATGAAAAAATAGAAGCCATTATCAGTGATTTGCGTCAGATCGTGCCGCTTGAAGGTGTAATGAGCTCAGAGAATGTAAATTTCCCTGAGGTTGGACATGTAAGTCGTGCCAAAATGCATATTTATTTTTCACATGGTGAGAATTTCAGAGATTAAGTTACTATATGTGTTTGTTTATTCCACTTCTAAGTAATCAAGCTAATACCACAACAACTTTAAGTAATCAAGCTAATACCACAACAACTTTATTAGTTCTCCCAAAAGGGATCTTTTGGCCTAATTTACAAAAATACTAGGAATAATTGAAAATTGAAACACATTAGGCAAAAGCTGGCAGTCCTTTCAGAAGCCCTGGAAAGGTCCATATCCCACACTATAGAGGGAATGTGTATACAATCACATTATTAGTTTCATTGACAACTCAAGCAGGGCAGGGGTCCTTTGACAATGTTATCAAAGCTGACTTCATAAGGTGCCTGACTCTTACAAATTGCTTTGATACTTTTTCAGAATGCTGGGCTGAGGTCACCAACAACTGTTCATATTGATGCATTCTTGTATGATGATGAGGCAATTGACAGGCTGTGCACTGAAGGAAAACTCAGTAGAACGTACTGCATGGAATGTGGATCACATAAAACCAAATTGTTAGGTAGTGGGTAGTGGCAGAGTTGCCAATTTTACTGCATTTTGTAGGAAACTCTCACTGACATAAAAAATCAAAACTAATTAATTTAATGTAGATTTGTGTGACAATGGCATAAAAGTACACTGATCTCCTGCATTTTCAGGGTCAAGGATTGTATCCTCTAAAGTAAAAATTGAAGCCATGCAGACATAAATTATGCCTAAATTTTGTGATTTCATGTCTAATGTTTCTCACTAAGAATTGAAATTACATGCCTATTAATATAACCAATGTTTAGATTTGCTAATAAGAAAATTAAAACTAGATTTTTGGATTAGTCATGACATTTTATTTGTTGCTCTGGAAATTATCATGATGATGCAATAAAGGGTGATCTGATGGAAGGTGCATTATTTCACAAGCTTTATTTGATCAAGAGTCAATCACAGATATTCTAATAGCTCCATGTCCAACCTTACAACTAATGCTTGTCCAACCTTACAACTAATGCTTATTATTACAACAATGGTTATTGTTCCTCAGATTTCATTTCTCATTCCATGGCACCTGAGGAACTTGGCTACATATTTGAAGAAGTTCTTCCAACCCTTTTACCCTCCAAGATGCCTGATGCAAACCTAGTTGATGTTGGTTCAAGGCTAGGTGCTGTGTTGTATGGGGTAAAAACCATAATAATTACTTAAATGTAGCTAAACATTTATAAACCTTTCAACAGCATGTACTATTTTCCAAAACATATAATTCATACCCACTTCAGGGGCCAGTCCAGTACTCCCACCTCCCTCCTCAGAAGGCGTAGGTTACAGAGAGGGAAACTGTTCTAGAAGGGCATACCCTTGGACTATTTAGATTTCTCCAAAGTCATAACTTCTTTCTATGTGACCTGCATGGCCTATTGAGAGGGAGGGCTGGTGGATGCTGATGTCCCGCACTTTTGGAGAAGTTTTCATACATCTCATATTATTTCATGCAGCCCCCCATTTCTGTGATACATTATTTTATTAGGAGAAGCCCCCTTACTTCAAATTCCACTCTGTGAGACTCGTTTAATCTGAGGTTAATATTACCCAGTCTGAATCCCTTAATAGTTGGTATTAAATGTATTTTTTTTCTTTTAGGCTTTTTATTACAGTGAAATGCAAAACATATATGGCATAGAAATCAACAAAGAACTATGTGACCTACAACAGCAGATGATCAATAAGTATGACATGGAAAAAAGAGTTAAGGTTAGTAATGAAAAATGCACTACAAGCTCAGTTTATTCAAATCTATATCAAGAAAATATTTCTCACTGAATCGCTTCTTTGTGTAGGTTATATGTGCTGATATTTGTGAACAGGGCACTCTACTTGGAAATGGTAGGTGCATGTCAAAAACTAAGATAGTCCTTCTCCCAAATCAATGAGTCAAAGCTTTCCTGGTCCATAAACACCAAATGATTTGCCTTTTTGTTCTGCAGCTGATGTTGTCATTCTCAATAATGTGTTTGAATTCTTCATGCCTGTTGACAGACAAATAACGTAAGTTTTCTCTTCTCATTCTTTTATTACACTCCTTAAAAAAACAACTGAAAGCAAAAAAGCAATTTACACTATTGAGTTACCATGGACCTGATAGGGGGTTTGGGTGGTAAAAGGTAGGGGTGCTTGTTGAAAAAAATAAATTTGGCCCTTAAAAGTTCCAAATAGGGTGTGGTCAAACAATATTTTCACAAGATCATATGATCCAAAGCACATTTCCTTTATTGGTAATAACAAAGACTGAATCATCAAATACTTTCCTGCAAGTTAGGCTGGTATTGTTTTGCACAGCAATCATAAGATACCTCTGGTGCACCCTAAAAGATTTTGCATTGTAGAAATAAAGTATATTCTCTTATTGAATTTCTCCTTCTGACAGCACATGGAAATTTCTGCAGTCCCACATAACAAAACGTGGATGCATTATTGTCACTGTACCTAGTTTAGAACAAGCCACAGCTCTTGGCAAAGACAAGAAGGTAGGACATTCATTTTGGTTCATTGGAATGCCCAGTGACAGTATTTCCTTTAAGGCAGCATTCAATTCTAGTCCGGCGGATTAGCGTAAAAATTGCGCACTTTTGGCTAAAGACTCCAGACTTTGCATGTCAATAGTTTTCAGTATTTTGTTGAAGATAAGATATGGAGGCACGCTAAATTTTATTCGTAGCGAAAGCTAGAACAGTTTTAATGTGAACCATTGTTTTGCCATTGGCAGCCATCTTTGAATCCCTTTGTTATTCATGAGCTCTGCGGCACTTAGTGAAATCTTCCATCGTCCGTGGTTATAGAGTATAGCACAGTACTAGGAAGAAATATCATGCCAAAATTTTAGAGACAAGCTTCGTTTTACACATTTGACACATGAGGTACCAATTATCTCGATCTTTTTTAGAATTTGTTGGTCATTCTTGAAACGCATTTCATCAAATCTCAGTCAGGGGGCAGTCAGGTTATTGTTTTACAATAGAAATTATAAACATTCACAATAAACTGATCATGACATTTATAGATCACCAAAAACTCTAAGCAGACGCTTAGCCGAAGTCAGTCAGCTCAATCCATAGTTCAGAATTAGCAAATGTTGAGCTGCTGTGGCTGTGTAGTCTAGAGAACAACTTGAATGTTCACAAAGCTAAGTTCTAAACCTCATTTGAATAACAAAGCATTCAAAATGGCTGCTATTGAGCTAAACAGTATCTTATCCTCACTGCATACCTATTACCCCGTCACGGGAATTAAGTTATGGGAGGTGATCGCGACTGCCGGGTAATAGGCATGCGGTGAGCATGCGAGGCGTGGTGTCGACCACCACCAGGGGAGGTGGGTGGGTGAACTTCACGGCTTTGCTGACTCCCCGGCGGCAGCTTCTTGCGAACCGAACTCAGGGAAATGGGTGACTGATTGTGAAACCACGCTGCCAAACATGTTGCCTACAACGCGCAGACTCCCAAGACTCCATATTTGGGTTGTTGTTCCAATTCTTTCGTGGCGTGGCAATAATGTATGCAGTGAGAATAGTATCTTATCCTCACTGCATACCTATTACCCCGTCACGGGAATTAAGTTATGGGAGGTGATCGCTCCTGCCGCGTAACACGTCATTCGCTATGTTTGCAAGCTTAAGCCCTATTGTCCGCACTACGGGTGCGCGTGAACCAAATAAAGAGCACATCTCTCCCATCACTCAGAATTCCTAATCTTTAAGAGTTGGTTAAACTTTATAAACTTTTACTGTTCACTTTTGTGTTAATCTCTGAGATGCGAACTGCAACGCGTGCAGTTTAAATACAGCTTTGGTTGTTATATAATACACGTGTGGATTTCCTAATTGTCGGGATCATAGAGCAGCTCGACTATTCTCCAGGGATCGCTAGCTTACTAATAGGCATATAATATACGTTGCCGCTTCCGCGCGTACATGATTGAAGGACACTCTCATGAGGGGGAGGTATAAACAACTGGCCCACACGTCGGTCTGTATAGAGCGAGACCGGCACTCCCATGATCGAACCGCATTAGACACGGCCAACCCGAGCTAGAAAGGCACACGAGAGGGAGGTATAAACAACTGGTCCACATGTCAGTCTGTATAGAGCGAGACCGGCACTCCCATGATCGGACCGCATTAGACACAGCCAACCCGAGCTTATAGAAAGGTACATGAGAGGGAGGTATAAACAACTGGTCCACATGTCGGTCTATATAGAGCGAGACCGGCACTCCCATGATCGAACCACATTAGACACAGCCAACCCGAGCTTATAGAAAAGCACATGAGAGGGAGGTATAAACAACTGGCCCACACGTCGGTCTGTATAGAGCGAGACCGGCACTCCCATGATCGAATCGCATTAGACACAGCCAACCCGAGCTTATAGAAAGGCACATGTGAGGAATACGAAATACATGCCTTTGTATTCGAGCCCGAAAAAGGTGTAAGACGAGGGGTCTGAACATGACTGGGGAATACATAACGCGGGAGATTACCGACATGGTCTCACTTGAATTGGAGATCTTGAATCCAAAGGTCCATATTCCGCTCGTCATGGAACAGCCTAGTCTTGGGCGGTTCGACTGTGAGGGGTAGTACCAAGTGTGTGGAGGGTCGACTTTGCCCACTTCTCCACATATAAACAAAATTCCCGATGAGACCCGGGAGTTCTTGTGGCTGGGCGACGTCTTAAGCACTACGGGTCAGGCTTCATGCTCGTAAACTGACCTTTAAAAGATTGGAAGAAATGCTACGCGACTTAAACCATCACCCCGAGAAAGTACCCTCACCGCAGTGATAACTGGAAAGCAACCTCTCCCAAACACGAAAGTAACGATAGATATTTCCCGCTCTGAAGTGATCGGGGTCGAAAACCATAACCTCTCAAGGCTTGACTACCATTTCTGGAGAAAGGACCAACGAAGGGTTGGGCTCCTTGTGAGATGCCCCGAAGAAAAACGACAACGGCCTTAACGTTGGTTTAGCCAGGTGAACTCTTGTTGCGAATGAGGGGCAATTTGCATAGAAATGAACGAAAAGGCCAAGGTGACGAACAAGGAGACAAGACGAAAACACAAGGAACCCAACCCTTCGGTGATCCGGATTTGGACTATGTCCATGTGGACGCTATTAAGGCCCCCCGATCACCGAAGGGATAAAGGGTGGAGAATAGATGCCTAAGAATATACTAACCAAACAATTATGCTGTATAAAAGGTGGTCTAAGTACGAGCGCAAACTTCGTAAATGCAAAGAACCTTTAATTATAATTCATTCAGACTGGTTGTACATCCCAGCTCATTGCTTAGTTTATATCTTTATTATCTATTATTTTTATTATCCAGGGTACAGTTCAGATAAGGAAAGTTAGTACTGAGCTCCATTCCACAGTCCTCGGCCCGAATTCCTTCTCCTTTGCTGGGTTCGGAGAGGGCAACTTCTAGCATAATGACCCCACTTGTAACAATTATAACATTGCACGTATTCGTACGGGGCTGAGCTGTTCCTCCTGAGGGTACGCCCCAACAGCGGCTGAGGCTTGGT
Organism: Scolanthus callimorphus; assembly: GCA_033964015.1. Classification (NCBI taxonomy): domain Eukaryota; kingdom Metazoa; phylum Cnidaria; class Anthozoa; order Actiniaria; family Edwardsiidae; genus Scolanthus; species Scolanthus callimorphus. Next base: position 30,449,680 of record CM066915.1, on the reverse strand, counting down.
CCCTCCCTTCAAAATTGAGGCAGCTTCTTTGGCCATTTTGGCGCGGATGGGGTCACCAAGAAGGCCGACCAATAACCGCTGGAGCTGAGCATCCTCGATAGACGAGAGCCTAGCAGTGACTTCATCGAGGGCGGCTGAATACTCCTCCGCTTTCTCATGGGCCTGGGAACGTGATGTCCTCACAAGAGCCTGCAAGAGTTCGATAACCTCTAGCCGGTCGAACATTGTGATATGCCTGTTAAGGTAACGCCTCAAGGAAGCTAATGCGACAGTGCAGCTCTCAGATGCCCTCTCTTATTCCATGGCTTTTACCCTGTCTTCTAATACTTTGACCCGGTCGGGCTACAAGAGGGTGAAAAGGGGAAGAAAAAAGAAATTACTATGGCGCTATTAGCAGACACTACGACATGCTGACATTGTTATCTGCTGCGCCTGCTATATAGGCACCCACAACTATATCTATATTGCGCACCCAACCAACCATTGCAGTTACTACTCTTATTCCTCGTGTCTGCAATTACGAATATTATCACCTCCCGTAGCGAGTATCGCTGACATCGCACTGTCACGAAGATACCCTAATAGCTACCACTGCGTACAACGATCTCCCTTCTAGCTAATACTGCGCACACTAATGTCCCTATTAGCTACTACTGTGCACACTATTACCCCTTGTAGTTACTAATGCCCACAGTATTGCATTATGCAGCCACAACTGCGCATACTATTACCCCATGCAGCTACTACTGCGCACACGATTACCCTTTGCAGCTACTACTGAGCGCGCATACCATTACCCCCTGCAGCTACTACTGCGCACACTTTTACCCCTGCAGCTACTACCGCGCACACTATTACACTGGCAGCTACTACTGCGCACATAATTAGCCCTGCAGCTACTACTGCGCACACTATTACCCCATGCAGCTACTACTGCGCATACTATTACCCCATGCAGCTACTACTGCGCACACTATTACCCTTGCAGCTACTACTGCGCACACTATTACCCTTGCAACTACTACTGCGCACACTATTACCCTTGCAACTACTACTGCGCACACTATAACTCTTGCAGTTACCACTGCGCATACTATTGCCCATGCAGCTACTACTGCGCACACTATTACCCTTGCAGCTACTACTGCGCACACTATTACCCTTGCAACTACTACTGCGCACACTATTACCTTTGCAGCTACTACTGCGCACACTATAACTCTTGCAGTTACCACTGCGCATACTATTGCCCATGCAGCTACTACTGCGCACACTATTACCACTTGCAGCTACTACTGCGCACACTATTACCCCGTGCAGCTACTATTGTACACAATTATCCCATGCAGCTACAACTTCGCACACTATTACCCCATGCAGCCACTACTGCACACACTTTTACCCTTGCAGCTACTACTGCGCACTATTGCCCCTTGTAGTTACTATTGCGCACACTATTACCCTTGCAGCTACTACTGTGCATACTATTACCCCATGCAGCTACTACTGCGCACACTATTACCCCATGCAGCTACTACTGCACACACTATTACCGTTGCAGCTACTACTGCGCACACTATTGCCCCTTGTAGTTACTATTTCGCACACTATTGCCCTTGCAACTACTACTGCGCACACTATTGCCCCTTGTAGTTACTATTGCGCACACTATTACCCTTGCAACTACTGTGCATACTATTACCCCATGCAGCTACTACTGCGCACACTATTGCACACACTATTACCCTTGCAGCTACTACTGCGCACACTTTTACCCCTGCAGCTACTACCGCACACACTATTACACTGGCAGCTACTACTGCGCACATTATTAGCCCTGCAGCTACTACTGCGCACACTATTATCCCATGCAGCTACGCTGCGCACACTATTACCCCGTGCAGCTACTACTGCGCACACTATTACCCCATGCAGCTACTACTGCGCATACTATTACCCCATGCAGCTACTACTGCGCACACTATTACCCTTGCAGCTACTACTGCGCACACTATTACCCCTTGCAACTACTACTGCGCACACTATTACCCTTGCAGCTACTATTGCGCACACTATTACCCCATGCAGCTACTACTGCGCACACTATTACCCTTGCAGCTACTACTGCGCACACTATTACCCCTTGCAACTACTACTGCGCACACTATAACTCTTGCAGTTACCACTGCGCATACTATTGCCCATGCAGCTACTACTGCGCACATTATTACCACTTGCAGCTACTACTGCGCACACTATTACCCCGTGCAGCTACTATTGTACACACAATTATCCCATGCAGCTACAACTTCGCACACTATTACCCCATGCAGCCACTACTGCACACACTTTTACCCTTGCAGCTACTACTGCCCACTATTGCCCCTTGCAGCTACTACTGCGCACACTATTACCCTTGCAGCTACTACTGCGCACACTATTACCCCATGCAGCTACTACTGCGCACACTATTACCCTTGCAGCTACTACTGCGCACACTATTACCCCATGCAGCTACTACTGCGCACACTATTACCCTTGCAGCTACTACTGCGCACACTATTACCCGTGCAGCTACTACTGCGCACACTATAACCCCTTACAACTACTACTGCGCACACTATTACCCTTGCAGCTACTACTGCGCACACTATTACCCTTGCAGCTACTACTGCGCACACTATTACCCCATGCAGCTACTACTGCGCACACTATTACCCCATGCAGCTACTACTGCGCACACTATTACCCTTGCAGCTACTACTGCGCACACTATTACCCCATGCAGCTACTACTGCGCACACTATTACCCCATGCAGCTACTACTGCGCACACTATTACCCTTGCAGCTACTACTGCGCACACTATTACCCCATGCAGCTACTACTGCGCACACTATTACCCCATGCAGCTACTACTGCGCACACTATTACCCTTGCAGCTACTACTGCGCACACTATTACCCTTGCAGCTACTACTGCGCACACTATTACCCTTGCAGCTACTACTGCGCACACTATTACCCCATGCAGCTACTACTGCGCACACTATTACCCCATGCAGCTACTACTGCGCACACTATTACCCTTGCAGCTACTACTGCGCACACTATTACCCTTGCAGCTACTACTGCGCACACTATTACCCTTGCAGCTACTACTGCGTACACTATTACCCCATGCAGCTACTACTGCGCACACTATTACCCCGCGCAGCTACTTTTGCGCACACAATTATCCCATGCAGCTACTATTGCGCACACAATTATCCCATGCAGCTACCACTGCACACATACCCCTAGTAGTTACTACCGTGCACACAAATTATCTAGCCGCAATTCTGTATCCGAGCCCGGCTCCCGTAATGAAGAGAAAACATAAGGACCAAAAGTTTACGAGTAGATGAAGAGGAAATACGAAATTAGAATTGCGAGTACACCCAAAACACAAGACATAAAAGCAGGTAGAACTCCCTTGAGTACTGTAGTAAGAAAGCAAACGAATGCCGTAGTGCAAATGGAATAACGAATGCAAACATGTTACGAAAAAGCAAACCAACCAGAGAGTTAAACAAATCAACCGAAGTTGCAAATTCGGACTAAAAATAGTTACCGGAGATGAGCGAACAGGTGTAAACGTAAGCTACACAAACCAAGTCCCCGGACGAACGTCTAAAGGCAATACTGAATACAGGGACGGACGAGAGCCGGGACAGAATGCGCGACAATAAATAAATACTATAAAGGCATTCAAGAATAAAGCTCTACCTGTTCGGCTTCATTCGGAGCTAGAGCAGCGACTGCTGCGGGAACCAGGTTTGCCGGTACGTCCAAAACTGGCGCTGGGGCAACGACTGCCGGAGGGTTTGGAACTGCCACAGGAGCCGGAACAACGGCAGTGAGAGCGCCAGGAGGAAGAGGGAGATCTCTAGCGGCCATTTATTACAAGTACAGTACGCTTGAGGTGCTGGTGGTGGTCGACGAGGAATTATGAACTTCACGGCTTGCGAAAGACTCCCCGGCGGCAGCTTCTTGCGAACCGAACTCAGGGAAATGGGTGACTGATTGTGAAACCACGCTGCCAAACATGTTGCCTACAACGCGCAGACTCCCAAGACTCCATATTTGGGTTGTTGTTCCAATTCTTTCGTGGCGTGGCAATAATGTATGCAGTGAGAATAGTAGTCCACTCTAAAACCTCTCTAGCTTTCGCTACGAAAAAATTCTAGCGTGCCTCCATATCTACGATTTAAAAATACATTGAAAACTATCAACTGGCAAAAAATTGGGGCTTTAGCCTACAATGCGCAATTTCCTCGAAAATGTGCTCTAATCCGCCGGACTATTCACAGTTAAATTGAGAGTGTTGAATGTAAAGATATGTGAAGTGCTAACAAGTGGCTTTATATATTCTGTAAGTATTTATCTGGGGGTAATGCTGTCCCAAGAGAAATACTACAGTAATCACAAGAGAGTCAGAAAAATTAATCTCCCAAAAGAGAGAAAATAAAGATTTCTCTCACCCCAGAGGGCTTTGAACCCACAACACTAGCATTTATGAGCCCTATTGTAGAATTTTTTAAATTGGAGTCAGTGAGTGAGTGACATTGGGCCACATCAAGATAAACCATAATGCGCAACACAAATATCGTGTAAAACATTTTGGTGATCCCAAATCGGAACAATGTTGTCTTGAAAGCAAGAGATGCAACAACATCAATAACGAGAAATAGATAATTATATTTATTTCAAAAAGCATTGCACAACCCGAAGGTTGAAGATTTATAAATATTTATGCTTTTATAATTATCCCTATATAAATGTTTTGAGAAATCTAAATGTATCAAAAGTCATCTTAAAGCGAGGGTGTGCTGAAATGGGAAGTCATATCCGCTGGTATCGTAAAACTCGACTGAGAGTAGTTTCCATTCTATTTGAGAAACTGCTTCCACTCTGCAGATAGAGCAGATTTTGTGTGACTGTGAAAAGTGCCGCGACACGGCGCGGTGGCGGTATCGAAAAATAATTATAGATTAGTGAAGTGCGTTCTGTCGTACTTGCGGGGTGCGCTCAGCTTACACTGATAAGTCACCGGTCAGCAAAACCTGTATGACCGCTCGTCTAACAAAGGCATGCATTCGAGGCAGGAACATTCAACACTACTCGATTATTAGGATAGGATACGATTATTAGGATACTGCTTATTTTTCATAAGCAGTCACTCTGATTTCCATCCTTGTGCAGGATCCGTCTCGCGTGCTTACGTCATTAGCAGGCTGCATATAATTCACCTCATTTTTGAGGTTTCAAAAAGTACTAGTTCCTGGAATTCGAAAGTTCATTAGTTTGAATTGGAAATAATGTGAATTGTTCTGCAGATAAATTCACAAAATTCTGATGACTATATCAGCGCAGAGGGGGGAGAGATGGGGAGAGGCCACTGGCTAGGGTCAGGCGATGAAGCTTAAAATGCAACCTATTTTGAAATAATCAAAATAGACATTGTAGACATCCTTTGTGCCCTGTTCCTTTGCGTCCTGTTCCGGAATCAACATCAGCTGATGACAAAACAATAACACGAGCTTCCCCCTCGCGGTTAATACTGTTAACCAACTCCAAGACATTCTCGGCTGATCCCGCGAACTTCCCATGAGACAGATACACAGACACCCAGTTCTGCCATGCGCGGTGCGAGGAGAAGTTGAGGGGAGGAGCCGTTGACTCTCGGATTCACGCCATTCACGTACTGGCCTTCCTTATTGGTCAGAATATCGATTCCCACAATTCCAAAGTACCCCTCCTTGTGCAGGAATTCTTTGACAGGTCGCGCCGTCTCCCAGAGGAGGGCCTTGAGATGCGATTGTTCCTTCCAGTGGACAACTCCCCCTCCCCACACAAAATCATCTCCTATAACCTGTTTAGGCAGATTGGTATCTTTTAGGGCCGAAACTGTGTCCAAATTGCTTTTTCTCATGATGGTGCTTCTAAAAACCGTGTAAGAAAGAGAGATTATTCGATGAGAAGACGATGAATTAGAAACAAACACGGAAATGTCTTCATGGGTATTTTTCCCCTGTTACCTGTGTCCTTGGCACATAAGACCTCATCTTTTAGGGTATCTTTTAGAGAAATAATTTTTTTGAGCCACGCTATGGCCCGCCATGTTTGGTATCTTTTAGAGGTGAAACTGAAAATTTCCGACGATCATCCCCGACAAAAAAATATTGGAGTCCCCCCCCCCCCGGCACATTATGCAGTAGAAAGAAATTGCTCGATATCGCGTTTAATATCACACCGAGTTACGGTTATACAGTCTATAGCCCGTGGTACAAAATGAGAGCTCATGAATAATATTGAGTATTTGAATGTTCACAGGCCGGCAGTGAATCTTTAGCGCATGCGAACTGCGTTTTGCCGCGGTGTCATTAGCGCTTCAACGACCAAATCCCAAAGCGACGTTTTGTAAATCAGTGTACGATTCCGAAATATCGTACCTCGTCTTTTAGTACCGAAAAGCGAAACGCAAACGACTAGGAAACTCTATTGTCTAAGTTCATTTGCATTAACGGCATTTCATAATTCTGTCACCCTCTCAGGTCCTCTCGTATTTCATTTTTTCAGGCTGGACAAAATTTCAGCCTGAGTCCATTTGTTGCGGGGGTTTTCTGCATGCATTCTCATGGCAGAAAACCAAAGTTGCCACAAACGTACTGATAGCCTCGTACTAATCACAACTACATCTCATTACTATGTCCTTTTTGCTTTCATTTATTTCAGCCCATCGTGGATCTCCATAGCTGGGTGCAGCCTTGGCGCTCGAACCAAGACCTGATACTGGGCCACGTGGCGCTAAGAGAAGCCTGGAGTCCACTCAAATATTCTTCTACCGTGTAAAGTAGTGATAAAAAAGCGAGTTCGGCCTTCGCAAACGTCATGCGTCAGTTGCAGCGTAGCAATCCAAGCCGCAGGGTTAGAAATTCGATTTTTTTTAGGCACAAGATGAATTTATCTTGTAGAGATCAGATCTACAGTAACTGTTTTATTGTGACAACAGGCTTGACATTTAAAATTACTTTTTTAAACATATAAGAGGCATAGAAAATGCGAGCGATTGTTTTTCCACACTCGATAATTACAAATTCTGCTCGCATTTAGCGAGAGTTAGCTTGTGGGAATTTCGAACCCTGCAAGGCCCAGCCTAATCGTCGTGCCGAACCAAATGAGCTCCCGATCGACGCTGGCTCGACATGATCTGCCGTACTATCGTCGAAACAAATACTATTTTGCTCGGCGCGAAAATATTTTGATTGGGCGTTTAGAGGAGAACTGCCGCGCTAATGTATCAGTCAATTCAAGCGGTGACCATGCCCCCCCCCCCCCCCCCCCGGGTAACCACCGGGGATTTTGATCATTTCTAAAAATAAAACTGAAAATTCCCCGCCCCCGGGCTAGCAAAAATGCAAAATACCCCACGGCGGGGAACACAAAAAGCGGGAAAATGCCCCACCCCCGGGACGAGAAAAAGACGGTAAGATTCCATCGACTCTGCGTGACAAAGCTTCACAACTCCATGTATACTGTCCGGGCATTTATAATTCGTTTTTAAATGTATGTTTTCTCGTCTTTGAACGAGTTCTCATTTCACTGAAAGTGAGACAAAATATAAATAAAGAAGTGAAACTAAGGTATTAGTACAATATCGGTAGACATTCCTAGGCCATTCGCGGTTGTAGAGCCATTTGGCTGCAAATTGTCCCCGGAATCTCTCAATGCGAAATTTACCTTTATTCTATTTGCAGAGCAACTATTTCGCAGTTATGTTACTTGACTTTTGCGAAATTGGACCTCTGTTTATAGTGTCGATTCACTTTTATGTTTTTCCACTGAGACGAAATTGCGAAATCTGTTTCTTCTCTATAGAAGACGTTAACTGCGAAATGTGCAAATGTGTCTTCCCTAAACGTGGTGTATACGGGCCATGCTCTGCATTATATTTTATGTGGCGTTATTTTCTGTAACTGGGACATTGTAACTGCTGGTGTTGTAGTTCGCAAAACCCGACGCGCTTGAGATGAGAAAACCAAATTCCCCACCCCTCTCCCCGGGGAAAAACAATTCCCGACCCCGACCCCGGGGCCAGCAAAATTTTGAAAATTCCCCACCCCAGGGAAGGCAGTGGTGTGCAAATGCCCCACGGTGTCCCGGGGGGGGGGATGGTCACCGCTGGAATTGAATGATACATAACGTCGAGCCGAATTGTGATTGACCTTATAATAGTGCGTTCACACTCGTCAAGTAAACATGTTTCATTTAAATATTCAGAACTTAAGAACTTTAAACCTCAGGTGCAATTTGATACAAATGTCACCACAGTAGATGTTATTAGAGACAAACAACAGCCAATCAGCGCGCTGAATTTCTGTAGTCTCTAAAGGGGTGCGCTGCTAGTTTGGACGCGTATAACAGATTTTTGAAAATGGACTGGTTTGGACGGTACCTAAATTGATGGTGGCCAAATAGAAACCAGGATTCAGACGGAAGGCGAAATTGCGTGGACAAGGATCACAAAGCCGGCAGAAAATCAAGAACTGATTATATCCAATAAATATGTATCAATAAATAATTATCTTTTAATTTCATTCATATTTACAATAATATATTACAGTGAATGTTACAGTAAAAACGTCTTTCCTTTGATGCCATTTCGGTCTGACCACACTTGTCGGTATCCTGAATTTCAGACGTACTGTCGTAAAAAATACGAGGGAAGTACGACTGAAATTCAGGCTTACTTGTTAGTGCCTTTTCGGGGTCAAAATCAACTAGGCTACGCCCTTTTTGGTACCTTTAGGGGTAAAATCGAAAGTTCCCGACGAGCACCCCAGCCCCCAAAATAGGGAAGTCCCCCCCTCCCCCGTTCTATCCTCGTGACCAAGCCACAAGTTGAGCCACAGGAAACCCAGCGGCATCATTGTACCTACTAATATGAGTAATATGCCTCTGCTTCCAAAACACGATTCACGAGAAGCATCCATTTACATCGGATAATTTTGGGAATGTAGTGCGATATTTTCGATTGAATTCAGTAAATCGAGTATAACATTTTTCTTGTAGATGGTTTCTTCGACATTTCAACACGTAATTCGAATGTTAACAATATAAAAGGAGCGCCTTTGATAAAATAACCAACTTGTACAGGCTGGAGGTTCTCATTCCTGTGTCACCATTTTCCTCGCTTGGCCCAGTCTTTCGGTGTCCAGTGTAGGCAAGTGGAATCAATACGGACTTTGCGTTTGGACATGGCCCGTCGGTGGCCGTCTAGAACCTCCTTGTTCAGTGAGAGTATGTATTGCCCTTTATAATAGTGAATAAGTCCTAGGTGTTGTAGCGTAGAGACTACATCTTCTTTACGGATGCTTGTAAGCTCGCAAATCTCACTGGAAATGGAAAAAACATTAAGTTACATTATTTTACAAAATAGCACTGAGATAATGCGCTCTGATTGGCCGAGAGCTGTGGTTTACTATTATAAACACATGTAAAATAAACTATTTCATAAAAGCAATAAAACACATATTTCTTTTGGTGTATGTGATAAAGGAGCTGGGATAAACAAGCTGGGAGAACACTCGAAAAGCTTGAAACTCGCTCGCCCTCAAGCTTCATGTTCTCCCAACATACATACCGCGTGCGTTTATCACATTACAAACCATAGAAATCTGTGATCTATCATTCGAATAAAGACCTCAAGGCTTTGAATAATGAGAGACCATGCCAAAGTGACGTTGAGCGAGACGTGCGCAACCAGACCGCAAAGTTGTCTGGATAGGAGGTCATGATTGGCACACTGTTTGAGTTTCATGAGTTAGTAGTTAGCTACTGACTGGATATTACAAGCTTTCAACAAAGCTCTGTTTTGTAGAATTGAGCAGCAAGACCAGTGTCCAGTGAGGACGCAAAGAGAGCATGTTTTGTTTCCCATACTGTCTTTAGGTCTTTGCACACAGGCTTGACCACTCATAAGGCCGGTAACCATCATTAAAATAGCTGTATAATATGCTTACTTAATGGTTATGCTGGGTGGATTGCCATCTTCTGACTTGAGTCCCACGAGAATTTCTAAGATTGTTTGTGACCAATAACTTCTATACGACAGCAGGCCCAGATCAGACAGTGGTTTTTCTGGCGTGCCAGTTTTCCCTTCAAATTTGGACAACTCATAACCTAGGAATGACAAAATCATGGATACCAAGTCAGCCTAGTATTACAGGAAATCAGCCTATATCCTACATTCTTGGACAAAACCTGTAGAGTAAACTACTGAAATCGCTCCTTTTTCACTTGTAATTTCACCTCCCCCAAAGCAATGTTGCAAGGAAACTGTCAAGGGATGGACACCCTTCGTCCCCAACATTGATTTTGGGGAGAGGTTGGATAAATTGGGCGCTAAGTTACCCTTTTGTCCAAGATTATAGTTATGGGTCCAGTTGCTCGAAAGTGATTTAGTACTAATCCAGGATTAATTACCATGGTGACTCGATGGTTTTTTCAGAACTAAACCTGGTTTAAATTTAATCCACCTTTGAACAACCTGCACCTGGATTACAACAACCTAGGGCCCAACATTATCTTTTTTCATTAGGTGCCATTGGTGACCAATTCAAAGCTGTTATTGGGTAGTCCCAAAAAAGCAATATAAATATGTTTTGACGGGGAGCACACCCTAGAAATTGAATATTCTGCTTTTTACTAGTTGTTTTGAGACTAAATTTTTGTCTCAGCTGAACTCAGAAAGATGGGGTGCAATTTGACGACTAGCCATATGGTCACAATGTTGGGGCTTGCACTATTTCAAGATGCAGGATGCAGAGATGCAAAGATGCAAAGATGCAGAGATGCAAAGATGCAGAGATGCAAAGATGCAAAAGATGTAAGGATGCAAGGGTATCAAATTCCAACATTAGTGAAAATTCCTAATACAGTGTTGACAGCCGCAATGTCTCATAATAAATACATTATTGGCGGTTGTACCACGGGCGATAAGATAAATTTGGTATAAATTCACGAAAAATTATTGAAGTTCTTTTCAGCGTAGTGACATGTTTTAGCCATTTTCCCTTAGTGTTTGGCTTCATTCAGTCTCGAGACAAGCGCTCTTTAGTTGTGTTTGTTCAACTGAACTGACGGTTTATTGGGCTCGCTGGTTAAAAAGTAACACGCGCCAGGTAATGAGTAACCCTTGCCCTTTTCGCCCTCAAGAGAATGGAAAATGGCTAAAACATGTCACTACGCTGAAAAGAACTTCAATAATTTTTCGTGAATTTATACCGAATTTATCTTATCGCCCGTGGTACAACCGCCAATAATGTATTTATTATGAGACATTGCGGCTGTCAACACTGTATTAGGAATTTTCACTAATGTTGGAATTTGATACCCTTGCATCCTTACATCTTTGCATCTCTGCATCTTTGCATCTCTGCATCTTTGCATCTTGAAATAGTGCAAGCCCAATGTTGGGCCCTGTAACCTTTGCAGGGGAGGCAGAGCACCGTAAAAAGCGGGGGTGCCGAAGAGGTAAAAAATTGAAGTGGACATGTAATTTTCGTGCGCAAAAAACACTTTTCGAGGAACAATGTGAAAAAGCGCCCATAGTTAGGTTTGAACAAGCTAGTTCTCTTGCAAATATCACAACAGAAACAAAAAGAACACGCTTCTGTTCTTCTCTTCCTTTTCTTCTTTACGTGTAAATACAAAAAGTATACCTAGCTTCAAAAAGTGGGGGTGCTCAGCCCCCCCTGGTCTGCCGCCTATGCTTTGGCTCCTAGCAATGGGCAATTCCAGAAAATAAAGGTACCCTCCCCACGGGCGGCACTAGTTTTTGACCCCCCATGCATCCAGAATTTCCAAAATGGTTTACCCCCCCCCCCCCCCCCCCCCCCCCATGCATATAGAATTCCGGGCAGGTTAAAGAAATCCAGCTTCGAAAACCCCCCCTTGCAATCAGAATTCCGAGCTCTTAAACCCCCCCATCCCATCAGAATTTCCAAATGCCGCCCATGGGGGGGGTATCTTTATTTTCTGGAATTGCCCAATATTTTCACATGTTCAGCTAAATTGCTGTGCAGAAACATGCACATGGCTGGAAACGTTGCCATGCATCAACGCTACTTACTGAATTCTATTAACAGTTTTCCATAACCCTTTCTTTGGTGTTGAGGCAGAGTTAAAATACAAGCAACATTATAGTCTTCAGTTGACTCCTTTTCCTGCAATGAAAAATTATATTGCATAACTTGCCATATATTGCTAAAAAAGGGAAAAGGTCATGTACTTATAATATACTCAACAAAATATGTGCATTTGATTGGTCTAGAGCAAATGCATGAATTGGTAATAACATTTTAGGACACAAGGTTCAAATGCTACTTTCATATTTTCTATTTTGAAATCCTAGGATTGAAAAATTAATTCTGATATGAAGGGAAACAATCAAGTTTTGAGCATGGAGCGCACCCTTTAAGGTGGATCGACCCAGTAATTTTGTACCCATGCCAACCAATTTTGAACCTCTCATATAAAAACAGGTTGATTTCTATCGCACAGCCAATATAACACATATGCTACCAATAGACTGAAATACATGTCAATACAAAAGTTGGGGAGATCGGAGTTAGTATCACGTGACAATCGGGCTACGCCTATTTCTACTTTCAGCCCAGTTTCAAGCTGTAACAACATTTTTTCGAAAAATGCTCTACGGTACCTCGAGATGGAGTAGTTGCCTCTGTGTAACCGAAGTTTGATTAAATTCTACAAGACCGACTTGAAGATATTTTAGGATTTATAAATAATGGCTATAATTTATGCAAAATTCAGTGAAGTGAATAAATATGTCAGAGTTTGGTACTTCATGGTTATTAATTGCAGGCTTTTATAGCCAAATCTATTTGTAATTGTTCAAGGAAGGTCATGCTTTTGATAAAAATTAAATATTATTTTGCGATTTCGAAAAATATAGAAATGTACGTATCAACATAATTCCTCCACGCATCGGCTCAATGCCAAATTTGGGCCTACTTCCACGAAATTTGGTCTCACTGATTTAAAAAATCGTAGTTTTTTTCGCTCCAAAATTTTGGACGACTCCAATCGATCAATGTAAAGTTTGTTTCCAACGTTTCATAGCAATTGAAATCCTCTAAGGCTGTCAACTGGGGATGCAAAGATCAGTAAATATTGGATTAATTTCTATAGTTTCTCTTCTGGGATTTGCTTTTGTTCCCCGTTCGGCACAAAATCGAATTCCAATGGGAGCGCACATGGGCTTGTCCTTGCTTGGCTAGTCTCCAATGTATGATAATTTTCTGAGGTTCTTTGGTCTTTTATTATGCATTTAATAACTATATGTCGGGGATGATTCGGAGAGCAGTCAACCGCGAATATCAACGTGTGCCGCATTGGAAGAACAAAAGCAAGTCCCTGAGTGGAAACTACACGAATCCATCCAATATTTACTGATCTTTGCGTCCACAGTTGATATCCATAGAACATTTCAATTGATATGAAACGGCGGAGATAAACTTTACATTGATCGATTGGAGTTGTCCAAAATTTTGGAGCAAAAAAAAAAACGATTTTTTAAATCAGACCAAATTTCGTGAAAGTAGGCCCAAATTTCGCGCTGAGCCGATTCGTGGAGGAATTATGTTGATACATACATTTCTATATTTTTCGAAATCGCAAAATAATATTAAATTTGAATCAAAAGCATGACCTTCCTTGAACAATTACAAATAGATTGGGCTATAAAAACCTTCAATTTATAACCATGAAGTACCAAACTCTGTCATGTTAATTCATAACACTGGATTTTAAATAAATTATAGCCCTGATTTATAAATCCTAAAATATCTTCAGATCAGTCTTGCAGAATTTAGTCAAACTTCGGTTACACGTAGGCAATCAGTCAATCTCGAGGTACCGTAGAGCATTTTTCGAAAAAATGTTGTTACAGCCTGAAACTGGTGTGAGAGTGGAAATAGGCGTGGCCCAATTGTCGCGTGATACTAACTCCGATCTCCCCAAATTTTGTACTGACATGTATTTCAGTCTATGGGTAGTATGTGTGTTATATTGGCTGCGCGATAGAAATCAACCTGCTTTTGTATGAGAGGTTCAAAACTGATTGGCATGGGTACAAAATTACTGGGTCGATCCACCTTAAATTGAACATTCTGCTTTTTGTGAGTTGTTTGAGACTGCAAAAATCTTTAATCACCATGCAATTTCGAAAAAGAATCGCTCCTGTAAGCCAATCAGATTGCAGAATGTGAGTGTGCTTTCAAAATAATAATAAATATTGTCATCTGGATCTGGTAACTATATGAAACAGTACCTTGGAAAAGAATCCCACAATGTGAAATCCTGAAGCATCTGATTCAGTCATGATGTAGAACAAAAAGGGATCTGTGTCGTAGTACAAGGTTTTGTGATCCAAGAACATTTTGGCCAATAAACACAGATTTTGAGCATATAACTGAAATGGAAAATGTATATTATTACTATAAAGTTACTTCAGGAAAGGTCAAGAAATGTTAAACAGCATTCTAAACAACTTCTGGAGATTGTATTTTAAATACTGGTGATGGGGGAGTTAGCCCTAAATCAAAAGAGGGATACAGTAAACACCCGCTTCTTATCCAACTGCAACGAGGGGAGTACAAATATTGCAGAAGTGAGACAGTACAAATATCCCACGATATTGTACACTTCCAAAGTATTTTCACTAATTTCCTCCATTCCCACTTCAAAACAATGGGAAACAGAATATCGGATAATAAACATTCTTATTAGACATTTTAATGTACAATATCTCTGAACATTTTTTCTCGTCTTTTTATTTTGTCTCGCCCAAAGACAGGCTCGACAAAATACTCCAGACTAAAAAATACCCAGCAATATTTTACATTAAAATGTCTAAATAATAATAATAATTTATTTCTTATATTGCGCATCATCTATAAAAATAATCAAACATGCAAACAAATGTCTAATAAGATATATATGTACCACAATATGCCAAATTGCCAGCTCCAATCTCCATGCCTCCCAAACAAATATCAATAACAATAATAATAATATTGAGAAAAGTGCAGATTCAGATTGATTACAATTATATGAAAATTGCAAAAATAATGCATTCTTTTAAAGCCATACACAAAACATTTGAAAAAACTGAACCATAAGGTATATAATGTGGTAATAACATTTCGTCTCTATATTTCTTGCTCTTACCTTATTTTTCTTCCATCTATTTCAAAGAATGATACTGTCGCACTTCTGTAGATTTCATTGCCAGGAGGGTGGTATAAATTACACTTAGCCTGAAGGAAAAGCATATTTTATTTAGTTTACCATAACATGGCAAGTAAAAGAATATATCAGGTATTCATCGACAACCAATAAAACTTGGGCATGTCCAGAAAATATTTATAAATATGAGGAAATGGTTACTAATCATCAATATCAGATTTTGCTTTTAAAACTTAAAAAGGCAAAGATACATATGTTCTGGTCTATGTCTACCAGACCCTTTGCTACTAGAAGCAATCCCACTTTTGCACAATTTTTTTACCTTGTCTTTGGGTTGTATTTAAGAGCACAATAGTAAGCAAAAAACTCACCATATGTCTTTTTAAGCACTGGAAACTCTTGACAAACTTGAGGCAGAATTCACACAGGTAAACCACTGGGAGAGAAGTGAATTCCTGGGGATAGGGTGAGAAGTACCAAGGTCTAATGCGATATTTGCCAAGTTGGACCATTTGGATGTTCTTCATTCTTGTTACTATGTCATCATTGCTTCTGTCTTGCACTAAACTACCATGTTGCCGAAGACTGTTCATTTTGGGAGGTGTGTCTTTGGTAGGGCTGTCTTGACTATCAATCTGCAGAATAAACATGTACGGTACAGAACATGTTTACATAGAGAGCAGGACTTCCGCTCACCCTGGAGTAACTTCTACATGTAGTTATTTCATTCTCTGTCTTCTGTTTTTAACTCATAGAAGATACTGTACACTATGCCAAGGAAAGAAACAAGTTTTGCGAGGAAATGTTAATAGTCTGGCAGAAAAGTTAGGTTTTTCACTGGAACCTTGTACTCTGGTCTATAGTAGATTCCTTAGGTAATCCTAGAATGAATATCACAAACTTACCCATGGCTTGACTCTATATCCTGACCTCACCTCACCACTTTGCACCCTGTTGCACTTAAGGCCTTAATACTTTTCTTCTTACTTTTCATCCATATCCACAAATTAATTATAGCATTCCTTTGAAAGTCTAGTGATCACGTACTAAGTTACCAGCAGAGAACAGTTTTAAAAGTTCCACCTAGCCACAGCTTACCATGATGTCATCTGATGACTTATCCATTGCATTAGCTTTGCGTTTTCGACCAGTAAGGATTTTGTTGGTCCTTGGGCCATTGCCATTGACAAGTTCTTTATCAGGCGATGGTGGCCTGCTCCCAGCTGCTCCTTTTAGAATTTTCTTTGTATCCTCCTTCTTAGGAAGTTGAAGCTTTGTTTTGTCCATCCTGTCCTCCATAACCCACTCATCCAGCCTCTTGTTGACTGCAAAATGACAATTCTTCATATTTGAAATGGGAGGGCCAGGGTGATTGACTTCACAATAATTAACTTAATATTTTGATCAATTCCTGCTAATAGTGCAGTTCACATGACTGTCGTAAAAGCAATTCATGAGTAATTCACTATCCAATCAAATGCGATAGTAATAATTCAACAACAAACCAATCAGAGAGCGAGGTGATTCACAATCTCTCAGGATCTCTCCTTTTCGTGAGCGAAGTAATCACAAGTAATTGTGTAATTGTTTTCTCTGCATGATTTGATTGGCTGAAGATTCAAAGTTTATGCCCTGCGACCAATCACAACCCGAAGCAATCGCAATTACCGAGTAATTTGTAATTACTCACAACAGTCATGTGAAAAACGCTCTATTTGCGAGAGGGAAAACAAAATGTCAAGAAAGTGAGTGATGTATTCTGGGAATTTGTGACACATCTCGTGAGGGAACTGTTATGACTTGGAACCTGCTACCTAGTGAGGCAACTAACGCCACATCTTTAGAATTATTCAAATCAAGCACCCTGCCATCGCTAAGATCAGTCAGGGTCCCTGGCCACCTTAGGCGGTTTATAAGACCTACTGTACAAGCCGTCCTAGTCATTAGTGCAAGCTAACTTGTACACAGAGGAACAGCCCCAAATTCTCTTGCATAAAATCAGTCCTTAATTTTGTAACTTGTTTTTCCCACATTTTGTCCAAAACACCCCATCATTTTGAAATATTTTGAAATATAGTTTTCTGAAGTCTAGTTAAGTTTATTCTACATTAAACCACACTGCATACTTTGTTCTCATTGTTTTTTTTTTTTTGCCAAATTATTCGCACGCAGTGCATTATGGGATAGTTCTTCCGCGACCCGCCATCTTGTATTTTCAACGACCAAAAAAGATAAGAAAAGTTACAAAATTAAACACCTATAATGAATAAAGGAAGATTGTTTCCACACAAAGAAGGGAAACAATATCCCACGTTTTGCTAGATATCTCATTAGCCTTGCTACTTCCACAAAAAAGCGATAAAACTTCGAACAAGGTTAAAGAATCAGTTTAAACAGACACGTAAAACCGCACATAAGATATACTCACAGTCGATATAATGGACATAATATTCCACATAGGTGTCGTGTTCTTTCTTACTGATAACTTCAGCCAATGCTGGAAATAATAAGCCATGAATTTCGGGTGAAAAGAGTAAATGGAATCGGCAATAACCAAAAACAAACGCCAAACAACAAAAGCAGCTCGGCGATGCAGTTCCAAATATGAACGAAATACTCACGCCATTCGTCCGAATTATTCATCCTCACGGGCATTCGGCAGCCCTCTTTTATTTCGATCTGAAAGAAGATAGGTTGATTAAGATATTTCTTTCTATGTTAAGCCACTGGAAAGACATTTCGTTTGGTTTTGAGTAGGTCTTACCTCGACTTCACCGTTAATTTCCGCCATCTTGGAATCTTTCCTTCCCGCGGCCATAACACAGCATCGGATTTTCGCTGCGTGCTCGTATATCCACTAGAGCGTGACGAACCACGAGCGAACAAATATCGACTAAAGTCCGATTTTAAAAATCTTCGGAAAATACTACTAACATGAACTAGAAAAATAAATGAGGTTTATATTGCCGAATATCTTGGGAATTAAAAATAAATAGGACAGAAGTAAAGATCGGCGTGATCAATACAAAGTTATATAACCAATCGAATATTGATCGTACAGTTTCGGTACGCATTAGGCTAGTTCCCAGTACTTCGGTAAAAATCGATTGTGAAATGTACGGAAAGTTTTTTTTCACTTGTTTCTTTTTCACGGTGTCAAACGAGAGCATACCGTACCCCTTTCTTTTGCCGAGTCAGGGGAAGGCTTACCCCCAAAAATTGCTCCAATAAACAGCTAGCTGCACGCTTCGTGAAATGTGACTTTCGCAGGGATTCCAGTGTCTACGAAATGATCAAATATCTTTTATGGTATAATAGCCTACAGGAACGAAGCGCCATGAACCGGCTCACCTTGATACATAACATAGTCCATGACCTAGCAGATATGGATACGTCAAATTTAATTACCAGCCAGAAACTCATCAAGGGGGGCCATCAAGCCAGCAGCGCACCGATTTAGGATGCTAGAAACTCTCTCGTAGCCACTACTACGGCTGACGCCCTTATATCCTTAGAGAGGTTGTATTCGACCCCCTCCTATTCCCCCACTTCCTTCCTCTTCCCCCGCGGGCCATGGATGGTAAATTTTGCTACGAGTGACTTTTTTAGTGGATGTAAACAAGTTTGGTTCTGTATGCAATATGTTTGAGGCCTTTTTGTACACCCAGAAGTATTTACAGCGCAGCATAATATTGCAAAGTTTGACAAATTTGTACGCTGGGTTAAAAATTAACAAAAATATAGGTATAAAAATGCGGAGAGCTTTGCATATTTTGCTTTCAATTAGTCTTCGGCATCAATGTTTCTGAGATTGTACAATTTGCCACACTCACCAACTTTTTTGTAAAAAACACATCTTTAAAAATATGCCCCCGATTAGATCATTTAGATTTTTATTTTATGAAATGCACAGGGACCAGTTCACAGTAAATATCGGACACTATTTTTATTTCTTCGCTTCTGCTGAGGCGACTGTTAATAATCCTGTACTATATTACAAGCGCTTGGAAATATTTTACAAGATAGCTGTCACACTTGGTCATCTGGCATGCCTAGTAACATCAAGAGATTAAGGTAGTAGAGAAAGATCCTTATAAGCTATGAGCCTTGTGTATAAGGACCCATTTCCATCCGTGGACCCTTACTTGACCGCGTCTCGAGAGGCCAGAGGCCAGTGCATGGACTAGCGACCCCTACGTCGATCTAGACGGTAGCCAACTTATATCGATGATGCAATGAGAGGCACATGGCACGTTTAGTCCCTACTTCTTCGTCTTCAGATGTACAACGAGATAACAGGATGACTCGTGAAGATTGTTAAATCCTGTTTACGGCATGTAACGTTGATTAGCTCAATCAACAAAAGGCAAGCCCTGACTTCTACTCTTTTCCCTCGTCGCGCATGTCAACGTCTTCTACTTCGTTCAAAATAGGCGAGCCCGGCTCTTCTTCCTTTTTATCTTCTTCTTTGTTCCCCTCCTCTTCAGTTTTCTCGACTTCTTCTACTTGCTCTGGGGGCTTCGGTATGTAGCTGCTCTGTGCCGCCATGTACTGCAGAAGGGAATTTAAACGTTAAACACAAGCTTTTAATTTTGAGAACATGACAATTTCCAAAGAGATTTTCACGGGAACGTTTCTTTCCCTGAGTAGTTGCTTTTATGATGGTCAATAAGCGCCCGGCTCCCCCCGTCCCCCCGTTTAGGACCTCGGGAATTCCAGGGTTCTAAATTAGCCTGGAATTGACATTCCAGGGTGGGTAGCCTATGACAGGAGTGAAGTTCCAGGATTGATATTCTAAAAATATGGCAGGCATTCTAGGGTAAGTAAACATGAATTCCAGGGAATTCCGGGACGGGTGATGGCAACTCAAAATGTCCAGGGTGGGTAGCTGAAATGTGGGATCTCAACACAAGAGACTGCGGATCATTTTAGCGAATGTCCATTCCGTATGGAAAGAAATCATCGGCTGATGTTCGGCTGTACAGTTCTGGCATGTGCTTCACCTCTTCGTGGGCCTTGATTTCTCTGACGTGGTCTTGATAAAAATCGTACACGAACTGGTGCATGTGGACCATGTCTTGGATGACCAGAGGGGGTTCACGTGGGGACACGCCCAACTGCGGTAAGAGAATAGGACCCTCAATTATATCAAATGTTGCGAGCTTCCTAGGTGGCAAGCGCGCGTGAAAAATGCCGAGAATTTAGGCGAGAAAATCAGACAATCAGGTCTAGGTCTTTTCTCGGTCTAGTATCAAACTTTCCTAGGTAAAGGGGGTACATACCGGTCTTACTGAAGGATAGCGCTCGCGCGGAGCAAGATGAAGCTGTAGAGGTCTCTGCGTCAGCTGTGAACGATTGAAAGGAAAGAAAACATTTGTTGTAAATCAGTAACTTTGTTGTAAACCAGTAACGAGCTTCCCAGCGTTACCACATCCAAACTAAAGACGTGCAAAAAAGTGAAATCTCATAAAACTGCCGGTGTTTAATTAGAGACTATTTGTACATACAAACCTGATTAAACGCAGGACTCAGCTCGAAGCAGTTGCTGAACAAACTGACACGCGCCAGGATATAGAGACCCAGTCGAGCACGTGACATGGCGACAACCAATCGGCGTACGTCCCTCAGGTGACCTACAGTGCGCGTGCGCACTAGTGACAGAATGATGTAATCGTTCTGTTGCCCCTGGTAGCGATCTACGGTGGTTACCTGCCGAGACGAATTTAAGGCATTCAACAACAAGGCTGTTCCATTTTATATCCGTTACCACCCTCACCACTATCGAAGAACCTCGAAATTCTACAGGGCGTTTCTTTTCATCCTAGAGGCACGTGTCAACCCTTCACAGCGAAACGCGTTCACCTCTCTAGCTGTTTGCTTATAAAGCCATAAGCATTAGCCATAAGCATTAGCCATAAGCATTAGCCATAAGCATTAGCCATAAGCATTAGCCATAAGCATTAGCCATAAGCATTAGCCATAAGCATTAGCCATAAGCATTAGCCATAAGCATTAGCCATAAGCATTAGCCATAAGCATTAGCCATAAGCATTAGCCATAAGCATTAGCCATAAGCATTAGCCATAAGCATTAGCCATAAGCATTAGCCATAAGCATCTTCGAAATATACATAGTCTGCGTACCAAGAGTTCCCGTTTATCCAGGGAAAAGAATTCCAGAGAAACAGAAGAAAGCGGCGAAACTTTCAACGTACGAGTTATTGGACACGCGAAAATTGGGCGAGCAAACAATGGTCGGAAGGGGAGGGTGAGGGTAAAATAAACATGACTACCTACCTTGCTTGGCCGTCCTATTAGCGGATTATTGCCACAGCGCTGATTAATGACGTCTCGTATGAGATGCTTCTGGCCATTATAGGTACTCAGGATCGCGACACACTCGGCAGGGATGCCAACTAACCGCATGTACATGAAGATAGCCACCGCATACTCGGCCTCGGCAAGATTCTAGAGGCGAATGTCAATATTATAAGTGAAAAAGAACACTAACCATACACACATCGGCATCAGTCTGGCCTAGGCGGAACGCTAGCACAGTCTATTACCCGTGCAGTTCGGCAACCAGCATGGCATAGCCGGGAATTGCTTCAATAAACTGGACCCTCATCTTGTCATACATATAAAAAGGCAAGTTACAGTCGAATTCGATGTGTCGTGATTATCCAAAGTCTAGAATCTTTCACTCTGCAGGGGGGCCGGGGGGGGGGATACAGAGAAAAGAAGTCAAAGCGAAATAACCCACAAAGGATATTCTCAGCTTTAAATATTGATTGACAGCGCAGAAACGCCAAAATCAAAGCACTTATTCTAGACTTTCAATCATCGCGAATTTGGCTGAAACGAAAATTTTCGATAAATTTAAAAAATATATATATATATAGACTCTGCACTACATCTATATAAATATACAGACGTTTCAAAGCTACTACTCCTCGGTTTAAAAATAGCAAAGTTTCGTCCCAAGGTTATCATCATGTAAAGTACGGAGAACTTGCCTGATAGAAGAAAGGATTGGGCTCGGACTCTCCGACGCCATTGAAGTCTTGAACGTCAATCAACTGGTAGTCGAAATGGAAGCCCGGGTTCTCCACCGTGTATTCCGGCCACGTGACCACGTGTGGAAGATTACCTAGAGTCTTGTACCGCCAGTTGTACAGATTACACAAGCTACGGAGAGAAAAGAAACATGTTACAACTCTCTTCAAATTGCCTTAGTCGATGTAGTTGATGGTGGTGGTGATGATTAATGAGCAGGGTGTCATAGTGATGATGATTGAGATGATGACCTACCTTGGTCTTGCACGTCCCTGCGCGTCTAGTTGTACTGTTGGCACACCCAGTCGAACAAATCGTGTAAACAAAGACTGCTCCATGTTCGAGAACTTCTGGAACGCCATGTTCTTGATAACTGGTGGAAGCTGAAGAGCAGTTGATGTATTAATTAATCACCTCTAGTGACGCATTTCACTGGCCCATTTTATCAACGGAACAAACCATCATCACCATGAATCTCACGATTAACATCAACATTCTTCACTGACACCGCCATCAACATTAGAGTAGATTTCGTATGACAGTGTCCGCGCCCTGACGGTAGTGCGCCGTGCCGTATCACGTGATGTGGTTGCTCCGTGCGGTGACCGTACCGTGTTGCGTACCTTATCACGTTTGTACATTTGTACATACCGTCACGACCACCATCAAAATTGCAGTAACATATAATGAGATCACGCAATTCAACATTTAGGTCAATAATTGTACCTGGTTATGATCACCAATAAGAATTACTCGTTTGAGCCGATTGTAACCGTCTTCTGGATTCTGAAACAGTAAAGCGATATCCTCAAGAAATGTCATTATACAGCTGTGGGCGCATAACACACTCCATAAGGTGATCCAATGTCCCAGCTTGATTCACTCTCAGTAACATGTTGTTAAGTTAAGAAAGGCGACAAGCCGAGGTTAATATTTGCACATCAACTGTAATGGGATCAGACCATTAGTTTTACGGTCACGCCCCAGGCCTAATGTGCAGTATAAACGTAAAGCAGTATAAAGAGGATCTTGAACTTTAAACAACTCAAGAGTTCGGAAGATATTGATGAACTTTAATGCTTACAGCTATTTCAATAAAGGTTTGGGTTTCCTGTGTACAGCTATTTCAATAAAGGTTGTCGGCCTTGTGAGCGCCCAGACCGAGAGGCATTATGGGTAGAAACAAAACGTGCTATTTTGATGATACCTCACTGGTCTGGCTGGTAAATGCTACAAAACAGAGCTTTGTTTAAAGCTAGTACTGTCCAGTAGTTAGCTAGTAACTCTCGTAATCAAAGAGTGAGCAGATGTAAGACCAACTGTGCAGTCTGGGCGCGTACGGCTTCCATGAAATAGCTGTAGTGCAAACTCACCTGAAGAAGTAGAGGGATAAACGTCTCGATCTCCAAAATCTGCGCAGACTCCTCCATAAGCACGTTATCGTACTACACAATAAAGAAGGCAAAGGTACGTGAGATTTTAAAACTCACCAGCGGGTGGTCTATCTGAGTATTATTCCTAGTGATCAATATGAAACTTCTTCCAATAATAGCTATACAATGTCATTTAAATAGGTTATGAGAATTTCTCAATGTAGTACAGATGACCTGATCGAGCACCACACCCTTTGAAGTGATCAGTAAAGAACTTCTTCCTACAATATGTATTCAGTGTCAAGTAAGCAGGTAATGAGAATTCAGATATTTATCAACGCACGAGGGTTCCAGTTCTGGACTACACACCCCTACAAGTGATCAATATTTTACGTTTTTATCAAGCAATCAGGTTAAGAGAATTGGAGATATCATTAAGGCAGAGACAATAATTTAATCTATCACCCAATGTGTCTATATACCAGACAGGGAAAGTCTTATAGCCATGGGGATAATTACTGGCAAGGTCTTGTTGATAAAAGGGATATCAGGCCGTACCTTGAAGCTGTACTCCACAAGATCTCGTCTCTTGAGTGCAGCGTGTGTACAGGTCATGGCGATGATCTTTGCCTCCTTGACCAGTAGGTAGTTTGTACGATCACGACCTGCAAAACCCCAGTTGTAGGTAAGTAAGTTGAGTTGGACGAAAAAGTAGACGAAAAATAGGGTAGATTTCCTATGACTCTGAAAAGTGCTGTGACACGGCGCGGCACTGTCGAGGTGGTGGTACGGAACCTGGCCTGTTGTAGATACCGAATGAAATCGCGTAGTCACGGTACGGTCACGGCGCGGTACAACTTTGTCGCGGAACTTTTCACATAAGATGCAGCAGGATATGTGACTAATGTTTTCCGATATATTACGAAACGGACTGCTCAGTTAGACTGTCGCTTACCACTTCGTAGTAGCTCAAAAGCCCTGAACTCTTCGAGCTGCTGGAATATTTTCTTTACGTAGCGATAGCAGCCCTAAGGTAAAAAAATAAGTTAGACATTAATGAGATTACTATTATTTGATGATATTGATATTTATCATTGAAGGCATTGATGATGATGATGATGACGACGCTGTTGATGTGATGACGACAACAGCAGCGATGTTGATAATGATGACGGAGAGAGCACAGTGGTGACGATGGCGAAGACAATGGCAGTAAGAATAATGGACGCCTTAATGTTCATGGATGCCTTTACCTCTGTAATTTCCATGTCTTCTTCCCACGAGCGTCCCTTGAACACAGGCTGTAGAGATGACAAAGTTAGACTAGGCCTTTCACGCTATGATACTTGAAAATGCTCTTGGTACCATAATAAAGCGGCGACTATACACTACCCCAAAGACTTTAATAATACTGTAAAATTATCACTATTTATTTTATCATGAGTCGAATTAAAGATTATTATTATTACACACCTGTGGTGCGGTCGCAAAGAACTTGTGAAAGGGAAACAATTCCGAAATAGCCGACACTTCACCCTTCTGAAATGGAAGAAAAACATGTCAACGCAAGTACGTTACTCACTGGCTAAATCACAGACAAACCTGAAAAAACAAACATAGAAAACGTTTACGCTATAAACTTGATCGCAAATGGTAGCAGAGTAACGACAAGTAATCCAAGACTGACTAGTTTTATTCTAGTTTTAGAAAGCATGACCTACCCTGCCCTTTAGTTTACTCATGTACTCCTCCCATCGACTCACGACCTTAGAAAAACGACAAATTTTAAATTAGACGCAACTCAGTATTAAACAAAATGGTCAATAAAGTTTCATATTATGGATATTCTGTGCCTGTGGTTTTACCTGATACAAGTAGAAGTAGCCAGCGGTTTCACAAGTGTATGATACATCACCATGGACACTAAGACTCTCCTTTCAAATCAAACATTTATTGTTATGTTACATTATGTTCCTGATTTAGGGTGTTGTGTAGATTTGAGTAGGGAAAAGGGTTGTTCTCGTTACCTGAAATCTCTGCACCTCCTTGAGAAGCTCGAGACGTTTCGACAACACGTAATTCACTCGTCCATACCTAAGAGCAAAGGAAAGAGAGTTGACCAACTTGCCGACTGTCAAAATGAACACCCTTCCGTCTTTGACAACTTTTGACGCCTTTTTTTATGGGAGGGGATGTTTGTCAATTTTACGAATTTCAGGCTACTCCCTCCCGCCCCTTTCGTGTTCGCCCAACCCCCAAACTATTCTTTGCAATCTCTATTGTAGCAACAACACTTAATTTGTACCTCATGTCGAGCAAAGCATTGTACTGCATAATACGTAAACCTCAAAGGAACCTTTACTGAAATAGGTGCATGACATGTTTGCAGTAACAGTAGACATTAACAACCCTTAGATGTTAACGGCTGTTCCATGAACTGCAATTAATCT
This sequence comes from Scolanthus callimorphus, assembly GCA_033964015.1. Lineage (NCBI taxonomy): Eukaryota > Metazoa > Cnidaria > Anthozoa > Actiniaria > Edwardsiidae > Scolanthus > Scolanthus callimorphus. The sequence goes on along the minus strand of CM066915.1, from coordinate 30,423,489 downwards.
AGGAGGATTGTATCGGCAGACGTGAAATCTTAACCACAGACTTCCTTCTTAGTCCTCCAGCAGAGAAACCAATAAACGTTTATTCCATTCATGCTTCTATTTGCTGGCCATTTTCTAACCTGCTGAAATCCTTCTCGGTCTCGAGCGCCTCTTCGCCGTGTCCGAGACGGAGCAAGTGACGCTCATCAATATCCAGCGCCATGATCTTCTCGAACAGCTGATTCAAGGCCTGGAATGAACAGATCATGCAATTATCATCACGCAATCCATTCTCGTAACGCAATCCACTCTTGTAACGCAATATATTATGAAACGATGTGGATTATTGTCACGAAATCCACCATTGTTACATCGAATCATCCAATCTCTGCAAATTAAAACTATTACTCTCTACAAAATAACGATTGTCATGCGACCACAAGAAGCTAATTATCCTTATGCAAAAGATTGATGACATCAATGTCAATTTTTAAAATTTTGACTTAAAATTTCATTGTTAGCAAGTAGTCGTCATACAATCACGAATCTAGTCATTGTAAAAACCCATCCATACCACGCAATCTCTCGTTCAAACCTCATTCACTGCCTTTGTATTTATCATTGGAATTATGACTGCCATGTTAAATAACTTACCTGGTTAGAATGCGTGACAAGAAGAGTTCTCTGCTCTGGAAAGTTGTGGTACAGATTTGAGATGATCTGTACAGCCACGTCTGTTTTACCTGTACCCGGCGGACCTACAACCTGTAAGAACAATACAGTCAGTATTGACCGGCGTGACCTATAGAAGACTAGAGATACAAGGTATGGGCTTCTTTCCGTATCCTAGGAATTTTTTCCTCACCATTGTCAGCCCAGGTTGCATGCCGGCTCTGATCGCTTCCACTTGAGTGGGTGTGAACGGAACGGCGTTTCTGCAAAAATGGAAAAAAAACATGAGAAAACGGACACAAAACACAACTGAATATGATAGTCTTTTAGTATCCACCAAATCAATGGATATTCACATCCGCGCGCTCTGATTGGCTCCTGGAACTAGCCATATCCGAGGATATTCACTGTTTTGCGATGCGCGCGAGCTTCGGCGTCAATCGCAGACGTTTCTCGGCAATATTGACAATAATTTAATATTTTATCACCTTAGGGTCGATGGATAGTGGAAGGATATACACCTGTTTCAATTAACGTTGCTCGTAAAACCAGTGTATCATGAACCATTCTTCACGAGTCGCAATGATAATTATTGCCGCAGCCAGTACATGTCAAGTTCATGTCTCAAAGCAGTAAATGAATTACCATTGGTTGGTTTTAGTTTGGTTTGGTTTGCAAAATTTGAGGAAAATACGAGAAATAGTCGTCTTCATTATGATGTATTGTTCATGCTTTTACGTTTTACGTGGCAACGTTAATTTAAATAGATGTATCTGTAGTTGTATATTGTTATACTCTATTTGAGCAAAAACGTACTTCTTGGGTTGATTGAAGGGGTAAGGCCCTCTGTTTGGGATGACGAATGGCTCAACTAGTATTTCCTCTTTCGCGGAACTCGCCTCGTCTTCATCTAGCTTCCTCTTCTTTTTGGAACTTGATTCTGGGAAAGTAATTCTTAGAAGAATAGGGCATTAGTTAGAAAACAGATGCAACCGCTATCAATAAAGGCAACACCTGTAAACAAATATGCATGAATGGTCAAATGTACCAGTCAATACATGGAATGAAATAACTTTTAGTTTTCACTGCTGGTAGGAAAATATGCAGGTTCGCCTTTCCTTTATAAAGAGAAAGAGACGGAGAGGCAATGCACAAGTATTGTAGGCAATGTAAGCAAATCAGTGTTTAATAGCCATATTCTGTTGATTTAGTTACCTGAACGGCGGTACTTGTTGTTCGCTGACGTCGGTTGTACACTGAAGTGCAAAAGGACATTCAGCATTGATTAGTTTGTGGGTCACGTTTCCTTATCCTCTTGTCAAAAGAGGGAAATTAGTCTTACCTTGATGTTATACTTGGGAAAGCTGTCCTGGAGATGCTTGAAGTTCAGGAATGTATCATTGAAATTTAATGTCCTGATAGTATTTGGCATTCTGGAAAGACAATAAATATCGTATAAAATGGCACGCGACCAGGCACAACTCTGCAAAATTCCCAAAGACTCAAAATACCCAAAATACAACATCAGCAAGAATTTTCATAAAAACGCAATAAACAAGCGTTCCTTTCCGCCATGTTGTTATTTCTTTCAAATTTAAGGTTTGCAAGTTTATGTCCGCCCATTTTTCTGATATCTCCGACCAATTTGCAAATATGTCCGACCAGAGTGGGAGTTTGATCGGACATTGTCAGGTCAAGCGAAAAAATTATTTCCAGCTCTGTACACTATGTTGTGAGTGAATTTCCTCTTACCTGGAATAATGGGCGGCCCCTGGGTCATCATAGCCAAGGAAGATATCATGAAGCCACTCGGGAACGATGCACTCTGCGTTCATCAAGTCCCGGATGGTCTCCAGCACAGCCTGTAGATCACATTAATCAGGAATGATCCCAATCAGCAGCATCAAAGTGGTCTTTCGAGAGCCGGATAACAAGAGAAAACGAAATGAAAATGTACCCATTTGTTCGCGCTAATGACCGAGTCGAAGAGAAGTAATCATTAAACAAATGTCCAATGTGCATCCAACCACAGAACTCCAATAAACAATGTTAGCATGAGTGGTAATCAGCAGCAAAGTGGTCCTTCGAGAGCCGGATAACAAGAGAAAACAAGATGGAAATGTCCCCATTTGTACGCGCTAATGACCGAGTCGAAGAGAAGTCATCATTGAACAAATGTCCAATGTGTATCCAACCACATACTTCCAATAAACTATGTTAGCATCAGTGGTAATCAGCAGCCTCAAAGTGGTCCTTCGAGAGCCGGATAACAACAGAAAACGTCTTGCAACATACTTTAAAGTTGTTTTCCTTGGGTTTCCTTCTCATCAGAATGTTAAATGTCTCGTAAGTGTCCTGAAAAACAATGGAATACACATCATAAGTAATAAGTACAGCACTGCCTTCATTTAGCAGAACAATACAGTGCGTACCTCTGAACCCTGCACTGTTGCCGCCATATCCTGCTGGTACTGATTAGTATCAAGCCAAACTCGGAATGTGCGGTTGTCGGTTTTAAACTCAGGCTTGGGATCCGGACCTAGAATAAGAAAGAGATCTGGTTGTTTATCACGACATCTCACAAGCCTATGGGACGACAACGGCCGAAACAATATGCATGATTACATAGCACAATACATGCACCTTTAGATTCATATGTCTATACCATTTCAACCGTTTTCATCTGAACTAGGACGACGAGCTGCTACGTTTCATGCGCTGGTGAGAACGGAACATGGATGGCGATTTTGCCACCCAATTCAGATCATGTGTTGATTCCTTTAAGTGGATACTTTTGTTAGTTCTGCACATACACTCGTGCACTCCGTCGAGCGAGAAAAATTGGACAATTGTAACCACCCAAAAGAATCATCACCTGACCTGAATTGGGTGGAGACAAGATGTAAACACCGTTAGCCGATTTGGTCTATTGACGGTAATTGACTGTTACCGAAGTAAAAATGCAAAGAAAAATTCTAAACGAGTGTTGATTATCTGTAGTAAATAAGGTTTAGTAGTTCGCCGTCACCGTCATCAGATTCACAACAAACATGCAGGTGTACCTTCTTCAATAACTTTCCCGGTTTCGTCCAACATGCCCTCGATTTCAGCACCTCGAACATACTCCAACCCATACTGCAAAGACAAATAAACTCTTGGTCAGTTAATAATAATAATAACAATGTTTTGGGAGCACCCCGTAAAGTCTCGGTGCTCTTAACAAAGATAACTTTAAATCAAGGTTGCTAAAAATAAATGTAAAAATCATTGTGAGAAAGGTTATTTCTTCAGTCTGCACTTGAAAGTTGGATAAAGATGGGCTTGTTCAGGGGCAAGAAGTTCCAAAGTTTAGGGGCGCAGGCTGAGACTGCCCTATCGCCAGTTATTCAAAAGCACGATTCTACTCCTCGATTCCATTTTCTGCACTACATACCTGTCCCCTGAAGGGTTTGGTTCGATCGTACTTGTACCGTGGAGTTGTTTGTACGGGTCTTACGGTCAGCAAGAAGACGATATCGTGCTTTCGTAACGCTGAGGAACAAAAGGGAAAATAATAAACATGTCAATTTAGCTCACTCTGTCAGGGCCCGACATTGTGACCGGCGACTAGATTTTGGTTTAGGCGAGCAAATATTTCAACCTAGTCAGGCCCGTAGCCAGAAAAAAATCGTTGCCGAGGCAGAGTGAGGTTAAGGCTAGTTTAAAATTTATTTTAAATTTGGCTCTGGTTCTTTCAGTTAAAAAACATGGAAATTTTGAATTTTTTACCGAGGCGAGTGCCTCGCTCGCCTCATGCTGGCTACGGGCCTGCTTAATACCATTCCAGTCTTGTAGGTTTCCAAAAAGTGCCGATAAACGCACAGAACCAACGACATGTGCAAGTGTGTAGCTACAAATCCAAGAGCTTTCATGGTGATAAGCACTTTTATAGAATAAATTCGGGAGAAAAAGATGGGGAACATTACTATTGTGGCGACCAAACTTCACTATTTGGCGACTAAAATTTTTTGTTTAGTCGCCAATGGCACTTCTCTAAAAACTTTAATTTCGAGCCCTGTTTTGCTGCCACATAAATAAACTCTATTTCGCATTTTTTTCTTTGTAGATCTTACCCTCCCATTCTGTCTTGATTTCTCCTCTCATGTTCAGGTTTATCATCACGTCTGCACGGACCCGCGAAGGACGGTTTTCACCAATATCAGGCTTAGATACCTTAGTTAGGTAAATAACAAGACAACGTTAGGCAAGAAAACGGTACTAACTCGGCACTGAAAAAAAGACTGTGATACTATCAAGAGGAGCGTATCAAATCACTAACATCAACTTCGTCATAATGATCATCCTCATTATATTAAACACTTCCATCATCAGTATCATCACTCTAATAATCATCGTTATCATGATTAAAAATACCATCACCATCAAGTCATCATCCGCCATCGTCAAGAGACGATGTCGGGTGCCATCAACATGTATTATCATAAACATCATCATCTTCATCATCATTTTGCTCCTGAGAGTAATTTTACAACATATCTAAGCTACTACATACCTCCACTACACTAAAATTTTCGATTCTCTGTAAATTTAGAAAAAAAGATCAGTGTCAAAACGTGTGATACAAAGAATGGCTAGTGTAAATAAGGATGGAAAAAAACTCCACAAAAAACTCGCCATCCATTTGCCATAGCAATGAACCGCATTACGGAATCCAAAGTCTCGATAGAGCAACTGTCAGAACGTAGTAATACCAATCACAAAGTGATTACAAAAGTTCTGAATAAAACCTTATGACTATCATACGAAAACTGCACTAAACACGCAATTTGCTAGCCTGAAATAATTGTAACTGATTTGAATATCTGAGGTCTTACCGATCCCATTCTAGCCCAGCCACCAAATTCTGAGCCTCCTGATTCATTTTGCCTGTTGAATAAAAGAATATACAGATCGGACGCGAATATTTTATAGTCTTGCCTGTGAAATGAAACAATAAGTTGAATGCAAGGTATTCGGTTATGTGACTATGGTTATGAAAAAGAAGGGAGAGGAGAAGCTGCAGTAATAAGTGACAGAAGAGTAATTTAAGTACCATGGCTTCATTCTGGCGACCACATCTTCTATATCTTGTCTTATTTCATCTAAAAAAATAAAAAACACAATTAAACAGGTCAGAAGAGGTTTGGCCAAAGCCTAGGTCCTCCTGTGAAGGCAAATGCAAAGCCTCGATAGAGTGGTACTGACGTTTGACCATTGCCTGTTGCCCAGAGTTCCTCGGCTCAATTGCTGCGGGGACGCTCTGGAGACATCCGAAGATGGCGATTTTTTTATTTACGCCCACTTCATGGCACTTTTTTCAGGCAAGTTATTGAGAAAAAAGGAAAAAGTATTCATGGTGGTGCGAACCCTCAAACCTGTGCAAATTACCTATTCATAACCCAACATCTTACACATGAGATATGAGAGAGTTCGCAGGTCAACATGCTTCTTTTAATTCACTCATAGAACGAGAATATGTTAATCATAATGAATATTTATACTAGCTAGCCGCCATCTTGAAGTGGGCGTAAAAAATAAATTCGCCCGGAGATGTCCGGCTCTCGAGAGGGCCGTCACTGATTGGCTGCTTTTAAACGTTGGGGCATGCGCAGAAAGTTGTTTCTCTCAACCGCTCTGTATCAAGTCTGTATCTCGCGCATGCGTCAATCGCTGTCACCAGTACCTCTCCCGCGAGGTGACGAGCCAGGGAGCTCTGGGTACGAGAATGACGTTTGATGGAAAAAGATGCAACAGAGACAAAAACGACTGACTCACATGTTGACTCTAGTCTGAACAAGTTCAGGTTCCTGAGAAGGTAGTCGTGTAGTGTTAGAAATTGGAGGTTTAGCTTGGGAAGAGCAAGGCAGTCTGTAAAGGAAGTGCATGATAGTTTAGTGTCAATAACTAACGACACAAAAACAAAATGATAATGAAAATAACTCAAAAATAATGCATTATACCTTCGCCAGAATAAAATTCGGTTGGTACGATGTTTTCATCCCACAGAATCTGTAAAAGCCAAACATAACAATTAACCTGAATTACGCTGGGGGGTCCTTGCCAGAGGGTTTATTACGTCCTCATTGGTTCTCTAACCTCCCCCCGAAATTGGGTAGACCAAGACGTGCCGGGAAGGAGGAAAGCAAGATGGAAGGAAAGATGTGAAACATAGTAGAACAAAGTTCAATTCATAATAGAGCAGATTTCAGATCACCATCGTTAGAGTAAAAGAGTAATTACAACTTGCTGTTGAATGGTTTCCAGCCCAGCCAATCAGGAGCCAAACCAATTCAGGATTACTTAGTAGTCACACAGTTGCTCTCGTTTTTGTTTGGCTAGTAATTCCTTCTTGTAATTAGTTCGCAATTTGATTGGTTGATAGAAAAAACATCCAATGAGAAAGCAAACCAATCGCAAACGCAATTAAATCACAACAGTCATCTGAAATCCGTTTTATTCGATCACGACCCCAACAGATAGACGCCTAGCCATCCCTGCTTTCATTTACACTTTGTGCTAAGAAGCAATAAAGAAGTCATCAAGCCATACCTGTTCCGTAGGATAAAGGGGCATATCGTTGATGGCATCGATCTGTGACAGTCTCTTCTCGTGTCGGGACACCTGAAACGAGAGGAAACAATCTGGGTTACTTAAATTCCTAAGTTATTCATACGTTCTGTGACTAATGGGTGAACCCTATATCGATAACGTGCTGTGTTTATAACTACGATAAAGACACTCGTGCTTAATACATGAGTATCTATATCGCAGCTATAGACATTGTACCCCGAAACTAGTTTAAGCGCATAGGGGTGTACAAGGATGGACAATTGCCAACCCGGGATCGCAACTAGTGCTAGTGTGCCCTTCTGGATCCGATTTCGTAAACACTGGTCACCAAATCCGTAACCCTTATCCATGTGGAATGCTTATTCTGTATCTGCGCATGCTTGACATTCTACGTCACACTGAAAATCTATTGATTTTTAAGACTTGATTAAAGAAGAGATTTATAGAACTCGCATGTCGTGTTTATATCACCCGAAAAAACACTCCAGCTCGTTCATACACCAAAGAGGTTTGGAGGTTGAGCCTAAAAAGTTGATTAGAAAATAACACCTATGTTGTATTGTGAATGTGCGCATTCTGATTGGTCAAAAAGCGTGTTTGTAAGAGACCTGAGAAACACGATTGTCACGCAACGCTGTCGCGCGTGTGTATGTTATTTTCCAAAAGCAATAAAAATACTTTCTGCGTGCTCTCTGGTTTCTTACAAACACTCGGGGAATGTTGGTCGAACTGATAAAACTTGAAAGACACTCGCCTTCAAGTTTTGATCAGTTCTCCCAACATCCCCCTCGTGTTTGTAAGAAAGCAGAGAGCACGCGGAAAGTACTTTTATTGCTTAATTATAAAATGGCCTGCTTATATTTGCGATGTTCAGTTTACTGGAAGGAAATCTTTTAACTAGTTTTCGAAACCAAATGACTTCTTGCTCTCAAAAACTCTCGCTGGACCAAGGAACGTTTCGTTTTGACAATCTCCAGTAGAAGAAGGATCAGCAGAAGGAGTCAGTAAAAGAGAAAATACGTTTATTATATTTTATCTTTTTTTATTTATATATTTTTTCTTTGCTATTTATTTTTATTTTATGTTATTGTACACCTATATTGTCTTTTTTTACACCACAGGGAGACCATGCATAGCCAGGGTTATTGTACACCTATATTGCTTTTTTTTACACCACAGGGAGACCATGCATAGCCAGGGCCAAACAACGGCGAAATGCACATCACGCTCAATACTGCTTTATTGCGGCATGGGGTGGGGGTATTTCCTAGTCATTGCTCAACACCCCAACACCATCAACAACCCGTAAATTTAAATGCATAGATAATATAACTGTGTGCAAGAAAATGACGTCTGTTATATTTCGTTCCCGTCCTTTCTGGTTGCTTTAATTTGTTTATCTCTTCTTGTAAGTTTTATGAATATAAATAAAAGTCGTAGGTCTCATCGGGTGTCTGTTCTCTCCATGTGCTCTTTGCATTTAGTCTGACACAAGATAATTCGTGATCACAACAGCTCGGAAAGAAGAAGGACCTTATAAGATCAGAGCGCGGTTGTCACAGTCTCAAGTGCGGCATTTCTGTGAGAATGAGTATGTTCAATGCCTCTATTTTCCCGATTCTCTACGTGTTGCGCATTCTTGCAAGGAAACATAGGGCTTAATGCACGACGAAAATTATCGATAAATGTGAAATAAATTAGTGGACTTAAGGCACTGTTCACATATAGAAGGGATAGCAAGGAAAACGAATACGGGTTGCTGTGATGACAATTCACCTCAAATAAAAAAGATGGGTTTTCAACAATCAATATCGCAAGTGAATACATTACATTGGTGGTATAAAGAGGAGTATAACAAATCGTGTAAAGTAATAATGAAACCAGAACCATTCGCACCGCAGATTTGAACACCTTCGATCTTTTTTGCTGCTGTTCAGCAGAAAGGTTCAGGGCTGCCAGAGATTTCCTCAGATTTTTGATAATTTTCACATTCATGGCTATTATGGTGATCACAAGGGCAATGAACAGAGCGCTGTGGAAGGCAAAATAGATGAGAGGACCTTTCTCCATGAAATTAATAGAACAGAAAAATACTCCATTTCCGTGCCTTAAAACAGAAACGTGCATAGTAAATGGAGAGTTCACAGCACATGGCACGATCAAAGAAACTATTAGCAACGATGCTGTTTTTCTTAGTGTAAAGACTCTTGCATCGAGAGGGCGAGAGACGGCTTTGTATTTTTCCACTGAAATTATCACCAACGTCAACAGAGACACCCATGACGCACAATTTGTGGCAAACCAGTAAATTTTACACGCACTAATCCCAAGCATAGAGTCTTCAAGCGCCCAGGAGTACGACTGCCGCCACACCCCTTGAATGATATAGCCAGGATCAACAGCAAGTTTGAGTAAATCCGCCAAAGACATATTTGCAATAAAAATGTTCATGTTGGAAGTCGAGACTTTCTTTTTCCAAACCAAGAATATCACCAAAGCGTTCCACACCACACCCAATATCACAACAATCATTACGGCGGCGATCTTCGCGACTCGCTCAACCTCACTATCAGGCATACACTTGGTATTGCTTTGAGATCTGTTGGCAAGACGCTCAGAACAATTTTGAAAACTATCATTTGAAACCATTTTGCAATGGGAATTATGCTAACAGAATATAGCTTTTGCGACTGAACAGGAATTCCTTTTCTTTTTCCACGGGAAAAACATAACAAACTACATAGATGGCGTTCAGATGGGAAGTATAAGGTTGATTTGGTCGGTGGAATTATGCAGATTGGTTTTTGCAGGGGACTCGAAGAAATAATTTGATACAGAAAATTGATTTGCGAACAGCAGGGAATTTGTAAAGGCAGTGACATATTTTACATCAGTCGTTTCAAGGGGGAAAAAATAGAGTATATAATGAATCTCGGTCATTCTGTTCCACTGTAGTTCTTATCCGTTTCGTCTAGGGCTCAGGACCCCACATACTGCTTCTTGTTCCTTTGTCTAATGGAGCTCTGATGTGTTCGCCAGCTGGTCATAATATCTTCACTTTAATTGTAATTGTAATTATTGTAACAGATTGTAGGACCCTCACTTTTTCGCATAATCAAAAAAACAAATGCCCTCTTGTGTATCGTTGTCAATATGGTGACTGACAAAGTGCTTTTCAGTTTCTTGGCAATGTTATACAACTATTCCCAAAGGGGAGATGAATAGTCAGGGGCTTTAGAGGAGGTATATATCCTGCATGTACATTTATACAGATGTGACCACCCCCCCCCCCCCCCCCTCCCCTTCTCAAATCCTGACTACGTCCCTGATAGTGGTGGATATATCAGAGGTCGAGGTATATATCCTGCCACTGTTTATAGACCCTTAGGGGAATAGTTGTTTTAGTATTCACAAATCAGTTGGATAAAATATGATATTATTGCAGAAACATATAAGTGAGTTATATGTTTCTGATTATTGTCAATATTGTCTAGAAACGTCAGCGATTGACACCGAAGCTCGCACGCGATGCAAAACAGTGAACATTTCGCACTTATTCAGTATATACCAGCTCAGCAACCTCCTAAGAACGAGTAATTTGATTGGTTTTGAATCTCGGAATCTGATACTTTTTTGGGACTTCGTGTCCGCTAGTTTGCCCCTCATCTGTCAGTGTCTATTTTAGTATCTCATGTGTTTTATGTTAGTAACTTTTTATATGTGTACAGATGAAATCTTCAAATAAATAAAACTAAATAAATAAATAAAAGATACATTTTTTACCACAGAAACAGCAGATATTGTGTTGGCAACCAAATTTGATGTTGGAGTACATGTTAATGGCGATTTTTATTAAAACAAGCGGAAGAAAAGGCAGTCAACAGAACTAAAGAAGTAACAAATTAGATTTCGTTGTCTAGAAACTGCAATCTTGGACAAATTAACTTGGCTACTCTGTTTCCTTCATGCTTTGTTTTCAATCACGCACGCTATTTCCCACGCGCGCGCTTCCTTTTCCCCCTCCCAATGTTGGGAATTGCGGGTATACTTGCTGGCCATCTCAACACAACATTGGGGAGGGGAAGCGGCGAAAAGTAGCCAACTAATTTGTCCAAGATTATCTTGGACAAATTAACTTGGCTACTCTGTTTCCTTCATGCTTTGTTTTCAATCACGCACGCTATTTCCCACGCGCGCGCTTCCTTTTCCCCCTCCCAATGTTGGGAATTGCGGGTATACTTGCTGGCCATCTCAACACAACATTGGGGAGGGGAAGCGGCGAAAAGTAGCCAACTAATTTGTCCAAGATTGTGGCCTCTGAATAATTTAAGTCTCACAAATCGTCTGAGCGTTGTTTGTGAAAAACACGCTTGCACTAAAACCCGAGTTGAGAAACTTTAGCTGGCAGGATATGAATGAAAATTTTATTTAGGCATGCCTTTTCTTTTGATTTTGTTAATTTGACAAAAAATAAATACACAAAATTTTTGTTTTCGTGGTGTATTTCCTTTTGATGATTCCCGCATATATTATGTAACTACTATATACTACTATAGAGATTATATTATAATTTCCATATACACTATTATTAACTAGTCTGATGATGGCATAGGTTTGGCCGAAATATAACTGTTTGTAGACTTTTTAGATCTTTTCCACCGTGGCGCGCTAGTAATAAATCAAATGAATTCAAGAAATCAAGTGAAATAAATTTCAAGATTTCAACAATCCTTTGGTCGCCAGTAGAATGTTTAGGTCCTAAATTGTTCCAGATGTTCTATAATATACAATAAACCAGAAGCTGTTTAGAGAGCTTGGATAACAATTAGTTGTCAGCGCTTTGAAAAACGAAAAAATGTTAGCATTGCTTCAGCTTGCCTACTGCGATAATGAACCATTTAATAGCACCATCTGTTGCCCTTCACCCGCTCGCGATCAATTCAAAATTTCTCCTAATAATATCAGCAATTGTTCAAGCGAACACGTGGTGAGAATTGAGAACTCAATCAATGATCAAGCAAAATTTTCTAGTAATTTCTCCTAATAATATCAGCAATTGTTCAAGCGAACACGTGGTGAGAATTGAGAACTCAATCAATGATCAAGCAAAATTTTCTAGTAATTTTCCTACTTTCGAACTTGGATGTTTACCTGAAGAAAACTTACTACGCCGATCAGTTATGCTTGGTAATTAGATCTCAAGAAAATAGCTGAAATACGTTTTCTATTCCATTCGAGCGAGACCCTCGTCATTCTATAGCTCTCATTGAAAGACAAGAAAATACTTCCGAAAAAAAAATTCTACCTTTTCAATTCTGCTGTTTCAGACTGAGCTGTAGCAACTGGGATTTTGCTGATGAAATTGAAGTGCGAAATGTTTGGCAATGATAGTTTTCAAAATTCCACTTTACATGTCGCCAACCACTCTCCTAACTATACAACCCTATGTACATTTGATACTGAGGCTGAGCGAGTCGGCAAGATCGTATCTCTGCTGACTGTTGTGATATTGGGTGTGGTGTGGAACGCTTTGGTGATATTCTTGGTTTGGAAAAAGAAAGTCTCGACTTCCAACATGAACATTTTTATTGCAAATATGTCTTTGGCGGATTTACTCAATCTTGTTGTTGATCCTGGCTATATCATTCAAGGCGTGTGGCGGCAGTCGTACTCCTGGGCGCTTGAAGACTCTATGCTTGGGATTAGTGCGTGTAAAATTCACACGTTTGCCACACATTGTGCGTCATGGGTGTCTCTGTTGACGCTGGTGATAATTTCAGTGGAAAAATACAAAGCCGTCTCTCGCCCTCTCGATGCAAGAGTCTTTACACTAAGAAAAACTGCATCGTTGCTAATAGTTTCTTGGATCGTGCCATGTGCAGTGAACTCTCCATTAACTGTACATGTTTCTGTTTTAAGGCTCGGAAATGGAGTATTTTTCTGTTCTATGAATTTCATGGAGAAAGGTTTTGCAATCTATTTTGTTTTTTACAGCGCTCTGTTCATTGCCCTTGTGATCACCATAATAGCCATGAATGTGAAAATTATCAAAAAGCTCAGGAAATCTCTGGCAGCCCTGAACCTTTCTGCTGAACAGCAGCAAAAAAGATCGAAGGTGTTCAAATCTGCGGTGCGAATGGTTCTGGTTTCATTATTACTTTACACGATTTGTTATATTCCTTTTTATAACAGCAATGTAATATTTTCACTCAAGATAGTGATTGTTGAAAATCCATCATTATTTGCAGGGAATTGTTATCACAGCAACCCATATTCGTTTTCCTTGCTATACCTTCTATATGTGAACAGTGCCTTAAGTCCACTTATTTATTTCACATTTATCCATAACTTTCGTCGTGCATTACGCCCTATGTTTCCTTGCAAGAATGCACTACACGTAGAGAATGGGGAAAATAGAGAGAATGAACATCCTCATTCCCACAGAAATACTCCACACGAGATTCAAACAACTGCGCTCTGATCTTCCAACATCAAAGGTTCTTGGACGTTTCTTTCTTCTTTCTGTGCTGTTGTCATAAAACATTTATCTTGTGTCAGACTAAATGCAAAGCGGAACAGAATTTCCTACCTCAGAAAGAGCACATGGAGCGAACAGACACCCGGTGAGACGTAAGACGGTACGACTTTAACACGAAGAATCGAACAGAAAAAAGAGAGAACAGAGAGAACAATTTTAATGTTGGGTCGCATACAGTGGCAATCAAGTGGTGGAGTTTGGATACTTTAGAAAAAAACAACACAATAATTTTCGTGTTGGAACTGGCACGCTAGGTACAATGCTTGAGACACTAAAATAAAAAAACATAAAAACTTCCTGTACCGGCAGAAAAATCATGAATATAGGATTCATTCAAAATGTTTCCCATACTAACAAGAGACTGAGCTGGAGGAAAGCAGTAAATGTGTGCAGGTAAGAAAAACGAGGAGGCATCTGAAGAGCTAGTGAAGATTTGAGACGATACGGTACCAGACGATACCACACGACTGACTTGCCTTGCGGTGATTACATGAGACCGGTACGAACTCAGAGCGATCTGAGTTCATACCGGTTTCATGTAATCACCGCCGATCGTGTTTACGTGAGACCGGTACAGACTCGAAAGTCGTTCGTGTCGGGTCAGCAACCGGAATGAACTCGTGCCAGTAAGCACTTTTTTCAGACCGGACATGTTAACGCATACAAAGAAATGTACGAGAGCCGATACGAACTCAGATCGCTCTGAGTTGGTACCGGTCTCATGTAATCACCGCCTAACAGTCAAGCATGTCCAGAAGCTTCATGTGATGCTGGTTAATAGTGAAGCTATTAGCAAGAGCACACTGAGATGGGAAACTAATTCATAGCAGCCCTGGCTTTCTCGCAAGATATGGTATGATATAGCATGCCATATACAAACCCAGGGGGAGACTCCCCATATTTTTTGGGTCGGATGAGGTTGATCGCTGTATCTCTTAGGGGTTAAAATCTTGGGTTTCGGTCTCTTTAAGGGGAGATCTTGGCAATAAGATTAAAAGGGAGATATGTATCTTTTAGGCCCGGGGGGGGGACTCCCAATATTTTAGACGGGGGTGCTCGTCGGGAAAATTGATTTTGACCCTAAGGGATAGCAAAATGGGTGTGGCAAACAGCAAATTTACCCCTAAAAGATAGCAAATTTGGCGTGGCAACCGCCGAATATACCCCTAAAAGATAGCGAATTTGGCAGGTCAAAACAAATAAAAGCGAATTTTAGGCCTTTTAGGGTTTTCAACCAAGTTTCCTTTGTAAATATCGGTTCTGGTGTCAGTACCAATATATTTCTGGGCACTGATTGGTCTGAGACTCCCCTAAGGGATAGGGCTGATTTTAAACACCCCTAAGAGATAGCACGTCTGTCAATTTTATACCCTAAGGGATAGGACGAGCACCCCCGTCTGAAAATATGGGGAGTCCCCCCCCCGGGCTTTTAGGACTCTGGAACAGCGGCAAAACCCAAATGCACATATTTAAAAACCTTGTAAGAAGAGAGAGAGTACTTGATGACAGCACAGTTAATTAGGCAAAATTAAAGGAAGCATCTTAATTAGACAGAGATTTCTTGGATGGGTATCTTTTAGGGTACAAAATTCTTAGAGCCACCCCCTTTTTGGTATCTTTTAGGAGTTAAAAGTCCTGTGAAAAATTCCTGACAATCATCCCAGTCCTCCTGGGCTACAAACGTGTCTTATAGTATGTTGAAGAGTGTTGTGCCATGATGCATGTAATGCAATTTAGTAACACCAACTACAAATTATCTTACCAACATTTCCAACATGAAATCTCTGTTGTCCTCCATTTTATCATCTGTAGGAGCTGGGAGGAGCTTCAGGTAGGCAGCAATTTCATTTAATGTTCTATTTCTGAAGAAAAATAAAAAAAACAGTTAAGTGATTAACAAAAATCAGTTGCATGATTAACAAAAATAAAAGGCAGCCAGAATTTCACTATGTGGTCTTAAATCCTTGTATACTCTATTGCATTCTGTATCATTCTACTTTGTCATATAACTGTATAAATGGGTTTATTTTTTTGGGTTGGCTAAATAAAGCTCCATCAGACCCCCTCATGTTTTTTCCTGAGTACCCCCCTGAGCCTAAGGGTTTGTTAGCTCAAGGTGCTGACATCCTTTTATATCAAGTAAACTCTGATACTCACGAGAGCTGTCCAAAGTGTTGTATTAATGCTTCTCTTGTGTCAATCCCAGCAATGTTGCTCATGGCAAATTCGTTAAGCTCAGGGAAGTATTTAAATACTGCTCGCTAAATAAGAAATAAACAAGAGGATTTATTATTCTGAGATGTATTGTATAATGCAACAGATGCTAACTGCAAATCAGATTTCCTTTCTGAAGGATTTCAAAGTGCTCTAGTTTCAGTTCCTGAAAACTTCCAGCCATGAAACTACAAGACTAAATCAAGTAAGGTTCAAAGCAAATTTCCATGGGAAAAATTGGGACTTCTCAGTGGTGGTAAAATGGTAGCAAGCTTCTTTATTTTCACAATGTTGTTTGTGATTTATAGCTGTCCTGAATTTGCGATTTTCAGGCATTGCAAAATAATTTTCCAGCCAAATTAAAAAAATAAAGACTTGCAATGATCATAGTGTTTGATTGTCAAGAAATTAAAAGTGATAGTTAAAGTGCTACTAATGCTTTTTGAGAGACTTTTTGAGCAAAATCCTCTAATCAAGTAGTGAACTTCTGTGAAAAAAAATTTCGATTCGGTTAAATCCTGAATTTTTTACGAATCATTTCATATTGGAATTTTCCCGCCATCTTTGAAACACTTACCAGTCTCCCTCCACGGATCGTCTTCGCGCGGCCAAGATCAAAGCAATGCCCAAATAAGGACGTTCAAGGTTCAAGTCGTCTTCTCAGTTTACAGCATATTCTTGGCAAGAATCCCTAGTTTTATCGTTCTTTTGCGATGTTGGTATTAGTGGAATGTAGGCCATTTATTGATATGTATTTCTTTGTTGCTTAAATTATTGATCTTTAAAGTTTTTAACGTCAGAACATTGAATGCGAGTCGAGATTTTAGATTTCAGTGACAACGGTTGCCGCCATTACCGTTTGTCACGTATTATTTCCGTCGAATAAAATAGCCTCTATCTGTCAACGAGTATGTCAATAATATCATTGGTGACGTCAAAAGCAACCCCAAGCCGTTCTGGCGGTATATAAGATCGCAAAGAAAGGATAATCAGTCAATGCCTCCTCTAGCCACGCCCACGGGCAGCTCAGCTGAATTGGACACGGAGAAAGCTGAAGTGCTAAACCAACAGTTCAGAGCGAACTTTTCAAGCGAAGAGCTCAACGCTATTCCTCTCATTCGACCTCTCTTTCCATCTATGTCCGACATTTTTGTTACGGAGGCTGGTGTTCACAAGCTCCTCGACAATCTGAAAATTACAAAGGCAGCAGGGCCCGACGAAATCAGCCCAAAAGTCCTTAAAGAAGCTGCCCCTGCCGTCGCTCCCTTTCTCAAGTCCATTTTCCAGAGATCCCTTGACGCAGGCGAACTCCCAAGGGACTGGCGATTAGCCAATGTATGTCCAATCTTTAAAAAAGGGAATAGGTCCGACGCCGGCAATTACCGCCCTGTATCACTAACCAGCGTTGTTTGTAAGATGCTTGAGCACATTGTTTGCTCAAATCTGATGGCCCACATCGACCACTACAAAATTCTTACTGACCGACAACATGCATTTAGGGCGCTACACAGTTGCGTGACACAGTTATGCCATGTGATCAACGACTGGGCGTGTGCTTTGGACAAAGGCTTTCAGACCGACGCGTTCATTCTGGACTTCGCCAAAGCTTTTGACAGTGTTCCCCATGAGCGTCTGAAGTCTAAATTGCGAGGCTACGGAATATCTGGAAAAACCCTCCGCTGGTTAGACGCATTTCTAAGGGATCGCTTTCAAAGGGTGGTTGTGAACGGTGCAAAAAGTGGATGGTCTCGTGTACAATCAGGCGTCCCTCAAGGAACAGTGCTAGGTCCAGTATTGTTCAATATCTTTATTAATGATATAGTAAATGACATCGACTCAGAGATACGCCTATTTGCTGATGATTGCATTTGCTATCGAACTGTGCGCACCAGTGCTGACTGTGAACTCCTGCAGAGGTATATCTCTAGGCTCGGCTCATGGGCTGAACAGTGGTCCATGAAGTTTGAACCTACTAAATGTAAGACCATGAGGATATCCCGTAAGACACGTAACAATATCCCTTTCTTATACCATCTGAAAGGCACGCCCCTCGACTCGGTCACTGAGACTAAGTACCTTGGTCTAACTATAACATCTGATCTAAGGTGGAATCGGCATGTTGCTATAATAACCAAACGTGCCAACCAGGTACTCGGGCTGCTAAGGAGAAATCTGTCATTCTGTCATCGCGACGTGAAAGAGTCTGCGTACAACGGTCTCGTGAGACCTATCCTAGAATACGCCTGTGAAGTGTGGGATCCCTACACGGCTAGTCTATCTGCCGAGGTCGAGAAGGTTCAGAGGAGGGCCGCTAGATTTGTCTGCTCCGATTACACCAACTATTCTGAGGGTGCAGTTGCCGCTCTGATGACATCTCTCAACTGGAGGCCATTGAAGGACCGCCGGAAGCGCTCAAGGCTCTCGCTTTTCAACAAAGGACTTCAAGGCCTGGCTGCTCTGCCCGAAGTAGACACTCTACAACGGCCTCTCCGCCAGTCTCGTCACATGCACTCGCGCTTTTTCAGAAAGCCATTTGCAAGAACAAACGTTCTGAAATATAGTTTTATCTTACAGACCGTAGAGGACTGGAACAGTTTGCCTGAGGAGGTTGTTGCCATGAGCCCGAAGGTGGCGGCTTTTGAGGCCCTTTTGTAAATTATTATAAAAATGCAATTGCGCGATACAAAAATATTGCTAACAGCAAAGTGTATCAATAAAAATAAAGTGAAGTGAAGGGTCCTTTATGGTGTGAAATAGCTAATATTAAATTTCAATGTCATACCCCGTTATTTATAATAGTGGGATGATAAAGGACCCACGTCTAGAACAGCAAAGCCATTTTGAAAATGGTCTTCTTGAGCGGTGCTACCGGAAAGAAACACAGAAAATGTCGGGTATTTTAGCGACTACTGCGAAGAAATTTTGTGCAAACCCGAGGTTGTACTCACAATAAACTGTTCTCGCTTTAAAAACTCATTAAAAAGAATAAAAGATTCCTCCGCTTGTTGTGACAGATAGCGCGCGCACTCACGCGCACCGGTTATCTTGTAATGAGCCTGCGATCTCGAAAGAAACAAATGCAGTCAGCGGAGTTAAGTGTTTCAAAGATGGCGGGAAATTTGCAACATGAAATGATTCCTAAAAAATCAGGATTTAACCGAATCGAAAATTTTTTTCATAGAAGCTCATTACTTGATTAGAGGATTTTGCTCAAAAAGTCTCTCGAAAAGCATTAGTAGCACTTTAAGGGAGTCACACTGCTAAAAATGTATGGTGCTGGTACATTTTTGTTTTACTGTAATTCCTTTGAGTACTAATTTGTTTATCACACAATCAAAGGGGACAAGCACCCCTGGAACCCCCCCAGGAACTGTAAGCTTAAGACGTACCTGAAGTGAGACCATTTTATTGTAGTGTTTGTCCACCATTTCATGGTCTGTCAAGGGCATACCTGTAGAGTATTTCATTTCATCAGTCATTCTATTTTGGTCGTCATATTTGAAAACAATTCAGAGTTCTCAACCTTAAGGGGAGCCGGTCATGCAACTGCGCAGCTGTTCTGTGCATCTTAAATCAGAGAAGTATTGTCCCATAACAATGGCAAACAAAGGCTAAAAACCTCAAAAACAAATTGTATATAATCTCGATATTTCTTGATAATGTTTTTTTAGCTTTGCATATATTAAATAGTTATCTTATGAATTAATGATTGCTTCTAGAGCATGCGCATATCATGACAGGGGCCAACTCACCCATCCCATATGCATTGCTTTGTTTACATAATTTACTGCATCTCAAACTCTGACTTAATGCAAAGGAATTCTACTATACAAGACGGTTTTTCTTGCATTTGTTTGGTAAAATGATCTAAGCCACCTAAAATAAAGTTTTTTGTCTACTCTCTGAATTTTGATGGTATCAACGATGGCAGCAAAGCAATGCAGGATGTGTAAGCTTTTAGTTTCCTGGACACTAGCCCCTGTGCTAGTTGGCTCTTATATGTAGTTACTAAGTCCAAGAAGTAATTTTTTTCTGTAGTCCTGACCTCATTATAGCACCAACCAATAACTGGATAGTCTACAATAGTCTACATTGTAATTTCTGGACTTGTTAGTATACCATTGTTGTTTTGTAACTTTTCTGAAGAAAAAACTAGATGAAGTCTGATCTTCTCTGAGCAAAATCACTAGCCTTACAACTACCGATAGTGGCACAAACTTCACACTAGTCTTGAGCTATTTGAAGTATAGGACTAGTAAACTAAATGCTAAAGGAGAGCGCTCATTTACAACCTACCTGTTACATCACTAATTTCAAAGCCTGTGTAAAATTTTAAAACATCTAAGAGCTGTGTAAAACAAAAGAAGAAAATGTCATGTCAAGCATCCACAGAATATAGAGTTCTTTTCTTGACAGCTTGGTAACTACTCTTCAAGTCTGTCAGACTACTGTGCACTGTAAGTTAGATCCAGACCCTGTGTTAGATTGGTGCCAACAAGAACTGATCGGTTTGGCCAATTTGTATCGTGCAAGTTTGCACTAAGAGCATCATTTCCCTCACCAATGAGCAACAATATGTATTATGTTATCATTGTTTATCTCATATATGAGATATATAATAAACCTATTTATTATCATTAAGTTGTACCTGATTAAAAAGCTTTCCCTCTTGGTCCCTGTTAGTGAGATTTGATAGTCGACACTTGACAACCAAGTGATGGTCGTCCAGCAATGTGTTGAAGAACCTCCTGGTTGGTAACAAAGCCTGGAATAAAAACCAAGTCAATGATTAAGCAATCATCAATCAACATTGAGGAAACATTGATTTTGCAAAGCTTTCAGGCAACTTCCAGCTCTATTCACAACACATGCAGACATTACAACCACCCTCTGTTAATATTATGAAGCATTAAACTCAAGACAACCATCATTCCTACTGCAGTTGCCAATTTCAAAGCCTTATCAATCAAATAATTTCTCTGTCAAACAATCTTTAAATTAAACAACCAATCAACTGGCAAATTTAACCCAAAATATCTGCATAAAGAAACATACCTCTAAATCGATCATCAACTCCAGAAATCTTTCGCAGTAATGTATTTTATTTATGTCCACTTTACCTGGCATTGAAAAAAAAATGCAACTTATTGTTGTTCTTATTCACAAGTAAATTGAATTATTCTGACAAATAATGTGACTGCACTCCTGCCAGCAACTATATTACTGGTCGATTTATGGGATGGAGGGTTGGTGCCAATGCAAAGAAGCAGGGGGACAGCATAACAAGGTCCCCATGACACTGAGTCACGGGAGCACCCTCTGCACCAGTCACACTGATTTCTCAGTGGAACGTGCATACCTACCTTCTTGATAGAGGTGGGAGGGCCCCTATTTTCTCCCGCAACTAAAATCCCCGCAGGAGCAAGAAGCCTTCAAGCTCCATTAACAGTTACAAGCACATGTCTGATTTCTCAATCAGCCCATCAAGCATGTGTAACACCTAACAACTGCTAAATAAATGCGCCTTGATGTACATAAAAATCTCTACTGCCCATTAGCACTAGCCAAACTGAAGGCTCATACTTGACTTACTGTAACTGGACTAGGAGCCAGTTAGGCAAGCAATTGCGAAGGTAAACACAACTCTCCCAGTTAGCTTTGATTATTACCAATCTCCTGAAAATTGAGAACTAACCTATTTCTGGAACTGTTTCCAAAACTCCTAGAAATTTCTGTATGAGTTTTGACATGAAAGACCTCATTTTCTCCTGCCTGAAATATAAGCAAGGAAACACTAACTGATATAAAAACAATAATTAAATGATATAAAAACAATCTTTGGTCCTGAACAGTTTGTGTGACAGCAGGGATAAAAATAATGGTGACAGACCAAATCAATTTCAGCTTGGTCATACTGAACCTTCCTAAAGGTGGGTTGGCATGTTTTAAGTCCGAGTAACCAAGGAGTAACTGATCAAAATGACAGGCAAGACAAAGGTTTGACTGGTCAAGTTTCAATTTTGGAAAGGAAATGGAAAATTGATACAGATGACCCACTCTTTTTTTTTTGCCATGGACAAAATGAATTATTTATGTCATTTGTGTAAACCAGGGTTCAGGGTTTCAGTTTAGGTAGAACTCACTTTCCTTTTGTAGCATCATCAGCCAGATCATCCTTTTTTTTCAAATGAGCCCAATATTTTTTGTACTTTGGTATCTGTTTCAGCTCCTGTTCCAGTCTCCCCTGTGTAATAAAATTAAAGTTGTTGCACCTGTAGGCAGACAGTCACACCTTTTAGTTGTTTTCCCATTTTAAGAAGCCCTGATACCAATTATTAAGGGTCTCACATTTACTTAGGCACTTCCTTCAATGTACAGCATGTCATAATTATAATATCAGTTAAAGAAATCCTGTGGATGACCATGCAACATGGCCAGTGTTTCCATTTTTAAATCATATGAAAATGGTAGCAACAAGCATGACCAAATCTTATCCTGGATTCTGGATGATATGGAGACGTATTCATGAAATTTGAGGACCATTTGTCAAAGATTGTGCTTTTCATGGGTTTGTGCGCTTGCCTTATGGTGATCAAAAGCAAAAAGACTTTTACTTACAGGAAGAAGATATTTCCAAATTGGCATAGATACAAGATACTGAGCTTGTTCTCTGATTAGGTCCATTTCCTATCAATAAAAAACACATTGGGGAGATTTGAAATGTTAAGATTGGGCAGACAACAAGACCACTCATTATAAAAAATATATTGCTTACCAAACTGTTAAAACAGTGAATCATGAAAACCAAAACAGCAGTTTGCTCTCTTAAAGACAACACCTACAAGAGAAAGCAGATACAAGAGTGAGACATTACTCTTTACAGTTAACTGGTCAATAGTATAGGATTGAGGGTTAGTGCTATATTAGCAGGTACTAGCATTGAGGTTCCCATGGCAACAATAGCATGGGGCTATCCCGGCACCAGTCACACTGATTTCTCTGTGGAAATTATACTTATACACAGTGGAGGTGACAGGGAGGAAACTCAACAAAAAGTTCAAGCAAGCACATGGGAGCAGGCATTAATGCCTCATCACACATGCATGGATCTAAACAACTGCTACCTTTGGGCTAGACTACAAGCTCAACAAGCAATCATGACAAAGCAACTATGCAATAATGTAGCTCTGGAGCATACACTGCTAGCCACCACTTGTGTGCATGTTCAGAATGTAGCCATACCAGTAATTTGGGAGATTATTATTTCCCAGTTAAATATGATTATTACTAATCTCATTAAATGCAACTAATCAGTAGTAGTTTTCTGGGTACCTTTTCATCATCAATCAGACACAAATCAAGAATGCGCAAAAAGAAGCCTGGAAACCCATCTGGCTTGTCCTTGAACACCTGAAAAAGAAGACAAAGTATGCTTTTTACAGTGTTATGTTACTGTTCATTAGAAAGGCACTACACTGTATAAACAACAACTGTAAAATGTGACAATTTTATGACAGTGTTTTGGAAGTTTACCTGCCAAGGGGGCACTCCTTCCCTAAACTTCTCATTTATGATGACTATGATTGACATCAGATGAGCTGGAGAGGCCTGCATCAAAACAGGAAAAACATGTAAATCTCATTTTGCTGTAACGTAACTATATAAGTAACATTGATGGCTCTTCAGCTATTCCTGGAAGAAAAATACTTATGCAATACAGGATGTTGGCCACACTCATGGGACAAGCACAATGTTTTCTCAGCCACAATTAACTTCATGTGAGCCATGGGATCCTTGAGCATGGACGTTGGTTTGCAACTGATTAATAATAACTGATTTAAAGGATTTAAAGGATGCAATGGTACTGTACCTTGTCTGCTTTGAAATTTGGCCATAAGTAGCTCTCCAGGTATTGGCTTCAAATGAAAGAGAAGAAAATAAATAAACCAGCAGATATATAATTACAACAGCTGAATCTCAGAATGTTGTATTGAGCAGAATTCTCTGCTGGTTTGTCACATTCTGGGAAAGCTCTGGTGATAGCCACAAACACATGCATCAGATTTGATACAGAAATGTTAAGAGAAAGATCTTTCTGTGCATGCTTCAACATTCAAAAACAGACTTCAGTGTATGTGTGACTGCTTGGCTTCCAGTGGGACCGTTGGAACCCAGCACACACAGGAAAAAATTGCGTAAAAACATTAATGGTTTTGGTAGCGTTTTTCCATTAATGTACTATAACATTAATGGGAAAGTGTGGTCTTCCCATTAACATCATTAATGGAAAGTGTGGTCTTCCCATTAACATTTTTCACACATTAATTGAAACATGCTACCAAAACCATTAATGTGTTAAGCAATTTTTCCCTGTGACAATTCAGCATACGAGCTTCAGGTTGTGGAGTCAGTTGCACACATTTACATATTATTTTCAAATTTACATACATTTACATAAATGCATAATAATCCATCGCCCACACAACGGGGAAAGAAGGTCATTTTGCCTGATTTTCCAGGATGTTGTGGGTCCTATATTTAATTCTGGAATCACACAATGAGACTACAAAATGGTACCTGAATTCTAGTAGCATCAGTCGTCTAACAGAAAACCTGCAGTAACAAATAATATAATTAGAAACAGAAAACGGCATGACTGCTGCCACCAATTTGCAATGGTTTTCAATGCTTTTATCAAGGAAAAGCATGTCTCTAACTCTTTACCATACTTCTGAGCTCTCTAGCTTAACCGACTTATATCATCATTTCTACTACTTAATTCCAGGCGCTCTAGTAAACTGTCTCTTGCTTGTGCACCTTACTATTCTTGTCATTCCACTACACTAGCATGGGAGATCTAGTGACTTACTTGCTTCCTTTTATCTCATCTTTATAAACCTTTTCAATGACCTAAATAAATCAAAGATTAGAACATTAGAAAGTTCCTGAAAGTACTACCATTTTTTTCGTTCCACTCTGCGCTGTGACAATATCTACACATTCCTTTATGTTGCCAGAGCTGGAAATTAGTGCCAGCCATCTGATCAAAATTGCCAATGTGCGACAAATTTTCAGATATTTCTGGCCAACTTACTAGTAGAGGCAACCAAGAAAAACGTTTTCAATCGCGAAAAAAAATTTATTTCCAACTCTGTTGCGACCATACATGTTTGTTTGGACATGACTCACTTTTGACCAATGGAACATCTCAGTTTCGCTACGAAATGAGCACCTTTGTGACACAAAATGAGCATGTTTCATGACATATTTCCAAGGTTTAAGAATCTCAAGTTGAATTACTGTTGTTTGACAGGTAAAACTTTTCAAAATAATTTTATTGATTTACAGTTTTTATGCACTTACATTTGGATCATATGTAGCCTTTTGTCCACTTTTTGACCAATACTTGTGAGCAAGCTGTAAAAAGGTTTACAGCATCATTCATAATATGTAATTCCAGAAAAGATCCATTTCCCTCCACACACTCTTAGAATCTGGAACTGCCTTCTACACTCTGTACCGTCAACCCTGCCACTCGAAAAACTTGGAGACACCAAAATGTTTGGGCTTTTGAGGCAGGAAAAGACCTAAATATATATAATTTTCGCTGTATTTAGCATTTTTTAAGGTGGTGAAGCAAAAAAAAAAAAAAATCGGGAGATTTTACTTGTAAAAACCGGGAGACTGTGAGATGAGGTAAAAAAAAAAAACCGGGAGACTCCAGGCAAAACCAGGAGAGTTGACGTCCCTGCTTTCCATCTTAGGTTAGAAGGCTTTAGGATAGCTAAAGCAGACATCCAGGGAAGAAAAATTATCACCAAGATAATAGCTGAATGTGTGATTCAAAAAATTATCCTACCCCTCCCATGAAAAGGTTTCATATGACCTCCTACCCTCTGAAATTTCCAGTTTAAGCTTATACATATTATCGTTTCGACTAATTTCTCATTTCTAGTCACAACCCAAAAACTTTTAGTTGCAAAAGCGACCCATACAGACGACATTTCTAGCCCTGCATACACTCACATTCACAAATGCACCCTAATAAAGGACAGATAGGGATTTTGCGCTAACCGTTGAGACTGGGACGATAGAGCGGGATTCCTACAAAGTTTTGCAAGTAGCTCAATGGTAATGTCCTTGTTTGGTAAAAGTTCCAATCTTTACCTGCGTGATAGAGTCAGAGCTGATCTGTTCAACAGTGGGGACTGTATTTCGCTTGGGTTTCTTGTTCTTCACCATGTCTAAATAGTCAAGTGAAGTTTACCAGGCCGCACGTGGGATGACGGAAACGTCAGACACACGTTCTAGTAGTGTCTAAACTAAATTCTATTCTTTCATCTGTCCTGCCTTGTGAAACATCTAAAGGTCAAGCTAAGGACATCTCAAGCATCATGACAAGTGTGGCCACAACTTTCCCGAATAATTTTTATCAGGTTTTTGCAGTTATTTGGTTGTAGCGGACGTTGTAGCGTGCATGTGCAAAACAAAATGGCGGCAAGCGCTTGGGGTCTGGTAACGAGCAGAAAATGCTTCCACAGGAAGCCCATTGCATATCGTGAAAAGCAAATTTTGACCGCATAGGGAACCCGCGTTGTTCGACTAGTAGGCGCGCGTAGTTGCAAAAGATGAAGACGTGGAAAAAAAACGCGAAGAAAAATGTGTCACTTTGTTATGTCACCTTGTAATCAATAACTAATATATCTGCAAATCCAATAGCATTTTATTATTTGACAGTAAATTATAAACATTTAGCTAAGAATAAAGCAATGTCACTTTGTAATCAATAGCTGATATAATGCACCAGTCAATTGACAACCCCGCACCCCCCCCCCCCCCATTCGCGCATTAGCGGGGCATTCACCTTTTTGGCAAGTGAAAGGCAGTGAGCGCCTCGGTTTGCGGGGACAATCTGAGAGGTGCACCTTCCCCGGGGTAATAATAAGAGTGAATGTGCTCCTTGCCCAATGAATTTAGAAAGATAACACAAAGAATGTTTAATCACTCAAAAGAGTCGCATGTCAATGGTGCCCAGTTTTCAATGCAGCCGCAGCCAAACGCAAAGCACAATAAAACCATATTTTTCTACTTGCATGTACTTTTGCTAGTGCAGATTAAAATTTAATATGTGTAATTCAAGTAACAAAAATATGTATTTGTCGTGTCTTTTGTGAAGTAAGGGGCTGTTCATATGGAGGTGAGACAGCCCGGAAAGTGGGCTGGTTTCTGTTGTGTCCTGTCCTGGGTAAGAGAGTGACTCCCCGCCCGATGTAGTGTGGAAGCCGTGAAAGAAAGCGCATCTCCCGACCAACGGGGCAGTAAAGTAGTGTGAGTTCTGTACGAAAGCCCCGCTAGTACCCCGCTAATGCGTGAATGGGGGGGGTGCGGGGCTGTCAATTGACTGGTGCATAATTTAGATCAATCTGTTTAATCTGATACAATAGCTGATATATTTCATAAAAATCTGCAAATCTAGTTGTCATTTGGCAGTAAATTATAAATGTCATGTTTAGCTAAGAATAAAGCAACGTCACTTTGTAATCAATAACTAATATAATGTTGATCAATCTGTTTAATCTGATGCAATAGCTGATATATTTCATAAAAATCTGCATATATAATTATTATTTGGCAGTAAATGATCTTCAATAAAAAAATATATTAGAATTTATAAATTCATTGACAATAATAGCATTTCATATAAACTACAGCTACGCTCTTGAGTCAGAGATATACCCAATTCAGTGGCGGATCCAGGGGTGGTGCTTTGGGTGTGGACGCACCCCTGTTTGCGATGCAAAAATGGTTTGAAACGGCAAAATGTAGTCCAAGACTAGGTTTATAGTAGCCCTATTGACAAATCTGGCTCTTCAAAACAGAAAACGCACCCCCTTTTCCAAAATGCTGGATCCGCCCCTGCCAATTGACAAGATATACCCCCCAAAAGTGTGCTGTAAATCGGCTATACATTTTCAAACTAACTTGTATCAACAATATCATCAATTTTCTTATCTATCTCCAAATAAAGAATTCTTTTTGGACACTGTGCATCACTTCTGGTGATTTATGATCATTGTTGTGCAGTATAACAAACTCAAATACAACATTTAGATGACGACGATACTCTGGATTTCTCTTCAAATGAAGTGACCCCTTAATAATATCATTTTTCTGTACAGTTAGGGGCTCATTAAGGAGGAATAAATCCTGCTTCCAGTGGGTTAGTTCACTCTTTGGTCCAGTAGACAATATAATAGGCCTAGGTCCACCATCTATAGCATGTGTATTACCAAATATAACATCAAACCATGAACAGAATCCATAAAGAACTGAATCCTGCTGGATAATAAATTCAAACCATTGTCTGCTTTCCTCCAAGTTACTTTGGGAGACTCTTGAGGTATCTATTCTCATTATCATCTGTGACTCTGATAAAGAATCTTCTGCGTCAAAGACATGATTATAGATTGGCTTAGACAGGAATTCATCTTTGGCTTTAGGTATAAGTGGGGAAAAGTCAAAGCCATATAGGTCCCTCCAAACATGAACTGCGTCATCATATGGAGATTTTGTACAACAAGGAACAAGATGCAGTAGGGCTTCCGAGGGCCAAAGCAATCCATTTGGTTTCAGACACATATCTCTTGCATATAGCACAGACTCAATCATGAACTCGAAAACAAGAAATGTCCCCATCCATTCTGATACTATGATGTCAACTTTCTCTGGCAATTCAATGTCCTCAATTTTCCCTTTAATGACTGTAATCTTGTCTTCTAAATTGTTCTGGGCAACTATTTCCTTGGTAAAATCTGCAATCTCACTCCCCTCTACAGCATATACCTTGCTGCATTTTCCATCCTGGGCACAAAAAAGGCTTAAAATACCTGTACCACAGCCTACATCTAAAACTACTTTGTCTTTAAAATATTCTACATTTTGCTTGATGGCATTCCTGTATGCTTCTGAACGAGGTTTATCTTTCAGCATTTCTAGATGAATTTTCAAAGTCCCATAACTTCCAAAGTATTCCTCGTCCTGCCACGCCAAAGTACGCTGCATTTGCTCTTCAGTTTTAATATGATTCACTGGAATATATCCACACGAGCCATCTAACTCGCCCCACCACCAGTCCTTTGACTCTTTACTGAGAACTACAAGCTTTTCCCCTGTTCGGAAGCTGAGCTGTGTGTCATCTGTAGCACAAAAATCTGCAATAGCCAAGGAAACTTCCAGTTCTTTTGCCACATCGTCAACTTCATCGTCATCTATGATATCAAATAAAGCATCATTATGGTTATTTGCAGCTTTGGGAATAATCTTTAGCTCATCATCAAATATTTTGTTTTCGTTTTCGCTCATCACATCCGCCATGTTTTCGCGGGACGGCATCCGGGAGTTCTCGTCTAACATCCGGGGTCTTCCCTTCGCATCCAAGCCTTCTGGCTTGGAGCTTGGAGCCAGGTCACTAAGCACCGCGTGAAAAGGACAAAATTGGAAAATTGTTGTTATTGTTCCTCTACCAGTTATTTTTACAACTCACCTGTTATTTTTAATCGTTTGTCAATGGCTGGATTATTTGGTAAAGCATTGAAAGAAGCTTCTTTCTCAGTCACCACTACAACTGATGGCTCGAGATCGTTCAATGATAGAGGTAATGTCTATGAGTTGTAGGTAACACCATTTAAGCAACTGCTTGTGCTTGCTTTTTATCGATTGTATGAAAAAATGTTAAAAATCGAACGCACATTGTAAGCAATTATAGCATTTTTTCAATCAAAAAATAGTCGAGTCTCCCTCTAATAACTATGATCATGAACTACTATTGATTTTCAATGTAAACAGTTTTCAAGTACAAGCACAAAGCAGTAGCAGCAAAAAAGCTGACATTCACATTTATGCCATTCTCGTTTTCCTTTATTTGCTATTAGTGTTTTGGAGAACGTATGTTTTCCATATGTGGAGGTACTCTGGATATCATATAGTCTCCAAGATTCACATATTTAATAGCATGCTTATAGTTAAGTTAAGCTTGGAGATCCAGGGTAGTGTCTGGGTGGACAGAAGGCAAAAACGTCAGCTTAGACTATTATGTGGACCAACCTCACCAATAATTACTCCAAATTTGTGTGGTGCATAATAGAAATGTCCCTTAATTTACAGACGTTCACTAAAAGAATGGGCTGCTAGCAGTATACCAATGATCATCGTAGAAACTGACTAAAGGAGCTCTTCATAGACCTAGCATACACTGGACAAAACCCTCTTCCAGAGATGAACATTGATCAGTGGAAATCATGTCTGCAAAACTTGTAAATTGAGAAACAAAATAGGCCTCCATTAAATGTTGGGGGAAAAAACTTGATCAATAATATCAGTTAACACAATGTCTCATTCCATAATGATTTTTAATGATTTCTCAAGAAAATCAATAAAAATTGGTGATTGCTAATTATGCCTGAGCAAAGTGTAGTAAAAGTTTCCTTATTCTCGTTATAGAGAGTACTGTTTATGATAACAGACAAGACAGATCAAGAGGTGGCCGTGGTTACAACAATAACCGTGGTAACAGAGGCAGAGGAAGAAATCAGCGAAGTCGTGGTAGCTGGAGGGGAAGAAGAGGGAGGGGTGGTTCACAAGATCCATCACCCAGGTCATACCTTGCCAGGGATGATGATGAGAGCATGGGTGATACAGAAGATGGTGGGGGGTTCTCCTACCAATCGCGATAGTAAGTGTCTTATGCTTTTTACCAGAAAAGCTGAACCAGAATGACATACTTGCTTTTTGCAACTGGTCTAAGTTTAAAAATAAGTAGCAGCAAAATATTACTTTGCCAGTAATGTGCCAGTAATGTGTACCAAAGAGAAGTCTAGGATTGTGCAATTCAATAAAATATCTGTACCCTCACCATGGAGGGAATTGGAAAGGAGGGGTGGGATGGCCAATTTACCTGATTTTCCAGAGGGTTGAGATGTTGATTTTCCATACAATTACTGTATTTTTTACTGGTCTTTAAGTGCATTCCCTCCATAGTGGGGGTATGTATTTTTTCTGGAACTGCATATTTTGAAAAACAGACTCTTTCATGATGTAGAAATTATCAGAAATAAAGGGTGGAAGTATTGTACAAGAACTGTATAAAACTTCAAAGCCCCAAGGGATGTGTCCCAGACATTGTGGGGCACACTGATCCCTTGCATTCTTTACTAGTATTAGACAGTTACATAAAATCCAGCACACCCAGCCCCTCTGTTTTTTTTTTCAACTGCCCATTGTTAATTTGCTACAGCAACCCATATGGCAATCGACCACCAAGTAGACGTGGCTTTCGGCATGATGATAAAAGAGGTGGCAGTAACTTAGCAGGCAGACTTGGGCCTCGACCAGGAAGTGATAATTCTGAATGGTACAAAGTGGTGGTAAGTATGTGCATTTGGTTGTCCACTGAATTAGGGGGAAATGTAGCAGTATCATATTGATATAATTTGATATCCAAGACCAATTTGTCAATTGTACTTTTAACTACAGGTCAATAAAGCAAAAGTACATGATAAAGAATGGCTGATAAGAAGATTACAGAACACATCATCTGAAGCTTTTCAACCTGTGGAGGTAGAGTTGACAGCTACTGATCTCTAGATAATACCATCTAAAATTATAACCCACCATTGCAATGGCAGCATAGGAGAGCCTAGCACAAGATGACACTGATTTTGTGTTCTGCATTTCAGTTCCACTATATGGGGGAAAGTGGTGTGTTCTTCATTGAGGGATCCAGAGCCGCAGAGGCTCTTAAGCGCATCAGTCACAGCATAACAGTCAAAGATGGGTCTAAGGTAGAAAATGGATATCGTAGTGATGAGAATAATTTTTACTTCTATTACCATTTTGTAGTCACAGTCTCTTAAACACATCACAACTCAATAAAATAGCTTTCTCAGACATGCATAGTCATGCTTTAAACTCATTTTCCTTTTTGTGCATCTGACATGTATCATTTCTCAAAAAGTGATCTCCTGTATAACTGATTGTGACCTGGCTTCTCAGTTAATCATTAGTGTGCGACCAAGCCAACGCCCATTCCAGAGTCGCAGGGGTGGCGGTGGAGGAGGAGGAGGAGGAGCACAATGGACACCAGAGAACGAACAAGTTGTCAAAGTACTATGCCTCATATCTTAGTGTGTTCTCATTATCTGACAGTGAACACATTGATACAGTCTGTTTTACTTTTTATATCTCAATTACTAAGTAGTGTCTGATTTGTCTCAACTTTTCAGGAATGTTTGAGTAACCGATACAACATACAAACCAAGTCTATGGATCTATCAGATTTATTCCATGATGAAGGTAAAGATACAAAGAACTTATCGAGCAATCCATCAAAGGAAAAAAGAAAACAATTTATAAGCAACTTCTCAGCTGCTCTACCAGAGCCTTACCATTCATATTCCAGATATGGTTTTGTGATTAGAACCTACATTGCTTAACATCCTGTGATCACTTTTGATTATGTAGGATTTCTGTAACTTTTTTAGCTGTCATGTAATGATGTCTGGTCTTTCGTGTTGCAGTATTGAAAGCAAATGGGGTTCAGGGTGCATTAGGAAAGTACCATCTCTCTACTGAAATTATCAAGTTAATTGGTGAAAACTGTCCAGACGTAAGTGAAAATGATATCTCCTGTCAACTAGTATCTTTTGCACCTTAAATGTGTTAAATGTCATCACCTTGCTTATTATATATTTTCCTGCTTCTCCTTTTAGTTGGAAACACTAGATCTTAGTGAGAACCGTCTGTATGGTCTAGATAATTTCAAAGATTTGCAAAGCAATGCCCCAGCATTAAAACATCTCAAGCTCTCTAACACAATGGTTAGTATTTTGAATACATATATTATGAAAGGTTTCAGTCAGTTACAAAAAAAGGATTTTAGATAGCATTTTCCAGCCTTAAGAAGGAATGCATTGGAATGTACCAAATCTCAGTTATGTGTAACACATTTTTTTCTACAGTTAAAAAGTATAGATGAACTTGACAAGATCAAGGGTCTGAAAGAAATAGTAACACTTGAGCTCAATAGCAACCCATTTAGTGATAAATTTGAGGGTAAAACATCAGCATACATAAGGTGAGAGGGAAAAGTATACTTCCTCAGTAAAAAGCAAAGTAGAAAAGTTTCTGGCCACAGTGCTTATGAGTGTAGCTGGTGAGCATATTCATCTGCATGGATAATATCACCCTTTTGAAAATTAAGAATTAATTGTGATATCTGGCAGTTAATTATGTGCTTCCTTATGTTTCAGTGCTGTAAGAAGTAGATTTCCAAAAGTTATGAGCTTGGTAAGTACTTCAAATATTCAGAATGCTGTTAACAGGCTACTGTATGATTTTGTCACTTGAGCAGGTCTGCACTAAAGTGCAAAAACTAAATCTTATATTTTATGTTCACATGAATAGGATGGCGAAGTGCTTGCCCCTCCTATTGGGTTTGATTTACAGACAACTGTGGCACTACCTGCTGTAAAGGTATAACTATTATTTCTTTAGGGCATTAGAAGAGATTTGCAGGACATGCAGAAACATGTTTTACTTCTGCAAATCACTTCAGACTCACTCCAAAAGGCAGAGTCAATGATAATGAAATCACAAACCTCAACTGTTTTTTTATAATGTTGTGCAAGGGCATCATTGAAAGGATTGGTGATATATGTGCTTTGTGCAAGGATCCATTTCAAAGTAACAAAATAATTTAAGGGGGTACCAATGTTATTACCGTAACTTGAACTTTCATGGAATTCTTATAAAATCCTTTTGCAAAGTGCACTCCCTGGACCCCTCTGTTTACCCTGAATGTGTGTTTCCAAAAAATATCCATACCCACCCCCCCCCCCCCCCCTTAGGAAGGGATTGGAAATTCCAGAGGGGTGGGGGGGTCAATTTACCTGATCTTTTCCATACAAACACTGTATTTTTCTTCAGAAATTCCAGAGGGGAGGGGGGGTCATTTCTCAACACCCTTCCGTGGGGGGTATGGATATTTTTTGGAAACACACAATACAGTATCATAGTGTCATCTCAGGCACCAACGAGAAATTATGACTATAAACATGTTCATGAACATTCCTCTGTAACATACATACCGGTACCTTATAAAATTACATAGGAACGTTTGTAGAAGTAGCAGGAACCACTAGTTTGTTTCATCATGTATGCCTCTTTTTCTCCAGGGAAGCTGCATTGCCGACTCTAATGTCAGAAACCTGGTCACCAAGTTCTTAGAGCAGTATGTATTGTGGGTTCCCTGTGGTGTGTAAGAAGAGTGGATGAGATGAGGCCTGGAGACTGGTTCATTGCAGCTACAGCTCTCAGGGCCTTGACACCTTTGACACAACTACAACTATGCTGTCTCACTGATAACAAAATAGAGTCCTTTGACCACTTGCAGGGCCCCTCAGATAAGGATGTAGCAAGAGTTGTTTTCTTGTTTTCTTGTACCTCTAAAACAGAAATCACAAGCAAAAAATGACAGGGATGTTGGATAGTTTTCAAAGTGGTGGTGGGGGGGGGGCTCATTAAGGCTTTTCCATATAGTCTTATCTGTCTCATCAGTCGACCATGAAACAATGGAAATTGGAATTATTCTTTTGTTTCACGGTCAACTGATACGACAGAATATAAGACTATATGGAAACTAGGCTTTAGTAAGATTGTATGGCAATGAGGGGGCTGAGTTTAGTGAAATTTATGAAAACTTGGCAAAATGTGTGTGTGGGGGGGGGGGGGGGAGGGGGGTAAAGCCCCCCTAACCCCCCTGACTCCGCCATCCCTGAATGATACAATAATATTCATTGCTTGATCAAGTTCACATTCTTGTTACGAATGGCAGAATAAAGAATGGACGAAGCACTGATCATTTGGATTTGTTTATGTAGTGTGATGAAAACAAAACAATGCCAAAGTTTGGATTTCAAGCATTCTATGGTATTACTACGATCTGATTCCTGTGCAAGCAACCAATCATTACTAAACATCAGTCTTGAAAGGCGTTTGAATTTTTCCTTGTTCCAAATAAGTCTTATATGAGAATCTTGAGTAGTTTGTTTGACTGTCTAGTTGAATTTGACACCACTGCGAAATGAAGATTTTTATCACTTTCAGTTCTTACGAATGATAATGAAGATTTTTATCACTTTCAGTTCTTACGAATGATTGAACTAGAACCACGAATGTTACGTTTTAAATATTTTCAAACATTCTGTCTCTTTTCTTGGATTTCTTTTCCTCTTTCCTTCCGTTATTTATCATGTGTTCCACCTACTAAAACTTGTATGCACAGAGAGTGCTAATGCCGCATCACACACAAATGGATTCACCCATGGCTCAGACCATGGAGGAACTAACACTGGGCAAAGTGCTTCCGTTTCAGCTGAAAAACTGACGGATTTGACTGCATGGTTTCGGTAGGGTCAGTTGTGGCAGTAGAAGGGGTGGTGCCAAAAGTGCACTATACTCCAGCCCAATTGTTTAAACCCTTTGACAGAGGCTACACAGGTACAAATGCAGGATTATCTGTGTTGTAATGTCAAACAAAATTTAACCTGTTGTTGCTCTCTGGTATCATGTTACATACCGCCCATAATAGTCAACCAACTCATGGTTCCTGAACCTGGAGGGACAGACTGTGCCTAGTAGGCTTAGAGAGGCCTTTTTATTATTTTATTACTCATCTTGCTTCCCTTTTCAATTCTTATTTTGCGAGAAAAACAATGCAGACATTCTTGTGATAACGTCTCGAAGATCCTGTATTTTAATTCATCCAGGATGTTGGACATTGAAACAACTTGTTGTTGTTATAAAAACAGAGAAATTATAAACACAAAAAAAAATTGGTTAATGCTTGCATAGGAACAGACGAAGACTACAAATTTCTTCTTACAAAACTTACAAATACACTGCCTAGATTCAAAGTGTTTTGTCTTTCCTTTTCGGCCGATATCGTTTCATAAATGTTGATACTTCTGACTTACCCTCCTATAAAGTCCCCTCCATTTATGTGTTCTTGCATTTTGTTTGTTCGAGTTCTGGTTTATATTTGATTGTGTGAAAGGTACTACAAGATTTATGACTCTGGCGACAGGCAAGGCTTACTAGAAGCGTATCACGACCAGGTAACATGCGTTTTATATAGCTAAAAGCGTTGCATCGTGACCCACGTTTTGAAAACATCAAATTATTTTGGATTTTTGACTTTGCTGTTCCGCCAATCAAAATATCTGAGCCAATGAGACTCTTACCCTGTTTCGCCTAGTGCAGTCAACTGGCTTCCCTCTGAACTAAAACAACGTCGCGATGGAAAGCCAGGCGACTGCACTAGGCGAAACCGAGCAAGAATCTGATTGGCTAATACGATTTGACTGGCGGAACAGCAAAGACGAAAACAAATCGATGTTTTGAAAACGTGGATCGCGATGCAACGGTTTTAGCTGTAATGAGACAGAGTTTTCTGTACTATGCATGAGAAATATCGTTTGTTTACATGTACTAGGGTAACTAGTACAATTTATTTGTAACTGTAACTGGGAAAACAATTCAATTTTCAGGCAATATTTTCGATGTGCGTCAACACCTCAGCAAACCAGAAGGATAAAGGTCCAAGGTATTCATCTAAATATGTTCAATGCTGCATTCCGATTGGTTTAGCTATTTTACTACTGCCGAAACGTGCTAGGTTTGGAGCCTTCAAAATAGCAATTGGCAAAAATTGCTTTGGACAGGAAAAATTTTGGATTTGATTAAGGTGACTCATTCGAAATTCAAAATGCACCCAACTGTGTCTAGAGCGCAAATCTGCGTCGCCAAACTCAAGGCTATAACTCTTGTGTCTTTTCCCTATTGTTATAATTCTTTTTTCAAATCCTACTTTAATGATGTATAAATCAGTTATTAATAACCGATCTTCTTGGAAACATTTTTAGAAGTCACAATCAAAATTTTTGTGAGGCCCTAATTTCATATTCAGGTCGTACTAGAAAAAAAAATTGCCGGTTTTTTTGGCTCAAACTCCAGGAATCGATTCCAGTTGAAGTAATCTCAAATCGAGCTAAGTTACAGAAAATTCGTCGGAACAGAAACGCGGTAATAAAAATGCCGTCAACTTTGGCCAAATTAGAAGGCTGATTCAGCTTGCTTGAACTGAATTTTAATACTGCTCCGAAAACTCATTATTTGGGGCTCTTCCTTCGGCACTATATTG
Source organism: Scolanthus callimorphus (assembly GCA_033964015.1). Taxonomy (NCBI): domain Eukaryota; kingdom Metazoa; phylum Cnidaria; class Anthozoa; order Actiniaria; family Edwardsiidae; genus Scolanthus; species Scolanthus callimorphus. The sequence continues at coordinate 30,386,221 of CM066915.1, read as the reverse complement.
TATAGTAATGTATTAAACTTTACCGAAGGTCAGATTGTAAACACCATGAACTACTAAAATGTTGGAAAATTATCTACCGAGGAAAGAAATCGTGAAAGCGCAATGAATTTATTACAAGAATGTCGCGTTAAAATGTGTCGTTATTACGTATAATTTCTTGCTAAGATTTATATAGACGAAAAGCTTGTGGCATTGGTAAAACTTAGTAAACCAAATTTGACCATTATATGTGCTTGTTTGGTGTAGAAGAAAATTACAAAGTTACGACATTCACCCTCTAGTCTTGCACGCAGATTTGAAGCTCTCTTGTTTATGAATGGTAATGAAATCTGACGTTTCGCCAGGGGGAGCACATTTAGGCCTACTCTAATCAGCGAACAAAGAAAGCTTTTATCATAGCAAGTTTTTATGTTCCATAGGGACTTAATCAGACAATTGCTATTTTCGGAGCGTGACTGCTATTGGTTAGATTTGGCCTAATGAGCTCCCCCTGGAAAAACGTCAGATTTCATTATCATTCATAAACAAGAGAGCTTCAAATCTGCGTGCAAGAGTAGAGGGTGAATGTCGTAACTTTGTAATTTTCTTCTATACCAAATAAGCACACATAATGGTCAAACTTGGTTACAAAGGTTTACCATTGCGACAAGGTTAACGTCTATATATATCTTAGCAAGAAATACTAAGTAATAACAACACATTTTAACGCGACATTCTTGTAATAAATTCATTGCGCTTTCACGATTTCTTTCCTCGGTAAATGATTTTCCAACACTTTAGTAGTTCATCGTATTTACAATCTGACCTTCCGCAAAGTTTAATACATTACTATACAATATAGTGCCGAAGGAAGAGCCCCAAATAATGAGTTTTCGGAGCACTATTAAAATTCAATTGAAGCCGAGCAGAATCAACCTTCTAATTTGGCCAAAGTTGACGGCATTTTTATTACCGTGTTTCTGTTCCGACGAATTTTCTGTAACTTAGCTCGATTTGAGATTACTTCAACTGGAATCGATTCCTGCAGTTTGAGCCAAAAAAACCGGCAATTTTTTTTTCTAGTACGACCTGAATATGAAATTAGGGCCTCACAAAAATTTAGATTGTGACTTCTAAAAATGTTTCCAAGAAGATCGGTTATTAAGAACTTATTTATACATCATTAAAGTAGGATTTGAAAAAAGAATTATAACAATAGAGGAAAAGACACAAAAGTTATAGCCTTGAGTTTGGCGACGCAGATTTGCGCTCTAGACACAGTTGGGTGTATTTTGAATTTCGAATGAGTCACCTTAAAACAGTTATCCATTGACTCAAAGTCCTTTCATTTCGGGCTCGAGTATATCCGTCATTCTTTGGTATATTTGTACTTTTGTTTGACCATGTTTGCTGTTTACTTTGTACAGAGGTCCATCTCTAGGGGAATACATGAGAAACAGCCGAAATATGAAGAAAGTCACTGAGCCAGGTATGAAAAACAATGGTTTTGATCAGTAGAGCGGTTTTCAGATGATCGTCGAAAATAAATCAGACAGTCAGTGTTTCTATTGGTCAAGAGCAAAGTCTTTTGTCTTTTAGCCAATGAAATTGCGAACTAAAACAAAACGCGCCATTGCTCACGTCATGACTAAGCGTAAGTCTGACTTACTTCGCCTTTAAATTGGTTTGTTGTTGAATGGCTTCCACACCTTATTGGCTAGTAGTTTTGTATTTAAGCAATAAAAGTACTTTCCGCGAGCTCTCTGCTTTCTTACAAACACGAGGGGGATGTTGGGAGAACTGACATTCCCCGAGTGTTTGTAAGAAACCAGAGAGCACGCAGAAAGTATTTTTATTGCTTTTAGAAAATAACATACACACTTAAATAACATACACTCTTACAAACACGCTTTTTAACCAATCAGAATGCGCACATTCACAGTACAACATAGGTGTTATTTCTAATTCCGTTTAGTTTTCGACACTCATCTGAAATCCGCGCCTACAATGGACGATTCCAGCTATAAGCGTACGCGCTCTTCTTTATACAGAAATGCCCATGTCATGTCTCACAACTACCAGAATGCGCGCGCGCTATTTAACAGTTCGATAATGTCCCACATCTACCGTCATGCAGCGTGCGCGTGCTATATAGCTGGAATCGTCCATTGGCAAAGTCTGAGATGCTGTGTGTAATCCCATATATCATTTTTCCGACAGATCGTCGTGCGAGTTGTATCAAACACAACCGGTTGTCAGTGGTCGCCATGTTGAATGACTTGCCCCCCACTAAGCATGATCTCACCACATACACCGTAGATGTCACAGTTGCATCGGTAAGTCAAGCAAAGTTGGTTCTGGGTGACAAACTCAGCCGGGTCACCCATTAAACTTAATTCATTTATGATGAGAGTCGCAGTTTAAAGTGCCTAATATGTAGATTTAGGCACTGCAAAAAAGCGAAGCTCCACTCGAAACCCTGTGGTATATGTCTGGGCGAGCACACACGGACGCTCCCGCGATACCCATATGGGAATACCGCTGAACCATGAAAAATGAAGTCGATCGTATACCTGAGATCTACTTTGAGTTTTGTATTCTTCCTACGATACCTATGGTTCTCCGCTCTGAGGCCTTCGGCCGCTAAGGAGCTCCGCTATAACATGAAATCGACATGACTTTGCTCAAAATCATTTCAGCACCGAGATATATCTTCTGACAAAGAATGAGTGTTATTATTATTATTATTTTTTTTCAAGATGATCTTTGACACTTGAAATCTTGTAACGTTTTTGTTTTTTCTTCATCATCCAGGCAACGTGTCTCGTGTTCTCGGTACAAGGGTTCTTCTTAGAAGGTGAGATTCCTGTGGAATTTTGATTTTATTTAGTTTTCTGCAGCTTGTGGTTAAAGGGGTAGTGCAACGATTTGGGAATTACTGCGATTTTCATAATTCTGCGAACTCTCGCTAACGATTTCCAATCGTAAAACCGCCTTCTGGCTTCCGTCAATCAAACTCCCGAGTCTTCTCGTCGTTACTCTTTGTGCATTTTGATTGGCCAGCACGTAACCATTGCTGGCGCGACGAGAAGCCATTTTAGCGCTGCTTAGGCGCTGGCCATTCAAAAAGCACAAAGAGTAACGACGAAAAGACTCGGGAGTTAGATTGACGGAAGCCAGAAGGCGGTTTTACGGTTGGAAATCGATGGCGAGAGTTCGCAGAATTATGAAAACCGCAGTAATTTAGGTAGCTAAAATGCAGTCAGATTCACAAGAAATGAGCAAAATAATCGTCTTGGTTTGTTAAATAACCTTTTTACTGCTTGATAAGTACATATTTGGAGTACTTTCGTGTGTTATCGAGCGGATGGAAATGGATTGCAAAATGGCATTTTAAATTGCGTACCAGGCTGTACTGTTTTCCAACATGGAAATTTGATAGCGAAAGCGCAGCTATAAAATCTTACATAAGAATGCCTATATAGTGCAAATTTAAGTTCTTTTTTTTTCGAACTAAGTTGAAGCATAGTAGAGGTATAGAAGTCTGTGTTGTTTATGTGTACCACATCGCGACACCACTGATGTATAATTTCCCTACAGAAGAGAAGACCCTGAGATCATTCACTAGAGTTTTTGTGGCGGTGCCAGCGCAAGGAGGAAACGCGTAAGTACATCTGAACACGTCTAAACACACGCCCAAACATGCTATAAGCATTCCTAGGCCATACCTTGAGTTTAAAGAGCCTGTGTCAGCCACTCCTTTGTTATTGTTTTCGTTCGATATAAGAATACGAATTACGTTTAGAAATCTCAAATTCAACATCTCAAAACTAAGTTTCAGATTTGATTTACCAAATTCAATGGAGAGCAATGCTCAGTATTCTCTAAATCAGGAGATTGAAATTGATGTGTCAGAATGGCGGTTGACAAAGGCTTTTTAATGAAATCATTCTTTTCTGTGGCAGGCTTAGCATCGTTAATGACCAATTACATATCAGAAATGCATCGCCGGCACAAGTTGAGGTACGTATGTGGGTTGGCAATATCTACACACCAGAAAACCCAGGTGAAACCCAGTGGCTCATTTAGAAGTGTTGCATTCCAATGAAAACTTAACGCTGCGGCCAAACCAGTACAGCTGGGTTTTTTCCCAAATCGGTGAACATTTGAAGACTTGGCATGTTGATAAAGCGTGGTTACCTGCGTGAAAGGAAACTTAAATGCCAGTTTGAATGTAGGGGCTCAAATAAACGCCTCTTAGCTTCCCAGCAAGCAAAATATGATTCCCGAATTGAAGGCTTTACATAACAAGGGTACAACTGACTGGAAGTCTTCCGTCGTAGGCTGTCCGACAGAAGTCCTCTAGTGCTACTGTCACACTAGACAGCCCCACGCCCTCCGTGACACCCTTACTTGGCGCGCCAGCACGCGTGACCACAAGCCCCGCAGTTCTGCCAGGCTCTGGCATTTCTCCTCTATCATCCACGTCACTACAGACATCACCTGCATCCACATCTCTACAAGCAGCACCTACGACAACTTTAACCACACAGGTGAGACATTACAATGTAGTGGCCCCGTGCAAATTCGGATCCGAGTCCTGCTTCACAACACGCGATCACTGGTGAACCATCTAAGCCTCAGACACATTGCGGCAGACGCATCATGACATACGCGTTACAGCAGACACGTGAGGGCAGATTTATCGCAGCAGACGCGTCACTGCGGGGGCATCACAGCAGACGCGTAAGGGCAGATTTCTCACAGCAGATGCATACAGGCAGACGCATGCCGGCAGACGCGTCACAGCAGACGCATCATGGCGCACGCGTTCCAACAGACGCGCGAGGGCAGATTTTTCACGGCAGACGCATGCCGGCAGACGCGTCACAGCAGACGCGCGAGGGCAGATTTTTCACAGCAGACGCATGCCGGCAGACGCGTTACAGCAGACGCATCATGGCACACGCGTCACAGCAGACGCGTGAGGGCAGATTTATCTCACCAGACGCATCCCGGCAGACGCGTCACGGCAGAGGCATAAGTGACCCGGTGCATCCGGGTCCGAGTCGTAGCTTTATTACCATACAAAATAGGCTAAAATTCCGTCATTGAATCATTTTGCGTATTAATATATACTGTGGACATCATGATATTTCTATGTTCTACTCAGCAACAACAAATGGTGATACAGTTTTCTGCTCAATCGGGAATGAATGCCGAATGGTCTTTTAGGTAAGAGTACGATGGTGAGCCCGTATTTTGAGTATAAATCTTGTTGTAAAGTATGATTGGTCTAGACCAGGAGCCCATCAACCGGAGCCTCCATCTCAGGGTTCGACCAACGGTAGTCTACTAGTCAAATACAAGTAAAACTTTTATTTTGACAAATGGATTTCATTTATTTACTGGCCATCTTGGCTACTTGATTATTCTAAAACTCTTTTAAAATCTTGTTCACATTTTTTTTCACTGTTTACCACAGTACATGTTGATGGCCTGTATTTTTTGTTTAGGTGTTTAGCTGAAAATGGTTGGAACTATGAAAAATCAGCAGAAGTCTTCACCGAGCTTAGGGTAACAACTTTGTCCAAATATCTTGTTGAAATACTAAGAAAGTCTAAATATTGCTCTTTCGTATTCCCTGCTATTTCTAATTGTTGGTTTTGCTAATCAACAGGGCAAGGGCAATATACCACCAGAAGCATTTGTCAAGACATAACGCAGAATAACGTAGACATGAAATGTTGATATAAATAAAAGAACATGCTTCGCATTCCAATCAGTATAGCTATAGAAATTACACGTCTAGCTAGTTAATGGCTTCCCTGGTAACCAATCAGAATTTGAGTAATAACAACTTGCTAAGGATGGTAGCCAATCCGATCGGTAGAAATTACAATTTGGCTACTGAATGGCTTCACTTGCAGCTATGGACTTGTCACATCCCGAGTGTAGTTAAAGATGTTACTAAAAAAATACCCGCCAACAAGAAAGAGAATAATAGTTACACTAAAGAAGAGTTTTAAATTTTTAATGAAACTTAATCTAAGACTATATTTAGCTTCCTAAAACAGAGTCGTGGCTTTTTTCTACTCTCTCTCGTTAATTTTTGTTTAAAGGTGTTATTATAGCTTCTCGTATACATTTTATTTACAAGAAATAAATAAGTCTTGAAACCGGATGCAGTTTGATACCCTACGTTGCACAGCCCAACACGACAGAGCGGAAATGACCAAAAATGAAATGTCTAACTTTGCCATATTTTAATATATAAGCTCAAGATTCCGTATACAAAGAGTTTCTATGGCTAAAAGCTTAATTCCAAATTTTTAAGAAAATTGAAGAATATGAATTTTAGATATGATTGAGCAAAGTTTGCATAATTCCTGATCAAAGTACTAATTCTCCCATAAAATGGCACAGAAACCAATGTTTAAAGCCGAATATCTCAAAGACGGATCCATTAGAAAAAAGTCATTTTTGATATTTTGTTTTTAATCAGGCAAGGAGTCTGTATGCAAAAAATCAAGCTTCTCTGAGCTAACCTGACCTTATTATTTGAAATTTAGTGGTCTAAGCAGGTCATTCCCGCTCTGCCGCCCAACACACGTATCAATTTCTGATTTCAGTAAGAAAAAAATATATGTCCCTTGTAATTTCCACAGGGGTAAAGTCTTCGATAGGATCAAAAACAAACGACCCCTGTGAAAATTCCAGGTTACACGCTTTCATTATCTATTATTAGAATTTAGTTATGCTCATGTGCACACTAGCGACATGCGGCATTATGTCACAACTGCAAAAGTGTGGAAAAACAACATAAATGCTCAGCATTTTTAACGCAGCATGTTAACGGTGCTTTATTTCTAGCAACACCTTGGTCCTTATTTTAGTAAATGTTCGCTTTCGAGTGTGTGAATTCTGTTCGCGTGACGCCGTGCTAGTGTGAACCAAGCATAACTAGTGCAAAAAAGGACGGAGAAGCAGATTTTTGCTTGACTATCAATCCCAGGCGAGATAAGAGACAAGGACACCTGCAAAAACTGAATTAACAGTAATGGCTTTTCCTTACGAGTAATTGGTTTTAAATCTTAATTCTTTCTCGTTTTATTTATGTCTGAGCGTGAACATGATTGCCAATGTAAATAGATACATATAAAGTAGCATATACGTTGACATCTGAGTTGGTGTTTTTTTAAGCATTAGAGCACAACTTTCTATGACTTTATCGGCGAAATAGAGCACGTGATGTTGGGGGAGACACGACAACATTGTAAAATCTAACTTTCCTAGTTTTTCTCGCAGGGGAGATCACTCTGATCAGTCACTTCATTTTGACCGTGTATTGCCCAAAATGCTCCGCACCCCAAAGCCCCCTATACCTCGTCAAGCTTTCATACATTTTCACTAAATCTTGTAATACAGTCTAACTAACGAGTCCCTCCACTTTGAAAACTTTTCGGCTTGAGCCAACCGCGCAGACGCCTCTTTGCGGGAGTTTCTTTAGGCGAGCGCCAGGTGGTGTCGGCCTTCACAGGCTTCTACCAAATACGCCTTTCAAAATTTGATGTTTTTCATTATGAAATACTATGGGACCACCTTTTAAGTTAAAACTTCCATTTCCCATACGTTTATGAATTATTTCTACCACCTTACACCGATTATCCAAATGGTATTCTTCAAATGGTATGGTTTGAGCGCTCAATAGAACGTTCTCTACATCCAAAGATTGGGAACCAATTTTGAAACAGCGTTTTCAAAATGTTAATCAGAAGCTTTCAAGTTTTATCAGAATTAATTGTGTAACGGAACAAAAAAATGCCAAATTGTTCTGTCCAGGAGAGATAGCAAATCTGGTTATAACCCTAGAACCTATGCAATGAATAACAAAGAAAACCCTTAACTTTAGCAACCAAATTTCAGTCCACACGAAAAACACCTCTCAAAAACAATATGTTCTTTCCTAACGTAGTCATGTTTTCAGTTGTTCTGATATGGGTTCCTGCAAGTGGAAACATGATCGAAAAAACGAACCAAAACTTTTCAGAAGCTTTCCTCTCGTGCCTTGAATGCTACGAATCTGAAAACGTTCGGCGTTAATACAGCTCTAGATTGTTCAATGTTCTGTATTAGCACAGAAAAGTCGGGAGAAAAGTGCTTGTCTTTTAATACACGGATCACAAAATACAACGGAAAAAGTATGAAGTGCGAGTTATTCAATGTTAGTAAGCCCGAGGTGGTGAAAAATCAAACTGAAGAGATTGAATCTGAGTATCACTTCATCCAGCTGGTGAGTTGCAATTGTAGTTGCGATTTATTTTTCTTTTCACTTGGGAGGGATACGTTATTCTTGTGTTTTTATACGGCAATAAACTCGAATTCGAGAATGATTTCAGATGCGAAATAGCTTTTGAAAAGCGTTTTGCTTTGAAAGTACAAGCGAATACATAGGGAATTAGATAAACGTTTGTATCGGTTTTGCTGGTCAAATGTGCACAGGCGGTTTGTGGCATAACATAACAGGGTCTGAATGGGGTGTCTGGATCCCGGGGGGGGGGGGGGGGGACTCCCATATCGGGGATGATCATCGTATCTTTTATGGGTTAAAATCACATAAGACCTCATCTTTTAGGGTATCTTTTATGGGTAATAATTTTTTGTCGGTAATCGGTAAAACTAATATAATTAACCTCGTATATAAAGTTTAACTATGAAAATTGAAGCACTTATCAACCCCTTACTGCGGTTTCGTAATTCTGCGAACTCTCGCTATTGATTTCTAACCGTAAAACCGCCTTCTGGCTTCCGTCAATCAAGCTCCCGAGTCTTTTCGTCGTTACTCTTTGTGCTTTTTCATTGGCCAGCGCCTAAGCAGTGCTAAAATGGCTTCCTGTCGCGACAGCAACGTTACGTGCTGGCCAATCAAAAGCACTAAGAGTAACGACGAAAAGACTCGGGAGTTTGATTGACGGAAGCCAGAAGGCGGTTTGACGGTTGGAAATCGTTAGCGAGAGTTCGCAGAATTATGAAAACCGCAGTAAGCAATCATGAAATTCTATTCATATCAGCCCGCCTCTTTCCTACTGATATCAAATCCCTTCCCGGCTTTTAGCTACTTGACTATTCATTAGTGTGTTAGGTAATATTTAAAAGCCGCCTATGAGGACTTGACGGGATTTCAAAGTCCGCGCAATTAGTTCCAGTCCAGTCCGAGGCGAAGCCGAGGACTGGAACTAATTGCGTGGGCTTTGAAATCCCGTCAAGTCCGAATAGGAGGCTTTTGAATTACTTCAAATACTCAATTATTATTCATGACCTAATTAGCCAACACAGAGGGAAAACGATCAATGTTGAAACATCTCCATTTATTTATTTTTTAATTCCTTGGTCATTTGAAATACTCAGCCTGTGACATAATCTTAAATCACCAACCCTTCTATACCCTACCCAAACAGGATTCATCAATATAATCAAATTTTACTTATGAAACTAGAATTACGTCACTAGTCATGCGCACAATGAAAAGGTCAAGATTGTTTCCACAAAGCCTGTCCCACATGAAAGTTGGCGGCGCACATGCATATAGTCTGGAAGAAGATCCTTTCTATTCTAGATTTCCGAGAGAGGAGACCTGTGTCTTCTCACGGAACGCTCCTACAGTCTGCCTTTGTACGGCGTAGACTGACTAGTACAAAAAAAAAATCGACGGGGAGAAAACCTTGAAATTATGAACTTGGATTGCGTCACTAGTCATGCGCAGAAGTGAAATGATTAAGAGTGTTTCCAAAAAGCCTGTCCCACACGGAGGTTGGCGGCGCACATTCATAAAGTCTGGAACAAGATCCTTTGTATTTTACTTTCTCCGATAGAGGAGACGTGTGTCTTCTCACGCTGAACAGTTGCTTCTCACGCTGAACAGTTGCTACAGTCTGCCATTGTACTGCGGAGACTGACTAGTACAAAAACATTTCGATGGCGAGGGCCTTGAAATTATGAATATTACTAATTATGAACTTGGATTGCGTCACTAGTCATGCGCAGAAGTGAAAAGATCAAGAGAGTTTCCATAAAGCCTGTCCCACATGGAGGTTGGCGGCGCACAAGTTTGTAGTCTCGAACCAAAATTCTTTGTATTGACTTCTCCGAGAAAGGAGACTTTTGTCTTCTCACGGAGTGGTTCCTACTGTCTGCCTTTGCACGGCGCAAAGACTGACTAGTAGAAAAATTTTTCGAGGGTGAGGACCTTGAAATTATGAATATTCAAAGATCCAAGGACCTCTAGAAAAAATTTCTAGATCCAAGGACCTTTGAACTATGAATATTCAAAGTTCCTTGGACCTTGAAAAGTTTTCACAAGTCCCACTTGCAGTATCTTCCCTGGGATTTCAAGGTACTGCACGTGGTACAAATGAGGGCTCTGGTTGGCTGATTAGGTCATGAATAATTAATGAGTATTTGAATCATATATCTCACCTAGGAGAACGATGGAAACCGTGCCAACTATGTAATAATGCCGTTATCTTGTTTGAGTTTTTTGGTCAATGAAGGATTTTGGAGCGGAGTGGATAGCCTTTCACATTTTAACTCGGTTCCCTATTGTAAGGACATTTGCTATCTGTGATAAAATGATGGAAATATATAATTTTGAACTGCTTTTGTGAGTCGTGCAAGTAATAAAATTCATTTGCCTGTCCACACCAATGCAAATTCAGCGATTACTTAACTTGAGGGAAAAAAAACAGGACCATACTTCCAGACAAAGAGCTGAAGCGTCGTATGGCGACCGTACGGTTCTTACGCCCACGCCAGAGATTTCGGCCCTGACAGTCGCTATCCTGGTGTTGAATTGCTCAGTAGCTAAATACCTATGGGTGAGAGAACGCCCGGCCACCAGACCATATAAGGACGCCCCTTGTACCGTTAGTGAACAATCAACTAATTAATTATGCATCAGCGACGTATTTATAGGCCTGAAGAGTGAGTTAGAGATCCATGTGGGCCCACATTTGTTGGTTTTCTTTTTTAGTAGTAGTGTAGCTTATCTCACGATAATGCAATATGTTTTTCACAGTTGCCGTTTAGCATGTGTTTTTATTTCAATCATATTTCAATAGTAGGCATTACATTAACACGGGAATGAGTTTCTTTTTAAGTTGTCCGTTTGCGCATGCGCATACATGTCATCTTGTCTAATTTTATTTTCCGTGAACTAAACAGAAGACCATTGATCCCCTGAAGTGTCAGTTATACCAAATATGAAGTTCAGTAATCTCTGGTAATTTGATGCTCGGGGAGTGTCACAATTGAACGCCGGAAAATTCACCTGGTCTACTACTCACGGGCGCTGAAAAGTCCAAAGCACTCGCTATTCTTACTGCATACTAATAATACTAATGGGAGCTTCGTATATAAACACACTCAAGAATAATTATTCAGTCATTCAGCCGTTAACAGTTGAAGTGCTCAGACGTTTTACCAACTCCCCGTGATCCCCTATCGGTGGTTGACCAACGTGTGCTCCAGGCCTCGGTGCATATTACTTGTTCCGCACTCGCAGATCATTCCACGTCTTAGCTTGCAGTGAGGATATGGTATTGTACTGTTAATGGGCTCCTGTGGCTGTATAGTCGGTTGGTAGTAGAGGGCAAGGAAGCAGATAGATAGTAACTTTATTTATACACGGTAAATTCATCAGACTAAAAACACATATAATAATAACAACAACTAATGATAATAAATACAATACTAATAATAACAATCTAATCTATTCTATTCTAACTATGAATATTTATATAAACTCTGCTTTACATGAATGCCGTGTTCTGTAAAAAGTAAAAATGTTAAAATCATGTAAAATGACGTCGGCAACCGATTCGAAAACCATTGAGAGTTTGTGCTTGCCGTAAATCAGGTGGTAAGCTGTTCCAAAGCACCGCACCTTGGTAACTAAAACTATTTTTTAGGAAGTTTGTGCGGGGCAAAGGAACAGCAAGTTTGCCCACGGTGTCTCTCAGTTCGCGTTCAGTTATAGTACTCCTTTCTGTAAAGACGGATTGCAAATAGGTTGGTACAAGACCATAAAAGATTTATACACAATTACTGCTTCGTGTATTTGCCTTTGCGTTTCCAACCTTTTCCAGCCAAGCCGTTCAAAAAGAAGTCCGACATTCGTGTCATAACTGGAAAAGGTTAGAACACGCGCAACGCGGTTTTGCAATTTTTGTAATGGTTATTTAAAGACTTTGTATCCTTAAGGCTTAAGGCTACCTCATAACTTAATGAACGATTCTGCAGCTGCGCGCTGCATCTCGGTAAACGATTCTAGCTATAAACGCGCGCGCTCTCTTCTCTAGGGCTAGTCTACACACGACAACAAGCAGATGCAAGCGCAAGGATATCAAACTCATACATGCCGCTCATGTGGTTTACACTAGAACGCAAGCGCAGATGCAGCGCAGTTCCGTTGCGCTTGCTCTTTATGTGCTTGTGTATAGTGTAAATCAAGCGAACGCAAGCAAACTAATGAATGTTGATTTTAAGCTTGCGCCGCTTGTCTTGCGTTTGCGTCCTGCGCATGCGCTTTTGCGTTCGTGTGTGAACCAGCCCTAAAGAAAGGAGAGCGCGCGTGCTTATAGCTGATCGTTGGGAGTTGTCTCTTCACCACAGCCGCAATCATGCTTGGATCACCTGCGAGCCGAGGTCACCGATGATGGCTACTATGAGATCTACAGTACTAGTGGTCAGCAGCTCTATACCGTCTATTGTGACATGCGCAGTGAACCTGGGTACGCGTGGACTTTGGTCATGTCATACAGCTTTCAAAACTGGTACGTGTCGAATCTCGTCCCCAGCGCCTTCGGCCGTCTGACCAGGGGAAGGCGACGAGCCAGAAAGGCTCTGGATTAAAGGACAAACGAATTCGCGGTTTTAACGGTCAAAATTCCAAAAACATTTTAGAAAACCCCGCTATAAGAATCCAAGCACTTGGATTTACCTCTAGTCTGGATCCGCCACTGAGATTCTACAAATATAACTTTTCTACTGTGTTTGCTTTCTAAAATATCTAGTCTAATTGCATCTACATGCTATTGTCACGTGTTTTTACAGGGCCAAGACTGGTGTCAAGCGTCCTTTGTTTAAAGACCATCAGCTTAACATGAAAAATCCTAACTGGGACAAATACCGTCTAAACAGAAAAAGAATGAGAGAGCTGAGAAAACAATCCACCAAATGGCGAATCACCTGCAGTTTTCCCGAGTACAACGTGGACTATCGCGATTATTTACGAGTTAATTTCACCGTCCTTAATGTTCTTCAAAGCATTGATGTTGTGCAGATTGCGAAGTGTTTTCTTGTTGACGTTATTAACGTACGCGGACACGACGGCTCCCAGATAACCGCGTTTTTGGTCATATCTAGCACGGACGCCCTACACCACGACAGCAGCATCGATATGTGCCAGTTTTCGTCGACGCCCGCCTTTGTCGCTTCGGAGAACAATTTTGGCTCATATTATGAATACAACAAAGAGTTCCGGTGCTCTTCTAGTAATACGTCCACTACAAATCTGTGGTTCGGTGGGGTAGAGTAGACCAAAAGCTGTAGATACATTTCTTAGTCCGTAATTGACCGTTATTTGCACTAGCACAAGTTGTGCACGCACACAATTTCTGTTTGGAAGGTGGTGGAGGCATCGCTGTTTTAAAAAGAAGAAAACTGAAAAATACCCCAAAAGAACATATTTAACTGTCAGATTATTTGGATAAGGCAGGGGTCGCAAAAAAGTTTCCGCAAAGTTTTGCTCCATTACAGTAAAGATTGTGGTCGCACTAGCCTGAAATAATTTGCTGCCGTTTTGTTATTTCTGGTTCTACTTAGGGTTTTTAATCTCCCTAAATCCGCCCATGGATCAGATGTAAGTCATGTCTGTAAAATATCTCCTTTTTGTCTGTTCGCTTTTATTCGATTTGTAAACCTAAGCATTATGTTAACCTCACAAATTGTAAATTGCTTTGTAGTTTTCACCGCATGTGTACTATAGTTGGTCAAGTTGATTGTAATAAACGCCATTCAATCAAGCCTGTCCGATTGTTCATACTGTAACTAGTCTCCAGTGCGCAACACCCCGTGTCCGCGCCGTGCTGGGAACGTGATAAAAACTTTAAAATTCGGGCGTGGATGGGAGACCTCTTATAAAATGCTAGTTATCATTTTGTGGGATGAATGTGCACATTGAGCGAATACCGCAGCAAGTAATACGACAAATAAAGTGGCCATACGAGTCTCGTTTCACGTACTTAATATTCCCCGAGCCTCGTATCCAAGTTATTTGCCGAATCGCTCACTGCTGAAGCGTGGGTAGCCTGTGCCCAGTCAGGCGCACCCGGTTACCAAGCTTAGCGGACGTGTCATGTCCGCCATATGAGTAGTTGCCTTGTTTAGTAACAAATTAGACGTTTTTAATGCACGTTTATACCTGAAAGACCAAGAGTTACTCGACTTCTACACTAGCGTATGACTTTGGAAGATATTTACACCAAGAATGGATGACTTAACACGTTTGTGTGGGCTTAGTATTTGCATGCTGGTTGGCTGTTATGTCGCCGGAGCCATACCTTTGGCGGTTGCGATGTCTGAAGTAAGTTACGAATTCCTAATTTTCTCACGATCTTAGCTTTTTGGCACTTATTCGATATGCGTGGTCGTGATTGTTTTTATATCTTGAAAATATAACGATCTGTTTACTTGAATGGTATTTTCTAACTAGGTTTAAAAGCCTGAAATCTAATAACCCTCGAAAATGAATGAACAAATAAGCTTTGTTCGACGAATGATTCTTTTGGAAATGGAAAAAAGCGTTCGAATTTGTCGATAAAAACATTATTAAGGATGTAGCTTCATTTAACCCGAAAGCATAGAAAAAGTTTTTTATTCCCTGCAGGGAAACTAGCTGTGATTTTACACTCAATCGAAATGCCATTTACCTCAGACTTGCTCACCATTCAGTACTATATAACTAGTAGTTTCAGTTTCAGTTTATTTGCTCGGTTAAGCTAAGTTGCTAGTTACCAAGATTATAAAGTAGCATAATATACTTTGTTTGATTTCAGAAGCGACTCCGCATGATAAGTGTTCTTGGTGCAGGTTTGCTGGTAGGAACGGCATTAGCAGTAATTATACCTGAAGGAGTGCATGCCATATATGCAACACCTACTCATGGTAAAGTTTGTAAAACTTGGTAGAGCTCTGTGCTTTAAAGGAGCTTCTGCACACAATCATGTCAAAAACCTTGTCCATGCATTATCGTGGATGTTTGACTGGCCTTTCAAGAATGGCATCAGTTTTTTGCTTTGAAAACATGTTTGGTGCTTCAGGTCTCGTAAAAGTGTAAGAATTCATAAAAATTCATTTGATACAGTCCTCAAGTATATTTCTAAAACCTCAAATGACGCGTCAACTGCTTTCCTAGGCTTCAATAACCCATTCTTTTGTATTGCCCGCCACCCATTTTCTGTAATTTAATTAACTTTACACGCTTTTTCTATCACTTTAATTTTAGGTCAAATTTTCACCTTCGCAAAGCTCCTGACCCCGCACGATTTAAGATATCGGCCTCAAATTTTCTGTGTCGTTAGAAACTGATCACAACTAAAAACCTGTATGAGGGAATTTTTATTTTTACTTGAAAAGATTTTATGATAAATTTTGCGGCCACAAACTGTAAAAATGCGACTTTCAACTTCGCGACCTAATGTTTTCGTAAATATGCAAAATGTCAAAAATCGCTGACACTGTTTTGCAGTTCATTTCTCCGAGATGTGTGTGTTTTAGAAAGTTTAGGCTTAATGAATGATACATCCGAAGACTGCAAGCCCCCCTGGCTCCACTGTCCATGTAGCCAACTGAAAGTCGACCCCAAAATTGTGGTACTGCTCCTCTTCTGATTTGATAACTAATCTGTTTGACCTCTCGCAGGACACAGTCATGGCCACTCTCATCGTCACCTTCATGCTGTCATAGAAAAGGGTACAGTACTGCAACAAAAGGCTGTAGAATCACCACAGAAAGAAGGGTTGGGCCATGTGGACATGATAAAGGAGCACATATCAAAAGTTGAGCCAGATGTATTTATCGGCATGGCACTGTGTTTTGGGTTTGTATTTATGCTGATTGTGGACCACATCAGTGGAGGTCACTCTCATGGTGGCGGTACAGCAGGTAAGAACGGGCAGATCTAGGGGAGGGGTTGTGGGGGTTACAACCCCCCCCCCCCCCCTCCCATGAAAGTGATAGATTCGATGAACTCTTTAGTTATTAAAAAGATTAAAAAGTTTTGAACTCAGTATGGATTATAACCAGTCCAACTTAGTGCTGCAACCACCCTCTGAAAAAATCCTGGACCCGCCCCTGAAGAATTTTGGAATTCAGTTAAGACAGATCCATCGGCTGATGAATCTCGGCTGCGCCTCGTGAGTCCACAACATTTTGACCACTCTATTACGTCATTCCGTGGTATATAAGAGGACATACCACGGAAAATCAGAGGACATTTGTTAAATACTAAATGTCTGATACATTGTCAAATGAAATTGTTTCTTAATCTTACAACACCAGGCACAGAAACTATATTCCAAACTTCATTGAAAACTCTTGTCTTCTACAGCAGGTCTCCACATTGCATGCATCTGGTTGCCAATGGCAACTAGATTTAGGGTTTGGTGAGCAAAAATTTCAACCTAGTCACCAAATGGTGACTTTTCAAAAATGCCCTTCTCAAACTTAGCTGCAAACAGCATCAAATTGGGAGAAAAAGCTTGCAACCAAACTTCTAATATGGCAACCAAACTTCACTTTGGCAACTAGAATGTTTTATTTAGGCACATCAGCGCTCTGAAAGCATCAATGTTGGGCCCTATACAGGATAGTGACTTCATGAGAATAGAGTTGGGACCCAGCGCAATTCAGCTTGCAAGCTGCAAGTCTGAGGAGTCGGTTTCCAATATTTATTTATTTATTTATTAACGTTCAGCTAATGTTTCGTTACAAAAAAACGTTTTTCTAGATGCTGAAAACAATACTCGACAAAGACGTAACAAGATGACTGCAACTATTGGTTTAGTAGTCCATGCAGCAGGTGAAATAATACTCTTTGTACTCAAATATACATGAAAGAGCCCTGTTTAAGGCCCGTTTTAAACATCAAACTTAATTCTGTCGAGCTAAATTGGCTGGGCTTATTAGCCAGTAAAAACAAGTAATTTCGAAACGAGTGATTTTATGAGGTTAATATAACCTGTCTGACGAATGGAGAAGATCTCAGCCCTGATTTTTGGAGCGCTGGCAGGATTCAAAATTGTAATTTAGCACAGCAGTAGCACGGCGTTTGCACGGCAGATTGTGCCGTTCCTAATGCAAATGAGCTCGAGATAATAGCTCTGACTAACTAAATAATGGGAAATTGACATTTAGAGCGACAAGAATTAGGTTCAACATCTAAAACTAATTGTAGCCTAAGTTGGAGTATCCACCAAACAATAAAACTTGAGTGTAAATGATAGAAAAAGTGTTAGTTCAGCATGTGTGAAGAAAAGTGTGAAGCACCTATAATAGAAACAATTGTATTATAGGTTTATAAGAAAGTGCTTTGAAAATAGAAGAGTGGCATTTAGTTGATGTTCATAATAGCACAAAATCTTTCAAAAGATATTAATTTGGGTGACTTGAATTTTGTTCCTGTATGCCTCATGCTTGTGGCAAATACAAAGAAAAGGAGATGCAATGTTTGTTGAAAACTTTGTGCTTGCATGGTCATTTTGATCTTGATGGTCTAAGTGAGAACCAGCTTGAAAGTGATCTAAGACTCATGTTAGTAACAACTAAAGGATAATATTTATGTGTTTCAGCTGATGGTATTGCCCTAGGAGCTGCTGTGACAACATCTAAGACTGATGTTGAGATGATCGTATTTCTAGCTATAATGTTGCACAAGGTAATCATTATCAGTTTATCCAACGTCTGAGAATGGGATCAGGTGGTAGTCTCCAATGAAAAGTAGGATAATTTGTGTTACTATCTTTGCCCAGATCTGCCATAGGTGCATGAAATAATATAAGATGGTTCCTGGAAAGGCCTGTACCACTAAAAAGAAATGCAAATGGTTTTCTTTAGCCTGGCCGTCTCAAAGTCTTTCAGTCTCCAGTAGCCTTTGGATTGTTGACAATTTTAACTTGTCAAAGAGTTACCTAGCATTACAGGATTCCAATATTTCTAAACTTATGAGCAGTTTAATATCATTTTATCTACATAATTTATTTCAGTCTCCAGTAGAGTTTGGCTTGTTGACATTTGTACCCTTCGAAGAGTTACCTAGCACTAAGGGATTCCAATATTTCTAAACTTATGAGCAGTTTAATATCATTTTATCTGCATAATTAAATTTATTTTAGGCTCGTTTTTATTAACATTTTATTTCAGGTTCCAGTAGCCTTTGGATTGTTGACAATGTTTACTTGTCAAAGAGTTACCTAGCATTAAGGGATTCCAATATTTCTAAACTAATGAGCAGTTTAATATCATTTTATCTGCATAATTGAATTTATTTCAGGCTCCTATAGACTTTGGCTTGTCAACATTTTTACTCTTCCAAGAGTTACCTACACTCAGGGACAAAAATAGCTGAGACTCTTTCTTACTGTACACGAAAAATAGAGAATTCGTTAAAACTCACTTTCGACATGCTCAGCCCCCTCCCCCCTCTTCAATGTTGGAGGACAACGATTGGTCTGGAAACAACATTGATGTGGGGGAGGGGGGGAGGTGGTTAAGGGCTCTGCAAAAGGGATTTTGTAGGTGTTTAAGGGCAATATTTTATTTTAACCGTAATTTGCGTAGGGGGTCTCAGCTATTTTGTCCCTGAGTGTAGCACTACTAAGGAATTTCTTAACTAATTGTGAGCAGTTTAATATCATTTTATTTACATTTTATTTCAGGCTCCAGCAGCCTTTGGCTTGTCTACATTTTTACTACACGAGGTAATGGATTGTATGTAATATATAGAGGATATTACATGGTGGTGAGAAGATATGAGTTTTATTTTCGAGTGACAAGAACAATATTTTACGAATGAGTGCAGCATGTGAGTAGAATATTGTTTTTGACATGAGAAAATAAAATTCATATCTTCAAGCCACCGTGTAATTTTCTTTTTATGATATAGACAAACCAGAAAAAATGATTCCAAATTGATTTCCAAGCACTTTTTTTTTTACCAATATAAAATATGTCACTCAGGACCCAGATGTAGCTTCTTATGAGATCTACGAGTGGTGTTTTACCCAGTAAAACACTCGTGTCTATATAATAAAGTTTATGTATGTATGTATGCCATGCAAAATCTTTTCTGCTTCAAGTCAAGAACTTTGCTATTATCTCAGTGATCATATCAGCAACTGTGATAGTTATCAATGGTACCAATAACAAATGTTTGTTTCCCAGGGACTGGATCGTAATAGGATTCGCAGGCACTTGGTAGTGTTTGCTGCTGCAGCCCCTGTCATGGCTATACTCACATACTTTGGATTAGGACAAGTAAGTAATTAGCATGCATAGCAAGCATTTCTGTGGGGTTTCATGGTCAGAAAAGCCTGAAACTACTAGATTTTTAAGGATTTGGCCATGCGGGAGGGGCAAGTAAGTCATGGAACTTGATGTAGAAACGAAATGAAACAAGACCAAACCCAGATGGAATGAGTTGCTTGTTGAGAATAGGTAGAAACCCCAAGACCATAGACCAAATTGGCTAACAGTGTTAACATCTTGTTGCGATCCAATTCAGATCATATGATGATTCCTTTGGGTGGATACGTTTGTTAGTTCTACACATGCACTCGGTCGAGTGAGAAATATTGGACAATTGTAATCACCCAAAGGAATCATCACATGATCTGAATTGGGTGGCAACGTAAACAACGTTGGCCGATTTGGTCTATTATCAAGCTCCCACTGCCAAAGGAAAGACAAAAGATGCTTCATTAAGTTTTTTTTAGTAGTGTTTCTACAGAGATTTTGTAAGAAAAGACCTTTGCTAACAGTTAAGCACAATTCCCACCCGTTTTGTTTCCTTTCCAGACTGGCAAAGAACTGATCTCAAGTGTGAATGGCACAGGCATAGCCATGCTGTTCTCAGCAGGAACATTTCTTTACGTCGCAACGGTTCACGTATTACCAGAAATAGAAGGCCACGAGGCCACAGAACAAGGGGGATCAAGCAAACTTCAAAGAACTGACTTATTCTTAATGGTGTTTGGGATATGTGCACCACTGCTGTTATCACAAACTCATAGTCATTGAATAGTTTAGAAGGACTTATCAATAATAATGTTAATATTGTAAATAGGGGTAACCTTATGAAAGACTCTGAGCCTAATGCTACACCAATAGTACTGCGCAACATTCTAGCCAGTAACGTGTTTCTGTATCCCGGTTTAAAGGGGTAGTGTCACGATGTTAGGGTTATTTTAGCAAAATAATCATCTAGGTTTGTTAAATAACCTTTCAACTGCTAGATAAGTGCAAATTTGGAGTATTCGTGCGTGTTATCGTGCCGATGGAATTGGATTGCGAATTGGTATTTTTGATTTCTTGTCAGGCTGAATTGTTTTCAAAATTGGAAATCTGATAGCGATAGGTATAAAATCTTACGTAAGAATGTCTATATAATGCAAATTTCAGTTCGTTTTTCATTCTAAAGGGCTGAATTGAAGCATAGTATAGGATTCTGAGTTGTTTCTACAGACCACTGGCCTAATTTTATAGAATTTTGTTAAAACAACCGTGACATAGCCCCTTTAAACGCGCAGGAAACATTGTCGCGCAACAAATTTTGTAGACTTGCCCCAAGTCGTACTCAATGTTTTTCCTTAGAACAAAGTGAAAAAAAGCACACGGCCCGGTGGAGCGCGGGAGAGAAGCCAATTAAAAAAAGAGGAACAGCGGACTTTGGGAAAGTCTACAAATTTTGTAGCCGGGAGAAAAAGAAATGTTTCTTCGCAAGGCGAAGGCAAACCGCAAAAATGGAATTTCAGGTGGGAAATATATATCCAAGGGTTGTCATGACGACATTCACTGAAATTTCAGGGGTGATGGTGACTGCTAAATATTTCCAGGTTTGGGAGATAAAACTGGTGACCTCAAAAGGGTGGCCAATATAAACGAGCTCCCACTTGTCCCATATGCTGTTACCGTGGCCGAATCATACTGGCTGTTAAGAACATTAGGGATTGACTAAAATAAAACACTTTCTTTGTATTTAGATTTGTCAATAAAAGGAGTTATTCGGGAAATATGACACAACATTTGGAAAAACACCATTAGCATGAGCATCGAGAACTAGTAATAGCGCTGCGCACAGATTCAATAGATCACGAGACTCAGACAAACAATCCCTCTGAAATCCCATTCAGAAGAATCGCGCTCGAAATACGAGCCAGGGTAGGAATACATACAAGCCATGAGTGGAACTACCAGTTTACCAATTCATTTTGTATCATTCTTTAGAGAGAAAGCTGAGCAAATGGGAGGAACGTGTATTCGCTTTGCTGAGTTTTTAATTAGTGTGACGTCATCTGTGCGCAGCGCAACTCTCTACTAGAGAGTTTCCATTTATGCGATAGACCCAGAAGCCCCCAAAGTTAGGGAATTTTCGGGTTTACTGTTATTAAAATTGAATCATATACGCAGCGTTACACGGTAACTTTTCGCGCAAAAATGTTGTGCGGAAAGTTTTTGCTGCAAGTTGTCCCGTGTAACACCACCTTAAGGAAAAAGGAAAACAAGATAGTCCTTGGCGCTCTGAGCGGGTTTCCTGTGTTCCTACTAGGCTAGCCACAGGATGCCCATCAAGAACGCCAAGGACAAAATGTGCTACGCTTTGATGATCCCAGTTATTAATGTTTCTTGCATTCAGTTTGTTGGGTATGTTAATCAATCACCAAAACAAAACAATTTATATTCAAGTTGTTTATGAGTTGGGTACGGCGTTTCGCGATCTCAACTCCACATTTGAATAATCCCGAACGGACAAGTGCAGCAACTGTGGACAAGGTATATCTCACAACCTCCCACAACATATTCGACTCTGCCTTGAAGGCGTAAGGGTTTTATTTTGCTTGACTTTTTATTGTGTGTTCTGTATTTCACAGAGCTGAGAACGAGCTCTTTTGTGCTCGATTTCGTATTATACCGCTGCAAAATACGGGAAACAATACATATATGAGGGCATAGTAGGTTCATTTTACTTCCAAGAGCCATTAATTAAAAGCTCTAAGGCATTACGGTAGATAGTTTAGGTGATTCGAGCGACGTGTGGTCAAATATTGTCAAACATTTGGTTAACGGAAAACTGCCTGACTTTATTTTGACACCGTCCGGCCAAAACGTTTTATACTTTTAAGTGGATTTCTGGCCATTTTTTGTCAAAATTGCTAAAAATCCTGGTAAAATGTCTCTTAATCGCTTGTAGATAACGGCCTAACAGCATGGAATGCAGCAACGGTAACACCAAAGATTTGAAGGGTACGGCAGCAGGTGAGCCCAACATGATTTGTATCAACATTTGGTCAGACTGTTTCAGAATATATGTTGTGTTTATCATCCGCTCCCTCCTTTGTTGAAATATGAATGGAATTTTAATTATTTTCCTTATGCCAAAGGCTCCTTTTTCCTATGCATAGACTTTCAAAAAATCCTTTTATGCTACCACTGCATCTATTTTTATCTCGTGTATATGCGAAGTATAGCAACGAGTTGTAGTGGCTCGATCTCAGGTAAGTTAAGGCCTGGGCGGAAGCCCGATCCAAAATGGCGGACGTAAAACTGAGGGGGGTGGTCAATCTCAAAACCAATGCCTCTAAGGGATGCAAACAATCTACATTTGAATACCTTTGATCATTCTCAATCATTTTCACCAATGTTGGTCTCTATGGCAACAAATGCATGACCTCTGACCTTAAATTTAATTTCTAGGAAAATGGCCTCTGCATTCAATGGGGAAAAGCGAAATCGTTCCCCAGAGTGCATTATAGTGTTTGTTATATAGTGTAGATTATTGATCCAACGAGGATGGCTGGAAATGTTTTTTAGGATAGCCTTATTTGTGATGATGTAATATGATACCTCTCCTTTTCTTAAAATGTGGATAACTTGGACACCCATCCTCGTTGGAATGGTAATATACGCCCGACACTGGTCATATAAGACCCATTGGGAAACCATTGGTATGACCCCCATCGAATGCAGAGGACTGAAAGAAAATTGTGCCTTTGTCACGCTCTTACAAGTCACGCAACCCGTTGACATGGTAACCAAATACATCAAATGAAACGTCTCACCGGGTAGAGTAACCTTAACGAAAAACATTCTACAGAAGATATTTTATCTACCCTAGAGATTTTTTTTCAGTATTTTTCGTATTATTTTGAAAAACACCCATGCCTTAATATACCTGAGATGCCACTCGCTCACATCCTCGTTAATTTCTGTTTCGTAACTCAACCACGAGCGGTCAACCAAACCTGTGAAAAGTTGTGTAGAAGGCAGTGGTGTGCAACAATTTGATCACGATGAAATAGTCTCAGTTGTGCCATTAAAATACTTGAACAAAAGCACACTAAAGTTATTTCCTATCATGAATTCCTAAAGCAGCCTTCTAATACTATTTAGTATAAGCCAACTAATGGTCTATTACAAATCCTGCATTTTGATTGGCTGAGCTACTAATGGTCTATTAGTGATAGACCGTGCCTGGCAAAACCACCACCTTTCTTTGCAAGAAAACTTTTCAACATAAAATAATGGAATTCATTGCCAAAACCGACCAACTAGTTGGTTTATACTAAAACAATTAGACCTCTCGTCCTCATGTGCTATGACATCAATAGACCATTCGGCCTTCGGCCTCATGGTCTATTCATCATAGCACATTCGGCCTTGAGGTCTAATTGTTAATGGGTAAAGGTTGGCCGCAGTGTGTATTTCATTCTTGCCTTTTCAATGTTTCAGATGTTCCTGATAAACAGAATGAGCCAGGTTGCTGTACAAGATGCTGCGCTAGTTGTTGGGCTCCCTGTGTGCCGTATTACGGCAGGTGCAAGCGAACCGTCGAGCGCATCTTGGATTCACGCCCCAAAGAGAAGCCAACGGACAAGCTTGCGTGTCTATGGCACGAAAGAGCGCAGTGCTCCAGGATCTCTCTGATAACTCCGCTGTTAGTCATCGTGATGTATTTCGTAGATATTATCATGGATTCCGCTGTGGCCTATGAGTTCTATGTTTCGAAGGATTATGCCTGGTGCACTCTGACGGTTTTGATTCTTGTGGTGTCGTCGGTTATTGTGCAAAGCGTGTCAGCTTATCGACTGAATGATGATCAAATACATAGGTAAGGCAGATATTTATAGATACCTATAGAGGTTGTATATAAGTTAATTGTATATAATGGGTAAGGAAGATCTTTATAGAGACCTAATACAGGTTGTCGTCTGTATGGAAGATGCGCAGGGGCGAATTTAGGAAAATGTGACTGAGCTCACTAAGGGCTGGTTCCCACACGAACGGGCAAGCGCAGACGCAAGGATCTCAAACTCATACATTGCCGTTATGTGGTTTACACTAGAACGCCAGCGCAGACGCAAGGATCTCAAACTCATACATTGCCGTTATGTGGTTTACACTAGAACGCCAGCGCAAGGATGTGGAGACAATGCGTTGCATTTGCGCTTGCGTCTAGTGTAAATCAAGCGAACGCAAGCGGAAACAAACTTATTAATGTTGATTGTAGGTTTGCGCTTGCGATTGCGTCACTGTAAATCAGCCCTAACATTTATGAAATAAATGACAATAGAATATATAAACTCTCTGAAATCTGACTGTAGCATTTGCTACATTCTCTACATTAGTCTCATCTGCCCCTGATGCGATTATACTATTTGGCATTAGAGCACAACTTTCTATGATTTTATCGGCGAAATAGAGCACGCGTGATGGTGAGAGAGACACGCGGAGAACGTTGTAAAATCACGAGCCGCAGGCGAGTGATTTAAAAACGTTTCGAGTGTCTCTCCCAACGACAACATCACGCGTGCTCTATTTGCCGATAAAATCATAGAAAGTTGTGCTCTAATGCTTTGATGATATAATGGGGAGAACCATTGCTTTATCGGTGAAATAGAGCATAGATTTGGACCAATCAGAGCGCGCGTTATGTCGTAGCTATATTATAAAGTAGAATACAAAGCATTAGGAGGCTAGAATGTGCTGAGAAAACAGCACAACAGTCTATGTTTGTTGTTGTTGCCATGTAAGATTTATTATTCACATTGTATGTGATGCAGAGATGGACAGGTCCACTTGATGGAGACAGAGCTGGACATTAATACCACCAAGCGCACGTACTTCATGCATGCTCTACAAATGGGTCCTGTCGTCAGGTATGTACTACGAATTTTTACAACTCTTAGTTGTGAGCGAAAAGTCACCAAGACATCAAAACGCTATCCAATTTGGAAAGCACTGCCTCACGCACGAAGACTGGCCAACTGTGGAGCACACTGGGGCGATTCTTGACCTAAAGCTGGCGTGTTTGTGATGCTAACAGGTGTAAAAGTCGAAAACAAATTGCGCATCACTAAACAAGAGAATAGATTGTGTGACGACGGAATGGCGATAGTGGACACAATAATTAGGCGATTCGCATCTTATTTTTGTACACGACGAGAAGTTGAGTCTTGGATTCAATGTAGACTCATCATTTGCTGATCGCTTGATTGGTTGGTTCGCTGGTTGATTTGTTGATTGGGTTGGTTGGTTGATAGGTAGGTTGATTGGTAGTTTGGTTGGTTGGTGGGTTGGTTGGTTGGTAGGTAGGTTGATTGGTAGTTTGGTTGGTTGGTAGGTAAGTTGGTTGGTTGGTTGGTTGGTTGGTCGGTTGGTCGGTTGGTTGGTTCGCTGGTTGGTTGGTTGTTTAGCTAGCTGGCTGGCCGGCTGATTGAATTCTTCCAACATATTAAGACTTTAAAAAAAGAATATCGTTTAAGGAGTTCACGATTTTCTTTGTAAAAGAACTTGTTGGCAATGTTACCTTAGTGATATCTACGAGCCTGGCCTCATAATCCTCATGATTCGAGCTACCTTACTGAATTCTTGATTCCGTGTTGATATTATGTTGCACTGATTACTTTCTAGAAATTGGAGGATCCTCAGAACAGTCCACAAGGTCCGTCAACTGGACGAGCTTAAGGACAAAGATGAGAACACAAAGATGTACATCCAGATGTTGTTGGTCGACCAGCAGCTTGATGCAAGCTTGATAGGCGTCTTCTCGGCATTTCTAGAGGATGCCCCGATACTTCTACTACAAACATATGTATTTTTCCTTACTCATCACTTAACCTTCACCTTTTCTAACGCCTTACTCATCGCGAACATCCTTAAATCGATGGCGTTCTTCGCAAATGCAATAATGTCATACCGGGCTTGTCTTCATTTGTCGGACCCCGAGATCACACCCCTACCCATCGGCGCCAACATTGGGTTGTTTACTTGGAACTTCTTCATACTGATCTCTCGAATCCTCTCTCT
The DNA here is from genome assembly GCA_033964015.1 of Scolanthus callimorphus. NCBI lineage: Eukaryota > Metazoa > Cnidaria > Anthozoa > Actiniaria > Edwardsiidae > Scolanthus > Scolanthus callimorphus. The sequence continues at coordinate 30,359,605 of CM066915.1, read as the reverse complement.
TGTGCTTTTCGCGTCCATTTTCAAAGCGTGGATCGCGTTAGTTCTAGGTGTCCATTTTCTGGTGTCTTTTATTATCTTAATCCCTCAAGAGTGCTCCTACTTTCCAGACAGCAAAGTCAAAGATCTCTGCTTCAAGGTGGCCATAGCGTACGTCCACGAATTCTCATTCTTTCATCTTGAGGGAACCGATGTGCGTCGATTCGGATATCCCTACTACTCTTTCACTTTTGTGGAAAACGCCATCTTGACATTTGTGTGGGCGCTGTGGACTGACCACAGTCTTGGGTTTATTATCGGATGCGCATGCGTGGTAGGGTTCACGTTTGTGATTGGCTTGCTCGGGATGACGATGTACTATCGTTGTCATGGATCTTGTCATCCGCTCAGACCGGAACCGGAAGCAGAGGAAGTGGTTCCGCTCAGCTCAGACCCGGAACTAGAGGGAGGGCGTCCGCTTAGACAGGAACCAGAAACAGAAGACAGACGACTTTTGGAGGAAAATCAGGTTTAAAGGAGAATAGTTGTAGATGTAAACCGGCGCAAGATCGCCAAGACATCGACTCCATGCATTACAGTATCTTTTGTAACGTTGCATTTACGGGCAAATGCCATGACGCGAATTAAAAGTAGTGACCCTCTTGTCAGGGTGAAACACTCGTATCCAGCCGTTACTTGTGTTTCTTTCCGTTTTGCGTTACTGGACTGTTGCCGGTATGCGTTACTTGGCATGCGCTCAAGCCGATCCACAATCCTTTGCGCGCCTCGCTGCTCACCCCACAATCCATTGCGCGCCACTACAGAGACTGGGTACGATACTGATTTTGTACAGCAATCTTGTCATGAGCCAGTCTCGAGAAATATACACCTAACCAGACCTAACCTAATAGTCATCGGCAGCTTGAAATGAGAAAATCTCACTAACGTTGGAAGAAATGAATGGAATTATTTGATTGGTTTATCAATCAATCAATTTTATTATTCTAAAAGACAAAAACCAGATTACATAGGATCATGCCCTGCAAATAGCAAAGTCAAGGCAAGGTGTGTTGAACAATATTTAAAGAGCCCTAGTCAGCCACGCCTTTTTTATTGTTTTCAGTCGATATCAGACCACGAATTACGTGTAGAAATCTTGAAATATTGCACTGCATCTCTAAATCAGCCGATGGAAATGAAGGCTGACTGAGGCTCTTTAAGTACTATAGGAAAAGGTTTGAATTACTATCACATTTGATTTTGGATAGTAAATTACTCATGAATTACTTTCACGACAGTCATGTGAAAACCGCTCTTAGACTAAAATGCAATTTGAAGCAAAGAAATAAAGCCTCGTTTACTTCCATCCTTGTCCTTGTAGTTTGGAAATTATTATTTCATTCTTTGTCTTCTTATTTTCTGGACTCAAAGAAACGTTGGGGGCTTTCTCGGGAACCACCAAGAGAAAAAAGATAAGTAACAATGGTGACTTGGAGAAGGCGACGAGGAGAACCAACAAGGGTTCTGTTTTTTTTTTCATTTTCTCCTGTTTTCCCGTCCTCCATTATCCTATTAGGGGAGTAGAGGGACACGGCCGCTTCGCTACCGAAGAATTTCCGGATCAACCAGCGGATCAGGCAGATTTAACAGATCAGAATGATGACGTCACAAAAGGACCACGGAAGCGCAACAAAGGGTGGGACTAACGATCTATATTGATATACTCTACCACAAATCCTCAATTTGAAACCGAAATAGTTGCGAATTCTGTCTCAATCAAGCTTCATAAGCCCTTGTCGGTTCCTAATTTTTTTAGGTATCAAATTAAGGCTCCCACTGTTTTTATGCGCCGTTAAGTTTGATGCCTATTCAGCGATTGAGCATGAGAGGATCCGTTTTTATGCGCTGCGCTTTTGAAAACACCAAAATGGCTTTGTCTATTCCTTCGCATCAATCACGACCCACCTGAACCAATCATGTAGTACTTTGAAAACTGTATACGGCTGCAGTTATTTCTCATTTCCTACCTTTCCTTCCATAATTTTACACGGTCTTTACAGAGCTAGTAAAAAGTAGCATAGCAGATCAAATGCGCAGAAACATAAACGTTTTAGGAGGTCTAATTGCGTAGAAAGACAATACCGCAGTAAAATAAACATCCATTGGTGTACCAGAGCATTCGCAGCACTGCCAGTGCAGCGAGGACTGGGTGCAACTTCCAGCTGGGTGATTCTGTGGTTGTAGGAGTAAGATACAGCGAAACCTAAAGAGAGAGATGGGCGAGAGGAAAAAGAGAAGATATCAAAATGAGAGATACCGGTTTGTTTTTCATATGCTTGTTTCATTCTTGGCAAAAAGGCTCGTAAACCATAAGCGGCGGAGCCATATATTGATGGGGGAGCACAGCACCCTAACTTTTCATCAACCTTTTTTCTGTCTCCGATCTTATCCAATGTTTATTGAGCGGTATGAACGTAGTGTAGTATTTGTTGTTATTTTCATTTTACATTTACGAGCGTTTTCAACATGAGCCCTGGCTCGGGTGACTGACAACCTCTCCCTGCGTCTATCGACAATAAATAAACATTTCACTTGGCCAGGAATGCCTGACACTTCTGGCTTGGTTTTATTCGAGTTCCCCAAAACTTTAAAACCACTGTAATTCAGTCAATAACCATCTGATGAAGCCTATATTTAGATATTGTGTCAAATTTTTGATACTCGTTTTAGTTGTGTAAAGTTTGTTTTGATACTTATAAAATTGAAAGACTTGATTTTTCGGCCCAAAAAGCCAAAAAAGCTGAATTTTAGAAAACGCGTAAAATAAAAAAAGGTTGGTTTATGTCAAACTGTCCTGCAGGTAAAGCATTATTTCTTGTGCAAATCTGATATGATTTCGTTAAGATTTGATAAAGTTATAGCTGTGTGAATATTTTCACAAGAGACAATGAGTGAGAGGTTTAGCAGAGTCTTCGTATCAGGTCTGCTAAACCTCTCACTCATTGTCTCTTTTGAAAATATTCACACAACTATAACTTTATCAAATCTTAACGAAATCATATCAGATTTACACAAGAAATAGTACTTTATCTGCACAACAGTTTGACATAAACCAACCTTTTTTTATTTTACGCGTTTTCTAAAATTCAGCATTTTCTGGCTTTTGGAAATTTTGGGCCAAAAACTCAAATCTCTCAATTTTATAAATATCAAAACAAACCTTATATCTTAACAAAGAGCATTACAATGTTGACAAAATACCTAAACATTGGCTTGATTGAATCATTATTGACAGGATTACAGTAGTTTGAAACCTTAGGGGAACTCGACTAAAATTCAGCCAGGAGTGTCAGGCGTTCCTAGCAAAATGTCTTGGTATGCGTTTCTTCTGTTGACCAACTTGTATCTCGGCCAGTATTGATATCCGATCAACATCAGAATTCAATCATTGTGACGTCTCAAGCGTGCTACAAAAGAATATTCGGTTATTGGCAATCTTTTAAACCATGTTACAATTTATCATCATGAATTCGGCGAGAAAAAAAACTAAAGAATAAACATTTCATTTCGCCAGGAATGCCTGACACTTCTGGCTTGATTTTAGTCGAGTTCCCTAAAACGTTCAAACCACTGTAATTCGGTCAATAACCATCTGATCAAGCCTATATTTAGATATTGTGTCAAATATTTGATACTCTTTTCAATCATGTAAAATTTGTTTTGATACCTATAAAATTGAAAGACTTGATTTTTTGGTCCAAAAAGCCGAAAAATGCTGAATTTTAGAAAACGCGTAATATGGAAAAAGGTTTATGTCAAACTGTCCTGCAAGTAAAGCATTATTTCTTGTGTAAATCTGATATGATTTCGTTAAGATTTGATAAAGTTATAGCTGTTTGAATATTTTCACAAGAGACAATGAGTGAGAGGTTTAGCAAAGACTTCGTATCACGTCTGATAAACCTCTCACTCATTGTCTCTTGTGAAAATATTCACACAGCTATAACTTTATCAAATCTTAACGAAATCATATCAGGTTTACACAAGAAATAATACTTGACCTGCACAACAGTTTGACATAAACCTTTTTTTATTTTACGCGTTTTCTAAAATTCAGCATTTTCTGGCTTTTGGGCAAAACAATTTTAACAATTTTTGACAAAATACCTAAAGATTGTTGGCTTGATTTAATCATTATTGACAGAATTAACTAAAATTGAGCTCAAGTACACTTCCCTTGCTGTAGAGAGCGCTGCAGTATGATCTTCAATATAGCTGTACAATGTATAAGTTTCCGGATGCGTTTTTAACTAAAACCACTCAGATGCGTCTCAGTTGAGTTGCTCGAAAACGGTTCTCTAATCTATCATCGTACTATCATCGCAAATTTTTGTTCCCTGACACTCTAAATTTCGGCCTTTTCGCAAACGTGTGCCTTGAATTCCAAGGCATGTCCAAGGGTCCAATTGTTGCTGGATTGATAGTTTTGTTTGAAAAAGAGAAAAAGGAGACATACGTATTTCTCCCTAGACTCGAACTAACAGACCCGCACCAGTTGTGCGCTCTGTCACTAAGCCATCAGGGATTCGCTTTACTTATGCGCCTTAGGCCTAGTACATACGCCGCTCTTATCATGAGCCAATCCAAGAGTGGATCAACAAGAGTTAGAATCTTTCCCTACTGTATTTGTCCACATCACAGTCAGAAAAGTGTCTATTTTTAGATTTGAGTTTCGCGCGCGAAAGTATTCGAATGCTCAGGCTCGAATGCTCGTATACCCAATACACGACAAAATAGAGAATATCCTACCTTATCTTTGCGATTTTAATGGTTTTTCCATTGATCTGCGATTTAATTTTAGGCTGGATCTCACAACTGTTCGCGTGGCGTGAAAGTGGGAACCCTGTGGATGACGAATTTTCTCGGGCATCCTAGTTCTAAAATAGACACTTTTCTGACTGTGATTCGGGCGTACATAGTAAATATGGAAACTCTTGGTAATCCACTCTTGGCCAATCCTATTAGGTATTTGGGTCGGCCTAAACTGCCTAAAGAGCGGCTGTTGATTCACACGCCGTGCTTACTCAGGCAAGCCAATGCAAATGAGGTGATGAAAAAAAAAACTCTGAAGGGCGGGGAATAAGAAAAAAAACAATAAGTGCCGATAACGGGAGTCGAACCTCGGCCGATCGTGTTTTCATCTGTTTTATGCGAATAGATCTCGAGGAAAAAAACGCACTCATGGTCATAATTTTGTTTTCTTTTTCTCCGCCAAAGGACCTAAGACGAAATTTAAAAAACACATGCAGTCCCGGCTGCAGATACTCGAACCTGCGCGAGAAATCGGAATCATAAGTTACAGTCAAGACGACGTGATCCTCGATAATTTAATTCATAATTCAATGCATCATCTAATTCCGTATCGCGATCACTAAGAGCATGAGAGCGTAATGTCTCGACCGTTTTATACTAAACCATCATCGCATCATCACATTTCTCAATTATGACCACAGACATTCGGATCAAGAGAATCGCCCAGGGTGATGAGTCATAGACCAATCCGGATCAGCTGCGGAATTCCCAAGGGGATGACTTCTGGATCAGCTGTGTTTATCAAGGGGATGAGTCATCAACATGGGCTTATCCCCCTTAAGACCCCAACAATATAGATCTTAGTCCCACCCTTGGTTGCGCTTTCGTGATCCTTTTGTGACGTCATCATTCTGATCTATCAAATCCGCCTGATCCGCCGCTTGATCCGGAAGACATTTCATATGTTTCCTCGGTAGTGAACCGGCCATTTCACTCTACTTAGGGGCACCTACTACGATCAGTGTTTCAAAACTACAACCATGCTGCTTCAACTGCTACCTGTACTTATGCGCCTTTGCTACTCAGAGGTAAAACAGACAATTTCTCACACCAAGTGTAATAGAATATATATCTTACGGTGGATTGTAACTTACCTAATTAACAAAGGTTTTATTAGGTACTTCGTCTAGCGGCAGGTTTGTACAAAACGCAGGTCACAGGTCACAAGTACTCGACAACTAGTTGTTTATCTCGTTTTTAATTTCTCAGGCACTACTAATAATCAAGATGAACCACGACCACGTGGCAGGTGTTGTGTCCCTTGTAAACCTTGTAGGGGTCAGTGCTGGGATGGCTGTGCGCCACTCTTCATCGTGCGCCACTCTTCACGGCCCAAGGAAAAACCTAATGAAGAGCTTATAGCACGATAGGGCGCAATGCTCCAGGTACTCCCTGATGGACCCCCCTGGTTTTTGGTATCATGATGGCGTATGAATTCTATGTGTCGAAGGATTACGTCTGTTTTTTTTTTATTATTTTATTTTCTGTAAAGAATCTAATACTACATGCATAAAGAATATTGTTCTAAATTAAATAATGTCTAAGATTTTCTGAATGAATATTTACTACTACATTAAAACATGTTACATTCCATTTTCGTTGTCCTTTCCCCTCCGTCAGGCCGAGAAGTGGAAAAGGGTCTGGGAGCGAGAATGGGGAGATTATATTGCTAATAGACCAATAGGCCATGTTCGAATTCCGCTCCAATACCTATAAACAATAACCTCAAGTCGAGGCTCTCTTCTGAAATTACTGTAAATGTATTAGAACTTGGAGAAAGCCTCGATTTGAAGCTTTTGTCTTGTGAGCATTGGAGCGTAATTCGAACCTGGGCTATTTTCGATGTATTAAAATTCTTACTTGAGTCCGAGGCTCATCGGAATAACCCAAAAGAAATCGCATCATCATCGAAAAATGAATTATTTATTTCTTTTGTTTATTTCCATGAGCCTCGTATCCAAGTTTGAATTTTAAAATATCGAAATTGATCTATTGCATGTTACAGTATTGGATTAAGGTTGTGGGCCAGTGTTGGTCCTATACTATATACACCTAAAATTATACCCGTTTCAGAAACAGTCGGAATAAAAGATATAGCACATTTTCTATGACTGAAAACGTTGCGACGTGTTCCGTGCCGTGTCCGCCTAGTTTTAAGTTCGGCTAAGCCGGCTACGTTTCGCGCTACATGTGTCCTAATTTGACCAGGGCTTTAGCGATATCCGCCGTCATATTGGATTTTTGTCCCCTCGTGGTGGAGGTCAAAATCGCGCGCGCCCAAAAGCCCAAGATGCGCGACGATCTTCTGGCGGACGTCTAAACGCTTTCAAGCAGGCTAGTACTTGTTTGGAGGTCGTGGGTCACGCCGGCCGGCACTCTGTGCCCTTATATTTTGCTCGTCCTTTCTATGATCTTGGCGTCAAACTCTTGAGTGTATTGGGAGCTTGTAAAATGGTTATAGCGTCCTGATATCCGCTTCTAAAGCCTTGTTCCATGTCCTGCAGGCTTCCCTCGAGACTGTGAGTAGTAATAGAATGTGCATGATGAGCCTGGACCAGTCTCTCTAACCGTGAGATGATATCGTAGTCTGGAACCGAGAGGCTGTTGACGTCCAGGCCTAGTAACCGCGCCAGAACCTGCCGGAAATTCAGCAGCTGAAGAAATGAGAAAACACAGTCCATCAACCACTATTATAACAAATGTTTGGTTACCTAGACATACATAGCTAGCATAACGCCAGTGTATACACCTATTTCAGAAAAGGTTGAACCATCACACTGACGTTGTAGCCCATGGTGTGTCATTGGAGAAACTAAGAAGAACGAAATTCTCGCGTTAATCCAGTACAAAATGTCTTGCGAGCGATGTATTGTACAGTCATTTGACATAAACAGGGTGATAGGTATGGTTGTTTATCCTAAAACCTCACATCCATGATTCTGTTTTGGTATACCTATTTGCTCCCAATTATGACGGTGCAACTTTTTCTGAAATAGGTGTACTTATGAAATAAGGTTTGATTTTGAGGCCTTTTGCGTGCAATAAAAGTACTCCACACTAACGATGTCTTACTTGTTTCTCCCTCAATCTTGACTCCTCGAGTGCCAACTTAGTTGTTTGTAGTTCGCTTGATAACTGCTGCGTTGTCATGTTCGATTTTACTTTAGTCTCTCTTGCATCCGATTCGGCAACACCGAGTTCAGTTTTAATCCCAACGAGTTCTTCTTTGGTCTTTTGTTTGCTCCTCGCAAGCTTGTTGATCGCTTGTTCAAGTCCCTCTATTGTCTTCACTTGCTCCAGGTTTGTAATCTGAAAAAAGAAAAAGACATTGAAGGTTATATTTATGTACATTGTGAATTATACGCCACTTATCGACACTCAAAAGGCACAGATACAATTATAGAACCTTAGGGCAACCCGTAGATAAATACTGCAAATACAATACAACTAATGCAATTTCAGAAACGAAAGAGTTATCGATTCTTACGTTGTACCAAGTCGTGAAATGAAGTAGTTAATATTACGTCCTCCTGAACACCACACAATAATATGGACGCGACATAAAGAGACAAACGAACCGCGGTACTTTGAATTTGACAGGGAAAGTTATCTAGTAGCCTATAACAAAATGACAAAGTTAAATATATCGATAAAAAGAAAAGAAAAGAAAAGGAAAATGGAATGTAACGGGCCATTCCATTTTTTTGCCGCGCCCCCCTACGGAAGAGGTCATTTTCTTTAGTAACCCCTTCGGAAATTCTTGCTCTACCCCCTCGGAAATACCTATGGAAGAGCCTTTTAGTGTTGCACCCCCTCGGAAAAACCCACGGAAGGGGCTTTTTTCAATTGCACCCCCTCGGAAGAACCTACGGAAGGGCATTTTTCGGTTTGACCCCCTCGGAAAAGGCCATTTTGCTATACTCCCTCGGAAAAACTCTTCTGTAGGGGGAACATAACATTTACCTTGAGTTCACTGATTTCCAACAATTTTGCTTTCAATCGAGTGACCTCTTGCTTGTAGTCCAGTAATTCTCTCTGCAGTTTATCGTTATGTTTCAAGATTTTCTTAAACTTGATGGAGTTTTCGTCTCTCTCCACTTCTACACGCCCTTTGTCATGCAGTAACTCCTCTAGACTGGTGACCTTTTTCTTTAGTAATCCTTGATGTAAGTCTTTGCTCTCTATCTGTTGTTTCGCCCATTTCAGACGTCGTTGCAAATTATAAATTGTCGTCTTGCGGTCATCCAGTGCATCCGTCTGGAAAAGAATCATGAAGGTTCCTATTTTAGAAAAAGGTATTCTTTTTTATTAAAAGCCCGTGTTAGCCACCATTTTGTTATTGTTTCCGTTCGATATTAGAAGACGAATTACGTGTAGAAATCTCTAAATTATAACTAACATCTAAAAACAAAGTTTCAGATTTTATTTATCAAATTCAATCGAGAAAATTGCTCTAGATTTTCAACATCGGCCGATGGAAATGGATGCTTTCTCCGACTTTGTATGTTGCTATTCTATCAAAATGGCGGCTGACACAGGCTCTTTATAAAGTTTGAAAAAGTTTGAACCGGAAGATAGGTTTGCTCGATCGTAGCCTCGTTCCTAGACTACTCGGTGGGTCTGTCTGGCTATGACGTCACTGGCGTTTGCTGCCCGCCCTACTGAGTACTCCTTCTCAGCTTGAAGAGCGGCCGCCATATTGAAAGCGCAAAGCGGATCAGCTGAGAACAGGAAGTAACTGGGAACGAGGCTAGTCGCAAAGATACCATAGGGTTTACACGTGATCTGTAAATAGGGCTAAAATATTGATCTGGCGTGTTAGGGAGAGAGCGTGACTCGTTAATGAAGAGCTCCCGTGACGCGCGATTCTCTTCCGTGATTCATGAATGAATAAGCAGACGATTGTGAAAATACTTTTCATAGAAATCGTTCCGCACTTGTGTTGTGATTTCTGCGAGTGTGACGTACCGCTGAGCAACCCTGAGCCACCCGCATGGACTCGAGGTTATATGTACCCACCTCTAATTTGACAAGTTGTTCTCCTCTAGCGATCAAGGCCTCCCCTGTGACGTCAAAACCTACGTCATCAGCGATCTCATCCAGTTTCATTGTGCGGGCCATCTTCTCACAGAACGACACAAACTGCGAAATAATGGTAAGCCGATATAGTTATACACCATTTCGTGTTTTTATGTACGATCCCCGTTTACACCGCACAAATACGATCATTTTAACACGCATTTGACTCCGGTTATCTCGTTACATAAAAACGATGGTTTATATAGTTTTTGTGCTAATCTCTGCGAGTAGCTTTAAATTTAGTTGCGACTAAAATTCGAACCCTTCAACTAAGGCACCGTCCACACTACGCCGGCTAAATTTGAAAACGGCTAAATATTTATACGGTTGTGCCTTCCGTCCACACTACGCCGGCTAAATTTCCACCGAAACCGGATCTTTTCGGAAACGCTGCCGAAAGTGGATAAATTTGAAAACGCCGGCTACGCGTTTTAGTGTGGACGGCGAAGACGAAGCTTTTCGAAAACGATGACGTCATGTCACACGGCTGCGAGGAATTTATGACCGCGAGCTCTCGTTTTTCTCTTGGCGCATGCGCTAAGGTGACGTTTTTGTGCGTTTTCAAATTTAGCCGGCGTGGTGTGGACGGAAAACTTTTGTTCCGTTTTCGAGGCAAATTAGCCGTTTTCAAATTTAGCCGGCGTAGTGTGGACGGTGCCTAAATGTGACCAGGTCACCAATCAGGAAATTGGTGATAGGCTTAATACCGCTTAAGTTCAGTTTATTTAATTAATTTCCTGTTAGCGGCAATGGGGCCTTTGATTCAGTCAGCCTAAATTAAGGTTGGGTTATTTTAATTACTGGTGCGCTGGTGCTATTCACATTCTTATAGTTAGAACAATTCAGTAATGCGCGTCGTTTCCGGAGGAACTATCCTAAAAGCTAGCGGCAAGCGTCCTTTAGCTCAGTAGAGTTTTGGAGTTTGTGTTGAGAAGAACTGAGTTGGAGCGAGCAAGCACAAGAAGCTATGTATAAGGGAGGCTACAAGATAATATTTATAACGAAGAACTACTTCTGGAAGTAGAGGTATGAGAACTTCCCCTATATTACTTTTAGTTACTCAACTCAGGTTTAGCTATTTTTCATGTGTTCAGACTTTGTTGGAGTTTACCGCTACACGTGGCATTCGTGTCAGTTTTGCTTGGAAAGCTTCTGTAGTTTTGTTACCATAACCAGCTCGGATCTTAGATAACTTTTGTTTACAATTCTGTGCACTTCGCGTGTTGCACTTTTGCAAGATGTTGTTGTTGTAATTCACTCGGGGAATAATTTCGGCTTAGAGTTGTTCATATGCTTCTTAGCTCTGTTATCTGTTATCCATTTTGTTGTAATCTAGCTTAGAGTAGTATTTCTTAGGTTAAGCTTTCGCTATTTTAGTGTTCTCATTCAGTTTTGAGAGATTTTCGGGTTTTGTAAACAACAATAATTATTCAATGGACACGTGTGTTCATGGCTGAGTTCCGATAGATTTATTCGTAGGTTAAAAGGTTATTCTACATTCTTATTCCATTCTTAGTCTTAGTGAGCTCACCTTTCATGCAGGAGACTAAGTTAGTATTACATTTTCTTGGAGTTTCGTCTTTGTACAGCGAGTTATTGCCAGAAAGAGCGCTGGGAATCACCGCATTTCGCTTCGGTAGTTTCTGAGCTTTCTGTCATTGGATTGCATTACCCATGAGCCTCTCCGCGCTTTTGTGTGATGTAATTTCCGGTGCTATTAATAACTTTCTGGAAAGAGTTTTCCTTTTGTTTACATAGTTTTAGCACAGTTTCTTTATAGTATTTTGGGGAAATATGTTTTTTAGGTTTAGTAGACTCTTTCTATAAATCATTGTTACTGCATCTGCTATGCAGTGGACTTATATTCTTCTATAATGGTATATTTTGGAGCCATTTATATTCAGTATATTTTGGAAGTATTTTCATGGAATTTTGTAGTAAAGAAGGTTTATGGATTCCTGCGAGCTCAATTCAATTTTAGCTTTCAGAATGTAATTTAGGAAGTAGTTATAAATAGTTATTAATGAGAAACTGTATTAGAGTTAGTTGTTAAATTGTTCTATCTATTTTGTGTACTATAGGTTGGGTCCTAGCTTGTTGGTCCCGTTTCTAGTGATAATAAAGTAGTTTCATATTCAGCTCAGACCTATTGAATCTTGCGCCGCCTGCCGCACGGTTACATAAATCTAACTATCACTTCTTTATGCTCAAGTTTAGACGAATGTTAGGCGAATTATATCGTTTCACAAACTCACTTTGCGTTTGTCCTCCTTGAGTCCGTCTCTCTCAACATCAGAGGTCAATAATTCACCTTCCAGGCCAGTTACACGTTGCTGAGCCTCCTTTAGTTGTGACTCGGCCTGCGTGGCCCGTTTGAGAGTTGTCCGGTGAAGATTTCGTTGGCTGTCCAATTCGTCGGACAGATTTTTGACCTGTGTTTGTAGTGATTCAGATGCCTGTGAACACGCAAATAACTATTAGTCTACTGCGGATTGCAACAATGAGGTTTTGAAATCTTGTTGGGATGAACAATTTTCAAAGATTCAAGTAACATCAAAATTTGTATGAAAATCGGCAGTCTTGTCGATAAAATTCACCTACATTTCTTATTAGGCTCACAGCAGTGACGCATCCCTATTATATTCTCGTGTCTAAACGCACAAAACCAAGTCCTCGATCTTACCGCTTTAAAGTTCCGGTATCGTTTGACAATGCTCTCAACACGCTTGAGTATAGCAGACTCGTCTGTTAGCACATCTTCATCGACGTCGCTAACAAATTGTCCAACATGTCGAGAAAACTCTTGAAGCTAGAAAAAGACAAGTATTTCAGAATGCTTGGCAAAAACACAATAATATTAGGTAGAGTCCTAGCAGCCTCACGGACTGAAGTCACACAAGGCTTCTCACGGGATGGGTAGACATTGCGTGACTTCGGCGGGTGAGGCGTGTCTAAATATCAGCAACAGGTCTACTTCTAGCTTCATTTCTTTACCTTTGATTGGGTCGCAAGTCCTGTGTACTGACTGGTATTTAAGGCATGCTCCATTGTATTTAATCTAGAGATAAAAAGAAATATCAGGAAATTACACAATTAACATAACTTACTGATGCACTGATTCTGGCAAACATTAAAATTAAAACGAACTTTCACCTAAAAAAACGTGATATTTTGGGCTCTATCTTTTACCCCTAAGCTTACATTCCTTCCTAAAATTGCACTGGTAAGGAAAGGAAAGAATGGCAAAGAAATCCGAAATGAAAAAAAAAATCGTTTACAAATAAGGGAAAGAATGAAGGCCTTTGCAGTGCATGAAGCCAGACTAAATCCAAAACATTGCACATACTTGTTGTCTCGTTCTTCTAACTCTTTCTTGACTGTTGACCAGGCATCTTGGCTGGACGTGACCTGCCTTCTCTGGTTATCCACCTCTATTTCTAGCTCTCTCACACGCTGTTGTAAAGTGTCTCTTTCTCTAATCACGCTATCCATCTGTTGCTTGTGTCCATCTAGAGCTTTCTTCTCTTGGCCAACTTCTGATACCAGCCTCATGATTGTCTCTCTGTAGGATAGAAAGATATCCAATTTGGATCTCAAACTAATTTTGGTGCCCTGTGTGACTTCCGAATATCTATTGACAAACGATGATGGAGCTGGCACTGTAGAGATCACATGACCTTTAAGACCACGTGATTATTATAATTAACATAGAGCACATGGTGATTCAGAATTAAACGAGTATCTATGAGTACACACGTATCTATAGTCTTCGCTGAGTGTCTTTCTAGTATTGGGACCCAAGCGGGCCACTACATTGGCGACGAGGATAACTACTAGCAAAGAAGAAATCCAGCAGAAGAGTCAAAAAGCGTTTGCAAGATGACAAACGACACAGAAGCGACAACCTCGGGCGCTACAAGTACCACGAGCGAGCCGGCAAACATCACCGTCGTAAATCGACAGCTAAACATCAAACCATTCCTGATCTCAGGCGATACAAATGACACAGCAGTGCGCTGGGATAAATGGAAAAAGGATATTGAGCGACAATTCAGATTCTTTGGCCTCACGGATCCACAAGTCAAGAAAGATGGCTTGATCATCTATGGCGGCTCTCAAATCGCCGACCTCGAGGACTCGCTCCCAGACTTAACCGCCGAACCGGGAGAAGATGATTATAGAACACTAATCCGAAAATTAGACAAGAATTTCCTTCCAAGGAAGAATAAAGACTACGCAAGATTTCAATTCGGGAACTTGGCGCAGGCCGATAGCGAAAGTATGGCAACTTATTACACACGCATCAGAGAAATAGCGAAGAAATGCGAATTTGCCGACGAGAGCGAAGCAATCCGCGATCATTTGATCAAAACGATGACGAACGGACGACTAAGAGTTAAGACTATCAGAAATAACTGGACATTGACGCAAATTCTAGACGAAGCGGCGATAGACGAAGAAGCCAACGCGCAAGCGACAGAGATCGAACGGAAACTACAAGCTGAATCAAGCACACAGAGGGTTAAGCAGATAATTCAGCGAGACCAGCGCGAGCCAGTCGAGTTGTGCGGCCGATGTGGAATCAAACACAGCAAAGGCAATTGCAAAGCTTATGGCGTAGAATGCCACAATTGCGGAAAAAGAAACCACTATGCTCGCATGTGTAAGGGCGGAGAGAAGAAAAAGCATAGAAATAATTCGACTTCCAAACACGACGAAGACAACAACAAACGTGCGCCGAAAGCAAAAGCGGCAAGTCAGCACAAAGGACACCGACGCATCCGACACGTTGAGCAAGAGACCGATGTTTCAGAAAGCGACTCGACCGATTCAGATGTTGATGAAGACATCGAGCGAATTATCAAACACATGAATGTACACCGTACCCGAAAGACTCAAGAAAAGCCTGGGACTAACGTATGTTATGTATGGATCAACGGCACGAAGATGGCAATGGAACCGGATACGGGCGCTGACGCAAACATTATGGACGAGCAGCAATTCAATACGCTACAAAGGACAATACCGGACCTGGAAATTAGGAAGACAAAGATAAAGCTGAAGACATTGACAGACGATTTACCGGTTATTGGAGAGTGCAACGTTACAATTGAAAATGCAACCAGGAAAACGGAAGCTAAGATCGCTGTAATAGCAGGGAATATCGACTCTCTCCCGCTACTAGGACTAACAACACTAGAAGAACTCGGAATGATACAATTCGACGCGACCGGAAGTTTAAAGGAACCGAATCGTGACGTAACCAAGAATGTGTACAAAGTACAGACCGGAAGCAAAGACTTGGATGAGACTATCAAGAGGCATAGCAAATTATTTGACGGAATTGGCAGAGCAAAACGCGATGGGAACGACATCGAGATACATTTACCGACGAAAGAAAATGCGCAACCGGTAGCTCAGAAACCACGGAGAGTCCCATATCACCTTATGGATCCACTAAAGAAACGGATGGACGAATTTGTCAACAAAGGGATAATGGAACAAGTTCCCGAACACGACTCAATTACATGGTGCTCACCTCTCGTAGTTCAACCAAAGCCCAAGAAACCAGACGACATTCGAGTAAGCTTGGACTTACGCGTACTGAACAAATCTATGGAACGAACAAGGCAGATCCAAGCACCGATTACGGAAGACTTTATCGCGACGTTCAAAGACTGCACGGTGTTTAGTAAACTAGACATGAACCATGGCTATCATCAGTTTGTCCTGGACGAGGAATCGAGAAAACTCATGACTTTTCGAGCCCGTGGGGAAACTACAGATACACGAGATTAGCGTTCGGAGGGGTTAACAGCCAAGATCTATTTGATGCAGAAATGAGCAAGATACTTTCCGGAATACCCAAAGTACTAAACAACCGAGACGATATCATGGTCGGAGGAATCGACATGGAGGATCACAACAAAAATCTCGACACTTTACTGCAAAGGCTTGAGCAGCACAACCTTACTTTAAGGAGAGAGAAGTGTGAATTCGGTAAAAGTGAAATCGAATTCCACGGACACCTATTCACGGCGGAAGGATTAAAACCGAGCCCAGAGAAAGTAAAGGCGGTACGAAATTGTAACCCACCACAAACGAGGGAAGCGTTAATTTCATTTCTTCAAATGCTGGCATACCTTTCGAGATATATACAGAATTTTTCCAGCCGAAGCGAACCGCTGAGGAAACTCACCCACAAGGATGCACAGTTTGAGTGGAACGACGAACAGCAGTGTGCCTTTGAGGACTTGAGGACAGCAATCACCATAGCACCAGTTCTCATTCCATACAAACCTGACCGAGATACACTAGTGATCTGCGATGGAAGTCCGACTGGACTCGGAGGCGGTCTATTTCAGAGAACGGAACATGGCTTTCAACCCGTACACTTTGTTAGCCGAACACTGACAGATACGGAGAAACGCTATTCGCAGATTGAACGCGAAACCTTAGCAGCTGAATTAACAACAACCAGACTCAGTATGTATCTGCTTGGAGCACCACACTTTCAATTGGCGACAGATCACAAGCCACTGTTACCACTACTAAACAACCCTACCGTTAAGCTACCACCGAGAATCGAGCGAATAGTAATGAAGATGCAGAACCTCGACTACACGGCTATACACATTGCAGGGAAATCCAACATGACGGACTACCTATCAAGACATCCACTACCTGAGACGGAAAGCACGAAACATGAGAAGTACATCAAGGCGACCATCAGGGCCGACCACGCAGTTGTCATGGATACCATACAACAAGCAACAGAGGATGATAGAGAACTGTGCAAGTTGAAAGAAGCTTTGGAGACTGGGAACTGGGATCTCAAGGACCCAGATCTCAAGCCGTACTATGACATACGAGGAGAACTGTATGTAGCGGAAGGCTTAGTACTCAGACTTGACAAGATTGTACCACCAGAGAAACTAAGAGACAAGATTATTTCTATTGCACATACACAAGGGCATCTAGGAAAGTCAAAGACAAAAGAAATGATCAGGAAGAAATACTGGTTCCCAGGAATGAATATACGGATTGATAACATAGTTAACACTTGCTTTAGCTGTCAAGTAGCAACAAATACTTCCCACACAGAACCGGCGAAAGTACAGATACCACCAACCTTCAATGCAAAACCACCAACAGATCAAACCAACGAAAACCCGAACACAGGAGACGCAAGACCAGAAGTAATCGCACCACGGAGATCTGGAAGGAGACATGTATCAGTGTTCGAAAGATCACTGAAAGACTTTCAAACAAGCTAAATATGGATATTGCACTATAGACTCAGAGAACAATTGAAAGCAAGATACTTTGCATGAGTATTGCAGAAAGAGACTGAACCATTAAGTTACTGTTAACAATCATTAATGTAAATATTATTTGATTTTCTCATTCCTACAGAATCAAGGTTATGTATAAATTTTTATGATTAACTGAAAGGGGAGGAATGTAGAGATCACATGACCTTTAAGACCACGTGATTATTATAATTAACATAGAGCACATGGTGATTCAGAATTAAACGAGTATCTATGAGTACACAAATGTAGAGATCACATGACCTTTAAGACCACGTGATTATTATAATTAACATAGAGCACATGGTGATTCAGAATTAAACGAGTATCTATGAGTACACACGTATCTATAGTCTTCGCTGAGTGTCTTTCTAGTATTGGGACCCAAGCGGGCCACTACAGGCACATTTTCACTCAAAACACTACAGTTTTATTTAGAAAATTCCAGTGAGATGTGGACCAGGGGCCTGCAGATGTGTTATTTGAAGGGGAAATACAGAGGTCCCAACATCAATCCAGCCTTAAACCTGTCCTAAGAAATGTGGCTATATTTTATACCTGCTTGCTTTAGACTCCATGTTACTTTCATGAAGATTCCTTGCTAAAGTATTGGCTTTTTCTTTGATTGAACGATTTTCTCTGGCTTTCTCAGCAACCTTTTAAGAGAAAAAACAAATATATATATTATTAAGCTGCTCAAATACATCATACAAATTAAATTAAAAATTGTTTCCTATAGTGTTACAATGATCATTTCTATTTTTACCTTGGTTACAAGGGCATCTGTTGCCATAGAACTTGCCTCTACTTGATCAAGATGCAATGCTCTTATGATATGAGAACGAACCTCTCCATACTTGAAAAAACAAAAATAAAGGGAAAAGTTATTACTCAACAATGGAACATGAGTTGCCCTTTAGCTGCTTCACCTGAATTTCAGCCATCCATTCACTCTCAATTGTATCTCATTTATTTCAACACACCTTTGTTTCCCATTTTGCAGCTCTATTAACAGCTTCTTCTTCAGCAGAGATGTGGTGTTTGAGTGACACCTCTACATGCTGCAGCTTATCTTGAAGCCCTTGCAGCTCCTTACGCAAGGAAAGAATGGTGACATCACTACGTGATGCCATGTTGTCACGGTTTTCTGCATCATCTTCTGCTTCACGCACTCTCTGGCGTAGTGACTGGACAAGTGCTGTTTGTCTTGCTTCATTTTGCCTGCCACTCTCAATATCACACTGTATATGACAAAAACATAGTATTCATTAGCATCATATTATTCAGTATATAATATACACAGGGATTTCAACCTGAGGATATCAAAAATTTGGAGCTGCCTTGAAATTGTAAAATTTCCTGAAATTCTCCTGGGAGAAATACAGTAAATGTATGGCAGTGGTCTTGATTTTTTCCTGGGTGACAAAGCGAAAAATCTTGAGACTCCAGGCAAAACCGGGAGAGTTGTGACGTCCCTGTTTTATTAGTGAATAATGAATAAATCTGAATTATGCTGAAGATTAACAAATTACCATACCTTAAGTTCCATTAGTCTTTGCTCTTTTTCTGAAACCATGTGTTGTATTTCTCTCAGCTGGAATTATAGAGAAATAAATGGGTCACTATTTCTCAAGGCAATTGATTATTTGTACTATTTTTTACATAAAAAAAATTCTAACAACTGAAATAAATTATATGATAGATCTAATGCTTTCTTTTTGGAAACAGTGAAATTTTACCTCTTTCTGTAGTCTTGATGTTGCTACCTTCTCAGCAGCTAAATCAGTTTGAGCTGATTCGCATGATACTCTATAATGTGAAAGCTAGGAGGAAAAAGCAAATTGTAATTAACAATGAGATATATAACACCATTAGAGTTTGTCCATTAGGGCAAATTCTGGGCAAATTTCTGGTCATGAATTTTTGTCATGTCTAACCAAATTTCTGTATGTATCAGAATCTCAAGCTTGGATTCTCTGATACATGTACCTATGTCTTGGTAATGTAAGCTGGAGGCACTTTAAGGTGTACATGCTCCTCTCAATGGCCCCTTCCATCACTGGAGAAATCATTGTGATTACTTATTATTACCTGTGCAGAGAGATGCTCTTTGTCTTGCTGTAATCTTGTCAGTCTGTCTTTTAAAAGTTGTGTATCATCAATTGGTGAACTTAAATCAAGGGAGATGATAGGACTTTGACGAGATAGCCCATTCTGTTCAGCATGCTATAGAGACAAAGAAAGAGATTAAATACTAGGTTGTGGATTTTTAGTTAAGCATTAGAGCACACCTTCTATGAGTTTATTGGTGCAATAGAGCATGCGTGATGTTGGGATCGACACAAGAACGTTGTAAAATCATGAGCCGCAGGTGAGTGATTTTAAAACGTTTCAAGTGTCTCTCGATCCCAACATCACAAGCGCTCTTTTCGCCAATAATGTGAACCATTACTTATTGGTGAAATAGAGCATAGATTATACATCTTGCACACATCTATTTCTGAAGAGTGCTATATCTAATTCAATATTATTCTCAAACAACAATTTACTGTTCAAAATATTAAATTAAAAAGTGGTGTATAAGTGCAATTTCACACCTTTGCTAGTTAAGCCTGGTGCACACTTACGACATAACGACATAAGAAAAATGTCACGCAAACAAAATTTAGTGGTTTCAAGAAGTTGAAGTCGTCAAAAAATAACATAAGATTGCTTTGGTGAAGTAATCTAATAAGATCCATGGAAAATATTGATTGTTTCAATTATTTTCCCATACTTTTTTCGTTGCAACATAACATCCTTATGTCGTTATGTCGCTAGTGTGCACTGGGCTTTACAGTGGAATTAAACTAACATCTTATTTGCTTTGACACAATAACTTATTTGCATTAGCTTGGTTGCTAACTAACAACAGCACACATAGTGCAGTGTACAAGATAGACTGTCTTATAGTTTATAAATATTTAATTACAAGCTAATAGTACGGTTTTGGAGTAAAAGAAAAAACAGCAAAAAATGCTCGCACGTCGATTTAAGGTCTTAAAATAGCTTTGCATGGTCTAAATGACACAACTTAATTTACTAAATTAAGTTATTAATAACTACTTACTAACCGAGAGTGAGGGCATTACGTGAAATATCAAACTGAGGTTTTGGCGTATCGACCGAGCAATAGCGAGGTTGATACGCCAAAACCGAGGTTTGATATTTCACGTAATGCCCGAACGGTCGAGGTTAGTAAGTTGTTTATTATATGGCACTTTTTTCTACAAACGTTTTACGAACCGGAAGTCGCCTCGTTCATTTTCCCGCCGAAATAACTCAGACACGCGCCCGCGTCGCGCTCGAGTTCATTCAGAGTTTTTCATTCTCTGAGTCAAACTGATAGAACAAACCACGCCAGACTTGATCTAATGTATAAATCAATCTCTTATGGATGTCAAATACTTCGGAATCCTTTCTTTTACAGATATTTTATAATGTTGTTTAGTCATTTGTGAGAAACTTTTGAGGGAGTTACAGAAGTTTCAAACGGCAAGCAACCGGGAAGCAAGTCTTCGACGTCAGCTCAACTTGTTTTAGCACCATTGGGGAAAACATTGCTTCTTTTGCACTAGGAAAAGGCCTTTAATAAATACGGAAGAAGAGTTATACCTGAAGAAGATACTTCACAAGCTATCCTCCAGAAATTGCAATGGTTATTTTAGCCGGCTTTTGTGCAAAAGCAAACGTCAAGTAAGAATGAATTGAACTCAAAGAGATGGAGAGAGAAAAGAAATGAACGATCTTCACTATCAGTATTGGTAAGCACAAAGTTTGAACTCGCTTTCTGTTATTATTTTTAGTTCTCAAGTTTCTTGAATTCCCATTAAATTTTGACGTTACATGTAGCTTTTATCTTTTGCTGCTATTTTGACTCCCTTAAGTTCTCAATTTCTCCGGATAGACACATTACTCAAATTTCTTAGAGTAACTTTTTGGCTCTGTTTGCTTTTGTATACAGGTCATTTCTGATATTCAGGCCTTTATTTTCCTCTTGTTACAAGTTAGATTTGTGTTATACTGTGTCATGTATTCCTTGTTGTGAATTTCGCTGAAAATCTTTTTGAATTTGTGTTATTTCAAGGAGATGAATGCTTGTCAGTCGTGAACTGCGAGCGGGCATTAAGAATTTCCATAATGCCCGTGGGCATTACGGAGAGTTACGCCCACTCGTTAGCCAATCAGAGCGCGCGTACTATCGTTGCCATATAATAAGTAAATTTAAAGTTTTAGTTATTATGGAAGAAGGCTTATTAACTTATGCCGTTACCCAAATTTTGTTGAGTCTAAGCAACCCTGTCTGAATTTCCTACTTTTAAGTTTCACTATGGTGTATAGACATCTTTGTACTAGGATTAGAAACGTAAACTTATCCAACAACTGGGACGAGTTTTATGAGTTCTGACATCTACCCCGTTGAGCATTGACAACGTGGTTGACAAGTGGAACTCTTACCTCAAATCTTCTTTGGATCGGTGAACTATTCCTTGAACTAGTTTGACTTGCTGGTTTTCTATACCCTCCGATGGTTGGTGGAGAATTACGATAGAAGTGTCTCTCGTTTCCCACATCCTGAGTGAAATCTTCGATTTCGAAGTCACCGTCTTCGATGTAGCCGAGAGTCGGAACTGGTTTTGACTCCATCAGACCCCGATCCTTGATTTGAGGAAAAGACGAACCTCCGCGGCTTGCATTGCTACGACTTGAGCTGTATGGGGATGCCATTGCACCCAGTTTTGTTAGGAAAAACACTTGTTGCAAGGATATAATCGTATTCGGACCGACTACTTTCAAAAGTGTTCGAATATGTGTTCTAAGCTAAGATGGCGGGCATAATATTTAGTCGGCGTCCGAGTTGCTATGACGACAGCTCAATATACACCTCCTACTCGGATCAATAATTTGTCGGATTATTCAATAGCTACTCGTACGAGAGCTATTTTGTTTAATCTCTCTTTGGATTTTGCTTATTCATTCATATTTATTAATCTTCAGGGAAATAAAGCTAACTGAAACTCAAGATTCCATTTTTAGAAATTTCAAAAATTAAAATAACATCAATAGGAATGTCGAGGTTTTTAGCGGAATAAAATTTCTCATCAAATAAATTCCTAGAGGTATTATACAATTTATATATTATAAGATGAATTTTGGTTGCTTCCTTTGAAGAAAGCTATGTTGTTTTTTCCTGGATTTTCAAGATTTAGAATCTGACAATTTTCTGTGCGCTGATTGGTTGATGCATTTGACAGCCGACATCCTTGGGGTACTAGGGACGCCATGCATAAATTAGGATCACACGCGAACACCACTGAAGAGCGAGATCGGTACATATTGAAAGCTCTGAAAATACGTTTTACTTTAGCTGAAAAAGGTAAGAATAAAGCGTTATAAAGCAAGGGAAAGACTATAGTCCTTTTGGTGATATTTATGCTTTATTTTTTCGCAGAATTATGGACCCAAATCCGAAATCTGTGAGTGAGCTGATTCAGTTCGTCGAAGGCACCTTGCAAAGCATGCAAGACAAGTTCCAAAATGCCGAAGACTCTATCGTCAAGCGCATCAACGATACAGGGAAAAGGATGGATGAAATAGAGAAGAATTTGACAGATCTTATGGACCACTCTGGTATCGGAGAACCTTACGAAGAAGATCTTGAATCGGAAGACGATAAAGGAAGATAATCAAGCTTCGGTTTCGAACCGTTGTAAGAGTAAACAAAGAACTGATAAGTAATATATTGGAACTTTCGTCAGTCGAGGAGTGAGAACCATACATGCATACGATTTTTACCCAAGATGTTTTAAATACAAAATGAGTGATTTTATTTATAGCTAGGGGCATTTTTAATATGCATTTTTTGTTCGCTTTGTGTATAAGTATGAATCGGTGAACATTAGTTTTTGGCATTTACAAATATTTCCTCTACTTTGTACTGTAAAAAAAGTTTTAAATTGCCCGTAACCTTATTTTTAAAGTTTGCTATTACCGAAAGATAGAAATTATCCAAACCTTTTATAATCCTTCCTTGGAGATATATGTAGATACACAAAACGTTTTTAATAAACGTGAATGTTAATTCTTTTTGGTTGCTTTCATTGTATTTTCCATACAATCACACTCAATAGAGGGAGATATATCTCCCCTCATGGAGCTAATATGTTTTCTTCTAAACTTACACCAGTCAAAGAAACAGCTGGAACGAGTAATGATATTTTGCTTGCCCCTAAAACAGACTCTTGTATTATCTGCAGGGCATATCAATTTGAATCCTTTTCCAAGTACTTTTCAACTTGACCCATGCCTCTAGTATGCTTGAGGATCTAGCAACTATTTTGGAGGGCTATTTGCAAAGAATGCTTGCCCCCTAAATCCACCACAGGCTCAGCGGCTGGGATACTTTTCACAAGACATAACCTATATACAAATTGTATTCAGGTCTTAATTATATAGCCAGTACAAAATCAATTGTTGTCAACTGTCCAATTATTTTTAAAATGCATCACTAGCGCTGAAATTGGACACTTTCGGCTTTTTATCATTTGCTATACAATTAATAAACTAGTAGTATCTATTTAGATAGTGAAGTGCTCGGAGGCAGGAAGCTACTCTTTCTAGAATGGGATTTGTTTCCTAGTGTTTAAAATTTAAAATACACTATAAATGCACCTATCAATGTTAAGACCATGGGGGCTTGACAGGCCTTCTTGCCCCATGGTGTGGACTTTGACCTTCAAGGCTCACCCTAGGGTGTGGACGTATGCTCAATCCAGATAGAGAGATAATTGGACACTATAGAAATTCTCTGCATGTTCAAGATGGCATTCAGATGAAAAGGTATGCATGCATGTATAGTGAATGCATAAATCCAGATGTATTATCAAGAAAAATTCATCCAACCTGATTAATGATGTGTATATTGCCATTATTTGTAAAAGCTTCTGCTTCCATTTTGTAAAGTTTTAATTTTGAATGAAAAGATGAATGTGTGGTTCCAGAAATTATCCATACCCCCCTACGGAAGGGATTGGAAATTCCAGAGGGGTGGGGGGAGGTGCAATTTACCTGATCTTTTCCATACTCAACTGTATTTTTCTTTGGAAATTCAAGAGGGGTGGAGGGGTCACTTTTCAACACCCTTCCGTGGAGGGGGTATGGATATTTTATTGGAACCACACAATAATGACGTATTATTATAGGAGTAGTTCTCAATGAAAGTGTTTAAGTGATAGAGGTAAGGAATATGTAGATTTATTGTGTGGTTCCAGAAAATATCCATTACCCCCTCCACGGAAGGGTGTTGAAAAGTGATCCCCAACCCCTCTGGAATTTCCAAGGAAAAATACAGTATTTGTATGGAAATGATCAGGTAAATTGACCCCCCACCCCTCCATAATATCCAATGCCCTTCCATAGGGGGGGGGGGGGGGGGGGGGGGGTATGGATAATTTCTGGAACCACACATTCCTCAAGTTGTTGTAGTAATTTTCAAATTGTGTAAATAGTGTACATACTGTAAATATTGTTAATAGGCTCTTTTCTATCAACATCCACTGTAAATTTAATCGTTGTTTGATATAAATGTCATTATTATTAGTAGTATTATCATTGACAAGTACTAATGCTGTAGGTTATAACCATTTTGTGACACCAGCGTTTTATTAAACCCTGTGTATTTTAATACAACAGAGTCCAGGAAAAGTAAATGTGCAATGAGTGGTTCCAGAAATTATCCATATTCCCCCTCTGGAAGGGATTGGAAATTCTGGAGGGGTGGGGGTCAATTTACCTGATCTTTTCCATAAAAATACTGTATTTTTCTTTGGAAATTTCAGAGGGGTGGAGGGGTCACTTTTCAACATATGGATATTTTTTGGAACCACACAATTATTATGTACAATAAAGGAGAGTTGTTGTGTGAAATATTTTCCCTGGGGCTTAACATTGATAGGTGCATAAATTGTATACATAATTTCGAATATGACTGATCAGTGTAAATTTAATCAGTGTAAATTTAATCGTTGTTTGATATAAATGTCATTATTATTAGTAGTATTATCATTGACAAGTACTAATGCTGTAGGTTATAACCATTTTGTGACACCAGCGTTTTATTAAACCCTGTGTATTTTAATACAACAGGGTCCAGGAAAAGTAAATGTGCAATGTGTGGTTCCAGAAATTATCCATATTCCCCCTCTGGAAGGGATTGGAAATTCTGGAGGGGTGGGGGTCAATTTACCTGATCTTTTCCATAAAAATACTGTATTTTTCTTTGGAAATTTCAGAGGGGTGGAGGGGTCACTTTTCAACATATGGATATTTTTTGGAACCACACAATTATTATGTACAATAAAGGAGAGTTGTTGTGTGAAATATTTTCCCTGGGGCTTAACATTGATAGGTGCATAAATTGTATACATAATTTCGAATATGATAGCCTGCGAACAGGCTCTCCTGTGTTGTTATTCGGAGTTTTTTGTTTCGAGTTCAGGAACCCTGTGGCGCGCGGTCGGGGTCGGGGGAGCGTGGGGCCAGCGCGCTTCGCGCGCTGTCGAAATCTGTTCGCTATCGCGAGCGGATTTCTCCTAGCCCCCCCGAGAATTCGCAAACAAGCTACCCAAAATCGCAACAGAATTCGCAAACAAGCTACCCAAACTTCGCCACGCCAGCTATCACAAGCGGATTTCTCCTAGCCCCCTAGAACTCTAACTAGCGCCTGTGTGCAGGCTACGAATATGACTGATCAGTGTTATAATATATAGTTCAGTTGTATCTGACCTGAAGGCTGCCATGGCCAGTAGCTGTTGCAGAAATGTTGCTAGAGTTGTTTGAGCCAAGCACAGTGATTGGATTTCTAAACATGTGAGCTTCTCGGTAATTACTTAATTATATATCCAACTAAACTTAATATAACTTATGTTTCAGGAATTAGGTCCCAGGTTAGAATGTAAATTCTAACGCAGGATTTTTCATTGCAGTACCTTGGATTTGGATTCTGGTGTTGGTTGAATATTCTAGCTGTGTAGCCATTTTGATTCAGTTCCAATAAATATCAGCCACATGATAGCTTCATAACAGACTTGACCATGCCAATCGCTAGATCGATTAATATCGATTTATCGATTGGCAATCCGATGATCGATTTTCATCGATTAATTACTCCGGGCATACATCGAAAGACGATAGATCAAAACCTCACGTTTCGTAAACTGTTGGACTTCTAGTTCCGTTCCAAACTCGTCCCCAAATCGTGAAACTAAGCGAATTTCCGAGCGAATTCATCCCAACAAACTACTGAAAAACATCCACATAGATCTATAGATCAAAACCCCACGTTTCGTAAACTGTTTGAGTATGCAAAGGACTTTGGAAGCCGGAAGCAATTAGTAGCCGTCTTCGCATGTTGCAAATGCCTACGAAGGAATCTATAAGGGTGCATCGCCACCCCAAAATCGAAATCGCCTCCCGAAAATATGAACGTCGTGCGCATGCGCGTGCCACAGGTAACCCGCAGGTAACCACAGGTAACCCACGTCGAATTTTCACGGAAAGAGTTCCGTTGCAAAAATGCATACCAACGTGCAAAGGAACGTGCAAAGCAGCAAGATTAGACTTGCTCTCCGCTCGCTGCGCTCGCTCCGAGCAATAACAGGACTCCATGTTTGTCCAATTAAGAAAAAATTGGATGATTCCACGGAACTCAAATTGGACTCGGCCTGCGGTCTCGTCCAATTTTTGAGTTCCTCTGAGGTCCCGATTACATGGAGCGGGCTGGCCCGGATGGACGGGCTGAGTTTTTCTACCGAGATCTTGGCTGTCTGCAGAAACTCTGTAAAAAAATGACTCGCGATTACATGGGAAATTTTCAGCCCGGTTTGCCGAGATCTCGGTAGTCACCCTCCGGGATCCCGGCAAAGCGAGCTGAAAAATTCTCATGTAATCGCTCAACCGGGCTGGCCCGGTCTCGCTTTGAAGAGTCAGAATTACACTTCTTGATAAGAATTACACTTCTTATACATTATCCAGAGCACCTATATGCCATGAAGTTGTAAGAGAATACGCTACATCGCAAATTGCCGTAGTAGAAGAGCAATAAGTGCCTTGCGAATGT
Source organism: Scolanthus callimorphus (assembly GCA_033964015.1). NCBI lineage: Eukaryota > Metazoa > Cnidaria > Anthozoa > Actiniaria > Edwardsiidae > Scolanthus > Scolanthus callimorphus. Next base: position 30,332,209 of record CM066915.1, on the reverse strand, counting down.
TTCGCGCGTCCGCCATTTTGTAACTATCACCAACGAACCACGATTCACCATAGCGGGCCAGCTCGGCTCATGTAATACCGGGCTGAGATTGTGTTTTCAGCCCAACCATCTGAGCCAGCCCGCTCCATGTAATCGGGGCCTGAATCCATTTTTTTCTTAATTGGACAGCATGGAGTCCTATTATATATACTAAGTGAAATAAAATATGTATGTATGCTGTGCCTTGTTGACAGCTATGATAGTTGCATTCAAGTCAGGGGCGGATCCAGGAATTTCTGGAAGAAGGGGCCGGATAGTGAAAACATGGGACGAAAATGTTCAAATTTCCTCCAGCAAATGTATGGGGAAATCTCCCGGGAAATGGGGGGAGGGGTGTGTGGCCCCCTGAATCCACCCCTGCAAGTAACATACCCGGTATTATCATCTTGTAGCCTGTGCCTGTTGTAACTCTCTCTCTCTCGCACCAGGGGACAATCTCTTGTTCTTACAAATAATGCAATGGATTCTTCAGTGCTCACTTAAAACCATCAAAACACAAATTGCACACACAGCAACTATAGAAATGCCCACCTGGACACTTACTTATTATGCACAATTGGTTCAAAATTATTCACATTTATCCAAGGACATACAGAGTTATCAGGCAAATGATCTACTCCCTATCTAAATTAGATATAAGATAATCAATAAAAAAAAACTATCTAAGAATGATAATATATCCAAAATACACGCAATTAACACATTTACTTGTAAAGATGAATAGTAAATGGATACTTTGTAAATACCAGTCAAGATTTCATAAGTATAAACAACTGCAATTTCGCTATTTATAGAATATGTCCGAATCATCAAATTGTCAATAAATATTTTTCCTCTTAAACTACTACTGATTGGATCAATTGCATACTCAACACTCAGTTTTACATATGATAAATAACAAAAGCAACAAGCTATAAAAACTTTTGGTAACCAGCGGAAAAGGGGATGGCAGGGCTGGGGGGGCTTTAGCTTTCCCACATTTCGTCAAGTTTTCATACATTTTCACTAAACTCAGCACCCCCACTGATCTGTTTTATTCCAGGAACTTTTGAATAAAAACAATCAAGTTGCCATTTAGTTTTCTGGTAAATTGCTGCTGTACAGAGTTTGTTGTAAGGTAATAAAGCATGAATTGGTCACTTCCGCTATTCAACAGGACAAGCTTAGCTCTGTTGCTTTGTTTTCCTGGGAAAGGGATATGCACAATAATGACAATACAATGTCTACTGGTCTACCACGAAATAAGAAATGCGGATGTTAGGAACGTGTCCAGAGACTGATTCTGCTCAGTGTTAAAGCCTTAAAGAGAATAGACCTATTTGGCTTGGGTATATATATGTTTTCTCATTCCAGATCACGTGGCATTCCCATGAGTATTCTCCCATTCTTTATCCGCTATGCGCCAAAGGGTATACGAATATGGAAATATACAGTATATCCCCTCCATTCCACATTCCTTAAATTATGCAATCCTTTTCAATGCTTGATGGGCATGCACTATGTGGTTTTAAAATGAAGTACTAAAATATACCAAGAAGGCTATATATTGGATTCAAACTGGAGTGGTGTTGTTTCATCAACATTAGGTTCAATTATTTCTACATCTGGCATTCCCTCGGCTCTGCTGTCGTCTTTTGTTTTGTTTTCAGGCTCAGTAGCATCCTCCCCATCTTGCTGAGGTTCTCCACCATTTTGCTCAGATTTACGGCCATCTTGCACGGCTTTTGCACTATCTTCCTCGGGTTTTCTGTTACCTTGCCCAGATTCCGCACCACTTTGCTCGGGTTTTCCAACACTTTGCTCGGTTTCTCCACCATTTGCTCAGATTTACTGTCATCTTGCTCGGCTTTTGCACTATCTTCCTGGGGTTTTTCATTACCTTGCCCGGATTCTGCACCACTTTGCTCGAGGTTTTCACTAGTTTGCTCGGTTTCTCCACCATTTTTTTTCTCGGATTCATTCCCATCTTGTTCATCTTCTGGTATCGCCTTGTGGTTATAGTAGGACTCTCGTGCCACCTCATACAGCATGCGGGCCTCGTCAGGGCCTGTTTGGGTGACGAGCGAGGAGAAAATACTCCTGGCATTTTTCAGCAAGATGTACGGAGCATCGAACTCCTTAAGACGGCCCGCATCCAAAACCTTTTGATCAAACATCATCATCATGATTAATATTTTGAGCACGCAAGCACAAAATGCACTTACAAACAAAGAAGACACACAACATAGGAAGGAGGAATAACTTCCTTTGAATAAAGTGTTCTGAATACTTGAGTTCAAAACAGTTGCAAGGACCCGCATTGGCCTGAATTCTATGTGATGTTTTTCATTGAGGGGTCTTCAAATAAACATTACCGTATTGTAGTGGTCGAATTTTATACTTACAATAACTCTATCGGAGTCCATTATGGTGTGAAGACGATGGGCAATCGTCAGAACGGTACACTTCTTGAACTTATCTCGGATAGTGGTTTGGATCAATGCATCAGTCCTTGAAAATGACAAAGAGAGAGCTTCAAATTGTAATTCATTTCACTTGAGAAGATTGGGAAAGGAAGACACCCCACTTTAGTGACGTTATTGAACGGGATACCCCCTTCCCCTTGAGGGGATTCCCGTTCCCTTCCAGGTCCGTGGAAGATTGATGCTCCTTCCAAATTTCAGGACATGTACTGGGTGTTTCGAAATTCGTACGGCAAACTGAGCACCAAACGCTGAATGTTGTGTTCTATTTTTGAATAACACTTTAATGTTTGATTGCAAATATTAAAGTAATTCACTACCTGGGATCCACATTGGCAGTCGCCTCGTCGATGACAAGAATCCTGCTATGCCTGAGAATGGCGCGTGCTAAACACACAAGTTGGCGCTGACCCACGCTAAAGTTTGTGCCACCCTCAGCTATTTCAGCGTCTAGTTTGCCTGGCAGTTCTTCCACAGCGCTTTTCAGTTGGACCTAGAAAAAATATCAAACTAAACAAAAAGTACTCTAGCTAGTCCAAACAACATGTGCATTCTATGCGCCCCCTGACCTATTTCTTCAAAAGGTTATTCGACAGTTTAACATTTATTTCCAGGAGAGCAAACGGACACACGAACTTTCGTCCATTCTCTACTCTACCTCCTCCAGGGCGTTCCAAAGTGCATGCTCGTCATACTCATCAAACGGATCGATATTCTTCCTCATCGTACCACTGAATATCACTGGTTCCTGCAAAAGACAATATCGACTTTAAAAAGGGGCTCTCGCACGCTTGCTGGCAACTTCTCTGACAAGAAAATAGCTCAAATCGCAATCCAATTCCATCCTCTTGATAACAGGTCAAAACTACCTAGAATTGAATTTGTCTAACAATTGAAAGGTTTTTCTATTAATAATATGCAGGATTATTTTAATTACTATGGGCAAATGTACATGTGTTTTCACGGTCACAATTTTACTTATTTTATGTCCACGGTGGACGAATATTACGAGTGCGAGAGCCCCTTTAGGCAGAAAGCGCCTTCCAAGTGCCCACGTGATGCTGCAGAAAAAAACTAATTTTTGCAGGGCTGGAAGTTGCGCCTGTATGAGTAGCTTCTGCGAATAAACTATTCTCATTTGCGACTAAACTTTTAGTGACTTTGTCACTCACACTCTGTATGAAATTTGACTAAACACTGACACTATTTGCCAAAATGCGACCTCATTTTTTCTTATATTTTTCCAGCCTTGTTTTGGATCGAGTCTTCTTAAAGTAGAACCCCGATCCTCGATTTAACGGTATCCCCGATTTTATGATAATGTGTCTTGGTCCTGGCGAATAATAAAGTAAAATGCATGAGGCAGAACCCCGATTTAACGATATTAGGTCTACATCTACATCTACAAATGGGGGGCCTTGCAACGGGGGATACCCATCATGCAAGACATTTAGTTGGGAGTAACAGAAGATCGACCGCTAAGGTCCAACGATATTCCCGATTTTACGATATAACTGATACTATCTATGGCTGAAGAGTAACAGAAACTGGTACAACCTAGCAACCGCTGATCCAGCTTACCTGGGGGATAATGGACAGCTTACTCCGGAGATCCCGCAGTCCAAGTGTTCGGATGTCCAGTCCGTCAATATCTATCAGTCCTATTGGTTCGGCTAGTCGGAAGAGCGTGGACAAGAGAGATGACTTGCCAGCTCCTGTACGGCCCACCACACCAATCTTGACCAAAAAGGGGCATTTTAGAACGCAGTTGGTTAAGAACACTTTTATGTTACCATGCGATTGTATATGCAGAGAATTACCAAACTTGGCGCGGCACGTTTAACCTCGCATCCATGCGTGTCCCCTTACCATTTTCGAGCTACTACTTGGTTTCGAAAAACCAGCGCTTTTCTTATGCACGTAACATTCCGTGTTATAAAAGCTGATCAACTACTGATCAGTTTCTTCGACCATTACTTGTAGGGAAACGCCCTATAAGACAATATGCAGTTCATCGCTTGTACCGCGAACAAAGTAGGACGACTAATTTCACACAAATTTTTGATTAAGCCTGGGCTTCATTTGGTTGCCCAACTTGGCCCAGGAACGTCAATAATGACGTGCGCTGTCTGAGGACAGAAATGAAGCCCGAGTCCGAGCAGCTATAGCTGTCTGCCAAGTTTCATCAACTGGGTTTCGGCACACCTTGGTATCCCCATTTTCAGGTTACCTTTTCCCTTGGTTTGATATTTAGCGAGATGTTGTGCAGCACACGCGGCAGAGTCTTGTGATAAGTGAAAGACATATTCTCGAATGTGATTTCGCCCTTGACCGGCCAACCTTTCTCCGGTTTTACGTCCGTCTCGGGTCCTGCCTCTGCCTCTAGCTCCGTGTACTCAATTATTCGCTCCACAGACGTCATCTAACGGAAAAGAATTGAACAATTGGGTATAAGTTTGAATAGAGCGGTTTTCACATGACTGTAGTGAAACCAATCGCAAAGCAATTACACCAATTCTGAATAAAACGTATAGGAGTAATTACAAAATAATTGCGGATTACTCGCGACAGTCATCTGAAATCCGCTCTAAAGGATACTGTGATATTATCACGGTTTTGTAGCTCACCTAGCTGTCTCTGAGATATCGTGGATAACTGGATATAGTGGATAACTGGGATATATGGAAAACTAGGCATGGTAGATAAATGGGCTAAGGTGGATAACTAGCTGGGATGTTGGGATAATTGCGATATGGTGGATAACTGACAGATGGCGGACAGCTGGGATATGGGGATAACTGGATATAGTGGATAACTGGGATATGTGGAAAACTGGGCATGGTAGATAAATGGGCTAAGGTGGATAGCTAGCTGGGATGTTTGGATAATTGCAATATGGTGGATAACTGAGATATGGTGGACAGCTGAGATATGGGGATAAGAGGGATATGGTGGATAATTGGGATAACTAGCTGGGATATTGGGATAATTGCAATATGATGGATAACTGAGATATGGTGGACAGCTGAGATATGGGGATAAAAGGGATATGGTGGATAATTGGGATAACTAGCTGGGATGTTGGGATAATTGCAATATGGAGGATAACTGAGATATGGTGGACAGCTGGGATATAGGGATAACAGGGATATGGTGGATAATTGAGATCATTGAATTCTCACCAGGTTCTCAACCTCTGCACTCTGTTTGACGCATTGCTGGAAGACACCAGAGATCATGATGGCATAGGACAAGGTCAACCCAACGACACCTGCACTCAGCTCTACCAAAATAACACACACAACAGTCACTTGTTTGATCCACGATTGTAACGTCAATTAGCCTTTCTTGTTGCTTACTTTTGATATTAAAAGTAGAATTACGTGTGAAAATCATCTACAACTTCAGAGTAAATCCGCCAAGAAATTTTGGCACCAAGTGATAACATTTTTTATATAGAGTATCACAAAACCAATTTTCTTGTTTGTAGCGTTGTTTGAAAAGTCTTGATAAAATAAAGAATTGGCGATAACACCGAGAAGAAATTCCAAAGGAAACCTCAGAAATAATTTTTCAAAGTTGTGAAGGAATGGTGTTGGCGGTTCGGGTGTTCATTTCATGGTGCTGTCAACCTATATAAATTGTATGGATTTGGACAAATTTCAGGATTCATTTTCGATGTTTGGTGTTGATCAGATATCAAAAACTGTAAGACAGAAGTCTACACTATGATGTAAATTATTTTGTTTCAAATGGATGGAAAATCTAAATCTAAAGGATAGAAAATATGGATACTCTCTCTGACTAATGAATGCTCCCTGACTTCTAAGAAAACAAAAATGGCGACTGACCAGCAGAATAAATGGACGGCTGTTTTGCGACAAAATTGCTGCAATACCAATATTGACATTCCCAGGGGCCATTAGTACTGCAGGTGACAAACTTTGAAATTCCATTTCTCTAGTAACCAGATGTTTTGCCACACATTGCTCGGATCACTAAAAATCATCATAAACACTCACCGCCCTTGAGCGCAGGAGAGACGAGGGCTACAAAGCTGATAAATATCACACACAGGATGTCAAGTCTAACGCTGAGCCAGGCGGATGCTGAGATAAACGACATCCATGCTCGTGTGTGGGCGTCTTGATAGGAGTTCATCTGATCCGTGAAAGTCTGCTCCACTCCGAACGCGCGGATTGTATCGAGGCCGAGCAGCGTGGTAGAGAAGTGTCCAAAAACTGGGCTACGACCTAAAATAAAACACAAATATTATATTATCAGCTCATAAGAAAATAAAGGGCCCAAACTAAGGGAGGGGATGAACGAAGAGACAGACAGGACGGCAGAAAGGAGGAAGGACCGGAAGGTCAGACAGGTATTAAGTTACTTAGAAATTAGCTCGTAAGAGAATACAGCGTCCAAAAATTAGACTATGACCTATAACAACACACACAGCTCATAAGAGAAAACATACTTCAAAAAAGTAAGGGCGGATGAACGAAGACAAAGACAACGAGGAGAAAGGAGGACGGACCGAGCGTATGTTACTTAGAAATCAGCTCAAAAGATAGGAGGGAAGAAGGGAGGACAAACCGGACGGACAGGTATTATGTTACTTAGAAATCAGCTCATAAGAGAAGATAGTATCCAAACAAAGGAAGGCGGATGGGTGAAGAGAGAGATAGGAGGGAAGAAAGAAGGACGGACCGGATGGACAGAGGCAGACAGACACACATACAGGCATAGTCAAGTTTCGTCACAATAAGGACATGACAGTCTAGTCTAGGGAAGAGTCGGACAGGCAGTGCATAACTTACTTATTCCCTCGATTCTCTTGACCTCCCGAGAGGTTTTCATGTAGTACGTCCGTAGATACCAGAACACAATGACAATAGGTATCACAACGGCAAACGTCACCGGGTTATTAGCGGCTACTAGACACAGGATACCCAACACAACAATGGCCGTCTAAAGAAAATAAGAAAAAGTTATAGGCTGCTGAATGTTCAAGCTCGACGAATCACGGATGTAAATATAAATTAGGCAAGGCAGAGATTCGGTTGTATTTTCTCCTACAAGAAATGAGGGAATCTCCCATACCTGAATAGCCTGCCTACAGGCCTTGTTTCCTAAAATAAAGAATGTTCGACCTTTGGAATCGAGCGGGTTACGCAGCTCAGGCACGTTGTATTTACGCACGAGCCTTTTCACTTTTTTTACATGCGCGGGTTTCCTGTGGTGCAGTGTCGCGCACGCGTTGTTTTTTATCCAGCCAAATCTTTGCATGCCACAGACAACCCATAACCGTCGTCCTACATACAAAAACTAAGACCTCCGGGTAGGCTAATACCTGGAGGAAATCGCAGACCATGAAGGACATCATGTCATCAACAAGACTCATGTCTTTAGAAAAACGGTTGAGGATACGACCTAGGGAGAGAACAGAACGCTGTGCTTGTTATTGCTGCTATCGATATGAGTAACAGCCAGGCTTGTCGCGGGCGTTCGGTGCGGGCTTCCTGTGCGACGACCCAGACCTCATACTTCTACTCCGCTCATGTTCCACCACAGGGAACCCGCTCGTAACGCTATGGACCAAGCGGAGCGCACGTCAACGGGATGAGCATGCAATTCAGAGCAAATAGCAAAGTTTCGCGCAACACGGTAAATGCGTGTTTACAATAAATGCGTGTTTACACACCTATAGAGTTTGTATCAAAGAAATAAGATGGTGCCCTAATAAGGGCATCAAACATCCGGGAATGCAGATTCCGTGAACCGGCGATGGTGAGTCGGAAAAAGACCTGGGTTCGAGTCAGGGCCAAAAAGACAAGACCAATGGCGAGAACGCTGTACACGGTCAGATACATGTCTTGATTTAGGTCCCCTGGGGGTGGTACTGTGGAGTTGGTTTGCTGTGATGCCTTTAGCTGCAAGAAGTATTGCTCCTCGTTGTTGCACCTGTGGCAAGATAACGAGTGTTTATCAAAATAACCGCCAGCAGCGAGAAACACCAAACACATTTAGCAACAAACAAACAAAGCAAGTATCCGAATAAACAAACAAACAACATATTGTATACAAAGAACAAGGGAACATAAAGTAAGCAAGCCTTGAAAAGTGCGTTTCCTCGCTACAGTCATATTTTTGTTCGCTCGCTGCTTTATATACCTACAGTTACCTACAGTTTACTCCCATTTGGTATTTCTAAAAAAAATATATCATGAGGTACCTACCAAGCCGACAGCCACCAATCAGCAAGCATGTAGATTACCTGGAAATAAAAGAATGCAGTTCAAAGCAATGTACGTAGAGAGAGATAGAGCGGACTTCAGATGAATTACTCCTATAGGTTTTATTCAGAATTGGTGCAATTACTTTGCGATTGGTTTCACTACAGTCATATGAAATTCGCTCTAACATATGAAACTGTATTTCAAACTAAAGGGTTCTGAACAGAATAGAGCATCGAAACAGAAGTGTACCCTTGGACCAGAAAAAGTTTTTGCTGGGGCCAGAAAAAGATCTGGTGGGACACCATAAAATGTGTCTTGTGCGATCGGAAAGTGTCAGGCTGGACCAGGAAATATGACCAGGAAGACCTAGACATACACTTCCCATACATAAGGGTCAAATATCACACACATAACAAATATAGCATTTGTAACTAGTGGTACCTCATTTACTTTGACGAGTCGTGGTGACCATCTCGAAAGCTCGTTTGGCTACCACGCACAATTCCATAATATGATTTTTTCATTCTACTTCCTAATCTGATTTCTTCCTTTTTTATACTTAATTGTACTTCAAAACAATGCAATTAAATAATTTAACGATTCAAAATTGAATTGAATAGAATTTAATTACCTGTGTAATAAAAAATAGTATGATGACAGCCACGGAGGCGACCATGCTGTGAAGGGACTTGAAGTATTCCAAATACGTCTTCCCTGTAACTGAACCTTCTTGCTTCGTCTCCTTCGGCACAAGATTCTCCTCTTGCTACGGGGAAAACACAAAAAGTTATGTAATCATTACGTGTACTATCACAATACTGACATATGAAAGTATGTTAGCCAGAGATTATATTCGGCAAGGCACTCTTCTAAACTGCCTTAAATGTAAATGTGACGGACTCTCCAGTCTTGCAGCCCGCAAGCGGAATCACGCTGGATCTCAAGGCGCCAATGACTGCCAAGATTTCGTAAGCACAGATACTGAGGATGCCGGACACTCCGCGTCTTAGTGGTTCCTTAAAGGCCTATCACCAACCGAGAGCCTTTGCGGACTCTTAGCCAATCAGAGCACCCAAAAAACAATGGATCAATTTGAAAACAAAAGAAAGTGGGGCGCAAAGGCTCCCGGTTGGTGATGGGCCTTTAACGTCCCTCTGGTTCCGGTTAGTGTAGTGTATGTGAGAGACGGGACCTAAGGTTTTACGTCCCTATCCGAGAAGACGCGAAGGTCTAACCATTTGCAGGCATCAGAGCAAAGGCCAGCACCTTCCGGTCAATTACAATTCAATTATCTAGAAAAAGACCCTGAGTGATGGTCCAGCCGAAGTTTGAGTCCCCAACCTTGAGCACAACAAGACAGCGCTCTACCACTAAGCTAACCGGTCGACGGTTAACTTATGAGGTCAAATAATGCAGGATTAAAGGCGCTGTGTCATGGTCGTTTCAACAAAAAGTTACAAAATGAGAACTGTGGTCTACTCAAACAGCCCAGAATCATATTATACCAGCTTAGTGTAAGAGGGAAAAAAAGAACTGGAATTTGCATTATAGAGCGAATTTCATATAACTGTAGTGAAAACAATCGCAAAGTAATTACACCAATTCTGATAAAACCTATAGGAGTAATTACAAAGTAATTGCGAATTACTCACGACAGTCATCTGCAATCCGCTCTATTGTCTAGAATAGAATACAATTATTGACAAAAAAGTTGCTTTGGGAATGGACGATTCCATCTATAACGCACGCGCGCGCTGCATGTCGGTAGATATGGGACATTTGTCGAACAAACTGTTAAAAAAGCGCGCGTCTATTCTGGTAGTTGGTGGACGCGGCGTGACCATTCTCGTACCCAGAGCTCCCCGGCTCGTCTGCTCGCAGGGGAGGCTCTGGTGACATCCATTTGAAGACCTTTGCTGATTGGCTGGTTTTGAACGTTGGTGCATGCGCAGAAAGATCTTTCTCTCAACGGCTCTGTAGCAAATCTCGCACATGCGTCAATGGCTGCCACCAGAGTTTCCCCCGCGAGGAAACCAGCCGGGGAGCTCTGGGTAAGAGAATGCGGCGTGGCCATTTCTGATAAAGAAGAGCACGTGCGCTTATAGCTGGAATCGTCCACTGGTTTTTGGTCGTTGAGTATCCTTGTTTAGTGGTCACATATAATCGCATTACACTCACATATATGTCGACCTCAGCCGACGCTACGGACATGGTGCTCTCCATCATCTGACTCATGCGGTGGTTGAGTTGACACGTGGACGAGGACGTCATGCCCTCGGGCCTGGGTGCGGCAGGGATACTATCCTGACGGGTAAACGAACGGCTAATACTGAGCTGACGGCTAAACTGGCGCTTGAACTCGGGAGTGGCCGCCTCGGGCTCGGTATCACTGTCCTCTATCGCGGAGTCTTGTTCTTCTTCTTCGGCGCAGAGAGTCATGAAGTCTACGCCTGCGTGACACAGGTCTTGGTAGGTCCCTTTCGCGATGCATTCTCCCTGAGAAGAAAACAAAACGTATCGACTCCTTTGTTATACAGTAAAAACTCGCATAAAAGAACAAGTGGATTAAGAACACTGCTGAAATTAGGTCAAAAAGATACCTTATATTATGAATAACAACACATGCAGCCTGAAAAATGAAAATTGTTCTTGTTTATGCACTGAAGAACATTTCCAAACTAACTTACCTCAGACAATGCCATGAGCTGATCCGCATCCTTCAGATATTGCGTCTGGTGAGTGACCAGAACACGTGGCTTCCTGGCCAGATAACCACAGATACACCTGTAACGATACACGAATTCGCTCGAATAACGGCTGCTAAGACTGCCAGGTGGCAAATGTCGTTTTGAACTCTAGAGACGCTACAATTCAGACGTCACAGAAATCATCGCTATTTTGAAATAGGATTAATGAGCCCGTGTCAGCCACTCCTTTGTTAATGATTTCGTTCGATATTAGAAGACGAATTATGCGTAGAAATCTTTAAATCAACATCAAAAAACAAAGATGCAGATTTGATTGACAAAATACAATCGAACAAATTGCTATATATTCTATAAATCAGCCGATGGAAATGGATGCTTTTGCCGACTTGGTATGTTGTTATACTGTCAAAATGGCGGCTGACACAGTCAAGACAGTAGAGCTTACAGATTAAATAAGTGTCGTCCAACGTTGGCATCCACGGCGCTGAGAGGATCGTCTAACAAGTAGATATCGGCGTCCGCGTATACGGCCCTGAAACAGGCACAACAGGTTCCTAATTAATAATGAATCAAGAAATTTGTGAGCGGGAAATGGATCATTACAAATTTCAATCGTACCTGGCCAAATTGACTCGCGCCTTCTGTCCACCACTCAAGGCCACGCCTCTCTCACCTACCAAGGTCATATCACCTTCAGACAGCAATTCTATGTCCTAGAGAATAAAAGCAATCCGGCATTAATTACTTGCCAGAAAAGCGACTGACAGTCCGTGGTGGTATGCCGCTACATTTCATCCTGAAAACCCATACGAAAAATCAAGACGGGCGGCCAAATATTGGAAAAAGGTCATCAATAGAATGCTTTGAGACCTTGATTCCGTAGGTGCTGAAAACGTGTCGAGACCGAGACCTTCTAATGACCTTCTATTTCTAACTAAAATTCGTAACTTTTTCTGTCATTTTGTTATGAAAATGCCAAATTATTTAAATAAGCTCACACTGTAAATGTAACTGTAATAAAAACGGAACTCCCAGGACCTGCGGGTCGTGAGCTGAATTACGCTGGGCTTCAACGGCCCAACTTGTAGAACCTACCCTCTCTAGTGCGCAAGCCTTGATGACCTCATCATATCGGGACTGTCTAAACTCGTTACCAAAGATGATGTTGTTCCTGAGAGATCCGTTATAGATCCACGGTTGCTGGGAGGAGTAGGCGATCTTTCCTTTCACCGTTATGGTACCTTCGCTAAGAGGTAACTCACCCAGGATTGACATCAGTAACGAGGACTAGGGAGAGATAAGAAAGCACTGCAATCAAGGTTGATACGTAGAAAGTCCAAGCGTATCATCTCAACATCAATTTTGAATAATGAAATTAAGACTATTTGCGGGAATGGGTTGAATACCGAACTCAGGAGGGCATTTGAAAGTGTTACGAGCTCCACTATATCAAATATTTATAATAATAATGGGGCTACAGTGGATCCTGGTTTTCCTACATAAATCCCTGCGAAAAAATAATTTTTCGTTTGAAAATCACTAATAAACATTTGTCAAAAATAGTGATATTTGGCAAAGAGGAAGGGACATTATTTTATCTCTGAAAAAAAACCACAGAAAGGAGACCACAAGAAGCCAAGGTGCGTAGCAAATAGCATGTCACACTGATGCATAAGAACAATTTATTTAAGCCAGTAAACCTGCGCAAATTGGGCAAAACATGCCCTGAAGTGAACACTGTGTTGGAGCCAAACTCTCAAGCCTCACACCTCTAGCATCCATCTAATTTGAAGCTAAGAAGTTTGGTTCCAAGTTTTTTCTACGGAGCCACCTTAACAATGATCACTATCATGGTCACGTGACTTCCCTCCTAGCTATTTAATCAGCTGACCTTGCCTGCGCCCACTGACCCAACAATGGCCAGCAGTTCTCCTTCCCCAAGATCAAAGCTAATGTTGTTAAGGGTGGGCTTTGTAAGATCCTTATTCCAAAACGCCTTAGCATTTTCGGCTACTATCCCACATTGTTCGGGTTTGGGACGCAGCTTGGACGTAATGAGTCCTTGGGAGTGTAGCTCATCTAGGGAAAGAACTCTCTGGAAAAAACACAAGAAAAATCATTATTAGCATTATTCCTGGTTTCACTACAACACTAGCGAGTTAATCCAGCACCCAATGTTTTATTTAAGCAATAAAAGTACTTTCCGCGTGCTCTCTGCTTTCTTACAAACACGAGGGGGATGTTGGAGAACGGATCAAAACTTGAAAGACACGAGCAGAAGGCGAGTGTCTTTCAAGTTTTATCAGTTCGACCAACATTCCCCGAGTGTTTGTAAGAAACCAGAGAGCACACAGAAAGTATTTTTATTGCTTTTAGAAAATAACATACACACGCGCGATGATTGTCGAAACCTCAACTCCATCAGCTTACCAATCAGTGAACGAAGTAAGTTCGACTTGCATTTAGCCGTGACTCAAAAAGCGTAACAGTTTTTTTGATTTTCTTCACATTCTTATTGACCTCAACCAATAGCACTATTCATCATCATTGTAATGCTACTGTTCTGTGAACCAATCAATCCCTGGTTGGCATATTAAATAATAACAATGGATGACATCAGTGTGAACAGCGTCATAGGAACACGTAAAAACGCATTGACAAAACTGTTTAGAAAGGCAAACCCAATACTACGGATTTCACGGAACCGTGGTGTGTCTCGAAAAAACCGTCTACGATTCTGCCACCTCACTCGGGCTCATGTTGTTGTCTGCATTCCTTTATCCTAGGACTGGCATACTTTTCTGAAACTTCTCTGAAAGACCTGAAAACTGCCAATGTCAATGAAATATTTTTTGACAAAGGTATCAGTTCTGCCGTGATCCATTTAAAGTCGTTTTGCTTTGATATTTCAAGATTGTAAGTGGCGATTTTTTATTTCAACTCAGTCATGACGGTTATAGTTCAAGAATACATACGGATAAGCCAGTGGAGAAAGGAATGCAGACAAAAACATGAGCCCGAGCGGGCAGACGTTTTTCTCAACGTGCACTTTGGTTCGGTGAGTTCCGTAGTATGTTGTACCTCGATTCTTTCAATAGAGACCCTTCCTTCATTCATGAGCGTGATTCCAATGGGGAAGAAGAGTGTCATACTGATACGGACAGAGTTGAAGAGTGACACCACGGTGAAAACTGTCTGCGCAGTCAACGTGTTTCCCGTAAGCACGTAAGTAAGAAAGGTGACATAGGAGATAAGAGCAGCTGAGCTGAAGAAGAATGCCATGAACAGGCCACGCACTGATGCAAGCTTTAGGAACTGACTCAGCTCCTTCCTGTGGAAAGAAGTAAAGAGATTGAAAACGTGTCCTAAAAAAACCTTTAGAATTCACCAATATGCTACCTGTATCTCAAAATGTCTTGCTGCCATACATGTGCTGGATGTATGTGTAAGGTAAACTACATGAAAAAGAGATGTTTGAAATGGTGCATATTTAATACTTTCCATGGCCATTTACATGAAAACAATGTTTTTTTCAGTGCTTCCATTACATATGGTACCTGTCAAAGGTATCAAATTTGTGCTGGTTTTGGGTATATAAGGGTTTTTCTTATACAGGACTTATATGCACTAATACTGCCCTTCCAGACCACTTTGCCGAACATGCAATGTCCCAGTTGGCAATGATCCTCTTGTAGAGGATTACACAGTTAAACAATTGTTATTCAGTACAAGGGCATACAAAAACATAAGGGTAATTTAGGGCCTGACATTGTAAAACTGTCAACCTAGTTGCCAAATGGTGACATACATTTCCAGTCTGAAGGTTTTTAGAAAATGCCTGGCCTGCTCAAAATTAGCTTCCAACAGCATTAATTCAGGAGAACAAATGGGAACCAGATTTCTCTTATGGTGGCCAAACTAAAACCTAGAACATTTTTTACTTTAAGTGCCAACAGCACCTCTCAAAAAATTTAATGTCAGGCCCTGGCATTGCTGTGTGTACTTAGAGCCGTATGCATGAGATCCTTTGGGAGAAGGGTATTTAATGTCGGGCCCTGGCATTGCTGTGTGTACTTACAGCCGTATACATGAGATCCTTTGGGAGAAGGGTATTTAATGTCAGGCCCTGGCATTGCTGTGCGTACTTACAGCCGTATGCAGGAGATCCTTTGGGAGAAGGGTATTTAATGTTGGGCCCTGGCATTGCTGTGTGTACTTACAGCCGTATGCAGGAGATCCTTTGGGAGAAGGGTATTTAATGTCAGGCCCTGGCATTGCTGTGTGTACTTACAGCTGTATGCAGGAGATCCTTTGGGAGAAGGGTATTTAATGTGAGGCCCTGGCATTGCTGTGTGTACTTACAGCTGTATGCATGAGATCCTTTGGGAGAAGGGTATTTAATGTCAGGCCCTGGCATTGCTGTGTGTACTTACAGCCGTATGCAGGAGATCCTTTGGGAGAAGGGTATTTAATGTCAGGCCCTGGCATTGCTGTGTGTACTTACAGCTGTATGCATGAGATCCTTTGGGAGAAGGGTATTTAATGTTGGGCCCTGGCATTGCTGTGTGTACTTACAGCCGTATGCATGAGATCCTTTGGGAGAAGGGTATTTAATGTCAGGCCCTGGCATTGCTGTGTGTACTTACAGCTGTATGCATGAGATCCTTTGGGAGAAGGGTATTTAATGTCAGGCCCTGGCATTGCTGTGTGTACTTACAGCCGTATGCATGAGATCCTTTGGGAGAAGGGTATTTAATGTTGGGCCCTGGCATTGCTGTGTGTACTTACAGCTGTATGCAGGAGATCCTTTGGGAGAAGGGTATTTAATGTCAGGCCCTGGCATTGCTGTGTGTACTTACAGCCGTATGCATGAGATCCTTTGGGAGAAGGGTATTTAATGTCAGGCCCTGGCATTGCTGTGTGTACTTACAGCTGTATGCATGAGATCCTTTGGGAGAAGGGTATTTAATGTCAGGCCTGGCATTGCTGTGTGTACTTACAGCCGTATGCAGGAGATCCCTTGGGAGAAGGGTATTTAATGTCGGGCCCTGGCATTGCTGTGTGTACTTACAGCTGTATGCATGAGATCCTTTGGGAGAAGGGTATTTAATGTCAGGCCCTGGCATTGCTGTGTGTACTTACAGCGGTATGCAGGAGATCCTTTGGGAGAAGGGTATTTAATGTCAGGCCCTGGCATTGCTGTGTGTACTTACACAGCCGTATGCATGAGATCCTTTGGGAGAAGGGTATTTAATGTCAGGCCCTGGCATTGCTGTGTGTACTTACAGCCGTATGCATGAGATCCTTTGGGAGAAGGGTATTTAATGTCAGGCCCTGGCATTGCTGTGTGTACTTAGAGCCGTATGCATGAGATCCTTTGGGAGAAGGGTATTTAATGTCAGGCCCTGGCATTGCTGTGTGTACTTACAGCCGTATGCATGAGATCCTTTGGGAGAAGGGTATTTAATGTCAGGCCCTGGCATTGCTGTGTGTACTTACAGCCGTATGCAGGAGATCCTTTGGGAGAAGGGTATTTAATGTTGGGCCCTGGCATTGCTGTGTGTACTTACAGCCGTATGGAGGAGATCCTTTGAGAGAAGGGTATTTCCCATGTGTACATCTTGATAATGTTCATGCCGCTGATAATCTCATTCATCACCTTGACCCTCTGATCTGTCCATATGGTGGCACAACGTCTGCATTCATCAAAACATTTGGATTTTAGGACATACACCTATAGGTGCTATTACATGTATACACCTATTTCAGAAAAGGTTGCATCGTCACAACTGTCTGTTGTAACCCACAATGCATCATGGGAGCAAATAGGTGTACCAAAACAGAATCATGGACACTGGTTTTTAGGATAAATTAGGGATTTGTAGGGATTTGTAGTCCTGCAGATTCTTGGGGGCCAATAAATACAGCTTACCAGTAGCCTTAGCATGAACTAAAACGGCAAATTTTTTGCAAAAAAATATTACTTGCTTTAATTTGAAATGATAAGTTGGCTGATGTTGTGAGCAATTTTCACTTTTTGTAGGTGGTAATGCATTAAAGGAAAGTCTGATGCAAGAACCAAAAAATTCAGTTCTGGAAAACATGGATGTACACACCTTAACTTCATAAGCACAGCACCCATTTTCATCTGCATGGGGACTAGTAATAGAATAACACCCATGCCTGCCAGAGCGGCAGGACCAATCTCACGCCACAGGAGAACAAGGACTACGAGAGCTTCTATTGGACCAAGGATGATGTAATGCAGGAAGAACGATGCCTGTAAAGGAGCAGACATGAGTGCCTGTCAGGGTTTTCTGGTCTGCTGGTCATTTGCAATTTTCTGGCTTTCAAATCCAACACTTTTTGCTACTAGTAGACTATAACTTATAGCCTACTAGTAGCTCAGCCAATCAGAATGCACCAATGACAATAAACCACTAGTGTGATTTGACTAATACAACATCGACAGTGTATGGTACCCACCCAGTCAAACTTCTGTGTATCTGTTGAGACTAAGTTCACTATTGTTCCAGTACTAGTTTTTGCAATGGCTGCATGACTCAATTTTAACACCTGCAAGATCAATGGTTTGATAGTATAAGTGATAAGTGAAATAAAGTCAGAAACATATGTAGCCACAATGCTTGGTAGAACAGAAGGAAGTTTTCTGGTTCAGATTTTGTGCAAGACTGGTGAACAGTTGCATTATACTAGCCACCAATTATCTCACCTTGTTATAAACTAGAGAAGTGCAAGCAATTCTAACCCGCATTCCAAACATTTGACGCAGAAACAGGAAAGGAGTCATAAGAAAGCTATTAAGAAAACTACAAATTGCAACTCCAGCAGCATAGAGGAAAGCATCTCTCTGTGTGACGGACGAACCAATAGCAAAATAGCTGACAAGGCCACCAAGAAATAATGGCTGGATAATCCTTAAAGCATCCTGAAAAAGACATATGAATTATTTCAAATGAGTTCTTATACCAATGTCATGAATGGGGAGGGGGAGGGTTAGTAAAAAGTAAGGGTGACAGAGCAAGCTAGTTTTTCATTTTGCAATCTAAGTTAATCAATACTTACTGTTATAATAGCAAAGAATCCAAGCAAAGCATATCTAAATCCAAAAGTCCTGATAATGGCTTTAGTTAAGCTAGGCTTCTTGGAAGCATTTTCTCCTTGATAAACCTCTTTATCCCATTCTCTGCAAAGAAACACATGAATTACAGGGGCTTATTATCCAACTGCAACGAGAGGAGAACAAATATCGCAGGAGTGAGACTGGGGTGAGTACAAATGTCCCGTGATATTGTACACTTCCAAAGTATTTTCACTAAGTTAGTCCATTCTCAATTCGAAACAGCTGAAAATAAATGTCGGACAATGAACAACTTATTAGACATTTTAATGTACAATATCTGTGAACATTTTTTCTTGTCTTTGTATTTTGTCTCGCCCGAAGATGGGCTTGACAAAATACTCTAGACTTGAAAAAATATCCAGCGATATTGTACATCAAAGTGTCTAATAAGATATATATCCAGGATTTTAAATAGGAGGGGGCCCCATACTAGTCCCATACTCTGACAAATTTATGCATGGTATTGTTCTTCTCCATTGTATTGCCTCGTTCTATAATACACTCCATTGCACTCCATTGTTTTAGACATTACCTTGCATAAATTTGTCAGTGTATTGGACAACCCTCGGGGGCCCAAGAGGCCCTTCGTAAGACATTTTCTCCTATATTTTAAATAATGTCTCATACATTTACTGTAGTTTTGGTTGCTGAAAGGGGGGCCTGCACCCCTTGGGCCCCCCTCTGGCTACCCCCTTGAATAAGAAATTACAATTTCAAATCAATAATTTTCGCTTTGTCTCCCTGGAAAAATTGATGACTGCCATACATTGCTCCAGATTTTTTAAGTTGCAGGTTTTCGCCAAAGTTGCGGGTCCACACCAGTGCACTTTTTCAGAAGGTCTGGAACTGGGGGTCAAGCCCGCACGAAAATGTCTGGGCTGACAAGAGCCTGAATTCGGCCTGACAAATAAGCAGGACATTAGCCGGTCAGGAGCATTACATGAGCCTGACGGACACTAGCGGGAACTAGAATGACACGAGCATGACAGAGAGCAGGAAAAAGAGCGTGAACTAGCGTTGCAAGAGCCTGACAACATCGACCGTGAATAGCGCCTGACAGAGCGGTACGGATCCATCATCGCCTCAGAATAAAGCAACGATATTATTGGTGCAAATCCATCATCACCTTGGGGCCGTCAGACCTGTTTTGCCGGAAAACTACTACTTTTGATTCACTTTTGACAGAGTCGCAAATCAGGAAATATTTTACTAACAGGAGAAAACCGAACATGTTATCTAATAATACTTGGCCGAAACTCACGCAAAAAGCGTTATCAGCTGATGCAAAGGTAAATTATCTCTCTCCAATTTATGAATATCAAGACCCTTTGCACCTTAGAGATAATATGTCAGGTTTTCTCCTGTTACTAAAAGAACGCAACACAGAGTTTATTTTACACGAACTGGTATTGCACGAGACTAGAAATGAAATTATTCCTATTTAACGTAGCCGATCCCCTTTTGCCGTTTCGCATTTTTTGTCGCATGTATATTTTATCAGTTGTTGTTCGCGTGAGTCGTCGAACAGTATGCTGTTAACTTCACATTCGAGATTCAAGAAAATAATAACTAATAATAGCCAAAAATGTGCGTTTCTAATGTGTTTCTTTTTACAATTACAGCGCTTTACTCAGCGGAGCTAGCTTATGCACGTATCTCATGTGGTTGTTTCTTTACAATAACAGCGATTTACTCAGCGGATTCAGGTTGTTTGCGTGTGTCGTGTTGTCAGAGCAAGCTGATAGCTCATGATATCATTTTGAATCATATATTTACTTCACAGTTGGGAAACGAGAAAAATAACTAAGACGCGCATCTCATGCGTTTGTTTCTTTACAATTACAGTGTCATTTCCTTATGAAAGTAACGCGTTTCTTCTGATCTATGGCCGAAAACTGTAGGTCCGTTATATACACAACTATTTAAAATGGCGTGATTTTAGAGTTGTTTGAGTCGAATTTGCCCTTTTTCAAACTGTCAAAAGCCGCTTAGGCAATCACAAAATCTCCAGTGTTTGCCTGCCGTATCCACTTTTATTTGTGATACAAATGTTAGACATTGCTAGGTACAAGTCAAAGTGCACTTACCTTTCTTCTCGACGCTTCTTTATACCATCCTCTTCAATCAGACCCGACTGCTTTGACTGCTTTAGATGCCGGGTTCGAAGGGCCTCGAAATTTAAACTTGTTTTTGAGAAGGACCATATGTCAACTCGTTTTGTTGAGCTCAGTACACACACAAGCGAAATCCATTTGGTTATTTGTTGCTTTTCCGCCATTTAGCTAGCAAGACCTTTTAGTAAAATCTCCCCCATTGCATCGCGCTTCGTTTTTCACGAAATACAACCGTAACTGAAAATCGTTATCAGTCCGCCAAAATGGCGCTGTAATTATATAGCATACCATGTTATGTTTAATAAAAAAACAAAGAGTTATCTCAGAAAGCAAATATGCACACGCAACACACAGCAAACGTTTTGTCAGTGTGCGGTCCTGCTCGTTTTCTGTTCGTGTCAGGCTTATCAATAACGATGTGCAATGACAACGAAAATCAGGCTCTTGCGATGCTCGTGTCACGCTCTTGTCGGGCAGGACAGTACTAGGGCATGAGCCTGACACTGTCTTGCTAAGCACTCACGAGCAGGACAAATTTTATGTCAGGCTCGTGTCCTTTCGAAGTCAGGTCCTTACAGCGGGATTTTGGCCGGAGTCAGGCGGGATTCTGGCTATGTTTGGGTCAAAACTTTCGTACGGGAGCCTGAAACGTTCTTCCCTGAAGTGGTGTGCTGAAATTTCCTTCAGTTTTTGTGGAAATCGCTTGACTAGCCCCCTTCTTGACTTGCCCCTCTTCACTCTCACCTTTGCAACTTATCTCCCAGCACATCTGTAGTCTCATCAGGTCTTAAATTAAACAGGTCGCTCTCCTGCAAAGGTTGTTTACTTCCTAGTGATAACAGGGGATTTAGCCACCTAGGGAAAGATGTCACGAGAATTAGAAAGCATATTTTGCACACAATCAAATATAGCTTGCTTGCAGGAGTTACTTGAGATAACAAAAACTGAGTTTGCCACACGAAAGCCAGCTTTTTTTTTACCTCAAATTACCTTGTAGCATCTGCAAGCAGGTAACAACAAATGAAAGCTGAGATAAGAGTGAACTGTTTACCAGAATGAGACATATTTTGAGAATATATTAGCACTTGACATGGGGGAAGCTTTGAGTTCATCCTCTCTTTCTTTCTTGTCAGACGATCCCAGCATTTTTTGTTTCTCATTATCTTTGGAGAAGTCACCAATCTCATCATCTTCATCATCATTGATGCCTTCATCTTTATCATTCTGTGTGACAGCTCCATCTTCTGCTAGCTTTTCTACTTGGCTATCATCTTGGGTATCATCTTCCTTGTTCTCAGGAACAGATATTCCAATATCTACTGCATCAACATCATCCATGGTCTGAGAGATAAATAGACAATCATTATCAAATAACTGCTTTTATTTTTTCTACTGCCTGGTAGAAATACCAACTGCTGTGTTCTCTCTTTTATGTAGCATACCGTGAATGGTACACCAAGGAGTATGCAATGGTATGTTGTTGAGCTAAAAAAATTGTGACATTCCTTCATAGCAAGTTTGGTAGCATGAAGCCTTTGCTCATATGGACAAACCAAAAAGAATTTGATTGAGTTTGAGATGAATTCCGAGAAACCATGGCATGGAAAACACAAAATAGAACACTCTTGGGAATGATATCTATTCTAACAGATCTGATGAGAGGATCAGAGTGGTGTGGATCAGATTTCATCCGGTCGGGCCTACTGATCCGATCCAATCCAGGATTTGTAGACTGTGCGTTTTTTATGTGTATGAGACATGAAACAGCCATTTTGCACTAGTCATTTGCTTCCACCGACCCCCAACCCCTGCGACATGCGGGGATTTTGCCAGGCAATAGTGGGGGAAATATCAGTGGTTTGTCTTGTATTTGTGCCCCGATCCCCAGGGAGTTTACTTCAAATTTGCTATGGCTCATATAACCGGCCGGGGGAATGGCGGGGGAAACAAAACATCTGTCTTTTTCATTTCGGAAAAGACACTCTACTGGTTTTGATAGTATTAGGAAAGTTTCTTGTATCCATCTTGTGGAGGGTGGAATGTCCCTTGGGTGTAGGAAATGTTTCCCCGGTGTGTAGGGAATTGCCAAGGCGTTCTCCCCTGGTAGGCGGTGGAATTATTTCAAATTTGACAAAATCTGTTTCATATTCCCCTGCTATGTCGCAGGGTTGGGGGTCGATGGAAACAAATGACTAGTGCATTTCTTGGTCAGTGAAACTATGTGATTGATTTCCCATTTGAATTTTGTAAGTGAGCTTGAGGATCGCATGAACATTTAGCAGCAGGTTGTTCCATAATTTGGTGCTGCTATAACTAAAGCTGTGCTTGAGGATGTCGGTTCGTGGTTTGGGGAGAGTAATCTTTTGCTCCTGGTTGTGCAAGTTCCTGGTGTGGCCATTTTTTTGGAACAGCCCAATTTTAAAGTGGTTCGGGATGTTAGAGCATATTCCATATTACTGAAGTGAAGCCAAGTGCAAGGTGATAACTCTATCAAGAGATGGCTAAAAGTTTTTTTAAAAATCGAGCAAGATATCGCTCCTCATGTCTCAGAAGTCTTAAGCCCTGGCCAAACGAAGTTTTGCTACTTGCGTCGACTTGCGCTCGTTTGGCCACCAACTTGCGATGACTTGCACGGACTTGCGATGACTTGCATCCACTTTGAACATGTTCAAATTTTCACGCAACTTGCGACAACTTGCGTCTCGTTTGGCCACCACATCGCAAGTGTACGCAAGTTGATGCAAGTTCCCAATTTTCTTCGTTTTCCGAATTAACGAAATATTATGACAAAAATAAGTCATGAAATGTTGCACTTGTATTTCTAGCTATTATTTACAAGAAAGTGGGTGAGATTTCTTCATTTCTTTCGTCTTTTTAACAAGAAAAATCCCAGCTTGTGCGCGGGCTCTGTGTTCGATAGTGGTGTGATCATGTCGTCATTACAAGCGCAAAGGCACCAAACACTCAACTTGCATCTCGTTTGGCCACCTCAACGCAAGTCAGTGCAAGTCACAACTTGCGTCGACTTGCGTTTCGTTTGGCCAGGGCTTTACCGTCGGTTGCAGCTACCCATCTACACTCACGTCAAAAACATGTTCTGTCGGCACGCGAAACTTCAAAGTTTTGACAGTGAAACTTTAATGTTTTGACGGGCCAAACTTGAACGTTTTTGTCACAATATTCAAGTCCGCACTTTCGTTTCAACAACAAACATTGAAAAAGGCTTATATTCCGATTACTTCACAGTTTTTCTGGTCAAAAAAAAATAAATCAACTGAACTTTTTACCCTTTTCCGCTCACGAGCGTCACCAAAGCTTCACGCTTGGGCGGGCAAACTTTGAAGTTCAACTGTCAAAACTTTGAAGTTTCACGTGCAGACAGAACATGTTTTTGTCGAGCGTGTAGACGGGTAGATGCAACCGACGGTATGTAATCCCGGGGGACTGAACAGTACACTTCGTGTCTTTTATCAAACTTGATATCAAACTGTCTTTGTTCATTTAAAAAAGCACACGATTAAGTAATAAAACTATCAAATTCAGGAAACTTGAAGTTTTAGGCGGGAAGTACGAGTAAATAGGTCTGTAAAGTGTAAGCTAAGATCAAGTTACTGCCGAGTGCCGTGTAAAGTGTGTTGTTAATCTTTCTTTGTTAAAAATAACACAAAGAAAAGAAAGCGTGCCCGTTTCTATTCATTTGATTTGCCAAACAGAAAATATAGCATCCCAAGAGACCGAGACATGTTATAAACATTTTATGAAACTAAATGTTTACTTTGATTTCAAGACAAGGGGAGTGTTTAGGTTGTACATGAGGTCCACACATGCAGAATTGAGCAAGTTTAATCACGCGCGACACGAGCTAAAACATGTTGTATTCCTAAATGTTTTCCCCTTGCACATCTGCAACAGTTTAACACCATACTTACGAGCTGATTAGTACCGTCTTCACCTCAATAAGGATAGATTTCAGGCTGTAAGAGCGTCAAGTGCAAGGTAAGTTCGCATCATGCTGGTGAAAGGTCAAACAACACACACACAATAGACGCCGCTTCGCCGCAAGCGATTTATTGACTCATGACAGGCCCTGCTCGGGCTATAATTTACACAGGAGGACCACAAACTGGTTGATCTGAAGCTGGTTACTTTATACACGAAAGTTTTGTGTAATTGCAAACTGATGCTCAGTAAAACCAGGGAAGTGATTCTGGTAAAATTATATCTAAATATTGAACAAGCAGGGAAAGAAAAAGCTCCACAAAATTTGAGGTCAATATCTTAATTATTTTTCTTCGTTGTGGTGTTCTCACCAACCATGAAATGTATTCCGAGTCTATTCTATTAGTGCTTTCGCCACATAGCATTTTTGCCCGTTTTGCAATTAAAACAGACTTTAACATGTATAATTTTCTCTGTGGCGTTGTGACAATTAATATGACGCATGTAAACAGATATAGGCCTTATATCACAAAATGCAAGAATTCCGTGTGGGACAATAAAGTGGAGTCAACAATGGAGTAATTATCCTGCATAATAATTCCATGGGTCAATGGACATATACGTTTATTGGTACCTTGTAAATGAATAATTACATTGGCATTTGTCCAATAAATGTTGATAAAATAAATAAATTAGGGGTCGACCATTTAACTTTTGAGGGGGGGGGGGGGGCTTTTTTGTCGGTGCAATATTTTTTTTTCTACCTCTGTTAAGCGGTGAGAATTTTTTTCCAATAAAAAAGAAGGGTTTTAGTCACCATTTTGCTGTGCGGGAAATTTTTTTCGGCCCTTGGGGCCGTGCAGGAATTTTTTTTTTCAAAAGCCCCAACCCCCCCCCCCCCCCTCAAAAGTTAAATGGTCGGCCCCTTAGCGAGTCTCCCTGGCCTAGATGAAGCTGGCTCTCATAGCGCTGCGCAGTTTCTAAAATTAGATCACGAGACTCAGTCGCCTTCCCCAGTACCAATTACCAGTTTATCAATTCATTTTGTATTCTTTAGAGAGAAAACCGAGAAAATGGGAGAAATTATATGTGTATTAAAATATTTGCCTGAGTTAATCAGTGAGACGTCATCTGTGCGCAGTGCTATAGTCTGAGCACTCCCATGTGTATTTTAGATGATAGGCGACAAACGGATCATCTTCTGAGATATTTGTCCGCGAAAATTTGCCAGTCATGGTAACAAAATTATGTCCCCTCTCTTATAATAAATCAGGCAGAAATTGATGTCCGAAAATCCTAAGCGACCTTTACGTTAAGATTTTACCGAAATGTTTTGCGTTCACGTTTTTGTGCATTTCGAAAGTGCAGACTGGGGCCGGTAGCTAGGGCCCCAGGTACACAAGAAAGTGGCCTGATAGACATCGTCATCAGAAAAGTATAAGAAATTGGAAATTTTAGTACGCGAAAGTTTTTTTTTTCCCAGTAAATACCGAAAATTTCCGTTCGGTGACCCTGTACTGTAGCAGATGAATCAGGCTATTTTGCTAGGTGATCTGTTATGATTCAACGCTATAGCATGCACCTTTCAGCTGCCGAATGGTTATTAAAACTACCAGACTTTGCTTGATATAAAAGTCGTAGAAAAACAGGTTTATAGTAACCATTTTTCTGTATGTTTAGCTTATTTTCAGTAGAAAGAGAAAATAATGGAACTTATAAAATATATTTGATGGCCTTTTCATACTTACGGTTCATAAACCTAGATTCAGCTAAGATAACTTCCTGATTGTGTGAAACAGGCCGGAGGCCTTTTTGAAAAGTAACATGTCATTAAAAAGCCAAATAATCAAATTTACTTTCATCGAACTGTCATTTAAAAACGCACAATTTTGAATTGATTTCCTGTTAATAATGGGTCGATATATTCCAATCTATACAAGCCTTTCGATTTGTCAAAGAAACTGAAATTGAAATATTGAAAATTAATAAATTTTGTCTTTTTATAATTAAAATCCCTCTAGGATAGACTGGCGACCACACGAAAGCAAAAAAATAATGTGCGTGTGTGGGGGGGGGGGGGGGGGGGGGGGGGGTACGGTCGGTGATGATCGTCGGGAATTTTCATTTTTACCCCTAAAAGTTTCCAAAAAAGGCGTTGCTTAAAACACATTTTACCAAAATACCCATTATTAAATTACCGTCTTTGGTTAAAATGCAGCATTTAATGTTGTTAAACATCTTTCAATGTGTAGCATATTTACTATATTCAATTCGTCACTTTGTGTAATTCCAATTGTATACAATGGGGGATCCAGAAATTTCTCAAGGGGGGTGCCGATATATAAAATATGTGGCTAAAAAATTGTGTGCACTAAAACAGTTCCATGCATTTCCTGTAAAATAGCACGGTCACCCAATATGCAACCACCCCCCTCCCTAAATCCGCCACTGGTATATTTCTATTGTAAGTCATAGGGCGGGGCACATATTTATTTGTTAGCCATTTATATGTGCGCATCATTATGTGTGACATCATGATTCTGCATCCTCTGTCACTTCAGGTTTTTCCTCTGCTGCCATGCCCGCACCTAAAAAGCAAACAAATATCAGATAAGGATCACAACAAACAGGGGATGTGCTCTTGAACAGTTTCTTACTTCCAACTGGCGCAATAGCTCTATCGTCTGCAAGAGAGCTGCAAGAAAAAGAACAAATCCCAGTTAAACCTTGAAAACGACATAAATAAGTGCTCTCAGCTCTTCTGTGCTCTCTTTTCTCCAAATCCCATCAAGTTGCAAATGGTTTCGAGCATGTTTGAAATCTCCGCGACATCACGCGACAAAAGTCGCTGCAGATCGCGCCGAGTTGCACCTAGTTTACGTAATAGTGATTTTGAGTTGACGCGTAAGTGCGAGAAAAATCACCGCGACTCGCGCGACAAAAATTGCAAGTGTGAACGGGCCTTAAAGAACAACTTAATAATCAGGTAAGGACATGCAGAGGAAGGAGGAGGGAATGTGATGACGGTAGAGTTAGTGGAATTACCACAAAAGTCTAAGAATATCACCTTCGCCTTGATTCGTCGCCTTCCCCAGATCCTTCGTGTTCCTCGCCGAATGGTACGAGTGTGAGCGGGTTGAATCCTGACATGGGTTCGCCAATTATTCCGACTCTAAGGAATGCAACGGGAACAGGAATGAACAAGATGACAACGAAGTAAGTATGACTTGCGCTTAGTCGCTGTGTTTTTGTTTTTTCGTCGCTAAAGACCTTAGACATCAACCCGTAGGAGCACAAAAAAATATAAAGTATTTTCTTTTCATCATAAATCTACTCTAACAAGCTTGCTTTTACTCACTTGGTGCTGAGATGCAATTTGTGTTGGTCGTCTTCATGTGGAAGGTCTCTGTAATAAAAAGCAAAGCCGATCAGAGGTGTAGCTACTGGATTATGGGGTTCCTGTGCCCATCTGGGGTACTCCCTATATTCGGATGGTAGGTATGACTGTCGTATCAAATGGATAAAATTGGCTTTTTTGGATGAATATATAACGGCAAGGGGGTATAACATACTCTGGAGATAGTGGTATCGCCTTTGTTCTGTCCATAAACCAGGGTGCAGACTCCTTGGCAGTCGGCAACAAAGAGACAAGCACTGGGGATCGCTGGCTGAAAAAGGAATCAAGAAAGAAAAGATGTTGCTCATTCATACCAATCAGTAATACAACAGTTCATGTCTCCAAGAAACTAAAGAAAACAACTTACTTCAGTATTGACTTGATAGCCGGGCGTTTCCTGCAACATTACACATTTATGGATATTAATTATAATTATGTAGAAGTTGGTGAAAATTGCTAGAGTTAAGTTTCAAAGGCGCAAACTACTTACGGTTTAAGTCTGCGGTACTGGGCAGGTGTGAGAGGCTTCTTGCTGCTATCTTTCAGTCTGTCAATCGCGTACACCTCTAGAATCCAAACAATTCTTCAGTTACACTTTGCATCAGTTTTATGCCCTGAAAATCTGTCTATTGTTTGCAAGTGCAAGCGCAAGGCAAGTGTAAATCACAGCGATGCATTAGCACAAGCTTTTAGTCTGCTTGTGCTAATTGTGTTCGCTTGATTTACACCAGATGCAAGCGCAGCCCAAACCCAAGGCAAACGCGCAATGTGTGTTCTACTGTAAACCACATAAATAAGGGAAATGTATGAGTTTGATATCCTTGTGCTTGCATTCTAGTGTAAACCACATAAGGGAAATGTATGAGTTTGATATCCTTGCGCTTACATTCGTGTGTAAACCAGCCCTTTTCATGAAGATTATCAGGTTCACTCTTGTGTCTATGTTTGTTTAGACTCACCATAAAATTTCTTCCATGGTGGTTGGGTGTCGGTTTGAATCAAACATGTTGCAAACATTTCACTCAATGTGGATAACAACACAATGTTCCTACCTTCTATCTCTTTTGGTCTGCCAGCAGGGTTAAATGTATCTGAGCGAAACATCCTGCAAAAAAATTAAAAAACTAAATTAAAAACCATTGATAGTCAACAACTTACAACAATCAAAATGTGATATTTGCAGAACCAACCTTCCAAGTTCTTTGTAAATCAGATCCAAATGTTGTCTTCTGAATGCAATGAACGTCACATAGGATGCAAATGTGTATAGTGTCTGTATGTAAGAAAGTGATATTTTAAATTAATGACATGGGCTGTACCATATAAGGGAAAAGACCTCAAGGCATCACCAACCTCATACATATCTCTGTCCTTAGCAGAATTTGAACATCTAGCCCTGAGAAAAAAAGGACAAATGTGATGTGATGACCGATGGGGGCTTTGAGGGCATGCAGCATGGATACAGATGGTAGACAGAAGCCCAGGTGAAGAACCTGCAGCAGCTGCCAAATACTTGCAAGTATGTATGATACACACCTTCCACATGCCAAATGATGCTGTTCCTCAAGCCCTAGACCTAACACCATTGTGCTGTAGCTATAAGCTAGAAGCTTCCTTGATGCTTCCTGTTTAGTGTACGCAGTGGCAAGGGCCTTCTTTTCAGCAATACTAGGTTCACTATAAGTAAGAAAGAAAAGAAAAAAGATGTTTTAAATTTTCTGTCAAAAAATATTTTTTTAGACGAGCAAAGCAGGTAATAAACTTACACAGCCATAGGCTTTGGTTTATTCTCTATTGCTAGTCTCTCAAAGAAAGCATCAAAGTAATTCAGTATTGCATACAGAAGTTCATCAAACTGCTCAGTGCTGAAAAAAAATAGACAACATATTATCAAGGAAGGAAAGGTTTATCTGATGTTTCATAAAATGGCCCCAGATTGTGGCAGACACCTACAACATTGGACACAGCTGATGCTAACAACATTAAACCAGGGTTGTGAGTGATGAATACATACCTAGTGTTTGTGTCTGATCTTTAGAAGATGCAGCAAATAAAAGTTTTACATGGGAAAATGTTTGCAGGAGATATATACAATGACATCAGAGCCTCAGCTCTGAATGAAACATGACATCTTACCCATAGCCATTCTGAAAAGCTTCTGGTAGCAGTTCAACATCTGGCAAGGCATCAAGTGCAATGCTTTTAACATCCTCCAGTGTTACCACTGTATGTTCATTGGCTCCTGCTCTCAAGCTGGGTCTTGGAGATGATCCCTTA
Organism: Scolanthus callimorphus; assembly: GCA_033964015.1. Lineage (NCBI taxonomy): Eukaryota > Metazoa > Cnidaria > Anthozoa > Actiniaria > Edwardsiidae > Scolanthus > Scolanthus callimorphus. The sequence continues at coordinate 30,301,890 of CM066915.1, read as the reverse complement.
TTTCCTGCTCTTTGGATCATGAGGTAGGCTTGTCCACGACGGGAACCTGCAGCTGCCGCTCCATAGTTTTTGGACATTACTGATGGAGTGGCTCTTAAAATGGCAAAATATATTGTCTTTTTAGTTGTATGTTAAATAAGGCTCACTGATATCAAAACAAGGACAGTTATCCAAATCCGAATAAGCTCTAGGTAGTAATATTATGACTGGCTGCGTTTTGGATTTATTCAAGGTTTCCTAACTACTTTTTAGTGACTACATTAGGGAAATAATAATTTATCTAAAACATTCAAAGTTTCTATAGGGATTGAAGATCAATAGGAAACCAAGATTCTAGGGAAAATATTATGTGACCAAGCACTCTATTATGGACTCTATAATACTGTGTGGCCCTCGTTATTTAATACCTGTCATTCTTTTTGCTGTAGTCTGTTTGGAAGTGGATTCCCAGCTGTGCCTTATTACGTTTTGTTTTATTAGCAAGTACAGAGTAGTTTGCACCTTTGTCAACACTACCAGGGTTTGTGCTGCAAATAGAAGAAAATAGTGCCGCGAGGCAGGTTACCCCATGAAAGGGACAGGATCAGAAATTTTGTGAGCTTTCTCTCAGAATCAAATCCAATCATCTTTAATTCAATACAGTTCTGCTCACCTCACAGCTTCTAATGTGTTGGTTTCATCCTTCCAAATCCATCTTTTGCTGAGGGTCTGAATGATTTTAGTCAACGTCAGGAAGCTTGAAATTACTTTGCAACATAAACTTACACATGAATCCTTTCCAGCAACATAAAAACTGCTAGCCACAAGTTAAGAACGTTTGCAAGTACTGATAAAACACAAAATGATTCCTTTATTTGAAATATCTATTACGTAAACTTAATGGTATGATTGATTTGTTGTTTGCAACCACAAACTAAGCTTAAATTCAGTCTAAAAACATCTAAGCTTTACTAACATCACTCGTAATTTGAGTCAACTACGTCCACAAAATTCCAGCCTTTCATACCGTATTCTCTGCAGTTCCCATTTCTGTTGATGTCGTTTAAATCCTGGAGTTATAAGGCTAACACAAGTTCATGTTTTTCTAGAGTGAATTTCGACTTCTGTCCGCCGCCATTTTGTTTTCGTTTTGTGGTTGCCAAGCACGACGGGAGATGAGCCTGCGGTTTTGCGGTCAAAGAATCACGGGCGACAGGATAACAAAGTGATAGAGCGGTTCACTCTAATTACTTTGCGATTGGTTTCACTACAGTCATATGAGAACCGCTCTATCTGTTTGCGAGTCAGTTTGCGCGAGTTCTTAAACTTTGTAAACTTTGGAGCATTTTTTCCATATCTTACATAATGCACATAACAGTCCTTAAACAAGTTATAGATATCCTCTCTTATTATTCAGCACACATCGATGCACTGCCCAAATATGGTCATTGGAACGCCAATAGCTGTCTTCTGTACATGACAGCTATCCTGCGATATCCGTCTCTGAGGAAAATGTGATGTTTTGAGCTCGTAAATAATACACAAAAGTCTCGATTTTGCAGAATATCGTCTGATTTTAGCCAACTCGGGACTTCGTCCCTCGTCGGCTAAGTATCAGACGATATTCTGCGCAATCTCGCAGGATAATGGTTAATTAGACCCTGCCTTAACATAACACACCGATATACGGTGGTATATATATATTTAACAATTAGACCTCAAGGCCGAATGTGCTATGATGAACAGACCATGAGGCTGAAGGCCGAATGGTATTGATATCATAGCACATGAGGACGAGAGGTCTAATTGTTTTAGTATAAACCAACTAGTTGGCCGGTTTTGGCAATGAATTCCATTATTTTATGTTGAAAAAATCAAGTTTTCTTGTAAAGAAAGGTGGTGGTTTTGCCAGGCACGGTCTATCACTAATAGACCATTAGTAGCGCAGCCAATCAGAATGCAGGATTTGTAATAGACCATTAGTTGGTTTATACTAAATAGGGTTAGGGTATAGGGTATATATATTTTTTTCAAGACTTTTCTGGGCTGGACTATTTTAGAGTGCTCGTTCATACAAATTACTTCGTTCTATTAGGGTTCATTAACTAGACATTGCTTCGTTCTATTCATAGTCTAAATAGAACAAAGATAATTGTGTTACACGTTTCAACTCACTATATGTTCTGATAAGGGATAGTCCTTAAAATAAGCGCATTTGCCAATAAGGGATAATCCGTAATCTATATCTAGAGAACATTGTTGTTTTGCGATATATTTTTCCGACACACTTCAGGCGCCTCGGGACGAGGCAGGTGCAAGCTAACGATTCCATGGCAACGCACGCTCCCCAAACCAAATAAGAACTCGAAAACCCCAAGCCGGACAAGGCGTCACAACACTGAAGGCGTGCGTTGTCTTGGAAACGTAAAAAATAACGGTCTTTACTTGGCGGTATTATGGTGTAATACTACTCTTCCCAGTAGACCGTTACACCTCTCGGTTTTTCAGCCCGCCGGCGGCTGTCTAAAATTGATCGCGTGATCACATTTTTTGTACCACGTGATGAGTTGCTTATGTACCACGTGATCAATGTTTGTGGGCGTAAACTTTGAGAGTTCATTGTTTTTCTGCATTCCAACTAAGTCTACGCCCAAAGCGGTTGATCACGTGGTACATAAGCAACCCATCACGTGGTACAAAAAAGTTGATCACGCGATCAATTTTAGACTGCCGACGGCGCGCAGAAAAATCGAGAGGTGTAATGGTCTACTGGGAAGAGTAGTAGATAAGAAAATCCTGTGGTGAATTTCGACGTTCTTTCGCAAAATGAGGTACGACCAAGTCCGATCAAGAGCGAAGTAATTAGGGGATTCCTCAATTTGTGTAATTCTGTCGTTTTTTGCATATAGGTCCCAAAGGGGTTCCTATTGTTCTTCGCATTTCACAAGTTCAAACTGAAAATTTGCATCGAGTTTTCAACTGCTGTGATATTAATTTGTTGGCCATGGTTTCCTGTGAAATGAATTTGTTTCCATGGTAACCTGTGATTGGGGGGCCACCTGCTACAGTGAGAACTACTCCGATGCGCGCAAATCCAAGAGCGTACGATCGCTGTTCGGGTCTAACCGTCGTGAGACACACCACATTTTATGTTTAAAAACGTGATCCAGAATGTTCCATCAGCTACTCCATAAAACAACGATAGTACAGCAAGGAATACATAACCAAGGCGAACTGTCAGTAGGAATGTGACTAATGCGCTACAGAAGTAAGAAGCTTGAGCTATACGTAGCGGATTAACCCAGCTAAGGTCGCATATCCTTCCGACAACGAGCCGCGCTATTAACCCAGTAAGGACGTAGTTGCTTTTGTCTCTATTATCTTCGTTCTACAAAGGAGTTCTTTTGTCTCTATTATCCTCGTTCTTTGTGTTGAGGTGTAGGGTATGTTGTATTATCCAACCAGAGAGAGCTTTAAGCAACTACGTACCGACCCTATTAGCGAACTGATTCCGATGCATCGGTACAGATAGGAAGCTTCTTGGCCACTGAAGCCGAGCTCTTTAATGGGCACTATATCTCTTGGTACTCTCAATTTATAGAAACTTTTAAAACGAATTTAATGTCTATTTAACAATTAGACCTCAAGGCCGAATGTGCTATGATGAATAGACCATGAGGCCGAAGGCCGAAGGTCTATTGATATCATAGCACATGAGGACGAGAGGTCTAATTGTTTTAGTGTTGGTCGGTTTGGGCAATGAATTCCATTATTTTATGTTGAAAAAATCAATTTTTCTTGAAAAGAAAGGTGGTGGTTTTGCCAGGCACGGTCTATCACTAATAGACCATTAGTAGCTCAGCCAATCAGAATGCAGGATTTGTAATAGACCATTAGTTGGTTTAAACTAAAAGCCGTTAGCTGACTCGGGAAATGTTAAGGCAATCCTGATTTCGATAAACACACTTCTTCAAGCCTCAAAGAGAAGGTCGATGAAAATTGGATTTTTTGTATATAGTCAATAAAGCTTTTATTCTTCATGCACGCCGAAAATGACGAAATTGTTATTATTGTGGCCCAAATAACGAATTTCTATGCTTAACGTCGATCTCACTGCTTACAATATAATATTCCTTGTGCGCGCAAGCGCGCAGAAATTTTTAGCGTACGAAAGAAGGGAACTAGAAAAATACAAATGGTATAGAAGATACTGGAATAACTACGTACAAAATTCTTCAGATCGCCTATACAAATCTCTACTGACAAATTGCTACCTGTTGGCGTCGCCGCAGAAATCGCACCTCAACAACACTGACAACAACACCAACTGACCTCAAGGGAAATGAGAGATTAACAAAAATCTACTCACAGCACTCACTTTTTATTATAAACTAATAAAGATGCTACACAGATGTAACAAACTCCTTCTTCCATTCTGTAGGCGCCTCATCTCTTCCCTCTTCATCTAATCCGTTCAACTTCGATCTAACGTGATGGTGGACATTCTTGTTCTTGATGCACATAAGTACGAATGGTATCGATGCCGCCAACAACGTGACAGCACCTGATATGTAAAATGCTTTGACATACGATAGACGATCTGCTATCAAACCTGGAAAAATTAGACAAATACGTTTATGGGATGAGAGGTAGGATCTTCAAGTGTACAATGCATAGTATACGTCTGGATTATATTATAGTTTGCAGTAAGTTGCTTGCGTGCCCAGATGTAACCTGGTTCTGGGGGTTGTTGGGGGAGGGTTGTTGGGGGAGGGCGTGGGTACCTAGCCCAGCCGCAAAGGAGCCCTGGAACCGATACACCGCGGAGTTTACCTGTGAAATTAATTTGTTTCCATGGTTACCTGTGATCGGGGGGCCACCTGCTACAGTGAGAGCTACTCCGACGCGCGCAAATCCAAGTGCATGCGACCGCTGCTCGGGCCTTACAGTCGTCAGACACAGAATATTAAACGTGATCCAGAATGTTCCATCAGCTAGTCCATAAAATAGCGATAGTACAGCAAGGAATACATAACCAAGGCGAACTGTCAGTAGGAATGTGACTAATGCGCTACAGAAGTAAGAAGCTTGAGCTATACGTAGCGGATTAACCCAGCTAAGATCGCATATCCTTCCGACAACGAGCCGCGCCATTAGTGAACTGATTCCGATGCATAGGTACAGATAGGAAGCTTCTTGGCCACTGAAGCCGAGCTCTTTACAATAGCCTACCTGTAAATAGAACAAAAATGTTATTGAACTTTTATCTGGTACGTTACTTGGACATAGCAAGAAAGTGGTATTGTGGAATACCTTGTGCTTAGGCTTTTTGACGGTGACAAACATGGCGGAAACCATTGTCTATCACTTGAAATACCACAGGGTCTCGTTCATGCGCTGCGCTTTTTTAATGATGTCATTGTCGATGGATCCGTCGACCAGGGAAATAAATGCTTCTTCCCTCGAATTTCTGTAAGTTCTGATGGGTTTTGTTTAAATATTTTGCATAGAAAAAAGTGGAACAATTAGTAGGACTGCAAGAGTCCATATCAGGCCAAGTTTTGGGGATTTGTGAAAACTACATTTTTGAGCGAACCACTCCAACACCATGTCACTCATTTTCACTTATTCAATCCAATGACACATGGGGTTTCACATGGGGTTTCAATAGAAAGTGGCTACCGGCAGTGAAATATCCTCTACTTCAATGCTGACTTGCCCTCAAAATGTAGGAAAACGCCTGATCTGCAACCAAAATTTCACGTGGGAGATGGCCCCCACACCCCCTAGAAGGCCAATGCCTTACAGCCTTCATATGGGACCTCAAACCAAACCGCCTACTTCAAAAACTTAGCCTGTTATTTCAACTTTATTGAAATCCAGCTGTCCCCTTTCTGTGATTTTCATGATTTCTGATGGATTCAGGATTCTGTCAACTCCGGCTTTACTTTCTAAACCCGAAACTGAGTTTTGGCTTCCATCTATCAAACATTTTCAAGGCAGGCACATGCATTTTTTGTAAGTTTTGTTTGTACTTCATGGTGTTGAAGAATTTGGTTTTGAAAACTTTATCTAGTCCTTATTAATTCAAAATTTGTGTGAAATCACACACAGCTTCTCAGGATATATTTTATCCCTGTATCATGTAGCCTCGTAAAGCTTTCCCTTAGGTTAGGTGTGGAGTGCCCGTTTAATATTTTAAAAACATAGGTACCCTTAGACTTTGCATGTCTCCTATCAAGTTTCTCCCATTTACGTTTTTCAAGGATTATTTGAAATGGGGAATTGTCTGACTTACCAAATGAATCGAAGGTGAGAAGTGACCAAACGACACCAAGGTCATCGATATAAGGAAAACAGTAAAACTGGGAATTCTTAACACTGAGAAATCCATAATTTTTTTTTGCGATAACTCGAACTTCATCACTAGTTTCTCTTTCCGATAACCTCTCCTCTTCTAAATTATCTCCTGTATTTTTCTTCTCAATGTTCGAGTCAAACGAATAGGCACCAAGACAAGACACAAGAAACACCCCTGCCAAAATTCTGTAGGCGTTTCTCCATCCTAGAAACTCAATCATGGCTTGTAATAAAGGCCCCATGACGAAAACACCCACACCTGATCCTGCAGAGACAATCCCCACCGCAAGGGCCCTTCTTTTCTTAAAGTACTTGCACACTATTAGAAAGCAGGGCATGTAGATAGAGCTTGCTCCAAGTCCAAAGAGAATTCCATAGGAGAAATACAGAAACAGGGTACCCGTGGCCCAAGAAGACACTAGTAGTGATAATGCACATGTCAAGGATCCAATGACGAGAGTCCGCTGACAACCCAGATTGTCTGACAGTCGTCCGCCGAGTATGCCCGCAAAGCATGACACGGCAATGGCAAGAGAACCAACCAATGCTGTAGAAGTACAAGAAAAAACAGACATGAAGTCATGAAGGTACATTAATGAAGTTGAATGGTTGGGTAGCCCAGCAAACTTCAAAGGATCAACACAATGTCACATCAAGAGAATCAACAAATGCTAAAAACAAACATGAGGTCTTGAAGGTACATCATTGAAATATTGGGTAGCTCTACAAACTTCAAAGGGTCGACACAATGTGACAGTGGTATGTGGCATCCCAAAGGGTATGGTTTTTGAGGTTCTAAAAAGGGTTTTATTTTTCATCCTTTTTCATCCTTAGATCCTCTTCCACTACTGAAGCAGTGTAAACTGCTCTAGGTGGGGGTAGGGGGGGGGGGGATTTGTGAATAAAAATTAGAAAAAAAAATCCTACAGAGACAAATGGTAACTAATCGCATAGCAGAGGTATATCCCCCCCCCCCCCCCCCCTCAAAAAGTGAAATGGTCGTTTCTATCTAAATTTGGTTAAATGGTACTGTACAACTCAGTGCCTATTATTATGTGATCTCCGCTAAATGTCTTAATTTCTCTTCATACCTGTACGCTTCCTTGACTCCTTAAACTCAAAAAGAACGGGTAACATAACTCCAAAACTGTAGATCACAGCGTTTACAAGACCATTCGACAAACTCGCCGCCAGGCACACAAACCACGACCAACGACTGTCAATTTGACGAGGAATTCTAGCTCTGTTCTGGCTTGATCCGGGACAACAGGAGAATGTAACCATGGCTATTCAACAAAGCAATAGCATTGTTTTATGGATTTACAACATCAAGAAATGCGATGTCAAAATTTCTCGTACTTCCATCGTCTTCTCGTCTTCTCTTGTTGTGAGCTCCTTGTCACGCAACGCTAGGTGTTCAGCAACCTCGTTCCCAGGGTTTTCTGGGTAATTTTAAAGATGGCGGGTCACTCGGAAGAAGACCGGGTGCGGCCTTTCCATACAGGGTACCCTAACCCAGCCGCTCCACAGAATATTCGTTTACACGGACCGGGAGACTGCCTAAGAAAAACAGTTAAAATCCGATATCGCTGGCGGACAGCCTGGAATGACGCAATGACTGTTTTTCTCCCTGTGGAAATGCCTCAGCCTTTGCCAGTGCCTTCTTCCGAGTGACCCGCCATCTTCAAAATTACACAGAAGATCCTGGGAACAAGGTTGACTGTACTGGTACAAAGTGACAAATTTAGCGCTGGTCAAGCAGACGCCATCAACAACGATTTATGCTGTTCCACAACAAATTCAAAACTTTGCGCTTCTTTTTCTTCACTTTGGCTTCTTGCGAAACTCGCGGTATGGATATAATTTTCGATTTGAGCTGCTAAAAAAAACTGAAACTGCAAAAAATATCTGTAATCATTCATGGCAGTCGTAGTCAGAGGTATGCGCACCCAGCATTACTTTCATCAGCTCAGCTTAATTAACATTTATGCTCTATTTTTGCAACATACCGTCATAATTATCTTCGTTCTGTAAATGACTATGAATAGAACGAAGCAATTTGTATAAATTGCTAATCCAAGGAAGGAGGATATGTTGCCATTTGAGGGCCTTCGCTGATCATTCTCGTACCCAGAGCTCCCCGGCTCGTCTGCTCGCAGGGGAGGCTCTGGGGACATCCATTTGAGGGCCGTCGCTGATTGGCTGATTTTGAGCGTTGGAGAGCATGCGCTGAAAGGTCTTTCTCTCAGCGGCTCTGTATTAAATCTCACGCATGCGTCATTGGCTGTAACCAGAGCCTCCCTCGCGAGGTTACGAGCCGGGGAGCTCTGGGTTCGAGAATGCTCGCTGTGGCTCATTTTGAACATAGGGGCATGCGCAGAAAGGTGTTTCTCTCAACGGCTCTGTATCAAATCTCGCGCATGCGTCATAGGGGCATGCGCAGAAAGGTGTTTCTCTCAACGGCTCTGTATCGTCAGTGGCTGTCACCAGAGCTTCCCCCGCGAGGTGAACGAGACGGGGTAGCTCTGGGTTTGAGAATGGTACTAGTTTGGCTTCACGAGGTACGCACGTGCGTCGATATCAGCAGCGATTTTAGGTGTGATCTCGTGTGAACGTCCACCATCTTTGTATGGGGATTTGACTTCCGATGACGCAGCTGGCGCATTGAATACGTTCAAATTTCACTGCGATGCGGGTGAGATTTCTTCAGATTACGTACAAAACTCACAAATATCAGCCAGCCGTTGGCCTAAAGGGAATTTCAGCACCATGGCCATCCTTGGGAAAAGCTGAATTTCCCACTGTAGAAGAATGGGAAGTGTTGGGGTTTCCCATGGTTATTCGTGCGAATTCCGATCACTTCCCATGTGCGTGTGCCTTGGAAAATTCAGCTTTTCCCATGGATATGTTTCTGCAGAAATTCCCTGTGGGCGTTGCCGATCGCCGAAATCGCACCTCAACAACAAAACCAACTGACCTCAAGGGAAACAAGAGATTATCAAAAATCGCTCAGAACACTCACTTTTTATTATAAACTACTGGTTATAACACTAATAAAGATGCTACACAGATGTAACAAACTCCTTCCATTCTGTAGGCGCCAAATCTCTTCCCTCTTCATCTAATCCTTTCAATTCTGTTCTAACTTGATGGTGGACATTCTTGTTCTTGATGCACATAAGTACGAATGGCATCGATGCCGCCAACAACGTGACAGCACCTGATATGTAAAATGCTTTGACATACGATAGATGATCTGCTATCAAACCTGGAAAATAGAATAGAGAATATTTATTCTGCCATCCAACACGTCCATGACTAAGCCTCATGCAAAACAGAACAGTTCTTATGTAACAGAACCTATTGTGAATAGCGCATGACAGAAACAACAATCGGTTGTGGCGCATTCTCGTAAGGCTCTGGGGACAGCCATTTCAGGGTCTTTGCTGATTGGCTGAATTTAAACGTTGGGGCATGCGCAGAAAGCTATTTCCCTCAAAGGCTATGTTTCAAATTTTGCGCATGCGTCAGTGGCTGTCACCAATCTCGTTCCCAGAGCCCAGCATTTTCTGCGCATTTGGCGACGCATGCGCAGAAAATGCAGGGCTCTGGGAACGGGATTGTGGCTGTCACGCGAACCATTCTCTTACCCAGAGCTCCCGGCTCGTCTTGTCTCGCGGGGGAGGCTCTGGTGACAGCCACTGACGCATGCGCGAGATTTGATACAGAGCCGTTGAGAGAAAGACCTTTCTGCGCATGCACCAACGTTCAAAACCAGCCAATCAGCAAAGGTCCTCAAATGGATGTCCCCAGAGCCTCCCCTGCGAGGAGACGAGCCGGGGAGCTCTGGGTACGAGAATGTCACGCGAACCTCCTCCGCGAGGTGGGTAAGCTGGGAAACACTACTCTCGGTAGCCTGTTTTGTTACCATGGTTACCTGTTATCGGGGGGCCAGCTGCTACAGTTATAGCCAACCCGATGTGGGCAAATACCAGTGCGTGCGACCGCTGTTCGGGTCTTACACTCGTGAGACATAGAACATTAAACGTGATCCAGAATGTCCCATCAGCTAGTCCATAAAACAGCGATAGTACGGCAAGGAATACATAACCAAGGCGAACTGTCAGTAGGAATGTGACTAATGCACTACAGAAATAAGAAGCTTGAGCTATATGTAGCGGATTAACCCAGCTAAGATCGCATATCCTTCCGACAACAAGCCGCGCCATTAGCGAACTGATTCCGATGCATAGGTACAGGTAGGAAGCTTCTTGGCCACTGAAGCCGAGCTCTTTACAATAGCGTACCTGTAAATAGAACAAAAATGTTATTGAACGTTCTCATAAGTCGATCTGTTATGTTACTCGAAATCGACTAGAGAGATGTCGAAGGGATTCTTAAGAATAGCTCCAAACAAGAGCCGACTAGTAGGCTTTATATATATATACACCTATATCAATTAACGTTGCTCTGCAAAACGTAAAACCATGAACCATGCTTCATTCGTATGGTAATTCCTGCCTAAAACGAAGCGGTTCACGCCAAATTGTGTCTCAAAGTACTAAACAAAGTGCCATTGGGTGGTTTTAGTTTAGTTTGGTTTGCCAATCTCGAGGAAAATACGAGAAATAGCGTCTTCATTATGATGCATGGTTCATGGTTTTCAGAGCAACGTTAATTGAAATAGGTGTATATAGAGTGGTATTCATAGGACTGTGAAACAACAACTCAGCGTTTAAAAGTGTCTACTAGTCATAATTATTAAAGGAGAATACAATAAAAATGACTTTTATAGTGTATAGCAGTGCGTATTTTGTTAGTTCTATATCAAAGTCTGATGAACCACCCTCTTCTATTACCACTGCAAATCATCAAACTCAAAAGACATAGATGGCGGCGTAATGCAAAGAGAGCTACTTATGTTTCCCGCGCATTTCACCGAGCTTTGCTTGGCTATAAGCAGACGCGCGCTCTCTTTTCAGGGGCGTAGCCAGGATTTGAGAAAGAGGGGGTCACATCTGTACAATTGTATGGTGCCCTTTTCCAGCTTTCCGATTTTTTTTCTTAATGTTTACTGGATTTTTCTTCTAAAAGGGGGGGGGGGTTACAGGCACCCCAGGACCCCCCTAGCTACGCCCTGCTTTTACAGAGTAAAGTCACGGCTAAACATGTGGAATGCGCAACATTTGTGTCCTGCATGTTTCCCCGAGTGGTTAAACTAGGAAATTCGAGAGCGTGTATATCTCTTGTCTGGCGGAGAAACGGCATTTCTTTGTGTCTCGGCCCGGCTACAAAATTTGACGCGCGCAACAATGTTTCTCATTGGGAAACACAAAGGCGTCCTTCTACATGGTGCGCAACAATATGTCATAGTTTAGCCAGGGCTTAACTCGACATCGTAACAAGATCGCCCGCTACAATTAGCGCTCGCAAAAGCGTTCTCGCGCATGTTAAAACTTACCAAGTGAATCGCAGGTGAGAAGTGGCCAAATGACGCCAAGGTCATCGTTATCACAAAAACAGTAAAAACGGGAACTCTAAACACTGAGAAATCCATAATTATCTTCTTAGCGACAGCTCCAACTTCAACCCTGGTTTCTCTTTCCGATAAAGTCTCACCTTCTGAATTTGTATTTTCACCCTCCACGTTCGAGTCAAACGAATAGGCACCAAGACAAGACACAAGAAACACCCCTGCCAAAATTCTATATGCGTTCCTCCATCCTAGGTACTCAGCCATAACTTGTAATAAAGGACCATGACGGAAACACCCACTCCTCCTCCTGCAGAGACAATCCCCACCGCAAGGGCCCTTCTTTTCTTGAAGTACTTGCACACCATTAGAAAACAGGGCATGTAGATAGAACTTCCTCCAAGTCCAAAGAGAATTCCATAGGAGAAATACAGAAACAGGGTACCCATGGCCCAAGAAGACGCTAGTAGCGATAATGCGCATGTCAAGGATCCAATAATGAGAGTCCGCTGACAACCCAGATTGTCTGACAATCGTCCGCCGAGTAAGCCCGCAAAGCATGCTACGGCAATGGCAAGAGAACCAACTAATGCTACAGAAGTAAAAGCAAGCATGAAGTCCGTTAGGAGGTCAGGAGGGGGACGAACGAAATTATCGTGCCAACCCAGTACAAAATGTCTTGCGAGAAAACAGGGTGAAAAGTAGGGCTATGTCTATGATTGTTTTGGTATAACTATTTGTTCCCATGATGCATCGCGGGCTGCAACAGACAGTTGTGTGAAATAGGTGAAAATAGGTGTATACGACGAAGCGGCGATAAAGGCGTGATTCCCAAAAATACCTGTTAATGTTAAAAATATATATTAACTCTTTATAGTAAAGGTCTTCTTGTTGTTATTTTTCTTGCATGCAAATTGTGATGCGTCCACGATGATTGCCGAAACTCGGATCTGTGGAAAGACGTGCTCTCCTTAAAAACATACTAAAGCTACGGCTAAACTAGGGCAAATGTAGCGCGCAACATTTGTGTCCTGCATGTTTCCCTGAGTGGATAAACTAGGAAACATCGCACGCGTGTGTCTCGGACACATCAAATGTTTCTTGTCTTGCGAAGAAACATTTCTTTGTGCGGTCCCAGCTACAAAATTTGTCGCGCGCAACAATGTTTCTCGCGTGGCTAAACTGGGAAACATAGAGGAAACATGTGTCCGGCTACAATGTTGCGCGCTACATGTGTCCTAGTTTAGCCAGGGCTTTAGTCGTCCCAATTTTAACCCCTAAAACAATAAAAAGGAACGCACCCCTATCATGCTGACACGGGAATAACATCCTTACAAAACTCGACACTATTTTTCAGAATTCACGTTTCCAGGAGAACTCCACAGTTCATCTTGCTTAGATCAAATCTACGTTGAAGACTATAGCTGCCAGGAGCGTAGCTAGGGGGGGGGGGGGGGGGGGGTCCTGGGGTGCTTGTGACCCCCCTTTTTAGAAGAAAAATACAGTAAACATTAAGAAAAAATCGGTAAGCTGGAAAAGGGCACCATACATTTGTACAGATGCGACCAACCCCCCTCCCCCTTTTTTACTCAAATCCTGGCTACGCCCTGGCTGCTTATACGACGGTTTTCATTTGACAGTAATAATTATACCGCCTTATCTCTCCTTTCGCCTTATCTCGCAGCACCTGATTGGCACAATGTTTCCTTATCTCGCCTTTACCTTAATTGGACCATTTCCCTCTTATCTTGCCTTATCTCGCATAAACTGTCGGCGAGATAAGGTCTCAGAGACTGAGAGTAGGCCTATTCAGAGACACGTTGTCCTGGTCCAAAATGGCGGACTTGTAGAGTCAAAAGCCATCACGGAAAAGATTTGCTATCTTGGCTTCTGGAGCCTTGGTAGATTGAGTTCTGCCTTCATACAGTTACTCAGCAATTTTAAACGGGAAGTAAACCGGCATTATTAATTGTCTGGTTCTCACACGGAAATCATGTAAAACAGTTTAGTAAACGTGTAAGTCTTGTATTTTAAACTTTTACTTGTAACAACTGATGATTTTACCGTGTTAAATAAACTATATGTATGTATAAATTGTTGCTGCGACGTTAGGAGCAGCAACATATTCGCTCCGAAGAATGATTCGCTACGAAGAATGATTCGCTACGAAAGGACGAGATTTGCAGCTGGGCGCGATTTGCATAACACGATTTTATTCGAGGTCGCTTCAAAGGGCTGGACGTACGGCTGTTGAGCCTCACAATCACGACGACACATTTTGCGATGGGGGATGTAGACAGGAAATAGCACTCACCCATGAGATCTTCTGATATCGTCCGGCGAAACATCTCCGCTTTTGTAATGCCGGGTTTTACTGCATTTCATGCCTTTTAAGGTACGTCTGAGACCAAATACATGCTCACAACGATGAGCTGTACGTGTTGTGCTTTGCAAGAGAAGCGCTATTTTCACGATTAAGTTGGGTTTTATTCAGTGTTTGTTTATATGCAGTTGCAGTCGTGTGCCAAAGTGCCTCAGATTATCCGATTGTCTGGTGTTCGAAAAAGCTGAAGACCTGCAGTGAAATGCAATTTTTGCTAACAGCTCTACAGTCGGTATACAAATGTTTATTGTAATTCCCAAATTCCTCGGTTAAGCTGTTTGCCAAAGCAAAAGTGTCTCACCTTTGTTGCAATGGTTTCTTCTACTTGAAAGGCCCAAAATGCAGTAAAACATGGCAACATTGACTGTAACAGTCAATCAACGAGAATATAGCATCTCTACCCCAACAAGAAAGCAGCCGCTTACAGTCATGAATACCAAGGCATGTAGATTGTAAAATCGCGCTCGCAGCATTTGACTTTCAATTGAAACCGCTAGTTTGCGATATAAAGCTAACACCTGTTGCCCATGAATATTGCCGCCTGATCGACTACATGCATCTATGGAGACAAGTCCGCCATTTTGGATCAGGACAACGTGTCTCTGATTTGCTCGATCTACAATCTAGCCTGCTCGCAGAGGCGTTGGAGAGTAGTTATGGCTATGCTCGATCGAGCGTTTAGTGACACTCGATGGAAATTAATTAGTTATAGTTACATGCCCCCTGTCGAGAATAAAACGTTGCAAGTTTATTCCATTTTACACAGGATGTTGAAAGAAAACGTACAAAACTAATCACGCTATGCGTACCTTGCACCAGACGGACACGACATCTCCATACAGGGTTTTGCCGTCTCTTGGTGATATTTGCAATGCACAGCCCGTCCTTTGTGTCGGTCACGCAACGCTTCCCTCCCCACGACTATTTAATAAATCTCCGCTAAAATTCTTAATCATTTTTTCTTCATACCTGTACGTTTCCTTGACTCTTTAAACTCACTCATAAGAAACGGTAACATAACTCCAAAACTGTAGACCATAGCGCATAGAAGACCATTCGACAAACACGCCGCCAGGCACACAAACCACGACCAACGACTATCAATTTGACGAGGTGTTCTCGCTCTGTTCTGGCTTGATCCGGGACAGCAGGAGATTGAAGCATGGCTAAACCTTTGATGAATCTACAAGATTATATTCCGAGAAAAACAGTGAGGGGAAGCCAGCTCCATAGAAAATATTGAGCGTACACTGCAGCAGTTAGTGAGATCACACAATTTTATATGTTGTCTGAGCAACTTTTGATCCAGACTCACACATAGTGTCACGCAACACTTGCACGACATCACGCAACGTCAATTCCAAGGTGTCATCAGTGTGAATGATAACAAGCATGATTGACCAAAAAAAAGCTCAGGTATGTGAACTGAAAATCGAAAAAAACTCCTCTCTCCCGAGCGGTTTACACGACAATTGTTTTTTTTTTGTGGGGGTGGGTGGGGGTGGGGTGGGGGGGGGGGAGGGGCTGACACAATTGCAACACAAGCTCTTTTTCATGTTGAAGGGGTCGGTCCAAGGACCACCTATTAAGGGACGGACCATTTGCTACTTGATGGGGGGGGGGGGGGGGGGGGTGGCTGATTCCCAAAAAAAAAATTCGAGCAAGCCACTGAGCTAGAAAAAAAATATCGTGCAAGCATAGCTGCATATCAAGACAGCAGTGTCGGCATTCTAGAGATTGACCGGGCTTCCTGTGGTATCTTGTCTACCTTGTTGCCAGGCACTTGACCGTGAACAACACAGTGGAAAATGCACATAGCATCTTTCCTCGAGTATATTTGAGTTTTGGTTGAGGTTTAAGCTTTCTAGGCCAATAGAAATAGTGAAAAACTTACTGGGATTCCAAGATATTTCCTTATAAGGAAGTTGGAGAAAGTCGACGTTTTTTCAAGGGAACTATCTTGATATGGTGGCGAAAAAAAATCGAGCAAACTCACTTGATTTACTGTTTTTAGGGAACCTGATGTTTTTATAAATAGAGGGATTTTTTGGTAGGCTCGCGCTGCGCGCTCGCCATCTACAACAATTTAAACAATTTAAACAATTTAAGGCTACTGTCAACCTTCGAGGAATTTTTTTTTCGTTTTTTCTTTTTTCGTCTGAACTTAAAGTTTGTGTCATAATCTAGCAACTCGTAAAAAGAAAAATACAAAAAAGTAGTGTTTTCATGCGTAAAAAACGAGAATAATTATTCATTTCGTCGGAGCATTACTAACTCAGCCGACTTTAATCCTTTAATCCTGTTTACATATGACACAGGCTCCCCACTGATTGCGCGCGAAAACATAATCCGGGACTCATTAGCATACGCACATTTCCTTCAAACATCGAACTACAAGTGAACGCGAACAACTCAACTTTCAATCTCGCGAATTTCAACCATTAATACAACGTTTTGCAGTATTGTACATTTCTGATTCGTCTTGGTGGCTTTCGCGCTTGGCCATGTCTCTGCATGCTATTAAGCGTATCCGCAAACAAAATGCGTTCCGTCAAATTGAAGTAAATGGATTCGATATTTCCAAAGAAGCTAGATAATCTGATCGTTCTCGCTACTCGAGCTCGCGTTCCCTGAACATGATTTCCATGTGATTTAAATCGGGCCGTTGTGACCGCTGCTGTCTTTTGTTTTCCTCCCTTGGCCTTTTTCTTCTTTGTTGGAGAGTTTTTAGTCTTCCTACTTTGATTTGCAGCGCTTGATTTGCGTCGGTTTGATTTTGACTTTGTCATTCCATTATCCTGATAAGTCGAGGCTTAAACGATAAACAATGCTCTTGAAATTCGAGAGCGGAAGAGCTTTCCCGCGAACTTTCCTGGCCCAACGGGGCGCTTCGTTCTCATTGGTTATCAGTTGACATCTGCTTGACGTTGTTTGCTGTCCACTTGAGAAGCCAGGAAAGCTTCTACGAGCCCTAACTCTTTAGTAGTTTTAGAGCAGATTACCAACATAAAACTGAATTATGCGCATAGAGGGAAACGATGGTTTCGTTTGAAACTTGGCCAATTGCTAGTTTAAGCATTGATCTCTAAAACCGTGTGGGGCTTTAAGGAAATATTGCTTTGCTGCGCTGCAAATTCGCCGTAAGTAAAGGAATGTAAGCGATTTTACTCTTTCGACTTTAGCCTTTGATAAATCATAAACTAAGTAAAATATTGACAAATCCCCACACGGTTTGACAGCCCTATGAGTGCTGATGGACGTGATGCAGTTTTTGGGCTGAAAGAAACGCGTTCACTATGCGCATAATTCAATTTTTTAGAGCGCGTCGGAAACTCATTGCGCGGCGCCTAGCGTAAAAGGTTTTAAAGAGAAGAAATAAAAATAGCATATTTGGAAACTACTACTATTGAGCTTTAAAATGGTATATAGTTTATATGTATAATTGTGTTTGCGCGCGCGAGGGATTTTTTTTAGCGAAGGGCACCTTCGAAGGTTTACAATCGCCTTAAACATCAAATGGTCTGTCCCTAAAGGCCCATCACAAACGGGAGCCTTTGCGCCCCATTTCTTTTGTTTTCAAATTGATTGGCTAAGAGTCCGCAAAGGCTCTCGTTGGTGATGGGCCTTTAAGTGACTTTTGGTTAGACTGTTCGATGTTGTCAAACAATCTCACCGCACTATATCAAGAAAGTGCTGTCGTTTTTATGGCAAATCCGCGCGGGTTGCCTGTGGTGTTCAAATCGCGTGTCAGGCCCCTGCCTCGGCGCCGGCGGGGGGAAAAACAAAATGTTTTGGTAAATTTTCCTACTTTTTTCGCTAAGATATGAGGAAAAGTACCTTCCAAATAAGGTAAGGGGGATTTCGAATAAGGAAGTTTTGCAACGTCGGCAAAACGACAGTTTTTGGCGAAGTTTTCTTGATATTGCAGAAACCATTCTTAAATAGTCTAAAACTAGCCTCTGTACTTTTACCAAAAAAATACCAGTGGGTTCAGCCGATACGCTTAACAACTTTCAAAACATAATTCGAATGCAGAGAAACGACGAACGTTTAGACAAGCGCCTAGACAAAGTTATCGGACTTGAAGCCTTTCTACAAGGGAAAGTTCAACTTCAAGTGATGATTAGAGATTTATTGGGGCGATGAATCTTTCATGACAGGGGCTTCGAATTTGACCTTCAAGTGAAAAGCTCTCTTAAATTTTTAAAACACAAAGACAAATATATGCGGCTGTTAGGCAAATAGGTAGGCGGTAACAAAACCAGGGCGCGCAACGAAAGAGACATACAACAGGGTCTCAATGGGGTTAACCGTCAAGCGTCAAAAGCCGAAAAAATTAAGCGTCAAGCGTCAAATTGCGAAAATATTAACCGTCAACCGTCAAAAAAAACATTTACGTCCTAATTCGCTACGCTCAAACGGACGTAAAATATTTTCCACTTTAATGTTTATCAGAATAAACAGAATTAACAGCTATTTGGTTTGTTACTCAAGCATTTAGAAGCAAGAGCGATTTTTTATTATTAAACTATGGATCTAGTACAGAATAATCATAATCCTAGATGCTTCGATATTTGTAATCTGCTTTCAACATTTTCTTGTACATACATATCTTTGGAAATATCGGACTTCCATCGGCCATGAAGTTTGAGCAACCTTTCTGAGATATTTTGGTTGAAATTTACCGCTGCCGTTGCCCCTCCAGACCTGAGACTGTGTAGGCTATATAATTTGGGGTCATATCCGATTTTCAATATACAATCTTTGAAGATTTCTAGACATCTTGTGTATGAAATAACCTTTCCCTTAACGTATAACTGTTTGCTGATTTACAAAACGTCAACGCTCTAAACAAAGGTAAATGTTTTTCTGATTTTACACATGTAAGCTGGAGGTATCTCTCCAGCAAGGCAACTGGACAGTACATGGAATCGATTCTACTTATATAAACATAATGTCCTCTCTATAAAACATCAGTCTTAGATTTGGGAACTAATATACGAACATATCCCTCATCAAATTCTAAGTGATCAGGACATATCTTGAGAAACTCATTCGAGCGGAAAAAACCTGCATAAGCTAATGTACAAATGCACGCTATCCTTAAGTCTTTAACATCAGCACTAGAATGAGCGAATTTTTCTATTATTTTACGTATCATCTCTGGAGATACCGGCAGCTTTTTGACAATAGGTTTTTTCAAACGTTTTGCTGCTTCTACTATGTTTCGACATATCGCACTATCTAGTGGATTTTGACTTTGAATGAGAGTAAAAGAATGAAACCATTTGAGTGCTGCATGAACTAATACAACTGAAGAGTATGATTTCGTATCCTCGTACACCTTGGAGAGATACGTAGCCGCAAGCGCCACTGGGATGGGGAGAGAGATTCTTGAACCAATCGTCTTGGCCCATGAGATAAACTTCTTGATCTGCTTGGTGTAGGATGTAATGGTGGAGTCTGCTCTTGATTTGAGTAACAGCTGAGCTATTTTCTCCTTGGAGAGTACATTCTGAGGGAGGCTGTTCCAATCAGTGCACGTGTAAAGTATCTGCAAAAATGTGTAAAAAACGAGAAGAAAACAAACAACAAGCTGACATGATAATCTCAAAAACAAAACACTCGTTCTTTAATTCCTGGTGCGGGGCCCGCGCCCTCCGTTTTAGCACCATACGGGCCCGCGCCCTTGGTCCTCATAATTGGCCAGTGCCATTATACTGTTTAAGGCCCGCGCCTTTCATTGTAGGGCCCGCGCCCATTAAGTTCTATACATTATGTATACCATGTAGGTGATAAATTACTTGCATTGATTACAACAACCTCTCTTGTACTCGTTTAACTTAGGAGCTTCTAAAATCTAGCCTTATAGCCAATATGTCTCCATAAAACCTTTCTGATCCAAACAGTGAGTTCTTATTTCTGCCATGTTCCAATACCAGCCGACCTGTGGCTTGTATATGACCAATAATATTTTTATGAAAATCCCTTGCTAGTAATGGCCAAAAATAAGCTGACGGCCAAAAAGGGACTACGAGAGTAGCTACCGTCATTTGTGTACAAAGGTAGTGAATAGCTCTGGCGATAAGGTCTACAGGGGGTACTACCAAGCAGTTTCAGCTTTAAGGTTTTGAACGAAAACATCTACCCCGGCAGACCCGGGATTCCAATAGAGTGAGAAGAATCTAGGCAATTTAGTGTTATAGAAATTGGCAAAACAATCTACTGTGTGGGGCCCCCATGTAGAATCAATACGAAGAAAAAAGTCACTGGTGATTTGCCAATCATCTACATCAATAATGCGGCTAACAAAGTCTGCACGTTCCATGTCTGTTCTGGGCAACCAATTAATATCGAGATCAATATCATTCACTGCACACAAACGAAAAATGTTAATCGCAATGCGATGCAGATTAGCCTTCATGCTTCTATCTTTACTATCTGACAAGCGGTTTGACTGTCAGAAAAACCATTTAACGTGTGTACCTTTAAGCATTGCGCTAAACGACGCGATGCGTATTCAATGGCGGATAATTCTCTCCACGTGGAACTTTGATTGGATTCATGCTCCAGCCATTGTTTATGACAAATACGTTCACCATCAATGTCTAGAACTGCTCCACAACCTGTACAGCGCTTGCGTCCGAGTATACAACATAGTGTGAAGCCACCGGAGTAGGGAGAACACTTTTTACATTTAAACGTTCGATATTTTCTTTCCAAAATTGTATTTCTCGTATGCAGTAATCGTCCAAATAAAATTTGGAATCCCAGTCACCTGCTGCAGCTGTAGACATAGAGCAATGTCTGGTCATTATACTTGCCAAATTTCTGAGTACAGGTCCGGACGAAATGATTTTGCCAACAAATGAGGCTAATTCCCTTGCAGAAATAAAGAACACCCTTCCGGAAATAGAATCTATATGACTTAGAATGTTGGATAGCCTTCTATCTGAAATAGAAACATTCCCTTCAATAGTATTCCAAACCAATCCTAGCCACTGTATATTCTGACAAGGATCCCAAACAGACTTTTCCTCATTGGTGACGAACCCCGCTCTGTTTAAGTCAGTTTTAACTTGCTTAGCAACCGTTCTGCAAACATCTCTGTTATCCTCGATTATCCACCCATCGTCTAAAAACAGCGCGATCTTTATGCCTTGGAATCTCCAAAATTTCTCCAACGGTTTTAAACACTTAGTAAATACGAATGGGCTGGTGGCGAGCCCAAACGGGAGAACAGAGAAAACAAAATATCTTTGGATAGTATCTTCTTTAAATGTCCAAGAGAACCCCAAATATGTATGACAATCTGGATGTATATCAATATGATGATAACCGCTTTTCAAGTCGAAGGAAATCATATATGCATCTTTCTTGAAATATGTTATCGCAGTCTTCCAATCTTCGTATTTAATTTTGAATTTAACCAAATGTTTGTTGACAAGACGTAGATCCAGTATGAGTCTTTTCTTACCGCTGGGTTGTATAGAAACGGAAAGCGGATTTATTACATATGGAGGAGAATGGACTTCATAAACACGATAGGTGTTGATTAATTCAGTAATTGCTTCATCTACAAATTCTGCATGATCCCTGGCTGACTTATTGTTAAAGAGGAGCTTCTTGGTGGAAATGTCAAAAACTGCATCTTGTATCCCTCTTTTATAATGTCAATAACAAAATCAGATGTTCCTATCGTGCGCCAGAATTGTAAATTCTTTCTCAAATTTCCTTTTACAATCGGGTATTTCTGTGAATTGCTTGTACTATAATAGGTTCATGAAGAGGTACCTCAAAGAAATTATCTTCATCACTTAGATGGTGTTCTGTCTCCTGTTGTAGTAGTTGAGGATGGGCTTGAATAAGGGAAGCCGGACCTGTTTGTAACTGGATAGTTGGACCACGCAGAAGGCCAGGCTGCTCGGCAGTCCTTCGCCCAGTGGCCAATTCTGTGGCATCTGTGACATTTAAGGTTTGTTGAACCAGAGTCTCCACGGCCTGAGGAAGATGACAACCCACCATTAGAAAGTTAAATAAGTGTATTATGAGGGGATGGGAGGGCGGGAAATAATAGCGGTTAAGCTCTTACGCTTCTGGAAATGCGAGAGAGAGAACGAGCAATGCGGTTGTAGGCGTATTTATACAGGAAAATAACCAATCAGATATGTGAAGAATAATCCTGAGGGAATAGCGGGTTTGCAATTAAAGAAACCTTATTTAACATAACAGAGAAAAATACATTTACGTCCTAATTCGCTACGCTCAAACGGACGTAAAATATTTTCCACTTTAATGTTTATCAGAATAAACAGAATTAACAGCTATTTGGTTTGTTACTCAAGCATTTAGAAGCAAGAGATAACACAAAGTATTGAATCTAAGGAAGAATTGACTAATGAGCTTACCACGAAAAAGCTGATTATTAGTATCGAACTTTTGCTTTTTCTCGCCACTCTTTGTAGTTTTGGATGCAGTACGTTTTTTGTCGGCGGCATTACGGGCTTTTTTCAGTCGTTTCTCGTCCTCAGAATCTGAAGCTAAATCGTCTGACTCATATTCTTGTACTACAAGCCATCCATCCTTGGACCGGTCGGCTATTTTTATCAACTTCTGCCTCTTTCTGATAGTATTTTGAGCTTGTTTAACCAATGAATGAACTTTGTCCGAGTCTGAGCGGTTATCGTCTATACTATCTAATATGGCGTTTACCTCTGCGTTGAACTCGAATTGCTTACGGTTTCCTTTGTATTTCAATTTTGCAGCTTCCTTATCCACGACTGCCTTCTCCTCTAGTTGTTTCCCTTTAGCGTCGAGCTGAGAGTCTAGAAGATTCTTGAATAGCGAGAAGACTTGGTTAACGAGTTCAGGGTTTCCAGTTCCGGTACGTTGTCCGGCGCTTTGCTTGGGCCAGGCCTAAGGTCTTTCCGAGATGTTTCTTTCTCAGTATCTGACATTGGAAGTATTCTGTTGAGAGAAAATTGGAGGAAATAATAGCGGTTAAGCTCTTACGCTTCTGGAAATGCGAGAGAGAGAACGAGCAATGCGGTTGTAGGCGTATTTATACAGGAAAATAACCAATCAGATATGTGAAGAATAATCCTGAGGGAATAGCGGGTTTGCAATTAAAGAAACCTTATTTAACATAACAGAGAAAAATACATTAACCGTCAACCGTTAAAAGGGTTTACCGTAAAAAAAACGTATTTCGTCGCGGTCAATCAAAAGAATTTGCCAAAGAGTTGAATAAGGGACCGGTCATTATTTATCGCCTGGGAGAGAGGATTTTTAGGGGGATCACTGCATTAATTTTGGGTAAGCCGAAAGGGGGGATCTCTCGAAACCTGATGCCCTGAAAGGGGGGATCACAAGAAATTTCCTAAGGCGTGATTCTAGCAAGTTCTATATCATTTGCATCTACCAATTTCGGCGCGCTTCGCGCTCACAAATACAGTGTTAAAGAACGCGCGCAACAAAGCCAATAACTCCCAAAAATAACCCCCCATCTACAAACCTGGCGGGCAGTCGCTACTATGTTTGAAAGAACTGGCACCTTAGGTCAGCGTGAGTTCGATGTTACAAGCATAGAAATCCATCGGGCCGCATTTTACGCATATGAATAATAATAATTTCTTGTGCGCATAAAAATTTACAGCCTTTGTTTACTTTCCCAAAAAATGAAATGTTCTGCAACCTTTTCTCTAAGGCTTGATGAGATGCGTTTGTTAAAATCTGGGTGCGCCACAGAAGAAGATTGTGATCCTCTCTTTCTGCAAAACGTCGGGGGTTCCTTTCATCATGATTCGTTCTAGAACGAAGCAGCAGTGACGTAGCTTGTGAGTTGTTTCAGGTTCGTACACAGCCAAAACGTCTTCCACTAAAAATGGGGGGGGGGGGGGGGGGGGGAGAAAGGGGATCACGAAAACTTTTGACAGCTCTGAGGGGTTTCACGTAAACCATAGTACCTATAGAGGGGGGACCACTTCGTTTTGACCATCACAGACGATTATTTTGAGGGATGTTTTCACGCTTTTTTTTATATAACCACAAAAGATATGTAATGCATTGTACTTTTGTACTAAACAATATCCAAATTAACCGTGAAGAACAAGAATTAACCGTCAAAAAGCGTATTTTATAACCGTCAAACGTCAGAGCCATACCCCCATTGAGACCCTGATACAACAATGCCATTTTTGCTCCGGGATCACGAAAACTTTTAAATGCATATCACCCCTGAAAAGAGCGAAATGGGACGAATTCTACGCGTTAAATTGATGTATGATACGTGCAATTTGGATAAAACCCGAGCTCTATAGATGTAAGTTATTTCGCATTTTGAATCTTTGAAATGTTTTTTCGACACTATAAGAGAACAATACCTCTCGCCACGTCATTCGACCCAGGCCCTTTTCAGCGCGGCCGTCTTCTTCGAAGAAATAATTCAAAAATGTGTAAAATATTAATTTTTCAATGAAATCGAAAACAGTTTTCGGTAAATTACTTCTAATGTCTTATACTATTTGTCCCATTTCGCTCTCTTCAGGGGTGATATGCAGTTTAAACAGTACTTTCAGAGGGGGGATCACTTCATTTTGACCGTGTATTTCTCAAAATCCTCAGCACACCCCCCCTTAGATTAGTGAAAATACTAGAATAAGCCAACTTTTACGAAATAGTTTAACAACAATATGCAACAATTGCGCTAATGATCTCTCGCGGATAGTATTGTCATCCACCCTGCGGGCAATCCACTGAAAAATGGAGGAATTTACACGGAAACTCTAATTTCGTATTCAATAGTCAGTTTATTAAGACTATCCAGATGTTCCATAAATCGACTAGCTACCAGGTGCTACCTGCTGCAGTTTGTAAGATATTGTATGTTTTTCAACCTTCAATCTAGACAGATGTCAATCAGTTGAATGAGCCTATGATTGTTGTGTCGCAGGTCCTGAAGTCAATGTTTTACTGCCACATTCAGCACTTTAAGGCATTCTAAATTTAAGGGAAAATGAGGGTATGGAGCGCAATTTTCATAGGCGTTTGTTTTTCACGTTGTTTCGTTTTCGTTCAGAGGGAAGCCAGGCGGATGCACTAGGCGAAACAGGGCAAGAATCTGATTGGCTTAGATGATTTGACTGTCAGATGACCAACGCTAATTTCAAGTTGGAGTGTAGGGAGAAAAGACGACTGAAAATTCAGGCTAGAACAACAACAGAAGTAAAGAAATAATGATTTGATGTAATGAAAACGTGAACCGCGATGCAACGGTTTTGTTTGAATGGCTCTTATTTTTATTTTACTTTATTTAATTTGCCGGTGTGATGCATCACACCGGCAATTCAATTTAAATAAAGTAAAACAAAAGTAATAAATACAATTTTCTGATATTTTCTTTTTAAAAGTACTTGCATGGTTTGTTCCTCTACCAGCTTCCTTCTGCTTCCTTCTCAAGCCAAGAAAACCGACGAAAACCTTTAAAACAGATAATCAGAATTCTTACAACAATGTTGGCGCTATACTGAAAACGGCTGTAAGAATTGAAAGCTCCCATCTCATCCAGTTAAGAGGAGAGCACACCCATCTGTCGCTGAGAAAATCAGGCGGGAAAGGCGGTTGCTTAGAGAGATGATTCTAATTTTCATCTTTATCCAAACTTATGTGTTTGGAGTTGCTGTCTCACAGCCTCGTCCTAACACAGATCACAGTCTCGGCCCCAAGACGAGAGAAGCAAAGCCAAATTTTATTACAAAAATTTTAAAATGCAAGAAAGATCTTTCCTTAACTTTCCGTACATTATAAAACGCGTCTATGAGTCAGCGTATCATGATTGTCGGGTGGCTTGCGGCTTGGATACACAAGGCTGTCTCTCTTTTAATGCCGCCAGGTTTCCAGACTCGACGACTAAACTGTTCTGGTGTGATTTGTTATCATTGGAGAAGTACAACAGCTCGAGCTCGTTCATTTACAAAGAAGACTCTGTCCACTTCAGATGCGCTGTAAGTATATCATGTACAAATATATACTGAGATGGCGATAGCATGGGATATTTCGGTTATTTGTACAGTAATGTGCCAATAACCTTCTCCTTCTTGTCCTACAGCACTCTCTCCCGGAGGGGGAGGGGGAGGGGGGTTTGCTCCCATATTTTTGGGGCGGGGATGCTAGTCGGGAACTTTCGATTTTACCCCTAAAGGTACCAAACATGGCGTCGCTTAGTTGATTTTGACCTCTAAAAGGTATCAACAAGACGTATTTTCCCTCGTGTTTTTTTTACGGAGGAAATATGTCTGAAATTCAGGCTTACCAACAAGTGATTTGTTGATTTGTAGAACGGACCTCTAACAGGTGGTGCCTATCTGGAAAGTTTCTGAATTTTACCCCCTAAAAGGTACCAGAGGCCTGATTTTAAACCCTAAAAGGTACGACGAGCACCCCCGCCCCCCAAAATAGGGGAGTCACCCCTCCCCGGGCCAAAACGAAATATCGATTTTTTAAGCAAAATTGAAGATTTGATTTGAGAAGAAAAATGAACGTAGGGGAGATGTGATACTTTGATGAGGGAGAAAAAAATATTTTTTTAATTTGCAATAACTTTGCAAAACGAAAATGTTACTTTTCAAACTTAAATATTTATTCGAGTATAAGAAAAAAACCGAGAACGCTTAAAAAACTGGTATGGAATTGCTAAAGCTATAAAGTACGACTTGTGTTCCGTACCTGCCTCGTCCCTAGGCGTCTCTATTTGGTATAACATGAAGTAGAAAGGCTGATACTTCGCAAAAAATCTTAACAGGACAGTGGCATGAGTCCAAACTGAAAGTACAGCTGTTTCGACTCTATCATGCCACTGTCCTGTTAAGATTTTTTTGCGTAGTATCAGTCTTTCTACTTCATGTTATTCTTCATCGTTTTCGACGCTGATTAGATCTTTCAGATCCTACGTCCACGGTCTTTGCACTTTATTTCAACTTCTCTATTTGGTAGAAACAGAGAGAAAAGCCTCCCTCTTGCGAGTGTTCTGGTAGCGAGCGCGCAATGCATCTTGGGAACGTTTCGTTTTCGTAATGCATCATGGGAAGGCTTCTTCGCCCTTCCCATGATGCCTTTCGCGCTAGCTCGCTCCCAGTCGCTCTCGCCTCGAAAATCACTAGAACACGCCTGGGTACGGGGCAGGTTCCGTACTGTTTCGTGGCCAAAGAAAACTACCCATGAATCTCTATAGGATAGTCATGGTAGTCATGAATCTCTATATATATAGCCATGAATCTCTATTGAGGATAGCCATGAATCTCTATAGCCATGAATCTCTATTGATATATTTCAATTTCAACTGTCCCTTCGCTCCTCGATCGTGTGAAACTAAGACACTGGTTTTTCTTCGCATTCTCATAGCAGTGTCATAAGCCGTTATCACGCAATATTGATTAAAAATATTTAATAGATATCAGATAATGAAATCCATTATTCAATTCTACACATCCGTATTAGTAAAACTGCAAAGTTTGGTGAAGAGTACTTGAAAACTGGATGAGATATGAATTTTTTTACAAAGAAATGTACTGGAAAATACATCGATGCCCGTCCAGCCTCGACTTGACGTTTTTGTCCATACATTTCTTTGTAAAAAGTAAGCCAGAATACGAAGTTTTGAAAATTCATATCTCATCCAGTTTTCAGGTAATTCTTTTGAAACTTTGCAGTTTTACTAATACGGATGTGTAGAATTGGAAACTGGAATTCATTTTCTGATAACTATTATATATTATTAATCAATATTGCGTGATAACGGCCTATTGGCTGACTAAACAAAGACAATGCAAAGACCTCAACCAATAGGAGCGGACCCGTCCCGCAAAAAATATGTTTCGCAGTCCCTTTCCCAGCAGGTTTCTGGGAAAAATTCAAACAATTTTCTATCAATAGGACATTTTAATATTTCAGGTTTCGGGAAAAATGTTGTGCACGCGTAACGATTCTTCGTTCCCTGCTGGGAAAGTGTTGATCGTTTCACAAACGAATTTTTAAAAGACTTCGATTCTCTTTCTCGACTGGCAATAACGTACTAGCCCCCGAGCTGAAGGGGCGTATCTGCCTGTAAGCAGCTACAGCTTACAAATGTTTTCACGTTTTGCACATATTGACCAGTGTGTGTGCATGCGGGACGGAAGACTAGAAAATAAACTCATTCTCGTGTCATTATAATGCGTAATATTATAGATATAATGAATAACATGCTATGAGAAAAATATTTCTGCATTACGGTTAGATAAGCTAGTTTAAAAAAAAATGAATAACGTGTCCCACATGGATCTCTTACACACTAATCAGGCCTATAAATACGTTGCCGATGCATAATTAATGTTGGTGTTCACTAACGGTACAAGGGGCGTCCTTATATGGTCTGGTGGCCGGGCGTACTCTCACCCATAGGTATCTAGCTACTGAGCAATTCAACACCAGGATAGCGACTGTCAGGGCCGAAATCTCTGGCGTGGGCGTAAGAACCGTACGGTCGCCATACGACGCTTCAGCTCTTTGTCTGGAAGTATGGTCCTATTTTTTTCGTTTTCCTCAAAGTCAAGTAAATATGCTGTTTTCGCATTGTGAAAATGTTGAGCGAAAAGGAGAGGTAGATTATATTTTATTTTTATATGACTCACAAATTATTAATGTTATTGTCGCTATCGTTGTCATTGTCCTTGTTGCCATGGTGTTATTGTAATAAAATAATAATAATAGGCTTTATTTCAAGAGGGTAAAACACTTGACAGTTGACAAGACACTGATAAACATCGTGGCCCTCCATTGTCATTGTTAATTATTGTCTATGTCGCCATTGGCTTTGACATTATCGTTCATGTCTTGTTTAGGATGCGAGCAGAGATGCGAGGGAAGATACAATCAACAATCCGTGCTCGCCAAATCCCTGTAACGTCTCTACTGCCACCTGCTATGGCGGGTATGGGTTGGGCTTCAAAGAGTTTAAATGCATCTGCCCTAAAGGCTTTACCGGACAGTCCTGCACATCTGGTAACTATTTAACAATTATTCGCCTCAGGCACCTTTGGTTATCGGCGAATAGTCACCGAGACGAAGTGTTTTAGTATAATTCCTTTCAATGTTATAATCACCAGTAAGTGATTATAGCAAGAGAAAACAAACCTCTGGACCAACAGCGCGCGGAAATTCTTATAATCACTTGAGTAATTATACTACCATTCGCATCAGGGGCGTAGCCAGGAAGGGGGGCGGTACAGGGTGGTGCCCCCCTTTCTCGGTTCTTGCGCCCCTGTGCATACATTTACTATATTTGCTGGAGGAAAGTTGAAAATGTTCGTCCCATGTTTTCACTATCCCCCCCAACCAAAATTCCTGGCGCATACTATGCTTTTGCGAGAGTCTCTTTCGGCGAGCACTAAAAAGGGGTGCCAGCTTTCGTACTAGACTGCGTAGCAAGCGTTCCCGTGTGTTTTCAGGGAAAAGAAAGCCGAGAAACAGAGGGGAAAGCGGCGAGACGGTTCGACGAGCGAGTTTTTGGCCGCGCGAAAATGGGGCGAGCGCAAAAAAACGGATTGCGCTCTCCCCCTCCCTGCCCGTCCGTTTTTTTGCGCTCGCCCCATTTTCGCGCGGCCAAAAACTCGCTCGTCGAACTTCTCGCCGCTTTCTCTTCTGTTTCTCGGTTTTCTTTTCCCTGAAAACACACGGGAACGCTTGCTACGCAGGCTACTTTCGTACAGGCGAAACTGACGCATCACTCTACACCGATTGTGTTGCTCTTAACAGATATCGACGAATGTGCAACGGACATGAACTCGTGCAGCCAGAACCAAATCACTTGCATGAACACCGTGGGGTCTTACACGTGCATATGTCACACAGGGTTTGTATTCGAGGATAACACGTGCAAGGGTGAGTCTAGCCTGATCGCAGGCGTTAGTTTTTATCGCGAACACCCCGTGGCCGCCATTTTGGATAAACAGAGGAAATGCCTCCTGAGCGAGTGACATAGCTTCCTTATAGCTCCTAATACAAATTTGCCGCCTAGTCCCAGCTGGTACTATACGCGGCACCGCCATTTGACCGCTGTGCTGGTAGAGGGGGCCTTTCTCACTCGCTCCGGGCGCCTTGACATTGATACCTAAAAATCCCCGAAGCGTCACACTCGTTGTCAGTCACACAAGCACCCTGCGCTTTTCGTTTCCGAGTCGGCGACTGGTGTTTGGTGGGCGTCAATCAAGACTTTCGACCAAGTCACTGGCCCACGGTCTAGCAAACTAGAGCAGATTTCGTATGACTGTGAAAAGTACCGTGACAAAGTTGTTCCGCACCGCGACCGTACCGCGACTGCGCGATTTCATTGGCGATTTCACTCCATCTACAGCAGGCCAGGTTCCGTACCGATTTCATTGGCGATTTCACTCCATCTACAGCAGGCCAGGTTCCGTACCGCCACCGCGACACTTTTCACAGTCATACGAAGTCGAACCGAACTTTAAGCTTCAATGGCCATATTTTGCTAGTTGATCTGCACCTTGATCTGCGATAAAATTTAAGGTAGATTGGAATCTTTAATATAGGGCTCTATCACAGCGGCAATCTTTCAAGAAAGAGAAAGAGAGAGTACTTGTTGACAGGAGGATAACATCAGGCATCTTTATTAATAATAAAATACGGAAGTTTCTTGGTGGGTTCAAGAAAATATTTGAGCCGCGCCCTTTTTGGTATCTTTTAGGGGTGAAACTGAAAATTCCCGACGCGATATCCTCGCGATCATCCCCGACCAAGCAACATGCCACCCCCCCCCCCCCCCCCGGAACCATGTTATGTACTTCTGGATACGTTCCTTTCTTGAACGCAATAAATAGAACAACAACTAATATATAATTAACTGTAGTATCGTCTCTTTCCAGATATGGATGAATGTTCTAGTGGTCCAGATCCCTGCTCTGACGGTAAAATGTGCGTGAACACCATCGGGACATACACGTGCAAATGTAGGCAGGGTTTTATAGCAAACGATGCTGGCACGTGCAGTGGTGAGTTTAGACGTACTTGTACCTACCAATCTCCGAATCGCCATGATATGTAGAATACTATGATGCCCTTTCCTCTGCCGAATGTTTCCAACATAAGGTGAACCCTTTCCGGGCATTTTCCCAACTGTCTCGGAACCTTTACCAAGGCCGCAGCCGTAAAACATTCTCAGTAGGTTGTAGAATAACGCTGAAACATGTGGCCTTATGCGGGATCGGGAGACTAAGGTCAAATTAAAATCTCGCTTTGAGGCAGTGGGAGCGGCCATTATTTATCGCCTGGGAGATGCGGAGGATTTTGGGAAATGGCACGGTCAAAATGACGTGATTCCCCTTCTGAAAGTACTATGATTATAACGTGATCCTCCACAGAGCTCTTAAAATGTTTCCTGTCCCCCTTTCCCTTTTTGAGCTAGTGGATGTCTCTTTAGTTACGCGGGAAGCGATTTTGATAAAGGCCAGGTGCGTAGCTACCTGTACGCCATATGCATTTGTGTACCTCGTGAAGCCCTCAAAATACAGCATACAAAATGGGAGTTGGGCTATAAAAAAATGCAGTAATACCTCGTACAAAAGTCTGGCTACGCGCCTGAAGGCATTTCATCAAGCCTCAGAAAATTAAGGCCATTTTATGTATATTTGCCAAACCATGTACTTGTAGGCTTTATTATTCCTGCGGCAAGACGGGCCGCAAATAGACTTGTTATTCTTCATGTGCGTGAAGCGCGTAATAAATGGCGAAATTTCTATCCTTTTAACATCGAACTACTATCGCTTACCAAATAATAAGGGTCTTCCTTCTTCCTACCTGGCAGGTCTTTCTGTGTGGAGTTTTTTGTTCTGACCAAGATACACGAGTCCTTGTAACGACGCGCAGTGACGGATCCAGGATTTTACAAAGGGGGTTCCGTCTCTTCCTTTGGTCAATCTATCTATACAGAGCTCGGCTATACAAGGTCTAGTTAAATATCCATTGTTCTGGTGCTCAGGACCCCCCGGATCCGCCACTGACGCGACATGTCAATTGGAGGTATTCCATTAAAACGGGTGATCGAACTCGTTACGCGAGTTGTGAAAACCCATTCTTCGCGCGCCGTCGCATTTTTAACGTATCCAGTTGAGTGAGCTTGCGAAGAATGCAAATGATATAGAAGTTGCTGCAAAACTCCTTCAAAGATATCTTGTGGTCCCCCCTCAAGGCTTCAGGTTTCGAGAGATCTCCCCTTTCGCTCGCCTAGCCTGCCTGCAGGCGGTACTAAGTGTTTTTATCGTGGAAAGACTGGAAAGTCCGGTCCGTTCGCTGATCGGGCGCCCGATCATCGAACGGACCGGATTTTCCACGATAAAAACACTCAGTACCGCCTGCAATCAGGCTATCGCTCGCCCAGAAATAGAGCAATCCCCTCGACCCTTATCGCTATGATGCAAACTATACTACTTAGTTTTGTTGTTCAAAGATGTGGATGAATGTGCGCTTGGCGTGGATACGTGCAAGACGTCCAATAACGAAGTGTGCAAGAACACCGTGGGCTCGTTTACCTGCAACTGTAAAACAGGATTCACGAGAGCCGCTGGCGGCGCATGCGTAGGTGAGTTAAAGGATTTAGAACTAACCGTTTCCCATCTTGAACCATCAGCATCCCCTGATAGTTTTTCCCTTCGTAAAAGCTGGTAAATGTGTTAGGGATGCATTAGCCTGGGTAGTTTTAGGTCGAGAAACGCGAGTTTGCTTTCGCTTGTCGAACGGAAACAAGTTTTCTCCCCACTCTCGAACCCAGAGCTCCCCGCCTCCCCCGCGAGGTGACGAGTCGGGGAGCTCTGGGTACGAGAATGTTTCTTTCCCTCTCTGGAGGGAGCCCTCCCATTTAGTGCCCGGAGCCCAGTGGCCCCCAAACCCTTCGGGGGTCTGTCTTATCAGTAATACTGTCGAAACGTTTACTCGTTGCTCGGTAAAATGGGGCTCGGCATCGAGCCGTAAAATAGGGACGCTGCGCATATACGCCAGTTTTACATGAAAAAAATCCAACAAGATATCTGGTACTGCAATAACAATAGTTGAAATATGCCATTTCAAAATTTTCTTTCCTGTTCCCAAAACACAAGGATTATTGTGTGGTTGCCATACGAGCGCATTATAATTGTAGAATGGAATAATTAACTGGGGCACTTTCTATCTTATATGCAGATGATTGATGAATGTGCTGGCCCGGATCCCTATTCTAACGGTTTAACGTGCACGAACACCGTCCTCAGGCGGATTAAGGCTTGGCTAGACACCAATTTGCTCGATAAATTGAATTTTAAGACATTTCATCTTACAAACTGATGGAATATCAAATGTTTTGATATGTATTTATAGAAAACCTTGAACCCCCAAAAATTGATACCTGTTCCGGTACGAAGAGTAGTCACGTGACAAGCTAGCACTGGAATTTGAGCCGAATTTTTCAATTAAAAATGGGGAGTACAAGGAATATATAGGATACCACATATTACCATTCATTTTGCTCCTTTCCTAGAGTACTTTAAGGAGTAGTTTTTGAAGTTTGGAAAAACCTTTCAGAAAGTGAGATATCCTGCAAAACAGGTCACGTGACCTAATGTGCATATTAGATTTTCCTAAATATCGCCTTCCCAAGTACCGGTAGTCAACCTGCAAAGTCTATTTCATATAGCTACCCTAATGTACTCATAAATAATATATATTTCACTTAGCTATTTTAATGCTAAGTACTCCCCATTTTCGAAAATTCATTTTAGCTGCCTTAAGGTCACGTGACCCTTGAAATCATATCAAGAAAGTGCTGTCGTTTTTATGCCAAATCCGCGCGTGTTGCCTGTGGTGTTCAAAACGTGACTCAGGCCCCTCGGCGGGGGGTAAAAACAAAATGGCGACCAAGAGAAGGATGTTTCGCGAGTATCTGCAAGTTTTGGTCAATTTTCCTGCTTTTTTCGCTAAGATGTGAGGAAAAGTACTTACAGACCTTCCAAATAAGGTAAGCGGGATTTCCTAATAAGGACATATCAAGAAAATTTCGCCAAAAGCTGTCGTTTTGCCGACGTTGCAAAATTTCCTTATTAGGAAATCCCCCCTTACCTTATTTGGAAGGTCTGCAAGTACTTTTTCTCATATCTTAGCGAAAAAAGCAGGAAAATTGACTAAAACTTGCAGATACTCGAGAAACATCCTTCTCTTGGTCGCCATTTTGTTTTTACCCCCCGCCGAGGGGCCTGAGTCACGTTTTGAACACCACAGGCAACCCGCGCGGATTTACCATAAAAACGACAGCACTTTCTTGATATGAAGTTTTGCAACGTCGGCAAAACGGCAGCTTTTGGCGAAATTTTCTTGATATGGAAAGTTTTATCTCCATCAAAATGTCACGGGTCTTGATATGCACCTCCCATAAAACAGATGAACATGATATGTCAAATAGCAAAAGTGTTATTGCAAAATATAATTTTATGCTATTTTATTCGAAAACCAAGCCTTAATTCGCCTGAGTCGGGGCTTACACTCCCTAGTGATCTGCTCCACACTCATGGCTACGGCAGTAGAAGGACCATGAAGAAGCTGGACACTGCACCCATATAATAAGTCACTGACGTCACAGTCTAAAAGCGGAACTCCAGATACACGTGCAAATGCACACTTCCCGTCATTAAACGCTACAATAACTTCTCAAGACAATAGTAAAAGTAATACAGCCTTCAACTACAACAGAAGCCGTAAAATTCGTTATGATTGTTTTTCCTTGAGAGAAGAGGTCCGTACATACATGCATACATACATTTTGTTTATTCACCGGCCTAAACAATCAGTGTTATACCGTTTACAATGTAGCTATACAACATAACAAACAAGGGACCACTCTCCTACATGTTTGTCTTTTATATACACAAACAATTTATTGATTTATTTAGACACGGTAAAACTATCAGTGCATACAATACAATAGATAAATAAATAAAGAATACAGTACTTCACTGTTGTAAATGTTTGCCGTGTGCCCGGGGGTGGAGGGGTGGGGGGGGGGGGGGGGGGGGGGGGGGGGCGGGGGGCGGGGGGGAGGAGGAGGGGGGTACTCTCACATTTTTTGGCCGGGGATGATCGTCGTATCTTCGTCATATTCCCGTTTAGTGGCTAGCCGGTTATCCCATCCAATGTACTATTTGTATTAGATACAGAAATTATGAAGGCCCTACTATCCCCAATGGAGCTATATTTTCACTCTGTATAACTTCATTTTACACTGATAAGTTACACTGATATCAGAAACTCCGTCCACTCTGTGAAAGCTTCTCTATTCTCTTCATCTGCTCTTTTCAGTTCTGTTCTTCCATTATCATTAACGTGCTTGTTCTTGAAGCACAAGAGCACATAAGGTATCGACGCCGCCAACAGCGTGACTCCCCCTGATATGTAGAATGCTTTCTCATAGGATAGATGATCTGCTATGAGACCTTGAAATAAGAGAAAACATAAAAAATAAATGAGATCTAATTGTTAAAAGATACTACTTTAACCTGCTAAGAACAGTCACGTTTGATCCAGAAATGCTCTCCTGTCATACGAAAATCCCCCGAAAATCAAGCAAATCAAACTTATCTAAAAAGAGATAATTCGAGGGGTATCCAGTGGAGTTTGTCATCGGGACACTTCTTGTAGGCTGCACATGCGTGCTTTTCTTTTAATGAATTGAGCTTGACCATTCTCGTACCCAGAGCTCCCCGGCTCGTCTGCTCGCAGGGGAGGCTCTGGTGACATCCATTCGAGGACCTTTGCTGATTGGCTGGTTTTGAACGTTAGTGCATCCGCAGAAAGATCTTTCTCTCAACGGCTCTGTAGTGGCTGTCACCAGAGCCTCCCCCGCGAGGAGACGAGCCGAGGAGCTCTGGGTACGAGAATGAAGCTTGACATGCCCAACAACTCCCAGAATACATCGCACGCGATCGTTGTTGCTATACGTCCCCAACTTACAGACATGCCGCGCGCGCAAACATAATAAATGAAATTGTGAAGATAGCTTCCATTACTATGACTACCTGTGATCGGAGGTCCACTTGCTACCGCCACAGCCATACCAAAGTTGGCAAACCCATACGCGTGCGACCGCTGGTCTGGTCTGACAGCATTAAGGCTCAAAACGTTAAACGTAGTAGCGAACGCACCGTCTACAAGTCCATAAACCAGCGATAGTACAACAAGAAATACATAACCAAGGCGAATTGTCAGTAGGAATGTGACTAATGCGCTGCAGAAGTAAGAACCTTGAGCTATACGTAGCGGATTGAGCCAGCGATGATCGCATATTTTTCCGACGAGGATCCGAGATATTACCGAGCATATTCCGATGCACAAGTACAGATACGACGCTTTTCGGCCGCTGTGGCCAAGCTCTTCACTATAGCGCACCTGGTGATAAAACGTTGAATGATGTTGAAATTTCGATATCAGGTCTAATCTTTTGTTCTGTAGCTTTTCCATGCTCAATCCCTGTACACTGACCCCTAAAAGGTACCTAAAATGGCGTCGCTTACTTGATTTTGACCCCTAAAAGGTGCCAACAAGTTATATTAGCCCGAATTTCAGACGTATTTTCCCTCGTAAACATAATTCTCTCGTATTTTTTACGAGACAAAATACGTCTGAAATTCAGGCTGTTGCACGATTTTCTAGAAAGGATCACGTTTTCGACTTTTACCCCCTACAAGGTACCAGAGGACTGATTTTAAACCCTAAAAGGTACGACGAGCACCCCCGCCCCGGGGCTCCGTCATGGTCATGGATCCAGCGCTAAATGGCCGCTAAATGAGAGTGAGTGAACTGTAGACCGCCAATCACGCTTTATCTTCAGCTGCGTTCATTTTGTTGATCAGAAAATATCAAACCAACGAAACTATGCATTTATATCGGTCTAGCTATTTTGTAACTTTACTAACATTAGTCTAAAAGTTATAGCGTGATTTTTCTTTTTTCCTGTTCGCAAGTCAAAATCAAAGTCGATCAGGCCCTTAACATTTCGTCGCGACAGAAAGCCAGTCGACTGCACTAGGCGAAACAAGGCAAGGACCTGATTGGCTTAGATTGTTTGACTAGCGGAACAGAAAATTCCAAAATCCCAAACCCAAAGCGACGTGAAAATGCACAGCTGATCGAAACAACGGATTTGGCTGAGCAATCACTAGCCAATCAGAATAGAGAGAAATCATGACTTGCTCCTAATGGCTTTTTTCTCAGCCAATTGCAAGCCGAACCAATTACTAAGTAATTACAACCAATTACTAAGTAATTACACAATTGTATTGCTACAGAATTTGATTGGCTGAGAAAAACGAGTAGCCAATGAGAACGCAAAGCAATCACAATTTGCATAACAAGTCTTGACAGTCATGTGAAAACTGCTCTATTGCACATCAAGGCAACTAAACTTACCAAGTGAATCGAAGGCGAGAAGTGACCAAATGACGCCAAGGTCATTGATACCAGGAAAACCGTAAAACTGGGAATTCTCAACACTGAGAAATCTACAATCTTCTTCTTTGCTTCAGTTCTCCCTTCACTTCTTGTTTCTCTGTTTGGTAACCTCTCCAATTCTATATTCCCCCGCACATTTTCTTCTTCGACGTTTGAGTCAAAAGAAAATGCCCCAACAGTAGACGCAACAAAAGTTCCCGCCAAAATTCTGTAGGCATTTCTCCATCCTAGGGATTCAACCATGACTTGTAATAAAGGTCCCATGACAAAAACACCCGCGCCTGCCCCTGCCGAAGCGATCCCTATGGTAAGAGACCTCCACTTCTTGAAGTATTTGCACAGAATCAAGAAGCACGGCATGTAAATGAAGCTTTGTCCTACTCCATAGAGAATTCCATAGGAGAAATAAAGAAACAGGGTACCCGTAGCCCAAGAAGACGAGAGAAGTGATAATGCGCATGTCAAGGATCCGATAATGAGAGTCCGCTGACAACCCAGATTGTCTGACAATCGTCCGCCGAGTATGCCTGCAAAGCATGCTACGGCAATGGCAAGAGAACCAACCAATGCTGAAAATATTTAAAGAAACGTGATTATTGACGTCTACACTGATGGAGAAAGTAGGTCAGGGACTGCGCAATAATTATCAAGGGGGAAAGTTAGTTACTTCCACCCCTCATTCACAGAAATTCTTATGCCATACACCCCAAGAACCCCTCCCCCCCCCCGGGGGCATACCACTCCTTCTATGACTGAAAATTAAGAGTCCCCCCCCCCCCCCCCTCCTGATTAAAGAGAAGACCCAGAGACGATCGCCAGAGAATAAAGCGAACTACATTGAAAAAAGATTTGATGTTTCATTCATTCTTGACGAGGACTAAAAACTTCAAAGCTCGTTTCAACGTAACCGGATTCGAAGTTTCGCGATACTCTGTTTTCATCCCGGGGGGGAAGGACTCCCATATTTTTTGACCGGGGATGATCGTCGTATCTTTTAGGGGTTAAAATCACGGGGCCTTGGTCTCTTTTAGGGGTGATCTTAATCTTCAATAAAATTAGGGAGATTGGTATCTTTTAGGGCCGAAATATGTGTCCAAATTGTTTTCTCTCATGATGGTGCTTCTAAAAACCGTGTAAGAAAGAGAGATTACTCGATGAGAAGACGATAAATTAGAAACAAACACGGAAATTTCTCGATGGGTATCTTTTACCTGTTACCTGTCTCCTTCGCGCCTACTTTGCACATAACGCCTCATCTTTTAGGAGCGTAGCTTGCCTTGTTAGTCAGAATTTATTTTTAATTGAAAATGTCTTCCCTTCCCTTCCCTTCCCTTCCCTTCCCTTCCCTTCCCTTCCCTTCCCTTCCCTTCCCTTCCCTTCCCTTCCCTTCCCTTCCCTTCCCTTCCCTTCCCTTCCCTTCCCTTCCCTTCCCTTCCCTTCCCTTCCCTTCCCTTCCCTTCCCTTCCCTTCCCTTCCCTTCCCTTCCCTTCCCTTCCCTTCCCTTCCCTTCCCTTCCCTTCCCTTCCTTCCCTTCCCTTCCCTTCCCTTCCCTTCCCTTCCCTTCCCTTCCCTTCCCTTCCCTTCCCTTCCCTTCCCTTCCCTTCCCTTCCCTTCCCTTCCCTTCCCTTCCCTTCCCTTCCCTTCCCGGCTTCCATTCCTTATACCGTATAATAGTCCGGCGGATTAGCGTAAAAATTGCGCACTTTTGACTTTTGGCTATAGTTTTCAGTATTTTGTCGAAGATAAGATATGGAGGCACGCTAATTTTTATTCGTAGTGAAAGCTAGAACAGTTTTAATGTGAACCATTGTTTTGCCATTGGCAGCCATCTTTGAACCTTTGTTATTCATGAGCTCTGCGGCACTTAGTGAAATCTTCCATCGTCCGTCATCGCCAAAGCTATTTATGTCACGCAACACCAGTCACGTATTTTGAACTTGCCATTTCACTCGATTTGCACCGTTCTTACCTTTTTGGCACGTCAGTATGTTATAAAAGTTCATATTTTACCACTCGGATACTATTCTTATAATTTGGATTGAAAGTAGTGTCGTTTTGGAGACCCGATTAATTGGGGCTCCAACATGGCGGCTCCATACAATTACTGTACAAAATGGTGCACATTCACTTGCTAATACCTCGCTCGGAAAGTGACCAATCGGCCTAAAATTTACACAGGAAACATAATTTTGTATATTCTTTATAATTCTATTAGCCACCTAGTGTTTAGAAGTTAACGTGACAAGTGAAAACCAAGAATAGAGTATAGCGGGAGTATAGCACAGTACTAGGAAGAAATATCATGCCAATATTTTAGAGACAAGCTTCGTTTTACACATTTCACACATGAGGTACCAATTATTTCGATCTTTTTTAGAATTTGTTGGTCATTCTTGAAACATTTCATCAAACCTCAGTCAGACTATTGTTTTACAATAGAAATTATAAACATTCACAATAAACTGATCGTGACACTTAATAGATCACCAAAAACTCTAAGGAGACGCTCAGCCGAAGTCAATCAGCTCAATCCATAGTTCAGAATTAACAAATGTTGAGCTGCTATGGTTGTGCAGTCTAGAGAACAACTTGAATGTTCACATAGCTAAGTTCTAAACCTCATTTGAATAACAAAGCATTCAAAATGGCTGCTATGAGCTAAACAATAGTTCACTCTAAAACCTCTCTAGCTTTCGCTACGAAAAAATTCTAGCGTGCCTCCATATCTACGATTTAAAAATACATTGAAAACTATCAACTGGCAAAAAATTGGGGCTTTAGCCTACAATGCGCAATTTCCTCGAAAATGTGCTCTAATCCGCCGGACTATAAACCCTTCATTATACATACTGTATAAACAATCTTTGTGTGGGGACGAGAAAACGGCAAACACCAGACCTTAGCGACCATATTTCGACTCAACTACCGGAATACATTACATCTTGTCTGCAGTAAATAAGGTAAAAAGCAGACAAAACAGGAGCCGAGAGATGCCAACGTTTCGGATTTTACTCTCAATCCTTCATCAGTAGCCGCCCTGAAGGATTGAAAGTAAAAATCCGAAACGTTGGCATCTCTCGGCTCCTGTTTTGTCTGCTTTTTATCTTATTTACTTATATTTTTGCGGACATGGATCCAGAGACATCGCTGTTTGAGTTTCCTATCTTTCCCTTTACAATTTTGTCTGCAGTGAAGCAGATTATATCACTTTTCCCAGACAGCACAACACAAGTAACAATATAAAAAGCCACACAGTGTCCCGCAAGGTGCATGACAGTGAGAAATGTCTTAGTAACAGCCCCAAGAATAATTAATATTGCAACACATAAAATGCTTGTGTTGTGTTCTTTCTCACAAGGATGAAACTGAATTGGTTTCCAAACAAGAGTTGACGAAGTAGCCGCGAACAATGGGGTGTTTATCGCAGGTGACAAAACCACGTGGACAAAAAGGGTAGCTTCACCAGGTTCACGCTAATTGTAGGGATATAATTAGGCAGCCGGCTTCGATCCAGTCAAATTCACAAGAAATAAAACTTTCAACTGCTAGAGACTACATGATAGTATGATATGGGTTTTTGTACATTACTGCACTGGTCTTATTTCATCCGGTAATATTTTGTTGACCGTGGCAGTGCCAATAATAACACAATGGAATAAATAGTAACAAGTGTTGCTCGAGGAAGAATATATTGCAATCTATCTGTTATAATAAAAATTAGGATGAAATTAATTTCAAATCAAACGCTGACTCTCCGAAGTAGTTTATCTCTCCTATTTCATTTGCCATGGGTTAACGCGATAATGATAGTACACATGTTATATTAAATATGCCACGCCAATGCTTCATGTACTCACACCTGTGCGCTTTCTTGAGTCGTTAAACTCGTCCATATGAACTGGCAACAGAACCCCGTAACTGTGAACCACAGCGTTAACCAGACCATTAGACACACACGCCGTAACGCACACAAACCACGACCAACGGCTGTCAATTTGACGAGGAGATCTTTCGCGGCTGGATCCGGAGCAACAAGAGCAGCGAGACATGGACGTACAAATCCACGCGTTGGATTTAGAGACAAAACAACGCGGAATAACAATCGCAACAGAGCTGAGCAGAGTTTATCGATGTGGAGTTGATGTAAACAGTAGTCTGGGCAGGCTCTCCAGAGTTTGTTCGGAAATGTGAGAAAGGCGGGGTGTATGCTAGGTCAAAGGTGAATATACGTTTTAAAGTATACAGGACCATTATTTTTCTGAAGGGGGGGGGGTCGGAAAATTTGGAAATAAATTGTTTGCAGAGCCAAAATCACTGAAATAAGTTGTTTGCAATCGTAATAAACAGAAAATAAATGTTTGTAGAGAGGTTTTC
This sequence comes from Scolanthus callimorphus, assembly GCA_033964015.1. NCBI lineage: Eukaryota > Metazoa > Cnidaria > Anthozoa > Actiniaria > Edwardsiidae > Scolanthus > Scolanthus callimorphus. The sequence goes on along the minus strand of CM066915.1, from coordinate 30,259,804 downwards.
AACTGTTACATCTCCGGCCATCTTGGGACACTAAATTTCAAAATTTCTCCCTGGGGGCCCCAGCCCCCCAAGGCCGAAACTTCATTTTCTCAAAAAACAAGGAAACACTGACTGGAGATAGTCAATAATACCTACATTTCACAATTTCTCATTTCAGATCACGTTAGTTTCGTCATCATGACCAAGAACCATGAACATAGGCCTCGCTGGCGATATTTATAATCTTAAAACTGTCGATTCAAGCAGGCAATTTTATGATTGCTTTGTGCCTGATACTCGCAGGCTTTCTAAATAAACGTTTTTGAAGCCGCGTTTCAATAAAGTATTTTTTTTTGAAATTATGTAAAAAAGTAAATTGATTGCAGAAAGACCGCTACCCTAAAAAACTTGTTTGCAGGTACATCCTCTAAAAATAAATTGTTTGCAAGGAAAAATTTTCCGACCCCCCCCCCCCCCCCCCCCCCCTTCAGAAAAATAAGGTCCGTCCCTTAGTTTCAAATTCATTGACAATGCATTTTCCAACCTCGATCCCAGGAGCAAAGGGAAAGGCCCTGGGATCGAGGTTGTGTATTTTGACGTCATCGTGAATCCCTGCAGCCTATACTAGTCCCTGGTGTTCTGGATTGACTTCCTGTGCGCGGAGAGGATGCGCGTGCACTGGACCGAGCTCACCATCTCATGTGACGTCACGTCACACGTCTTACCAACCACAGGAAGCCCACCCAGCACGCTAGGGACTAGGTTCGGCTCAATATTTTTTCGCCTTTGTCACGCGGCCGCCATTTTTCCAGAATGACCCAGCAAAGCAGAAAAGCAATGAGCCAATCAATATTTTGGTTCTAAAACAAACAATAGTATTTTTTGGTAGCTTGGACAACTTTCGTACCATAAATCCCAGCATCAGGCTTCATTCGCTTTTCAACATGAGCAAATCCCGCACGCTGCTTGGCCTCGTTTCCATGCTGAATAAATCGGCTGAAATATTCAAGATGGCGCTTGTGTGACAAAGGCTAATTGACGAGAGATCAAATAAACGTCAGTTCAACCATTGGCTTCAAAGTAGGCATAAATTTGTCTATTTAACAACCAAAAATTGCACATCTTTCGAGAATTTAATAAAAAAGTATACCAAAAGTTATATCAAGGTAACAGCCGTGCCAGTGAGTCTGTAGAAGCTGACTCAACATTGTCCTATTTATAGTGAAACGACACTGTAAATGGAGGTTTCATGTCGCAACCTACGTACTTCCATCTCAGATGCGTGCTTTAATTACAAATATAAAGTGTAAAACACTAGCATACACACATCGGCACCAGTCTGGCCAAGACGGAACGCTAGCACAGTCTATTACCCGTGCAGTTCGGCAACCATGTACAGCTGTTTCGTCCTTGTTAGGACTCATCAGCATGGCATAGCCGGTGTTTGCCTCAGTAAACTTCATCGGCAAAACAACTGCAGAGGCGACTTCGAAAATCGAAGTGCTTTAAACCACAGCAAAGACCCATGTGGGACCTTTAGCTGCGACTGGGCTAGCGTGATGCCAATGTTTAATTACAGGTGGAGTTTTGTAGGGGGCGTTGACGACGCTAATAGATGGACCATTAATTTATACCACAAGTGTTCCCGATCGCTTTGAGCTACACGTTTTTACGAGGAATTTTGACGCGCGAAGATTAATGACTCCACATTTAAAAATATCAGTGCACGTACGATTCTACCAAGTCTTGAATGGCCTACACTCTGCGAGCAAGTTTCTATTTTGGGTTTCAAACTCGTAAACCCCTCAGAGCAATTGTAAGGTTTTCGTGATGCCCCGGCGCTCCCTATTTGACCTAGTAGAAGACAATTTACAGATAGGGGTGCGCAGTTTTCTTTTGTTGGGCGCAATTTTGATAAACGCATTTCATAAAGCCTCAGAGAAAGTGTAGATGAACATTTTTTTATGTATAGTAAACAAATCCTGTTGGTTTTATTATTCATGCGCGCAATTGCGCGGCGCAATGACGAAATTGTTATTATTCATTTGCGTGAAGCGCGGCCCAAAGACGAATTTCTATATTTGTAACGTCGAACTCACGCTTACTCTTCTTTCGAACATAGTGACTGCCCGTCAGGCCTATCACTGCAGGGCATTTTTGGTAGAGTTTGTTTTTTTCTGGCCAAGATACACTTGTTCTTGTGAACGGTGCGAAGGTAGTGTCTTGGTTGCGCGAGTTCCCAAAGATTATATTAGATGATATGCGCGCCTAAATTTTTATTATGTATTGAGTGAAGCGAAGAAGAAAAGTGCAAATGATGGAGAAGTTGCTGGAATAGCTACTTAGAAAATGTCTTGTGGTCTCCCCTTTCAGGGCTTCAGGTTTTGAGAGATCCCCCCTTTCGCTCGCCCCAAAATGAAGTGATCCCCCTCAAGATCCTGCTCCTGCATCCAGCATAGATAATGACCGGTCCCTAATTTAGCGCACTCTACTTCTGCTATTGAGTGATCATACACTGTGAGCCATTCTCGACTGGGCTAAAACTCCGATCCGCCAAAACTAGCTAGCGCCGGCATTTTCCGTCAATTTAGGACGCCCTTCCGTAATAAATGAATAAAGTACGATACAAATTTGAAATAACGCATAAACGTTGTTCTGCCATAATCTAGCGGTATGTTTAACCATTATCCTGCGAGATCGCGCAGAATATCGTCTGATACTTAGCCGACGAGGGACGAAGTCCCGAGTTGGCTAAAATCAGACGATATTCTGCAAAATCGAGCAGGATAATGGTTTTATTATTCAGCACATCGATAGCACAAAAACCCCCGAAAAACAAGACTTTGGTATATTATTTACGAGCTCAAAACATCATATTTCCCTCAGAGACGGATATCGCAGGATAGCTGTCATGTACAGAAGACAGCTATTGGCGTTCCAATGACTATATTTGGGCAGTGCATCGATGTGCTGAATAATAACTTCTGATATCTGCGAGCATATCAAGAAAGTGCTGTCGTTTTTATGGCAAATCCGCGCGGGTTGCCTGTGGTATTCAAAACGTGACTCAGGCCCCTCGGCGGGGGGTAAAAACAAAATGGCGACCAAGAGAAGGATGTTTCTCGAGTATCTGCAAGTTTTTGGTCAATTTTCCTGCTTTTTTCGCAACGATATGAGGAAAAGTACTTACAGACCTTCCAAATAAGGTAAGGGGGATTTCCTAATAAGGAAGTTTTGCAACGTCGGCAAAACGGCAGCTTTTGGCGAAATTTTCTTGATGAATTTGAAGCTCTGAGCTCCTAGTGCTCTTTCGCTCCCCATTCAATAAAACTCGACCATCTGCCCCTTATCAGGTGTTCTTCACAGTATGAGTAGTTTTACTGCAATAGACCCAATCGGCTAACGGTGTTTACATCTTGTTGCCCGGCAGGTGTAAAGTACAGGTCACAGGACACAGGTCGCAGGTCGCAGGTCGCAGGTCACAGGTCGCAGGTCACAGGTCGCAGGTCACAGGTCGCAGGTCACAGGTATTTTTAAGAAGGTAGATTGACTTTTATAAAAAATAACACCCCTCTCTACATCCTGTTCTCTTTCAAATGCGATGTTTATTACAATAATGCGCATTATTGATTGTGGGCGACTGCAGGGAGCCCACGAGACTTATCTCGACAGGGCTTCGGATCACAGGTCATATTTTTAGTACTCATATAAAAATACACCTGAACTTCTCTTTGTACTTTTGCTCGAAGATCGGTTTGCTAATTACCCATAAAATTCGCAATGCTGTATCGCCACGTACTTTTGGCAATTGGTTGTCATTCATTTTTACGTACTAATATCTACAAATATCTACTATCTACATGATGTCAGCCTAGCAACATACCGAGACAGAAAGCATCCATTTCCATCGGCTGATTTAGGGAATGTATTGCAATATTTCTGATTGAATTCGGTAAACGAGTAATAAAACTTTGTTTAAAGAAGACTATTTCAAGATGTCTACACGTAATTCATGTTCTGGTATCGACTGAAAACAACAACAAAAGAGTGGCTCACTAGGGCTGCACTTTTAAAAAAGTGCAGGATAATTAGACACACGGTGCATTTAATGAGGATTGTAATTATACATAAATAAAAAATAAGACTACATCAATAAAGGGAAGAACTATGTTTATTCCAGATAAACATGGATACACAAATATCAAGGACTTCAAAATTTCTGCTGTCGTCGCAACGTCCATCGAATGTAAATGTATAACTAACTCAGTTCAGTACAAACGAATACAGTAAAAACCCACATATAAGAACCTGAATTTGAAGAACCTGTAAGGCTAGAATTATCCATATTGTGTAAAAACCCATGTTTCCTAATTTATTTTAGGCTAAAATTCTAGGTTCTTATACGCTTTTACAGTACCAGTTCACTTACCAAAATATAACATGTTTTTCTTCAACAACGCACTCAGTTCAGTGTTTCAAAAAATGTTTACAAACGAATACGAAATTGACTTACCAAATGAAGTCAAGATGGCATTGTCTTTTAGTATAATCTGTAATGTTAACAACATAACATGTTGTTCTTCAACGCACTCAGTTCAATGTTCAATGTTTCAAAAAATCTTACAAACGATTTTTTATAAAAGTCATACCTTCTTAAAAATACCTGTGACCTGCGACCTGTGACCTGCGACCTGTGACCTGCGACCTGTGACCTGTGGCCTGCGACCTGTACTTTACACCTGCCGCTTGTTGCCACCCAATTCAGATCATGTGATGATTCCTTTGGGTGGTTACAATTGTTCATCTTATACATACTGGCATGCGCTCGGTCGTGTGTAAGAAATTGGACAATTGTAACCACCCAAGGGAATCATCACATGATATGAATTGGGTGGCAACAAGATGTAAACACCGTTAGCCGATTGGGTCTATTTCTTCATACAAATCAGTAGCCTGGGAGGCCTGTGTTTTATTATCAAGATTGTGATGTTTCATCCTCGCGGACTGCCTGTGGTATTTGAATACCGCTGGGAGTCGGTAGAAAAAAAAAACCCCACAATATGGAGTGTTCCACGAGTTCTACCGCGTGCGAGATGATCGAGCCAAAATATCAAAAACCTTTTTTGAAACAGTATGCAGTTTACGCAGCTGCGGGAAACAGAAACAAGTCGCAACAGCTAAAGTGGAGGGTTAAAATGCCATTTAATTTGGTATTTGACACCAGCACTTAGTGTGGAAGGGCAATATTATTAAAAGTTGAATACTTAAAGGAGAACATCCAACAGTCCCTGTCGTTCTGGTTGGGCTTCCTGTGGTTACCTGAGGTAACTCAGGGAGCCCGTTCAGAAAGCCAGGCCACTATAGGTTGACAAAGACTAATGGAGTAGAGGAGGCAGTTTGTCATTTTGCTGTTTCCGGAGAGCAAGTACTTTGCAATCGCGGGCGTCATATTGGTCGCGCAAAAACGCGCGAGTAAAAAGCGCTGTCAACCCACTTACACCTCATCAAGTGGATTTATTAGCGTCGAATTGGACCAGTAAAAGCAAGAAGTGTACGAAGCCCTTATTTTTTTACACCTTTTTACATTTAAATCGGTTGGAAATTCTACCAAATATTAATGATTCTAAACATGCATAGAAATGAAAAAACTAAATGAATACAAATTAGATTAGAGAAAGATTCATCTTTATAGGCATACGTTTTAGCATGAAGCTCAAGTTTCATTCGAACGTTTAATTAATTTAAAATGAAAACCATTTTATGTGGTTTTGGGGTGTGTTGCTCGTTGGAGTAAAGTAAAGGCCATATTCTTACATCCTAGGTTTTTGTTTTTTAGCGGAATTTGAGTACCAGAACAGACCGAGTCCAGCAAAAACTCATTCATGGAAAGTTGAATAGCCATGGATATCATCAGGAGAATTCCAAAGCACTTCCCATTATACTTCTACAGCCAAGGAAAAACCAGCTTTTCCTATGAAATGGGCAAATCCCGTGTACATTGCTTTACATCGCATACACTGCGTACAGGGGCGGATAGGATCTCCAGGGGCCCCAAACTGCTTCTCCTTGAAGCCTAACCAATGAGCTACTAACTAAGCAAAGAAACAAATAAAAACTAACAACAAAAACACGAAGCCCCAACAACCAAAATCCTAGTAGAGAAAAGAAAACAAACATATTTGGGTTTATGGAGTTTCCGAGAATGCCGCTATCGCATAAGTGTCTACGTATTCGTCTGAACCATGACATCATAGGATATCCCGTGATGATACGTGCCGTAGTTCTGATAGATAAGAGAAAGAGGCAAGGTTATAAATCTACAATCTTGGGAACAAGGCCGCGTTGTTGGAAGTTGTTCTGTTCTCGACGCGCGCAAATCCAAACTATTCTTTTTTCCCCTCACAACCTACATACTACCCTTTCTAAACAAAAATACTAATTCCAATTTCAATTGACTTAATAGAAAATGAGAACGAGTAATTGTTTAGTAGAATCCATTAGCATACTATCTTGGATTTGTCGATAAAATCTACTCACTTTAAATGATTTTACATTTTTTTACGGTAGCGTTTTCGGTGCTTACTTTCTATAACAGTGAGGTGGAGATGGCGGATGCAGACCCTTAAGAAGGGGGGTGGCTAGTACAAAGGATAAACTACAGAGTTCAGACCAAGATCACAAATCTTGTTTATCCATTTAACTTTGTTGCCTATCGCGCCGCACACAAACACCCTAAATTGAAAAAAAAAGGCAATCTCGTACCCAGAGCCCGTCATCTTTTGGCCAGCGGCAAGATTCAGGGCTCTGGGCCGGGGAATCCGATTTGTGAGCATGCGTGTTAGGTCAGAAACGTAACGAACTTTCATACAACGTTCAAACCGGAAACCCAGAATCTGGGTTATAAAAAAATCGATTCCCCCCCAGAGCCCTGAATCTTGCCGCTGGCCAAAAGATGACGGGCTCTGGGTACGAGATTGAAAAAAAAAAAGGTTATTTATGCCTCCCGCCGCGCCTGCGCAGCCGCGTTCGTTTCATTGTCGACACACCGCAAGTAGCTGCGTAGGAGGCTAGCACATCAAGGACTGAACATGTCATAATGATAAGAGCCAGAGAACGTCCGTAAATCGAACGTCCGTAAATCGAGAGAAATGGAAAGGGTCTCTCCCGTGGCGCTGTTTGTTACCCGACACCTAGACTCTCTCGTGAGCTGGAATACGAGCGCGCAAACAAACTACAATGTAGGACTAGGACTTTATTCTCGATTTACGGACGTTCGCCAAAGAAGGGGCTGCAAGCAGTCTAGCCAGAGAATGGGTAAATGACCAAAAGACTTTGAAAAAGTCTCTCCGCTGCCAAAAATTAAGGCGCGAGTGCTCATACTATAGCACAAAAAGGGAGGGGATTTTGAATAAAACTCTCCTTTGGCAATCATATTTCCTGGCGGATCCAGGGAGCGATACCTTTGAGTTCTTCGTCCTTTAATAAGCTCTTTTCCTGCCTATTATGTTCATTCTACATTGTACTGAATGTTTACATTCAACCCACGAAAACGCCCCAGCCGGACCCTATGTGCTAGACAACATTCACAAAACAATATCTATGAATACTTCGCGGTGAAACAAGTCAGGGTCTTAGTACCTGCCTTCGTAATCCACAGTTATTCATACCTGCCAACTCTCCCATCTCCCGGTTTACACGGGAGACTCCCGGTTTTTACCCTTAGTCTCCCATGAAAAATTTTGAAACTTTCCATATATTTACTGTATATCTCCCGGGTAAATTTCTTGCGATTTGTTCATATAGTTGTTGTATTTGAGACAAAATCTCCCGGTTTTGGTGATTTCAGGGTTGGCAGGTATGGTTATTATTTATGCGATGTGAAAAATCTTTTCCTTGGCCTCTGTCTTTTGCCGATACTTACTTCGTCACTTTTAGAAAATGCTACCACTAAACTTACAAAAAGGTGCAGAGAACGTTTGATGTAGTTTTATCATTTGAAAATGAAGAAATAAAAAAGAAATGTAATAACAAGGTCATTACAATTGATAAAACAAAACATTAATTTTTATGTTTATTTACTGATTTTGAGTTTTACAGCAGTTTCTCCAGAAAGACATAATCCAACTAATTACAAAGGCGATAAAATTCTAAATTATAGATAATCTCGAAAATGAAGGCTTTATAAAATTATACTCACCATGGTCCCTTGCTTACCGACAATTATAGGGCGAAAACATGCTTTCTATTCATTAGGGAAGTTCTATGACGCACAAGTCAAAATATTTTCAAAAACTTAACCCTGCATAGGAGACTTGTTTGATTAGAAAATGGAGCTTCCTATTATTTGTATTGATAAACTCAGGGGTTATCTCAAGAATTCCATAAGGGAAAATTTGTTTTGGGCACGATTAATTTTCTCGGCGGGAGCAAGGGGCATGGGGCCGAGGCTTCATTCTTCTAATACGGTAATCACTTAGCACGGACTACAAAATGTAGGCACAGATGTTCTTAGAGCTCATTAAGCCTAGGAGCGCATCTTAGGCGACGGAAAGCGGTTGAAAATGGACTGCAAAGTGGTTATTTGTATCTTAGCAGCAATTTTCCTTTCATCGGAAGGCTACATTTCAAACGAAGAGCCGGTATGTTGAATGATTCTAGTGCTATGTCTCTCTACTTGTGACCTCGTGTTGAATTCTTTACATCTTAGAGCTTATAACTTCAAAATAGTTCACTCAGATTTGTTTAATTCAATTGTTTTTTGCGCTTTATTGATTCAGCAAAAGCGTTCCAAGCCGCGACGACTGGGAAAAGCCCAAAAGAGATTCCTTTCAGGGTTAACGGCGTATACAAGATTTCAGGATGTTGTTTTGAGGCCTATGATTCGCGTTAGAGTGCCGGGCACGCAGGGCCATCATCTAGTGAAAACTGTAAGTTGTGAATCAGTGTTTAGTATCAAACCTAAACGTATCAGGGAAAGCACTCTTAAAAATGTTGACAGTTGCCGCTCGCCTTGACTCCATCTGCTAAATACTATTCGTAAATTGATTGCTGGAACTTTGTAACCTTCGGGCGTAATCGGTCAGTGAGTTTGCTTTTGAAATTAGAAGAGACCGGTTCACTAACCATTCTGAACGCTCGTCATGTATTTTACTAATAAATCCACTCACTTAATACACCTTCGAATATCTCCATGATATTTTATTTCGCGTTTATTATACTCACTCGTTCTTACCAAGGGTAAATTCTGTCACGGTCATTTGTTTCGTAAACAAAATTTCAAAGGTGTCTGAACTCAGGCGCGCGAAGAACTCCCGTTCGAAAAGCGGGTAACCTAGAGAGCGGTTATTTAGCCGTCGAGAATTTGACCACAGGTATTTTATCAATGTCAGACAACTTAGAAACTCGACTATAACTTCACTTCGATTTGTTCCTCAAGTACTTTGAGTAAAATTACTCATTCTTTCAAGAAGAACTCATGCGACTGAAAATTGCGCGCATCTTCAACCATCTGGTTCTAATTTGTGCGCGCTTTTATTATCCGATCTTCCTCGGTTGTCCAGCCCTTCTTCCTGAGTTTCTTATGTTTTATCTTTGTGTTATCTCCAAAATCGATATGTCTACGTGTTTTCAAATTATTGATGCTCTGATCTGTATTTTCGGCGGATTTTTGTCATAACTAATAAATTCCCTTTCGGAAGTAAACTAAAAAATAGCGTTGTAGCGTTGCTAAGAAATTGAAAAACTGCAAAATGGCTTTCCTTCTATTCTTTCACTATCGAATCAAGTACGTACAAGAAAATTTAATTTAACTATCCAATTTCGGAAGCCCACTGAGTTAATCTCGATAAAAATTGCAAGCATGAGATCTTTAAGCGTATTATTGTTCAATGTTTCAGATCTTCAAGAGCAGATGTACATGTTTTAACATTGTATTCTCTTTGTAATTGAAGCCGTAAAGAGTTGGGGTATTTATTCTTCAAAGGCAAAAACGGTTTAAGATATTGGCTAGATAATCTAATTCTTGGTTATTAAAAACTGGGGAAAACTATGAAATCCAAAATGCCTTAATTCTTTCCCTCTTAGAGCAATGTCTTGAAATTTATTGGATTGTAGTGTTTAAATTTTTTCTTTGGTATTATTAAATTTTAGTTTTTGCTAGAAAAAGGGGTCTATATCACTGAACTATTTAGAAAAAAGATTTCTTTATTATGTCAAGTTCTTTTCAACAGCTACAAGAATAGGACTGGCAGGTGATGATTCTTGTTTGAAAAGGTAGTCAATTTTTCATTTCTGATTAGAAAAAAACTCAGGATTTCAAGGGTTATCTCTCCAAAAATACACACCATAAAGCAGCTGTAAGCTTCATTTAGCATGAAATGAAACACAGGAAATTGAAAATTGGGATTGTTTTCATTTAAGAAATTTTAAGTATACTCCATTTGGGAATTCTTTTGTTTTAAAATGGTCAAGAACGGAGCATTAAGGCGTTCTAATATATCCTACTGTTTTGCAAATAGTTGGTCTTAAATATGACATAGGCGAGACCAATCAAAATAAAGATGGCAAATCAAAAGGATAGACTTCAGTTTGAGAAATTGTTGAATGTTTTATGAGGGCATATTGTGTGGTCGATAGCAGAGATGCGATTGAATTAGATATGTCTTTTTCTCCTCCCTTAGATTTGAAAACTAATTTGAATCATTTTCCCATAATTTGTGGTCTTGTTGAGCTGATAAGATACAAGAAGATACCCTTTCACATAATAGTTACTGTAAATGAAAAAATGGGACATTCTGCATAATTAAGGCTTATTTCATCCAAGACAAAAAACATATTTTTGCAAAATGCCAACAATATTTTCATTATAACGATATAATTTCTGTTAATATTTTTGAAATTTGAAATAATCATAATACAAACACGTCATAAGCCGAGACATCATGAAACTGTTCTATATGATAATGAAGAAGATAACGACAATAATGAAGTAGAGTACGCTGACAGCTTTATTTCTGACTTGAGTGGGAAGAAAAATGACAGATCTGAATTGTGAAGGGTTTCAACCCACTGAAATATTTGTTTGATTATAAGAAACCTTTTAAATGGTCTGCTTATTGAATGGATCACTCATAACTAAAATTAGTGAGTAGAAGCCAGGTGCTATTGCTAATTTTACAGATTTTACTTAAGCCATTACTAATGGACTTATCAATGTTCCATTCAATATTTACCCCCAAACCTCAGCAAGATATATCACTTCTAGTGCAGGATTGCTGACTTTCAAGGACCTTATAACATCCAGTCAATTGGAAACCAATAGGTAGTCAAAAGAAGCAAGAGTTGAATCAAGAACATTTTGTAGAAGATTTCAGATTCATTTTTGTTTGGTTCTGCCCTGAAATAATTCAATTAAGCTAATAAAAGCCATATGTCATACTTAATTTGATAGTAAAAACATAGGCTACTTTCTTGGAAAGTAGTTTTGAATTAAGCATTCCTTCCTTTCTTAAAAATAACGGCCAAGTGAAAAGATTTTTGCAATAGCAAAAGCATAATTTAAAGTAGTTTTGAAATTCACATTATGAGGAATGAACCTGAAAGTTAGTTCAACTAAAAGTATATAGACTTTTAGGACTGTGTTATTGGCAAATACAAGTTAATTGTATTCTAGGAAGCATTCTCAGATCCATGTTTATTTCTTTTAATGAGAAATAATAGGCATTTGAACAATCTACTGTTGAGCCATAAAGTAAGCAAAATATTGCTTTCCTTCTTCATGGATCGCTGGTCAGGGATAGATCCAGGGGGGTGATTAGAGTGGCCAGCCACCCCCTTTTTCTGGTATAACCTAGGATTAGCCACCTTCTAAAGGGTCTGCATCCACCACTGCTGGTGTTATCTGCATGATTGCCATATGCCTCTACAAAACATTCCTGTAACAGAGAGCACATGAATCAATGTGACCATTCCTGACAGAGAGCACATGTATCCATGTGACCATCATCAATGTTTCAGGCAATTTCAGAGCCTATGTTGTCCCTTGTGACACCCATTTGTTGTACATTGATGACATTTCTCTTTCATCCACAGTTTATTGAAGATGAATTCACGAAATTAAACTGGAATGTGACGACTGATGAATTTGATGGCAACACACCCATTGGAATGAAAAGATTCACAAATATTATTGCTACATTAAATCCTAACGCCAAGAAGAAACTCATCATTGCAGCTCATTATGACTCCAAGCTATATGAAGGACAAAATAAATTTTTTGTTGGTGCAATTGATTCAGCAGTACCATGTGCTATGATGATAGAGCTGGCCAAGACCATAAACCCACTATTAGCTGAGTTCAAAAATGTAAGTGCAAGGACAAATCTCCTTAGATTTTCTCCCCAGTAGGCATAATGGATGATCCCAGCTATCCACACTCTCTTCTTTAGAAATGACTTTGGAAGGTAGCTCAACTATATGCAACATGCACATATGCAAGGCACTTGATTTGTAAAATGTAACACAACTATTGACATGCAGCATGTACATTCATTGTACTGCAATTCCAGAAAAAATCCCCAACCAAGGGAGGGAATGCACTCAAGGACCCCCCTCCCCCACCCCTCTGGGATTTCCAAAGGAAAATATGATATTTTATGAAAAAAAGGTAAATTTACCCCCCACACCTCTGAAATTTTCAATTCCCTCCATGGTGGGTGTGTTGATGTTTTCTGGAATTGCACATTATAGCTCGAGTTGTCCATTCCAGAAAAATCCATACCCTACACATAGGGAATTTAATTTACAAGAGGTCTGGGATTGGGTTCTGGACAGCCATGAACTGATTCCTTTTGCAGTTAGTTGTTATATTTTCAATGCACTCATATAGAATCAATGACACACAGCTGTCTAAATATATTTTTAGAAAAAATCAGACCAGAAATCTTTTCACAAGTTCTCCTCAACCCCACCTTTCTGCGCTTAACACTTGTGCACTAATTGAAAATGAATGACAAGCAAAGTATTGCCTTAACCCCAGAGGGGTTTTGGCAGCGATTTGCAAATATGATAAGTATGTTCATCTTCTGGTACTTATACTATCAATTCTAGGATCTTTCCTGTTAAAAAAATGCCAGTTCTAATTAGGGTCTTAGTAATTACATTTTACATTCAAAATTTCTCCTCAAGGTGGACCACCATTGCAAAATGTTTATTAGTTTCAAGGGACCGTTCATTATTTATCGGAGGGGGAGGGGGATGGGTAATAAAGGGGGGGGGGGGGGGGGGTTCTTGAAACGTCCTAGAACGTGTTGCGCACGTGAACACTGTTATGTAAAAAAAAATGTACCTAAAACAGATACTTCTCTTCAATTCTAACCATTTTGACGGGTTTTCCGCGTTTTTATTTTCCTTCTGAAACAAGTAAAATGTATCTGAGCCACGTCACTTCCGGCTCGGGCGACATCACTGTCTTGTACGACTGCTTGTCCCGTTGTTTGACGGTATCTTTGAGTCCTTTTTCATGTGTTTTGGTTTACCGCGCAGTGTTCTTAACTTGTACTCTTTAGCTTTGCGGGAAAACTAGGTGGCCTGCGTCGGCTCTATTAACTCAATTATGGATAAAACTGTGTGCGCCTAATAAATATGTTTCTGTTCTTACAAAACGTGGCTCTAACGAGGCCCTACCAGGGGGGGGGGGGGGGGGGTCACCGTGTCGCTAGTCTACGTTTCAAAACAGACCGTGTCACGATTTCGCAGGTTTTTGCTAGAGTCGCTGTTAGTATTTTGATAGAATGGCTCGTCGTTCGTCGCTGTTTCGGAAAGGCCGTGTCGCGTTTTCAACGTAGTTCAAGGCCGTGTCGCTTGTCGGAATTTACCCCTGGTAAGGCCTCTCTAATAAAAACGTTTCATTGCCTGTTTAGAGAGGTGTGCGCGGGCGGGTGTGCGGGTGCCCGTGTGCGCAAGGATATATCGTAGAGAAAAGCCACCAATATTGGAGCATGCTCTTAATTTGTCTATTCAATCAAGTGCTTTTCTTCCTTTATTAGAATAATGACAGAACTTTACAGATGGTGTTCTTTGATGGCGAGGAGGCGTTCAAGACCTGGAATGACGAAGATTCTATCTACGGCTCTCGACATTTGGCGGCCAAATGGGAGAATGAGTCAAAGCTTCAAGATATCGTAAGTAAAACAAAATAGAACTGTAACGTTGTGGGTATGTTGCGATAATCTCAATTTCTTGACCTTCTTGATTCCTTATTAGCAAAATATTTCCTGAGTCACATGCGCGCGCGCGAGAAATCAGCGGGAATTTAGGCGGGAACCTCAGGCAAGGCAATCAGAAAAGTTCCTCGCACATGACACTGCTGCAAAACGAATTTCGCGATACTATACAAACTGAAACTGACAATTACAGCCATGCTTTCGCCGGCTTGTCGCGCTTAGACAAGACAGAAAAACGAGTTTTCGCTTGCAAGCTGTTTTCCCGGCGACCGCGTTTAACTGAGAATAAGCAATTATTGGATGAGGTTTTTGTGATTTCCAGAATAAACAATGTCGAGACAGGCGGAATCAGGCGAGGCCGTGAGGCCGAGCCTGATTCCATTGGCGAGACATTGTTTATTCTGGAAATCACAAAAAACGAATTCAATAATTGTTTTATTATACATTGATTCAGTAAAAATACTTTTTTTTTCTGTCAAGCAATTTCTTTAACACAAGCGCCTTGTTAGATAGGGAAAACATTCAAGTGCTCTAGACCCATTATGCATTGCGCGCGTAGGATCAAGAATCAGCTAGCTGATTCTTCAAGAATCAGCATGCTGATTCTTGGAGACCCTCAAAGTGCGTGATTCCCAAAGTAAAGCGCGCGCTTTTAGCCAATCAGAATAGAGATAGTGAGTACAATGTATAATAATGGCTGTAAACGATGCTATACAATGCGATTTACAATTATATGAAAATATGTCTCAACTCATTCCATGTACTCTTTTCTCACCAGGAAGCTCTAATACTACTCGATCTCATCGGCTCGCCGCGTCCTTCCTTCTATCCAATGTCTGATGATACATTTTATCTTTTTGAGAGACTAGCAAAAATAGGTATGGTTACAAGTTTTACCTGCGCGCTTTTATTGTTCCTTGCATTTGAGCCGCATAAAAAGTCTGCATTTGATTGGCTTTAGTTTTTTTTGTCAGCTACTTTAGCGACTTTTGTGACAACGCATGTCCGGTAAAAATTGAAAAGCCGGTGTGAAATCCGCTGCTGCTATTTCCTCCTAATCAGTTACTAGACAATTTTATGCTGGCCAAATTTTTTTTCCGTTGGATACAAAGAGAAGTTCAATTCGCCTTAGATGAGCCTTCAGGAAGATGACGTGTGTGCGCATGCGCAAAAGGAAAACTCAAAAGAAACTCATTCTCGTGTCATTATAATGCGTAATATTGGATTATGACAAATAAAACATGCTAAACGGCAACTGTGAAAAGCATTTCTGCATTATCGTGAGATAAGCTACTACTTTTTAACAAGAAAACCATCAGTGTGTCCCACATGGATCTCTTACACACTAATCAGGCCTATAAATACGTTGGTGATGCATAACAAATGTTGATTGTTCACTAACGGTACAAGGGGCGTCCTTATATGGTCTGGTGGCCGGGCGTACTCTCACCCATAGGTATCTACTGAGCAATTCAACACCAGGATAGCGACTGTCAGGGCCGAAATCTCTGGCGTGGGCGTAAGAACCGTACGGTCGCCATACGACGCTTCAGCTCTTTGTCTGGAAGTATGGTCCTGTTTTTTTTTTCCTCTTAAAGTAACGTAATTCTTACCAATACTTTAGAATATAAATATCAACGAATAGGCAGTTCTAGACTATTCAAATCAGCAGGGTAGAAAAGAAAACGAAAAAACTTGGGGATCAATCTATTAAAATTGCAGAACATATTTCGCCCAAGAATTCTCGGGTGTTTCGGGTGGTCTCGTCTGTTTTCGCGTGGCTGTTTATGCGAAGAATAGAAAAAGAAAAAAAACCCAAAGCGCTAACCTTGTTATATCTTTGTCTCAGAACGTGAAATGGGCCCGACCAACTATTTCAGAGCGGATTACGACGCACGTGGTATTCGTATAGAGGACGACCACATACCGTTTCTGCAGAAAAGTAAGTTATAGCACCAAACACAACAAAGCCAAGAAAACGCCAGGGGCTCCTTGGAGCTTACCCTATCTGTCCCCGATGCATAATAAGTTCTTTAAGAGTGAGAGTGGAGTATATATCGGGATTTTTTTTTTTTTTGGGGGGGGGGATAGGGGTCGGCACGGGTGCGCTCTTTCTTTTGAGAGAGAGGGACAATTTTTAACCACGATAACTAATTTTCGCGGAAATTCAAAATGTACGATCTAAAATTAGATTCATCTACTCCTGTGCTTCGGTCGCCCATCACTAGTTGGAGGCTCCTGTTGATGGGCTCCCTGTGCTTCGGTAACCCATCACTAGTTGGAGCTCCTGTTGATGGGCTCCCTGTGCTTCGGTCGTGCATCACTAGTTGGAGGCTCCTGTTCATGGGCTCCCTGTGCTTCGGTCGTCCATCACTAGTTGGAGGCTCCTGTTCATGGGCTCCCTGTGCTTCGGTGGTCCAACACTAGTTGGAGGCTCCTGTTGATGGGCTCCTGGCCTTTTTTTCGCTCCAGGTGTCACTCTGGAAAGAGCGCCAAAAATGAGTGAAGTTGGTGGGCGAAAGGTTAAAAAGAAAATGAAAAAAAAAAAAAAGGCTGATTTCTGTATTGGATGTTAATTTCGGGGCAAAATAGGTACGAGAATGGCTTGGTATCAGACGATAGTTTAATTCTGCGCAATCTCACAAGAAATAGAATACCGAGAAATGTGTTTTGATGAAAATGCGTCTTTTTTCCATTTCAGAGGTTCCCATATTGCACATAATTCCCGTTCCGTTCCCAGACGTCTGGCACAAATTCGAGGACGACGAAGATCATTTAGACAACGACGTCATACATGACCTGATCAAAATATTCCGCGAATTTATCATCGAGGAATTCGGGGTTCGTGTGCCATTTGATAATGAACAAGAGCGGCCTTGACGAACAATACGGATCTACAGAGAATTCCAGACTGCATTGCAATGTCTTGAGTGTCGTTAATGTTCCAAAAAAATACCAAAATACCATATGCTCTAAATAAATGAAACTTTAACTTCGTAATACAAAGCCATAGATTGCACAGGACATTTCGGCTGCAGAAACATCGGCAGAATAAGATGGAGGCCAAAGGGATCGCGGACCCCCTTTCTTTGACAAACTTTGCACATACTTTTACCGTTTTTGCTAAGGAAAATTTTCATGGTTTCTACAGATTGAAATTCCCTGTTGGTCTCCCTGTGGTACAGGCGTGAGCCTTCAAGTTTACCCACTACTACTATCTTGATCGAAAATAGCAGTAAAACCAAGTCACTAGTAGATCACTTGCGATGAAGATATACAAGACATTGTTTTGCAGTCTAAATAATATATAATGAGTAATTTTATTGACAGAAAATTTTATCACGAACAATTCCATTGCCTGATTTGAAACCGAGACTGCCTTGGGCGAATCGCTTAATATTCCCATTATCGAAACGAGACCCATAAAAATGTAAACGAGCATATACAAAATCCCAACGTTTGGCGTGGATTGAGTAAATTCCGATCGAGATACAACCATTCCAAGATGCTGAAATTTTATCAGCGTTGGGATTTCACACAAATCTTTTTGAATTGCTTTTTCTCGATCACTATTTACCCAATTAATACAAAACTCTTTCTCCTTATGTGGGTCTTGTACGGATAATCGTAATATTAACGGACTCACCGCAGGCACTCACGGCATGGAGTTATATTGGCGAGATGACAAAACAAGTTTGCCGTTCAAATGTAGCCAGCGTAGCTGGCTCTCGGATTTTTTTTCGAGGAAGGATCTCCGCGCGAAGCGCGGTCCGGAGCCGAGCGCGCCCCATGGATCTGTCTCGCCTCGATTTCGTGCGCGCCCCATGGAATCTGTCTCGTAACCGACTCCTCTCGAAAACAACAAACAGAGCCGGCTACGCAGGCTATTCAGATGGATATTTGTAATTTTTCCATATTAATACATCCGTAAATAACGGATTGGATTTCAGATTACTTGACTATAGTACGTAAGTTGCAATTAGTTTGTAATCACGCCTATAGGGTTTATCACTTCTAGTCTCAGTGCTAGCCGGATCTTCGGATTTGATTTTTTTTTTTGGCGCGCGGGATTCCTGTGTCGGGGGGAAAAAGACACAGGAATCCCGCGACACAGGAATCTCGCGACACAGGAATCCCGCGCGCCAAAAAACTAACATATCCGAAAAAAAACAACTGGAGAGCCGGCTAGCAGGCTAATAACTTTTGGATTAGTGGTTTCACTACAGTTTTGAAATCCGCTCTAAAAACGGTTATTCGCTAGAACTTTCAGTTATTCATGGCATGGTTTATAATACATTTTATTTTTGGTTTATCAGATTGAAAACAATGGAGATTTATTTTTATTTTTGTCCCACGGAATTTCTGCAGAAATCCATCCATGGGGAAAGCTGAATTAGTTTCCCAAGGCACACGCATGGAAAGTGTTCGGAATTCACATGGATAGCCAGGGAACACCGAATACTTCTCATTCTTCTACCATGGGTAATTAACCTTTTCCCATGGATGGGTTTCTGCAGAAATTCCCTGTGGTGTGTTACCGCGCATTTCACGTTAAACCAGCCTACTCCATCAAGTTATTGTCTCGTCCCTAGGCGTCACTATCTATTAGTAGAAACAGAGAGAAAAGCTCTAGCGAATGTTCTGGTAGCGAGCGCGCAATGCATCTTGGGAACGGTTCATTTACGCAAAGCATCATGGTTAGCGCTAGTTCGCTCCCAGTCGCTCTCGCCTCAAAAATCACTAGAACGCGCATGGGTACGAGACAGATCAAGTTATACTGCGAGAATGCCTCTGACACGGAGCATGCTCTTGACGCGGTGAGACAAGAATGTGTCATGAATGTGGGTGGGTGTAAAAGACAGGAAATGTATGAATATTTCCTCTCCATGGCTTCTGGACCGGCAAAAGTAGCACTTGGGAGAGAAGTAGGCCTGGCGAAGCCTGAAGCACCGAAACGAGGCTTGAAAAGCCGAGCCTAGCAAGAAAGTCGGCAGAGCGGCATTTGTAACCAGGGAAGGCATTTGAAACGCCTTTACTAACTAGATGAATTTGGGCCAATCGTTGCGCGTTGATTTGTATTAGAATATACGGCATATTGTCACGTTGATATAGCATAATGGTACTTAATGGCTGTGGGGTTTAAAACATACATTCTTAAAATACATAGAGCATAGAATATTTTTTGAGTAAAAGGTATGAATAGAAGTGCAAACAAAAGACAAGTTGCGGGATTTTTATTGATTTCTATAATCACGGGCAGGCAACGATAAAATGCGTTAAAACACCTGAAATTCTTCGCAAAAATAGTTCCCATTAAGAGATTTTCCGGCCTTTTTGACACTCAGCAGCGACAGGGGTCGAGAAACAAGTTTCGAAGGAACAGGAGATCGGTTGTGTGCCCGTGTATAATGATGTAATATGCAGGGGCGTAGCCAGGGGGGGTCCGGGCCCCCCCTTTCTCGGAAATTTTCCCATACATTTACTGTATTTGCTGTAGAAAATTTGCACATTTTCGTCCCATGTTTTCACTATCCGGCCCCCCCCCCCTGCTGATATGTTTAGCGCTATGTAAAAGGTTGTGTTGAGTTCCAGTTGAAATAAAGCTTGGTGAACTGGGAAAAGGTGATCAGAAGCTTTGTAGATCTTCTACATTAGCTAAGCATATGATTTAGGAAAGTACTTTGTTGAAAAAATTGAAATGATTCAAGCAAAGATTGATGGACAAGTATCAACATCTACTTGTCCATTGTCAAACCTGTCGAGTACTTCTTCCCTTGATGCAGGCCCTGCTCCGTCTTTCACCAACTTCGAGACCTTGACGGACGAGGATGTCAAAACACTCATTCGAAAATCGTCACTGAAGTCTTGCACACTCGATCCAATGCCTTCCCGTCTGGTCAGCCAATGTGATTCCCTCCTTCCGATAATCACTAAAATAATTAACTGCTCCTTACAAACTGCCCATTTTCCGGACGATTGGAAAGAAGCTTTGGTACTACCTCTGCTAAAAAAGCTAGGTTTGGACATTTTGTTTAAGAATTTTCGACCTGTCAGTAACTTAATGTTTATATCTAAACTGACAGAAAAAGCAGTATTTAATCAAACTTACAACCATATGGTCATTAACAACTTGTACCCAATAGCACAATCGTCCTATCGACAAAACCATAGTACGGAAACTGCCTTATTAAAGGTTAAAAACGACATCCTCCTCAATATGAACAAGCAGCATGTGACCCTTCTCGTACTACTTGATCTGAGTGCTGCCTTCGACACAGTCGACTATACAATCTTATTGGCGGCGCTCAGCAGGTTGGGTTTTGAAGGCACCGCACTTCAATGGTTCCAGTCCTACCTCTCAGGGCGTGCGCAACGGGTGTCGGTAAGGGGATGTGAGTCGAAGAGATTCGAGTTGAGCTGCGGTGTCCCCCAAGGTTCCTGCCTAGGGCCGCTCCTTTTCACTATCTATGCGAGCTCTCTTCTTGACACGGCTAAGGCGTATCTACCATCAGTCCACTGTTACGCGGACGATACGCAATTATATTTATCGTTCAGTCCGGCAGAAGAGACTGGTCAGGCGGATGCTCTTGATGCCATGGAAAATTCTATTGAGGCAATTAAGTGCTGGATGCAGCATAACAGGCTTCTCTTAAATGAGAGTAAAACTGAGTTCCTTCTTATTGGAACGCGGCAGCAGCTTGATAAAGTCAATCTCACTCATGTGAACGTAGGTGCCGCTAAAATCACTCCCAACTCCCCTGTTAAAAACCTTGGAGTCTGGTTTGATTCTCATTTATCTATGGACCACCATATTAATAAGGTCTGCTCAGCAGCATTTTTTCATCTCTACAATATTAGAAAGATCAGACAGTATTTAACTAAGAGCTGCACTGAGACCCTCATTCATGCGTTTATTTCAAGCCGAATTGACTACTGTAACAGTGTTCTTTTCGGGTCAGCAGAATATCAGCTGAAGAAACTGCAACGCATTCAGAATGCCGCTGCTCGTTTAGTGTTCAAAGAGGCGAAGTTTTGTCACATTACGCCATTATTGAAGTCCCTACATTGGCTACCTGTTAAGCAGCGCATTGTTTTCAAAATGCTGCTCACTACTTTTAAGGCCATTCATGGCTTGGCGCCACAGTACCTCACGGATCTCATTTCAAGAAGGCACGATAAACACTACTCCCTCAGAAGCAATAACAGCCTTATGCTTAATTACAGTACGGTAAAATCAAAAAAGACTCTTGGTGATCGTGCCTTCGAGGTTGCTGCGCCGAAGCTGTGGAACGATCTCCCACGAGAAATTCGTAACATTTCCACAATCAATGGCTTCAAGAGGGCACTTAAGACCCATCTATTTGTGAAAGCGTTTTAAATTTATTTAAATAGTTATTTTTGCGTTTCCTTTTCATTTTACTTTTTATTGATTTTATCGACTTTTTATTGACTTTTAATTTATTTTAAAATTTAGAAATATTCTTTGTTTACAATATTTATTTTGTAAATTTTAAATTTTAAACCGAACATCTTTTGTAATGCGCAGTTGAAAATTTCTCATTGATAACTGCGCAATATAAATGTGATATATTATTATTATTATTAGCATACAAATATGGTAATAAATCTAAGAAATGGGAAGGTGTGGTTTGCAATTTTTTTTTTTCAACATCGAGCCCCTCCAATAACTTTACGAGTCTTTACGAGTTAAATACGGCCGGTTTCCGAAAAATTAGGCCGTCACCCTTTTTCCTGTCGAAAGTTACAAAAATTCGCAAAATTCACGTTTTTATGCACTTCAAAATCAAGGAGACACAAACTTACTAACAGAAGAAAGGTTCAAGCGGCCAAAGAAGGCCCCAGAACAGATATTTCGACAAAAAGTACCTTTGCATGCCTCTGAGATTTTAGGCAATATGTACTCCAATAATAGACCTATTCGGCATCGTATAGAAATTGTCCATTTCAGATGCGAAACGAAAATTTGTCGAAAACGGGCATCGATGTCCGTCGAACACTCGGAAAGGCCTGCACCCGTGTCAAATGTGTATTGTAGCCCGCGGTGCGTCATGGGAGAAACTAAGAAAAACGCGAAATTCTCGTGTTAACCTAGTACAGAATTTCTTGCGAGCGATGTCTGCGATGTATTGTAGAATCACAAATTGACATTATCGGGGTGATAAGTACGACTATCAACGTAACCCCTAATAAACTAGTGACTAATCAACAATTAGACCTCGCGCCCGAAAGGGCTACGGGCAATAGCCCATGAGGTCGTAAATTGTTTTAGTATCACCCAACTACAATGCGGGACAAAATTGTTGTCGCGTATGTATAACGTTTTCAGTAAACAGGGGTTCTATGTACCACTCCGGTCCCCCCATCTTCCCTGCCCCTCCCCTTCCCCCCAGTACAATGTTGTTTGCCACGGGCTCTCATCCTCGCAATTTCAGCACTACTACCTCCAACATTGAAATGGGGGAAAGGGGAGTTCCAGTGATATTGTCTTAGGAAGAAACACAATTTACTAGTGATGGGTAACCCAAAATCGGCTATTTTTGATGGACGCGACAATTAATTTTGTCCGGCATTGTAGTGGACAAAAAGTGTACAATTGTGTTAAAAAATCACCAGAAACCTCGATAAAACGAGAAGCGGCCGCCATTGTTTTCATGTTCAAAATCGGCGCTTTCGCTACTAGATGTCTATTGATAATAGAAAGTCAACAGTAATTGGGCTTGCCGTTTGCTTGCTTTGTACTAGACGCAAGCTCAAGCTCAAGCGCAAGGAACGTCTCGATTTTCGTTTCTTGCTCTTGCGTTCTAGTTTAAACAACATAAAGAAATGTATGAGTTTGATATCCTTGCGCTTGCGTCTGCGCTTGCGTTCGTGTGTGAACCAGACCTTACAGATTTGCCGTGTGTGAAGTAATATTTAAAAGCCGACTATGAGGACTTGACAGGATTTCAAAGTCCGCGCAATTAGTTCCAGTCCGAGGCGAAGCCGAGGACTGGAACTAATTGCGTGGGCTTTGAAATCCTGTCAAGTCCGAATAGGAGGCTTTTGAATTACTTCAAATACTCACTAATTATTCATGACCTAATTAGCCAAAACAGAGGGAAAACGATCAATGTTGAAACATCTCCATTTATTTATTTTTTAATTCCTTGGTCATTTGAAATACTCAGCCTGTGACATAATCTTTAATCACCAACCCCTCTGTACCCTACCCAAACAGGATTTATCAATATAATCATATTTTTTTACTTGTGAAACTTGAATTACGTCACTAGTCATGCGCACAAATGAAAAGGTCAAGATTGTTTTCAAAAAGCCTGTCCCACATGAAAGTTGGCCGCACACATGCATATTCTCTGGAACAAGATCCTTTCTATTCTACATTTCCGAGAGAGGAGACCTGTGTCTTCTCACCGAACGTTTCTACAGTCTGCCTTTGTACGGCGTAGACTGAAAAGTACAAAAAAATTTGACGGGGAGAGGACCTTGAAATTATGAACTTGGATTGCGTCACTAGTCATGCGCAGAAGTGAAAAGATTAAGAGTGTTCCAAAAACCCTGTCCCACATGGAGGTTGGCGGCGCACATTCATATAGTCTGGAACAAGATCCTTTGTATTTTACTTCTCCGATAGAGGAGACGCGTGTCTTCTCACGGAACAGTTTCTACAGTCTGCCATTGCATGGCGCAAAGACTGACTAGTACAAGAACATTTCGATGGCGAGTGCCTTGAAATTATGAAAATTATGAACTTGGATTGTGTCACTAGTCATGCGCAGAAGTGAAAAGATCAAGAGTGTTTCCATAAAGCCTGTCCCACATGGAGGTTGGCGGCGCACAAGCATATAGTCCAACCAAAATTCTTTGTATTGACTTCTCCGAGAGAGGAGACTTTTGTCTTCTCACGGAGTGGTTCCTACGGTCTGCCTTTGCACTGCGCAAAGACTAGTAGAAAAACTTTTCGAGGGTGAGGACCTTGAAATTATGAATATTCATAGTTCAAAGGTCCTTGGATCTAGAAATGTTTTCTAGATCCAAGGACCTTTGAACTATGAATATTCATAGTTCAAAGGTCCTTGGACCTTGAAAAGTTTTCAAGTCCCACTTGCAGTATCTTCCTGGGATTTCAAGGTACTGCACGTTGGTACAAAATGAGAGCTCTGGTTGGCTGATTAGATCATGAATAATTAATGAGTATTTGAAGCGGATTTACAAATCAGTTTCCAAACCGCTCTTGCATAAATTTATATCCGCGGCTTCTATAACCTGCTTGTGCAACCGATAATAGCCAAAATTGCTTCTGAAAAAAAAATGTATACAAATACTTCTGATGACGGAAAGATTGATGTGTTGTTTGTGGATGGCGCCCGTCATAGCCTCCTCCGTAGCCGCTGGCATGGCGCATGAGGCTACTCTATGGTGCAGGCAACATGCTGTTTTGAATTTATTGATGTACTGTTTTGTATAAGGTATCAACAGCAAAAAAAAAAATTAATTGAATGTGTGTATTGTTAATATCCGCGGAACGAAAATTCGTATTTTTGCCATAAAATGACGTCATTGAACTGTCCCGTTCAGTCTGATTAGGCTTATAATTCACTCTTTGTCTATCTCCGGACTGGATTCCAAGAAGGTGCAGTTTACGGAGGCATTCTAAAATAACGGGAAGCTCAAATTTATGAGATTTTTATGAAAATCATCCATTAGAACGACACTTCATGGTGATTCTGCAGCAATGCGGAACGGAACATGCAGGTTGTCAATGGTGACAAACTAAAGCCCAAGACCCCTTGGGAACCGACCTTGAAGAAGCCATGTTTCTGTGTGATCACCGTCACGCAGAGCAATCCTTTCCTAAAATTATGCTCGAAAACAACGGCCCGCGGGTATGAACCCGACCGAAAGGGGTTAAAAATGGGCGAAAATGGTAAAAATGACAGATTCTAGTTTATTAGTGGAGAGAAAAGCGACATATTCAGAGGTAAGTTTGTTGGGTTGTGGTAATGGATTGTCCCGACTTCATGTATGGAGCAACCAAGGCATGCGGTTTGTTTATCGATGTTCCCGGCGTTTGGTGCTTCTAAAATGACTTTATCAGTTTACTTTGAATGTAGTTGTTGTCCTGCCGAAGTCCTAAAGAGTAATTTCTCCATTTTTACTGATATTTTCGATTGTCAGGCAATTTCTATAACAATTGATTGTGTACCGTATCACCTCAGTGAAAATCGAGTGTTGTGACCCGTAAGTTACGTACGTAACACTTACATGGTATCCCAATTTAACCTGAGCTGCAAAGCAACATACACCGTTGTCTGCAACAATTTTTTCTGTCTATTTTTTGCACATTAATGAATGTGAAGATTTCAATTTCCTAACACAGCTTCGTCCTCTGTCGACAAGCGACTTTGTGTACCTTGTTTAGAGTGGGGAATAATAACTTGTTTAGGTTTCTGTGTTATCTGTCCTTCATAATGTTTTGACCCGATTTGATCGAATGTCAGACTTTTGTTTTTCTTTGATTGCGATCGATATTTTATTGCTCGAGAATGAAGCTCGATTTTATAATAATCCTGCGTTCCATATTTACATACATGCTCTTGGCTCGTAATGAAAGCAATTAATTTGCCAGAATGAATTGATGGTCCCGCAACTTGCAGATGCTACTGCAATTTGGTAAACTACTTTAGAAAATATCTTATTATTTGATTCTAAAATACTTAAAATAAAAAATGGTAAGCGTAAGCGATAACTTGCCGCATCGTCCAGCAAAAATCTCTATGGGATACTCATAATCCATTTCAAAATATCACGAAACTTATTCTTTTCTTTTACTAAAGAAGTTTTGTGTTTTGAAGTGAAGGCTGGATATTTTAATGTGACTGCTAGTATATTGTGACACATGTTCATGTATTATTTGATCATTTCTTTTCATATAACTTACTATAGCTAAGGATATTTTGCATAAAATGCTTGTATAGAAATGTCTCATTTTTTTAGCTGAAAAGCACTGATTATGAAGGTCAGGGGTGGTATAATTTATAACAGCTATGCAGTGCTCTTATTTTTTTAACCCCTTACAAGTGGCCCAGTAATACCTTTTTTATTATTCATAATTTTAGATATTGCAACACAGCAGTGCGATACGAGATAAGCTGGATACCTCCCACCAGTATCTAAATGGAGACATATCTTACTATGGTAGAATAGAACGCTCCAATTCTGAGGTGTGTAAAGTTGCAGCTAAACTAGGACACATGAAGCATGCACGTATAGCATACATTGTGTCCTGCATGTATCGTGTAGAGGCTGTGTCCTAGTTTAACCAGGCTCTAACAAAGTGTGCTATGTTTGTGTTTGCTGTGAGAATGACATTTTTCCTACCGGTACTTGCAGCCATATGGTATACCATGTAATATCTGTATAGTGTGGTTCCAGAAATTATCCATAATCCCCTACGGAAGGGCATTGGAAATTCCAGAGGGCCGGGGGGGGGGGGGGGGGGGGGGGGGGGGGGGTCAATTTACCTGATCATTTCCATACAAATACTGTATTTTTCCTTGGAAATTCCAGAGGGGTGAGGGGGGGGGGGGTCACTTTCCAACACCCTTCCGTGGAGGGGGTATGGATATTTTCTGGAACCACACATTTCTTGGTATACACATGGGCCTTGCCTTATATATATGTATTCATATGGACACTTTTGATGTACATTGAAGGGCCTGGGATCCAGCATTGATCTTACTGTTGATTGTTAATTGTTTTATTTTTATATTTAATTAGTCTTCAGATTCCCAACTTGATAACCTGTTAGAGGCAGCAGACAGGATACGAAATGGCAAAACTAAGGTTTGTGCTAAACAATATTTTTAATAGCTTTGCAAGTAAACAATTTATAAAAAAATTGAAAATGTCAGGGACTGAATCATTTTAAAACAGTTTCACAGTATTTTTTAAACTATAAACATTTGTTCTCTTGTGTTGTGGCACATGTGTTTGTCACACATAACAATATACCTGCAAAATATGTGGGCCTACAAGAGCCCAAGGAAGTTTTTTGTGTTCAGATATTCAGATACTTTTGATATCAAAATCCTCTATTTGAGGAGTTCCTTGGCTTTCATTATGCAGACATTTTGCTGTATTTATACGACACCACTAATCCCAGCTTGTTCCTCTAATGCACTTGTATCTAAGAATGGTGGTTTTCAGGAAGCAAAAAATTTTGAAACAGTTATTTATACCCTTTTAAAAATGTTGATGGGTAAAAATTACATAATGCCTGTAAGTGCTAGTAAAGGCTCATGGGAAAGAAAGGGAGGCCAGAGAGGTGACTTCATGTGGAGTTGACAGCAAGAATGAAACCAAAGATTCATTCTCCGTTCAGTCCATCCCATTAGTTTCTGTAATCTGTGGTACATTGCATACATTTTGCGAGTCTTCTTTGGGCCTTTGTTGGTGGGCATTTACAGTAGTAATTGTCTATCAATGTTTTCTGAAAAGGATGTACCATATGTTCTTCTAGCATACCATTGCTTATATACTGTAGAGCTGATATACTGATTTATTATGGATTTTAACATGTCTTTTCTAGGGAAAGAAGAAGGTCCGTTTCAACATGGCCAAGAATGAGGAATTCACCTACAGCTACACCCAGCATGACGACTCCTCGGATGATGAAGGCAGTCGGCAAAGTAAACTCTCCTCCAACATCAACTTAGTGGGGTTTGACTTTACAAATGGCCAGGATGATGATGACAACGAGGATGATGACGATGATAGTGCAGATGATTATGATGATGATGATGATAATGACGATGACGATGAAGAATATGATACAGAGACAAGTGAAGATTTTGATCATGGGTTAGGGAAATATGGCTATCTTGTTGATAAAAGCTCTGAACAGATCAATAAAGACATTAATGGGAACGTTGGAACGTTACAAAATGGGACTGAAAACCATGTTGGTAAAAGTCCTGATGATAGAAATCCAGAGATTGCAACTAGCAAACTGTACGAGGACAAGAGAGTTGGTGAGAAGGAAACACAAGTTTTACAGCTTGAAAAATCATTACTCCAACGTAAAAACTCGGTACAGAGACACTTATCTGATTTGGGTGAGACTCTTAGAAAGACCAGAGAAGATGCGAATCGTGAGGTAGGTTATTTGAATTGTTTCTTGTTCTTGGGTTTCAATTCCTGGCTTATGCTTCTCTGCTTCTCACGTCTTGTAGTGACCTGGCTTATCAAACAGATTGTCACATCTACAGGGATGCCAACCCCTGGACTTCAAAAATCTGACAGCCTGAAAGTGGTGAAATTTCCTGCAATTCTCCCGGGAGAAATACAGTAAATGTATGGCAGTCGTATTAAATTTTTCTCGGGAGACGAAGCAAAAAATCTTGAGAATTGACGTCCCTGCGTCTATTATATCATCTGCATGCTTGGGGATCCAGCCTATTAATGTTTTAAAATTAATTTTATCTAGATGGAAGAGCTGAAGAAGGATTTGGAGGCAAGAAGGCAAAATTATCAAACAGAGATAGAGAACATCAATCGTAGGAGAGAAGAAGAAAAGTAAGTTCCTCTTCTGTGCATGTCAGTATTAAAACTCAAGTTTGAAGCTCTGCACCAATCAAAATACAGAGTGGACAACAAACCGAAGTAAGTTCTATTTTTCCATAGACGAAAATTCGAAGAGGAGCTGGAAGAATTTCAAAACGAGAAAAAGCTCGAGGAGCGAAGACAGCGATACCACGAGCACGAGGTATGCACGTGATAACTATTGTAAAATCACGTGATCGTGGGTAGTATTGAACGTAAAATGGACATTACGGACACGTAATCATACGGACACGTGTTAGGGCCTTGATAGTATTAGTGCAATCCCAATTATGCAAATGAAGGTTATATGCATATGTACATTAGTGATCACGAATACAACTGATGGATTTGGTTAGAGCACGTGATCTCAGCACGAATTGGGTAGTACGAAGGCACGTGGTGGGCACGTGACTGGGCAGTATGATGGCAGGTGGTTAGGCACGTGATCTCAGCACGAATTGGGTAGTACGAAGGCACGTGATCATTTATAGTACCAAAAAGGGCTTTGTAGACAAGGTATTATTATTAATATGTATTAGATTTATTAGCCAGAATCCTCCTTTTTTAGGCTTTAATAACAGAAAAAGAGGCGGAACTTGAAGAGAAGAAGCGACAAGCTGTCGAACAGGACAGAGAGGTGGGTGCGCATACACAAAACACATTTCTTCATTCATTTTTCATTGCTATCTTTCATCCGTTTACTCATGGATGTTCTGATATCAGATTCGTGAATACGAGGAATATTTAAACCGACGCCACGCGGTGTGCAACAACAAAGAAGAAGATTTAGCAGAACTACAAAATGTGAGTACGGATCTATATAACGACATTGAGCGACCAATACTGTTGCACTCTAGTTTCTAGACTGGGCAAATGAATGGACGATTCGAGCTTTTCCAGCGCGCGTGCTCTCTCTCTTTTCTTTAACTGTCTCATTCTCGTACCGAGAGCTCCCCGGCTCGTCACCTCGCGGGGGAGGCTCTGGTGACAGCCACTGACGCATGCTCAAAAGAAAATGGTGGTTTTATTCTTCCAAATTACTTGTAGAGTGTTCAAGTCGAAGGCATATGTGTCACCAGTTGATGTCACCAGAGCCTCCCCTGCGAGGCGACGAGTCAGGGAGCTCCGGGTTCGAGAATGGCTGTCTTTGGAATGTAACAGAACTACCAGGATGCAACGCGCGCATGCACGGCAATTTGTTCGTAAAATGTACCAAACTACCGGCATGCATCGCGCGCATTCATTATAGCCGGGCTTCTTCGTTTGCCAGTGATGATGGAATTTCCTGATAATTGAACCGAGTGGAGTGCAATTCGGTCTGAAATCATACGACATACGTGTGATTTCATAACAGAGAGGGATTTGTTTATAGACACGGGTTATATAAGTATTGATATTAATGGAAGTAGCTGTCCCTCGGTGGTACAAATTAGAAACTTGCCAGGGCCTTAGCCAGAGGAAGTATGACCAAGGCAAGATCTCTTGACCTTTTCTTTTCATGCTAATTTATAGCTACCAAAGGAAAGCCTTTGCTTATTTTATTCTGGGTACAAACGTGATTGCAAACGCTTTGTTAATGTTCTTTGTGTAGGAACTAGAAACGTTATCTCAAGAGCTAGAAGCGAAGCGAGAGCGACTTTTGAATAAGTCCAAGAAAGTCGAGCAGGAGATGCAGCAATTAGATTTACAACAAGAGACAGCCTACGTGCTTCCGCCTTTACTAGAACGACGGGCAAGGTGAGTAAGATTCCCATCGGGTTTTCTGGAAAGTGTCATCGGGTGAGACAAATTTTGTTTGTCGGTCAGCTCATGTTTTCACCGACTACAATTTCTTGCGCGTCATTTTCAAAAAGCTCCGACAAGTTCTTCTGTATCAGTACTGTTTGAATTTTTCGAGTCTTTTAAAGTACAGGCTTTTATTTTTATACGTCTTTTATATCGATTTCTAGAGTACGTAATTTCTATAGTACGTAAGCTTGGAAAACAGACTCAAATTTCACACCGTGGGAGGAAAAAACGTCCGGGTCAGTTCAGAAAATTCGTCGGGTCTCGGGGAGTCTAGAAATTCAGCGGATAGGGATGCGTCAGGTTCGGATGTCAAAACAGCAAATTGTCGATCTAGCAGGACAACACATGATGTAAATTCGAGCTAGCTCGTCTCGCCCATCTTTTCATCAATGGGTTTCATGGGTGCAGCACAATCCGTTTTAGGAATTTTCTATATATCATCCTGTACACATTTCCGTTTTCTTCTTCCTTTGACCTGCCTCAAATTTTTTAATTGCGAATCCCCCACTGACCAAAGCATCTAGGAACGAGGCTAGAAATACCGTTGATGTCTCAGATCTACCAGGCTCGATTTCCAGCCGTTGTTTTGTGTCGATCTGCGGTCTTTCCGTCAACAGGGACGGTCCGCGGACTCAAAAAAGGGCTGGAAATCGGGTAGATCCCTCATATATGGTACACTATCTATAGTGTCCTCCGTATAAATATCTCCCATGTGTTATAGAACGAGGTTATACAGAAGGACACTATAGTGTACCATATACAGTGTATGAAGGATCTACTAGGGGAAATGGAGCCACCGGGATGGGCCATTCCATTTTTTCGCCGCACCCCCCCCCCCCCCCCCCCCCACACACACACACAGCAGACGTTTTCCTAGGGGGTATAGCAATAATAATAGCCTTTTCCGAGGGGTCAAATCGAAAGAAAGGCTCTTCCGTAGGTTTTTCCGAGGGGTACAATAAGAAAAAGCCTCTTCCGTGGGTTCTTCCGAAGGGTTGCAATAAAATAATTGCCTCTTCCGTGGGTTTTTCCGAGGGGGTGCAATCCAAAAAGGGCTCTTCTTTCCGAGAGGGCTACTTAAGAAAATGACCTCTTCCGTAGGGAAGGGGGGGGGGGGGGGCGGTTCGGCTTAAAAATGGAATGGCCCGATACAGTGTGCGCTTTCTACATTGTCCGGCACAACGTCTGCAGTGTGCGAATACATGATATCCCCTTTACCTATGGATAGGAACACTAATCTAATTATATCTTGAAGGAGTGCAAGTCGCGTGAGTACTCTGAGTCGAGGCACGGATCTGCGCATCGAAGAGTTGAAGCACCAGAACAAACAGCTCCTGGAGGAACTGTTCAGTCTGAAGAAAGCGCTGGAGGCGGAGAACGAGCGAGCGGAAGAAACACAACAAACTGTAAGTCATACAGTTATAAGGTAGCGCGCGTATTAATTATTAAAACGCGCGCTCTGATTGGTCCAAATCTATGTGCTATTTCACCAATAAAGTAATGGTTCTTCTCCGCTATATCGTAAAAGCATTAGAGCACAGCTTTCTATGACTTTATCTGCGAAATAGAGCACTTGTGATGTTTTGAGACACTCGAAACGTTTAAAATCACTCGCCTGCGGCTCTTGATTTTACAACGTTCTTGTGTCTCTCCCAACATCACGCGTGCTCTATTTCGCCTATAAAGTCATAGACAGTTGTGCTCTAATTTAAGACAGATTTTTTTAGAACTTTTTTGCCAGAAAGCAATTTTGCCAGAAAGCGGAAAAAAATATTGTTACTCGAAATAAAAAAAGTTGTTGCTTTGAATTTAGTTTCATTTGAAAGGTCTTCATGGTAGTGCTCGTGTATTATCGTCCCGGTAATTTTTTTTACAGGAAGCTGAGAAAATAAATTTTAGTAGTTACAGATAGACATACTTTTCGCACCTAAAATGGTGATGTTAACAGAGCCTATATAGATTCTATAGAATTTTTCTATTTTTGACAGCTTATTTCTGTGGCGGCGCGAACCCAGTCATCTGCCTTTTGTGATATTTCGAAATGTGGACCACAAATCTACAACTTAGGATAGAAATCATTGAGTAACACTATTTTTGGCCAAACGTTGCTCGAAGTTGTAAAATAACCTGTCTTAAATAGACCGGGTTTATTTATCCGGACGAGTGATTTTATCAAAAATGTTTTCTTTTTATTGCACAGATGGGTGTCCTCGAGTCCGAGAACAAGCGCTTACAACAGAAAGTTAAAAACTTGGAGACGCAACTCGAACTTGCGAGGAAGAGCGCGGAACTCGCATCGGAAACCACAGGGCCCTCGGTGGACGAAATACGGCGTAAGACAACTGTTGATATGAGGAACTCACGGGTTTTGAGGCCCTCGCGAATTAGTACCATCGGCAGTGTCGGAGGGTCGCATTTACGGCTTTCCAGAGAACCCTCTAAAGAATCCCTTCACTCAAAAGGGTCCAAAGGGTCCGGAAGTGGCGATTCGGGAAAAGATTCTAAGGAATCGGGGAAAAAGAGCTTGAAGAATTCCTCGAAGAGTTCGGAGGTAACCGGAAGTAAGGAGAAAGGGAGGACTAAAACCGGAAGTGAAAAAGTCTCTAGCGCGCTTTGCGTGGTTATGTAGATTCAAGGTTTAGCAGGGTAACTTTCACCGTCCAGTCAAAGTCCAAGTAAACTCCAGTTTCCGTTAGAAAATGTTCCATCAACATTATTAGCGACAATCATATTTTGCAATTACTTGACGTACAAACCTGTTCCTTCCCTGTTCTACCTCAGAAAAATGCTATTGAAAAAAGCCTTTATTTTTTAAGTATTTTCCGTTTAGGTCAAATCCAAATGAAAATTACAAATATAATGATTATATTCAATAATATATTGAACTCAATTGATTTTATCTCTATTGTAAGAATGTCCTATGTTGGGAGGACCTCCCCAACGTGCTATAATTTAGAGAGAAATTATTATCGGTGATACTACTAGAATGGCTTTGATAAAACTCTCGGAGCGAAGTGTTATTCATGTTATGCTGCGGGTTCCCACTGTTTCAGGAAATATGCGACCTCCTCTGTTTGTTGTTCGGTGGGCCTTTAACTTTAAACTCAGACCGCCATGAATTCCTGATGACAAAAAAAAATACTGCTCATGAGAGAGCGGATCTTTCAGCGAGGTTTATACTGCAGTTGGGCCATTCTTTAGCCGCACCCCCCTTCCCTTTTGATCATAAAACTATCACAGGTCGGCTCTGGTGTTCTTGGCAGTAGCAGTATATATTAGCGATGATCAGTTATTTATTTAATTAGTGACATACCCCATACGTGCTATATTTTTACGATTGTAACTTTTATAGCTATGTATATACGTTATTATACGCCGGCGTGCTAGTAACGTGACCGGGCTTATTTAAATGCTGAAAAGCGAATTATCTTACCAAAGGCTATTTTTCTAATAAAATATCTATATCATCATTAAAACGTTGTCAAGAATTAGTTTAACTGGGGCTAAACGCAAACGCCGAACTTCTTCTGTCAAACCTTTCCTTTTTCAAAGGATGCCACTTCATAAGCCTTTATAACAGAAAGGCTTCGTTTGCCGTGGGACTGAGAGATAGAGCACATTTCGTATATTGACTGTGAGATGTGCCGCGGTCAGCTCGCCGCGGTACGGTCGTGGTCGCGGCACGGAACCTGGCCAGCTGTAGATACGGAATGAAATCGCGTAGTCGCGGTACGGTCGCGGTACGGTCACGGTACGGTCACGGCGCGGAACAACTTTGTCGCGGCACTTTTCACAGTCATACGAAATCTGCTCTAGCTCATACGCCGTCACTAATGCAAGTGAGCTGTTCATATTAGGCTTGCGCGTGAACAAGAATTTAGACCAATGTTGAGCGAACAGAATATTATATGCTAACGCCTCGTGCGACTCTTACGCTACCTTCCTGCTCTCTCAACTATCCGCGTGCTTCCAGAACTGGATATACGCACGCTAAGCATGGACCATTCCTTAACTAGTAGTCTTTAACTATGGTTAGCAGGAGACACCTGTGTCGGAAAATCAGTGAGATAAACATGGGCGGCGGACTCGTATTTACACGTAAGAGGAAAAGGAACAGAAGCGTGTCCTTTTTGTTTCTGTTATTTGCAAGAGAACTAGCTCGTTCAAACCTACTACGGGCGCTTTTTCACATTGTTCCCAGTGTTTTTTTCCATGTTTTTTGCGCACGAATAAAAAAATGGAGTCATTCCACTATTGAATGTGAGATGGAAGAAAAAAAAATTGTTTCATTTTTTGCCTCTTCGGCACCCCCACTTTTTAGGATGCTCCGCCGCCCCTGAATTAAAGCGCAGTTTTTATAAATACGCACAAAGGAAACCCTTATAGACCCATACGGACTGTAATCTACTTCGTGTAAGGGACTGTTCGTTAATTACGTCGCAGGGGGGGCTGGTGTTTTTTTCTGCTCGTAGGTTTTGTGAAACTTACCCCCGTTACCCCCGTTCAAAAAACGTAGTTTCAATTTCTACCCCCTTCGAAAAACAGCTATTTGAAACTTTACCCCCTCCCCCTGCACGCTAATCGACTTAGCTAGTAAGCTAGTATCAAAATGGCGTCTAACTAAGTATGATTGTTGAAGAGGATGTACCGGTAGAACAAGCTCTAAACTGGCAAGAAAAGAGAGAAGTTCGACAGAAATCTTTAGTAGGAAATATTTAGTTGGCCCAGGACACTCCGGAGTGCTCTGTGTGTTTCACGCAATCGCACTCCATCTCAGTCCTGAGTCTGTTGAAAATTTGCATGACACTGAAATGCACCCCCAAAAGTTTCGCGTGTTCTAAAAATTTACCCCCAAATTTTTCAATGTTCTGCAAAATTTACCCCCCCCTATAAAACCACCAGCCCCCCCTGCGACGTAATTAACGAACAGTCCCTAAGTGGTGGATTACTCCGATTTCGTTTTCTTTATTTTTGTCCGTACTTCATTGCGTACGGACTCTTTTCGCCAAAGAGCAGACGGATTTTATGGTCCTACATCGTGGTTC
The DNA here is from genome assembly GCA_033964015.1 of Scolanthus callimorphus. NCBI lineage: Eukaryota > Metazoa > Cnidaria > Anthozoa > Actiniaria > Edwardsiidae > Scolanthus > Scolanthus callimorphus. Next base: position 30,224,148 of record CM066915.1, on the reverse strand, counting down.
TAGCTCAGCCCCGGGAACACAAGGCGCAATTCATTTTCACAGTCGAAGCTTGAAAAGGCCAAGTCCACTGGGGTCAAAGACGCTGGCTGGTTGTCCTTGACCCTCGGGTAGTCCCTCTCGCAACCGCTCTCAGTAAGGCTATTCGAACGACTGCAGGAGACGCTACACGCACTTGGGAAGGGTTGAGCCTTAGATATTAAGAAGCCACTTTCCTAAAAATTAAGAATGCCGTGAATTTTGCGCTTTTAAAATATTCAACGTGAATTTTGTTTGCTGGGATGTTGTTTGCCAGAGTTTGGCTCTTTTCCCTTGCATGGACTGTTCTGCGCCGCAAGTGTGTGTTAGATAGTTTCTCGTTATGCAGTGCTTCTCCAGAATTTCGTAGTTTAAGTTTAAGTTGCATGCACAAACAAATAGCACACAAAATCAGTAAATCCATCCCCCATCCATCCATCCCGTCATCGTCATATCATTCGAGTTAGCAAACGCATTGATTTTCCGTTCCTTGTATTTGACTTAATTTTTCTGGGCCTCCATCCTAAATTTTAATAAACAAAATTCTGATATGAAATAATCATCCTCGACAGGGGCAGATTCCCATGCATTCCCCCCTTTCCTCACATACTACAGTAAATACCCGCATATAAGAACCAGCCCATTGTCAGGGTCAGCCTGAATATAACTTCCACACCTTCCACATATTTACTGTAAGGTTCTTATAAAACGGGTATCTAAAATGGCAAATTTCAGCCTGTCGTTCTTAATCCATTTGTTCTTATATGCGGGTGTTTACTGTATGGGTTACAAAACCAATACGCTTTGCGCGAAGAGAAAAGTCGCCATCTTGAAAATTTCCCAGAAGACCCTGCAAATAAGTTAGTCCCGCCAAAATATGCGAAAGAGGGTCGAGGGTGTATTGAACCACGTACAAAGCGGCAGAAATGATGGAAAATTTCGACAAGATCTCAGTTCAAGACCACAAGAGTGATCTATTGGGGAGGCTTAATGAGTATCGTGGCTCCGGTAGCTTCTGCGATGCGATCTTGGTCGCACAGGCCGTGAGTTTCTTGTGCATCGAGCGGTGTTAGCGGCATGTGGTGGCTTCTTCGCCGGGTTATTCACCGCTAACATGAGAGAACATACTGAAAACAAAGTGGAACTGAATGACCTTGACTCAGATACAGTGGAAAATGTGCTCAACTTTGTTTATACTGGAGAAATCGAACTTAGTCCAGAGAAAGCTATGCAAATTATGAAGGCAGCCGACTACCTTCTGCTTGAAAAACTTAAGGTGGCTATTGACCATTACATGTCTAGAGCAGTCAAAGATATTTCTACTGATTATTTCTGTACATATCAGTTTGCTTTGAAGTATAATTGTGTCAAACTTGAAAAGGCTGTTATGGACTTCATTGTGAATAATTTTGAGGCTGCTTGGATGAATTCTCAAACTGCCATTGATACTGGTTTTGAGACTCTGCGAGAAATGATATCCAATGAAGATCTTGTGGTTCACAGTGAAGAAATTGTATTGAGAGCAGTTCTTGACTGGGTTAAGCATAAGACAGAGAGGAAGGAAGTATTTTATGAGCTGTTTTCCTGTGTTCGCATTTGTTCACTCTCCAAGGAATTCCTGTATTCATCTGTTCTGAGTGAGAATCTTGTTATCTCTGACCCAAAGTGTCTACGGCTTGTAATGGAAAGTATGGAAAACAGGTCTTTGCCAACAACAGCAAATGTGCAGCATCCAAGAGCATGTCTTGATTCTTATACTGATGCTGTGGTAGTGTTTCCAACGAAACCTTATCAAGTTGCTAAAGGACCTTGGTGTTTCATCCCGTCAACTGGTGAATGGTACCAAATACCAACCTCTTCCGACTTTGGATATGGCGTTGCAGTGTACGATGAAAAAGGAGCCATGCTCTTAGTTCAACCCCATCTCTATCAGATTGATAAATTTGACATAGCAACAAACAAGTGGTCACATGTGCATAACTTTTGTGATGATAGTAACATCATCTCGTTCAGTGTGTGCTATTTTCAAGGTGTGTTCTTCTTCATTGGAGGTAGAAAAGCAAATTCATTTGCTGTTTCTGATGTCAGAACATTAAGCCTTTCTTCTGAAGAAACTTCATCTGTTGCTTCACTTAATGTTCCAAGATCAGAAGCATCAGTTGTCTGTGACAAGGACAACATTTATGTTTTGTGTGGGAAAACATTTAAAAGAGATCCAAACAGCAATGGATTCAACTGGAATTGTTCATTTGAGACGTATGATCCAAAGCTTGATACCTGGACAGTTCTAGCTCCTGCAAAATATTTATCAATAAAGGATTCATGTCTTCTATCCAATGGGAAAATCTACAGGATTCTAGGCATAACAAAGACAGTGTACAATTACAATGAAGTATACGACATCGACTCCAATACCTGGTCAGAGATTCCCAAGTCATTGCACACACTCGCTGGTGGTCTAATGGTTAAATGTGATAAAGAATTGTTTGTCATTGGAGGTGCAACCATTCCACCAGGATCATATGATAGCTGCTCGAAAATTCCAAATAATGAAAGGCTCCTCACACTCTCTTATCATCAAGAAACTGAGAAATGGTGCAGTAGATCGGACAAAAGTCTCAAGAACCAATACAATGGTGGCTGGCTTCTAAGATTAACTGGTGCAACAGTTAGAATACCCAAGTCAAATATTGCTAAATTCAAACCATTAACAGAAGCACAACCTTAGAGGCAGATCATGTAAATGAACAATCTTAATATTCAGGCAATGTTACAGCAGAGTTACTGAAAAATAATTACAAATTCAATTGTCTTATGCAGGTAAGATCGTAGGATGTAGGCAATAGTATTTTGCAAACAAATCACCAAACAATAGGCAGTTTTTCCCAGTGGAGTTCATTTTGAATTCTGCCCATTGTTTGCTGACTTGTTTTTGCCGAAGCTAGACCACAATGCATTACGATTCGCGACTTCCGGTGTATCTCAAAAAGGCCTATGTACACGTTCTATTTGGGCAAAATAGAAGAGCGAATCAATAAATTAATTTCTGCAACAACAGTGTTAATGCCAATTAATGGAACCGTTTTCGGCGGATTTATTGCGTTTCGACGAAGGAGAAACGCAACCTATTCTTGGTTTGCACTCATTCCTATCGGAATAAAATCACAAAAGCGCGGCGGCCATGTTGGTGTACAGAACAAAGAGCAACAATTTTGTTCCTGTACACCAACATGGCTGCCAATGAGGTCACGTGCAAACCAGCAGTTCTCGCGTATGCCAAAATCATGCAATTAGCCTCACTTTCATGTGTCCAGGCTTCTCACGGCTAGCCTTCGCGCAAGCAAACCAGTCAAAACGGAGTCAAAACAGGTTTTGCCGGCTTCGTATGCCAAAATTATTTGAGCGAAATTCATGCAATTAGCCTCGCTTTTGTGTGCCCAGGCTTCTCACGGCGAAACGAAACGCAGATTACTTCTAGTATTATAATTTAAAATGTCACTGGCATGCAGATGCTAGGCTTGGCAACAAAACCTCGCTCCCGACTGTACTCCTCTCCGTCAGCTCCATCATGCTTTGCGCTCCCTCACACCATCCAAGATGGCGCGCGGATAATACGTCATTAGCTAGAAAAGTGTTACAGCCCCGCGGATTATTTTACTCCCTGAACAAGCACGTGACTGTGTATGGCCAAAGGCCACTTCTTATTGGACCCTTCCTTTCCTACACCGGACAATCACAGGGAACGGGAGTCTCAATATTTTTCGCTTCATCTCTCGGGAAAAATTTAAAGACGACTGCCATGCATTTACTGTATTTCTCCTGGGAGAATTGCAGGAATTTCGCCATTTCAAGGCGGTCTCCAGATTTTTGAAGTCCTGGGGTTGACGTCCCTGCATTCAACATGTACTTGCACATAGCCACTGGTGCCAAAGTCAAGTAACAGGTGGCCTTTATTTGTCTCCTTGCCCGAGGACATCCGTTAACATCATCTATTTTAGATGTCAAGCCGATACCCGTTCCGTAAAATAACATAATTTGACATTTTCATTGTTGAATTTCTATTGGGCAAGCACTTCTCACCAGCATGTGCTCATCACATGTCCTTGTGAAATATGTTTTGTCTACTATGTTAATGTTTACATGTACTTGCGGTGTTATGACTGAGCCGTTTGTCTTTCAAGATGAGTTCTTACCTACAGGAAATTTGACGGGGGAAGAATTCGACGTTATGTTGGAACTGATGAAGGGTTTGAGAGCTGAAAACTTGGAGGACAATCTCAGGTTTGGATATATTTTCTTTGCCTAATTTTCAGATGAACACCCGCTTGAATCAATTAATCAAATATCAGATTTTTAGCCAAATGTACAATTGTACCTGTGTTGTTTTCAGATTTTGTCGTAGTGGAGTTGAGTGCTTTTGGTGACTGGAAAGATAAGATTACTACAATGCATGTATTCCGTTGCGGTTCATAAAATTATCTGCCAAAAGAAGTTCAAAATATCCAAGAGCCATACTCGATCAACATATACAAAACCACTAAGTTTCATGACCATTTGGAGTTATGAGTTTCAGACTAGAATTTTTTTCAACTAGAGTGGCTTTCACAAAACGAAGTTGGAGTGACCTTTCGCTGTAGCTATTCTCGCAGCCCGCATAGGCAGCGGACCCGGGAGGGCAGGGGGTGCTCGAGCACCCCCTTTTTTTGAACTGGGGGGCTGAGCACCCCCACTTTTTGAAGCTAGATATATTTTTTGTATTTACACGTAAAGGAGAAAAGGAACAGAAGCGTGGCCTTTTTGTTTCTGTTTTGACATTAGGCTCAGAGAACCTAGGAGTTAAGATTACATTGTAACATATTTTCATTAAAATGTATACGAGGTAAAAACATGAAGAAAGAAAACGAAATTACGTGTCCACTTCATTTTTTGCCTCTTCGGCACCCCCACTTTTTAGGATGCTCCGCCGCCCCTGCATGGCCAGGGGCGACTAATTGTTTTAGTAGAATGATTTTATTTATCCACGGTAGTTCTTACTTGTCAAAACGGCGTTTTGGAACGTTTTCAATAACTGACAGTAATCCAAATACGTAATTGTGTTTCCCCTTCAAACGAACGAAGGCACCGTCCACACTACGCCGGCTAAATTTGAAAACGGCTAAATTGCCCCTCGAGAGCGGAACAAAAGTTTTAAGTCCACACTACGCCGCAATCCGAAAAGGTAACAAAAGTTTTCCGTCCATACTGTACGCCGGCTAAATTTGAAAACGCACAAAAACGTCAGCTTAGCGCATGCGGCAAAAAGAAAAAAGAGAGCCCGCGGTCATCAATTCCTTGCAGTCGTGCAACATGACGTCATCGCTTTCGAAAAGTTCCGCTTTCGCCGGGCTTCGCCGTCCATACTAAAACGCTTAGCCGGCGTTTTTAAATTTATCCACTTTCGGCAGCGTTTTCGAAAAGTTCCGGTGTAGTGTGGACTGTGACCAAGGAACCACACTCGATGGGCTCTCAAGGAAAAGCTCGTGATTTTGAAAAGTTTTCGCGACATTCCTTGACAACATGCTTTTTGAGACACAAAACTATCCGAACATCCACCAAACTATAGGCATTCCACGCTTGTTGAATAGCACGTCATTAATTTTGTTTTTCCCTTCAAGCGAACTAACCCAGTGTAACTTAATTATAGATATTTCACCAAGGAACCACACTCGGTCGGCACTCCACGTAACAACGAACTCGGCGAGGAAATAGCGAGGCGCTGGCGGAGCTACAATTTCACTGACGTCACGATGCCTCAATATGATGTCCTCATTAAAATGCCGGTCAAGGAAAAGCCAAGCAAGGTCTCAGTGGTTGATGAGGAAGGGAGAGAGCTTCACATGTTCCCCCAAAACGAAAAGGTGTTTCGTCGTAATCAGCTAACGGTGTTAAAAAGTCGGTTTACACTTAGCCTCCCCAGGCTACCCCTTGCTCTCAGCTAATTCGTAATCCGCTTGCTTTGTGCTTTCATTATGGCGGCCGCTCGCCGCAAAAAAACAGTGACGTCATAGCCAGGCAAAGCGTGACAGGCCCGCCGAGTAGCCTGGGGACGAGGCTAGGTCCACACTTAAGCCCTGGCTAAACTAGAACACATTGTAGCCGGACACATGTTTCCTTTGTTTCCCGTTTTAGCCACGCGAGAAACATTTGTTGCGCGCGACAAATTTTGTAGCCGGGACACAAAGAAATGTTTCTTCGCAAGACAAGCTTTACAATTTTTGTCGCGCACATGCTGCACTTGAAAAATTGTTAGAGTAAACGAGATAAAATTTCGTCAAATATGTTCGAAATACTTTGTTGTAATTTTATGTGATTTTTAACAAAGAGCGCAAAGAAATCGCATTGGATTTGCAACTCGCAAGGATAACACTGCTTTGTATTCTCAGCCCTTGACTGAGGAAGAACGCAAATATGCCTCGGAAGTGTTCCCATCATTCCTGTCGGGCACTCGACCTGGTGTGGTGATCGGTGACGTGGTGTACGCGAACTATGGTACAGATGAAGACTTTGCAGAGCTAAAAAGACAAGGGGTTCAGGTGAAGGGGAAGATTGCGCTCATGAGGATGGGCCGGGGATTCAGAGGAAACAAGGTAAAAATGGCAGACGAAACTACACGTATCTATATACTATGCTATGCTATATTTAGAGAACGTTTTTTCTCCACTCAAACCCAGATCTCCCCGGCTCGTTACCTCGTAGTGCAGGCTCTGGTGACAGCCATTGACGCATGCGCGAGATTTGATAAAGAGCCGTTGAGAGAAATAACTTTCTGCGCATGCTCTAACGTGCAATGCTGAGCCCCTACCATTCTCGAACCCAGAGCTCCCCGGCTCGTAACCTCGCGGGGGAGGCTCTGGTGACAGCCACTGACGCATGCGCGAGATTTAATACAGAGCCGTTGAGAGAAAGACCTTTCAGCGCATGCTCCAACGGTCAAAATCAGCCAATCAGCGACGGCCCTCAAATGGATGTCCCCAGAGCCTCCCCTGCGAGCAGACGAGCCGGTGAGCTCTGGGTACGAGAATGAGCCCCTACGCGTGTCGCCGTCAACATGGGATCACGGAAACTAAATTAATTTTCATCAAAGGCTGGTGTTTTATCCGGCTTTGCATCTCACCCGGCAACGTGTTTCAGAGGAAATCCATTTAGAGATCGAGCAATTTCAGGCTCTGGTGGACAAAATCTTGTACCAGAGTAATATTAAAGATATTCAAATTCGGTTTGCATTTTCTTAAAGCTATAGATGTTACTCATTAACTGTAGTAACACCAAAAACAAATTCCCATTGAAGCCTGTAAAAATAATTTTCAAAGCTGAAAAAAGTAGTGCAAACACAAGAAAAAAATTGTTGTCAATGTCATTCCACTACCATTTCCCAGCGTTTGTATGAACTTTGAATTTCGTTTTCAGTGTTTGGTGTTATTAGAAACGGATATTTTTTACAAGATATTGAAAACAGGCTCCAAGAAGTTTTGCAATACAATGCAAATGATCTTGGTACAAGATTTTTGTCCACAGCTTACTCGAACTGTTGGCGGATTCCTTCTTAAGTTTTGTTGCTTTACACAATTTTCTTTGCAGATCAATTGCGCAGAAGAACAAGGATGCCTCGGGGCACTCGTCTACACTGACCCAAAAAACTTCGCACCGGAAGGCCCGAACAACACCTTCCCCAACTCATGGTGGCTGCCAGAGACGGGTGTCCAACGTGGGGGCGCAGGCCTGGGATATGGGCCGGGAGACATTCGAACTCCAGGGTACCCGTCAAAGAATGGAACCTACCGCAGACCTCTGGGCAACAATACGAAGGGCATACCTGGTTATGAGTTGTCATATAAGGATGCACTGTACATTTTTCAGCATATGAAAGGTGAAGCTTGTTTGCCGTAAAGATATTGTATCATGGCCGTGACGTTATGATTTGATTTGTAAAACAAAAAATAACACAGGGAATTTCTGCAGAAACCCATCCATGGGAAAAGCTGAATTCCCCATGGTAGAACAATGGGAAGTGTTCGGAATTCACATGGATAACCATGGGAAAGCCGCGAACACTTCCCATTCTTCTACCATGGAAAATTCAGCCAACCAGAAGCGTACCATACGCAGGTCCTCCTTTGAGCTAGCTGGTTCACCTCTTTTAACGTTCGATTAGCTTTATGGGTATGACTTATAGTTACACAGGGTATTCAAAGTCTGGTTCATACTATGCGCATGAAACCGCCTAAAATGTGAATTTTTTCCTGCGATAGGGCCAGACGCGCCAAGAAAATGGCATGGCAAGTTACCCGTTAGATACAAGCTTGGGCCAGGATTCGAGAATAACAACACATATATCAGACTGGAAGTCCGATGGAAACCCGTGACTGTTCCGATCTATGACGTTATTGGCACGATTCGAGGTCGAGAGGAGCCCGACCGTTACGTCATGCTCGGGAACCACAGAGATGCTTGGACGTTTGGTGCCGGCGATCCGTCCAGCGGTACTGCTATTCTAATGGAGTTGTCACGTGGTCTGGGAGAACTTCTAAAGACAGGATGGCGGCCACGCAGGACCATCATGCTTTGCAGCTGGGACTCGGAAGAACGCGGAGTCATGGGATCTACCGAGTGGGTGGAGGAGCACGCGGAGATTTTGCACAACCGTGCCGTGGTTTATTTGAACATTGATAACGGCGTCAGCGGGAACTTCTCGTTAAACATGGACAGTAGCCCTCTATTAGAGGAACTACTGGTGGCTACGGCAAAGGAGGTAATGCACAATTAACGAATGTCACTAAGACATACTATGAAAAATCAGGACAACACAAAGGCAAAAATAAAAACAAAAACAGCGCGCGCTCAGCCAAATAGCGTTTTATTGGTTCATTTTAGCGCGCGCGCTGATGATGGCGCGTTCCGTGGTGTATACGCTGTGCTCATGGTTGAGAGCCAATCAGAATTCGAGAAAGGCGCGCGTTGTGGTGTTATTGGGAATTTTCACTAGCAATGCAAACGCGCCGGCTAAATCTTTTCGACAGATTTTTGACAAAGACCAAATAACTATTTTCTGAGAAGTGCGAACGGAAGCTTTCTTCCCTACCAAAATCAGGTCAATACGAAGACCTTTCAGGCTTTTGGGGACACGAGCCTGCCGCCAGCGTCCATTCGGGGCTATTGTGGTAATAGCTATATGTCATATTAGTCCTTCTCGAACGCCGAGTGAAATTCGTCAACCCCACCATGTATAGTTCATGAGTTCTTGCCATCGGAGACAGTCCGAACGGCTGCAAAACTAGAACGAAAAGATATTCACGTGATCACCTGACTCTTCTCTAGATGAAAATGCGTTTGTACGGTGAAGTGCGCTAAACTGACAAAACATAATACCAACGTTTTGGCATTGAAAATGGCGGCGAAGCATTATGGACAGTGTAGATAGATAGCAACTTTATTTATAGAGGGTGGCACTAAATAGTGTAAAACACTAAAACGTTGTGACCGGATCCTTTAACAATGCATGAGGCGGACCCATACACAAGGCCTGTAAGAGTCAACCGTGCTCGACGATAGAGCAGATTTCAGATGACCATCGTGAAAGTAAACGCAATTGTGCAATCACTAGCCAATCAGAAACAAGAGTAATTACAACTTACTGCTGAATGGTTTCCAGCCCAGCCAATCAGGAGCCGAACCAATTGGCTAGTAATTCCTTGCTTGTAATTAGTTCGCAATTTGATTGGTTGATAGAAATAAGCAGCCAATGAGAGAGCAAACCAATTGCAAACACGACGGTCATCTGAAATCCGCTCTATTTTTTGTCGGAATTCTTGACTCGTGGTGCCGACCCTTTGGGGTGCGTCTAAGCTGTGGGATCATCGAGCACGGCCGTGCCACCAGCCGTTTTCGCCTGTCGAATTTCCTCGGATGATATAAAACACTTCTTGTTACATTCATCCGCAGATCGCAGACCCGACCACGAATCAGTCCAGCACGGATAGCAGTTTGATCAGCATGTATGACATAGTGCTGAAGCGAGACGCGAGGCGCAAAGTCGACAAGGGAGAACCTATCTGCGAAAGCCTTGCATTTGGATCCGATTACGTGCCCTTTCATCACCTAATAGGGGTTACCTGTGGCGACTGGGCCTACATATTCGGCGGGAGGTTCCGCATACGTCGCTCGTACCCTGTCTACCATTCCATGCATGATAACTTCGAGTGGATGAAGAAGTTTGTTGACCCGGACTTTAAGATTCACCTTGCGGTGACCAACTACACGGTTCGTGTCCTCATGAAGATAGCGGAAGCGGAGATCTTACCTTTTAATACTACAAACTACGCCGTGCTACTAAATCAAGAATTGCGCAATTTAAAAAGGGAATCATCGAAGGTGTTACAGGATAATGAAGTTAATATAGAATTTTTAAGCAATGCTATACAAGAGTTTTTTCAAGCGGCGACGCAATTTGACAAATTTGTGGAGAATCGGAGTAACATAGTTACGGGGCTCGAAAAGCGTGCCATTAACGACCAGTTAATGCTGTTAGAACGCATGTTTATTGACAAGATAACGCCTCGAGACCATCCATTCCAGGATCCGTTCCGTAACGTGGTATACGGACCGGATCGTAATAATATTTATCGTGGGGTGTACTTCCCGCAAGTGAAATCGGCTATTAAGATGGCAAAAATAACGGGCAAGTGGGAGAACGTTAAAAAAGCTATTTCGGTTCTAATATTTAGCATTAGATCAGCAACAGAATTGCTAAAGCCAGTCATATAATTTGCGTTTCTAGGTTATCAAAATTTTATCAGGAGACGAGGAAATGTCACAAGTGCGTCTTTTGAATTTATGCCTTGTTTGTACCAAATCAGTACTGTACTGCTATTGATTTTAGGGACAACCAGAGATTACCCGATTTTTTCCTTTTGTGTTTATTCTTAATTAACTCAAAATAGATGTACCTTCTACCCAACATACACTTAATGGACTCGTCATTGAATTGTCAAACTTTGTAAATACCAACATATAGAAATATATATATGGACCTTTAGAAGTTGCTGATTGTCGTTCTCATCTATTATTCTACACTATATGCATATATACTTTTGTGTGCGTCTAGCATTAGCGAGGAGGGAGTTGACATTAGTGAAGAAGGCGTTGGCGCTAGCTATTTCTACGCCTTCGATGACTGGTTAAGATCTCGTGTTAATACACAAATTTCAATTTTTTCTCTTAGAATCTGTATATTTTTCAAACATTTTTACACTACGATGTCTGCTCTTTCCGTTTTCAACATTCAAAATGGAAGAAGGTAGATTTTTTGTCCAAAATGACTAGTCAGTGTTGATACCTTTAGCGCTTTGCTCGTGGGGTTTAAGGGACGAGAGAGCTCTGAATAAGAGCTCGAACATAAACGGATGTAGTAGCATTCTGTACATACTGTTTGTTTATTTATTGTCGGTTTATAGTCGATCCGACCTTTTAAACGGCTGAAATATCAAGAATCCGGTTTTTTGCTCATAATTGACAGAATAGACTCAAAGTAGAACACATGTGTTCAATATTTCATCTGTGTTTGTTTTGCAACACTATTCTGAGCTAGATTTTTACCCGTTTGCTCTTGCAACGAATTCGCAGAACAGACTCCAGAGTGGTACACTTCTGTTGTTGATTAAATTTCACCTGTTTGCTTTTGCAACACAATTCGCAGAACAGACGCAGAGTGGAAAACCTCTGGGCCACATTTCACCTGTGTTTTGTTACCTGCTTTCTATTAACTTCCTCCAGCTTTTACTCGAAGTCGACATAACTGTTCAAATTCGATACAAATGATCCCTCTCTTCTCGCTTCGTCCCCCTCCTCCTCGCTTTCATTCTCAGGAGGGGAGGGAAGGTAAGGCATCGCCTTGGTTAGCAGGCTAGTTATCTCAAGGAAAGCCTATAATGGGGAATTAAGAATATGTGTTAATATTTCATTGGCAATGGCGGCCTGCAATAACAGATCACATGCATTGTACCCTCTTATCTTATGTCCATTTTATCTTCAATCAATCTTCAATCTTTATTATTGTTATTTTTCAGGACAACCTTTACACACACTCTGTCTGCAAATAGCTTAGAGCAGACAGTGTGGAGACGAAAAAAAAAATATATATATACAATATATAATATATACAATATGTTAGGCGGAAAACTTGACTTAGTTTAGAAAAATAGAAAAGACGATAAATATTAACAGTGAGTAATGAAAAAAATAAGTACTACTACTACTAATAATATCAGGGTGCAACTTTATAATTTCTAATATCTTGAATGATAGATTCAAGATCGGCGTAGAAAGCCTGCTTTTTGAGAATTTCAAATAATGCTGTGTGGATTTTCTTTTTGAATCTTTATATCTCCCAGTTTCATCATGTGTAATCAGGGTAAGATGGCGGTAATAATACAGATTCGTAGAGGAAAGGCAAGCCTGGATTTCTCACTAGAATGCATAAATCCTGATCTTTTCCCATCTCTAAAGTAATCATATTTAAGTGCAAAGACGTGAAGCTATCGAAGTCCATAGCTGCTGCTGACGCCGAATTCTTAAAGCGGATTTCAAATGAGTGTCGAAAATTAAACGCAAATTCAAAACCACTAGCCAATCAGGAGTGGAAGCCATTCAACAAGAAACCAATCAGGAGTGGAAGCCATTCAACAACAAACCAATCAGGAGTGGAAGCCATTCAACAAGAAACCAATCAGGAGTGGAAGCCATTCAACAACAAACCAATCAGGAGTGGAAGCCATTCAACAACAAACCAATCAGGAGTGGAAGCCATTCAACAACAAACCAATCAGGAGTGGAAGCCATTCAACAACAAACCAATCAGAATGGAAGCCATTCAACAACAAACCAATCAGGAGTGGAAGCCATTCAACAACAAACCAATCAGGAGTGGAAGCCATTCAACAACAAACCAATCAGTGGAAGCCATTCAACAACAAACCAATCAGGAGTGGAAGCCATTCAACAACACACCAATCAGGAGTGGAAGCCATTCAACAACACACCAATCAGGAGTGGAAGCCATTCAACAACAAACCAATCAGGGGTGGAAGCCATTCAACAACAAACCAATCAGTGGAAGCCATTCAACAACAAACCAATCAGGAGTGGAAGCCATTCAACAACAAACCAATCAGGAGTGGAAGCCATTCAACAACAAACCAATCAGTGGAAGCCATTCAACAACAAACCAATCAGGAGTGGAAGCCATTCAACAACAAACCAATCAGGAGTGGAAGCCATTCAACAACAAACCAATCAGGAGTGGAAGCCATTCAACAACAAACCAATCAGGAGTGGAAGCCATTCAACAACAAACCAATCAGGAGTGGAAGCCATTCAACAACAAACCAATCAGGAGAGGAATCCATTCAACAACAAACCAATCAGGAGAGGAATCCATTCAACAACAAACCAATCAGGAGTGGAAGCCATTCAACAACAAACCAATCAGGAGTGGAAGCCATTCAACAACAAACCAATCAGGAGTGGAAGCCATTCATCAACAAACCAATCAGGAGTGGAAGCCATTCAACAACAAACCAATCAGGAGTGGAAGCCATTCAAGAACAAACCAATCAGGAGTGGAAGCCATTCAACAACAAACCAATCAGGAGTGGAAGCCATTCAACAACAAACCAATCAGGAGTGGAAGCCATTCAACAACAAACCAATCAGGAGAGGAATCCATTCAACAACAAACCAATCAGGAGAGGAATCCATTCAACAACAAACCAATCAGGAGTGGAAGCCATTCAACAACAAACCAATCAGGAGTGGAAGCCATTCAACAACAAACCAATCAGGAGTGGAAGCCATTCATCAACAAACCAATCAGGAGTGGAAGCCATTCAACAACAAACCAATCAGGAGTGGAAGCCATTCAACAACAAACCAATCAGGAGTGGAAGCCATTCAACAACAAACCAATCATTGGCTGAAAGACAAAGACTTTGCTCTCGACCAATAGAAATGCTGACTAAACGCAAGTCTGGCTTACTTTCGGTGGTCATCTGAAATCCGCTCTATCAAGATTGCTTTTTACGAAGTAACTACATTTGTCTCATTTGCACGAGACAGGCGAAAGAGATGTGTTATACCCATGTGAAATTTACTGCATTCTTACACGCTTACCCACAATTCTTCGTATGCCGAGAGTTCACTGGATCCCTGTACGAATCTGGCCGAGGGAGAGCTGGGGTGTACACTGTGATACAACTGGACTAGTTGAATTGCATTCTCCAGTCTGTAGACAACAAGGGGGGTGTTTAAAGTAAAAATGGTAAAGAGGTCTCCTTGAGCCAACTGCTGAGATCACGAAGGGGATTCATTACATTTCAGCCGAAATGTCAGTAGTGGAAATACTTGTTTAGACCCCGCATGGGTTGCCTGTGGTTCTTTAATATCGTCGCCAGGCCCTTTGGTCGAGAAAAAATAAACTACTGTACTGTGGCGCACATCACAGTGTAATATCCTTGGGAATTGTAGCCTGCGAGCGAGGTCTCCAGTGTTTTCGGATATTTGATTTGTTTTTGGCGCGCGGGATTCCTGTGTTGCGTTCCCCCCGACACAGGAATCCTGCGCGCCCAAAAAAATCAAATATCCGAAAAAACCCACTGGAGAGCCGGCTAGCAGGCTATGGGTATGGATTGTTATTAGATGTAAATAAAGTATGGGGAAACGCTCTGGCCTGGGACGCGCCCAGGACAAGCGAAGCTGAAGAGGGTTGAACTCCACATTGGGGGGAGGGTAGGGAGAGAAACGTATCTACCTCTATGCGGCCTGAAGTTGAGTGACAGAGAGTGGCACAATGCATTATATTATAAAGTATAATTATGCAATCCCCAAGGAGTAAGTTACCAATGCAATGAGAGTTTACATAGCATCTACTGGCGCCGCAGAATCTGACAAACACAGGTTGTTCAGTAGCCTACCTGTTTGCTTGTAATGTCTTCATGAGGAGGTTCCGAATGGAGTCGTTTGTGATCAAGTATCGGTAGAGCCGTTCAAAATGAGGCGATCCGACTAACAGCTGAAAATAAAAACACGCAAGGGCACAGGTTCGTTACGGTTTGGTGCACTGGGCAGTCGCAATCTGCACCCCCTTATTCAGGACACTGTTATTTGGTTAGTTTGGAACCCCATACAAGCACCTCATTTAGTGCGGCTAATTTAGTTGAGAGCAAGGCAATAATGCGAGCGGATCTAATCTTGGAAATCGTACAATTCAATCTCTAAAGGCGAGTTTTCACATGTCGAGAACGATCGGGGATCCGCATTTTGGGAGTTGTAGGCGACACCGGCGATTGACTGGGATGCGATTGGGAAAATAGAAACGCTTTCTATTTTCCCCGATCGCATCCCAGACGATCGCCTACGTCGCCGATCGTCCGCGAAGCCGTGTTCTCATATGTCGGGAGCTGACTGGGATGGACGGGAAGCAGGCCATCGCCGATCATCCCCGACAGTCCCGACACTATGAAAACCAGCCTTAACTCACTTACGAACATCACAGTACCCACCCTGGAAGTTTCCTCACGAAATTTCCTTATGAAATTTTCTCAAGATCACCCAGGAAATTACCTTTCCCACCCTTGAATACAATACTTTGGGAGTAGCCCCCCTGGAATATTTCTCAAAATTTCAAGGCTGCTCTAGGACCGCCTAAAACGCAACAATTCCAGGTCCTCGACAAGGGGGAGCAGATCGTTTTGCAACTGACAATTTTGGGAGGGTTTCCACCATTTCACTTTGGCTTTCAAAACATATCTAAAATGAATACTGTTGGTAATTCTTGTTACTCTCCTCCGACGTTGGAACAAAATTAATACTGACCTCGTGTTGATCAGATGCTTCAATGTAGGCAAAAACCTCGTGTTCAATCTGGAATGTAAAGAATCCTTGATTAGTTAGAGAGTGGGAACATTTTCTGATCCTGGACAATTCTATAGAAATGATACATTCACGGATAGTGAAAATAGGGACCAAAATTGCGAATTTCATTCACCAAATACTTTTTTTGTGGGAAAATCTCCCGAAAAGAAAGGAGGACGGCCCCTTCGGTCTCGCCCCCCTAAATCATTGACTTGAAAAAGAACAGCAGCAACAAAAAAACAAGCAAATAAAAGCAAGCAGCTGTTCCATGGAAGGCTACTAAACTCACCATGTCCGTCTGAAGTAATGTTCGCTCTTTCTGTACTTGGTCCAAGATGTCAAGGACAGGGGTGGCGTCTAGTAATGCCTACAGAATCAGCAATGCAAAGGATCAACGCCTAGTCTATTAGGAACTCATTTGTTTGTGAAGAATAGTGTCACCAGTGTGAAAACAGAACACATCGGCTAACGCAGCTTTGTTGATGCTTGATGTCACCCAATTCAGATCATGTCGATTCATTGGAGGTTACCATGTTGTTCATTGTGAACATACTTGCATCGCCGTGTTACTCTGCTAGCAGAGGCCTCTTTTTCTTTTTCCTCTGAGCTGGCGGGAGCACCTTAGCAGTGTGGGTCGCGTGTGAGAAGTTGTGCAATTGTATCCTCCCAAATGAATCATAACATGATCAGAATTGGGTGGCAACAAGCTGTAAACACAGTGCGCAGATTAGGTTGATTATAAAATAGCTAAGATATAAAATAGCGCGCTCTGATTGGTTGAGAGTGCATTCTCACATTTTATAAAAGCAATAAAAAGCGGATTTCTGTGGTTTACAATGTGATAAATGCACTTGGGATGCTGGAGAAACACTTGAAAAATTTGAAGGTTTCAAACTTTTCTCGTGTTTTTCCAGCATCCCTGCGAAGCTTTTGCTAGTCATCTGTAAAGCCGGCTTTTCACTAGTGAAGTAAGCGGAGACGGTGAAGGAGACGGAGACGTAAGAGCTTACATTCGTGTGAAAATCGGTCGTGACAGTAGCGACGTAAGCGTAAGCGGAGACGTAAGAAAAAGGAAACCTTCCGTTCTGCTTCCTTCACGCTTACGTCTCCTTCTCCGTTCTTTGATTTTCACACGAACGCAAGCGTCCTTACGTCTCCTTCTCCGTCTCCGCTTACTTCACTAGTGAAAAGCCGGCTTAATTGACTCTATGTTGCTTCGCGGACGCAGCATGATCGCTTTTATCTTTACCTTAATCTGTGTCTGGCGTACTGTTGTATTTGGTAATATCATGAGACAGGCAATGGCGTGCACGTGTAGTCCTACTCGCTGAAACTGACTAGCAATAGACATGATGTCCAAATCTAATAACAGGGGGCATCTATAATGAGACATACAATGGTAAGTATTAGCTCTTGCCGTAATAGGGGTCACTGAATTTGACTGGGATATGAGCCTTGATGGGGGGGGGGGGGGCTCCAACAAGAAAGTCGGGTGTGAAGGGTTATAAGTGTATGGTTACGCTAACTAATACACTACAAAGCGAACACAGTTTGACTCGATAACTAAGGGTTATCTAGAATTTTGCACAAAACAGTATAAGTTTCGACACACCTTTGTAAGAGCATGACAGAGTCGTGACAGGACGCACGTTCAGCTTCGGAGAGTGGAATTGATACTATGGACGATGAAAAGACACACAAGATTTCAAGCGCCGTACTTGGAGCGAAAACGTTACTACGCGCCGCCCTCGTCTAATGACTGCAGTAAGAGCAAATACACCAGCCAATCATAAATGAGAGAAAATACACCTAGCCAATCATAAAGGAGAGAAAACACAAGTTGCTCTTGAATGGTTTCCCCGTCAGCCAATCACAAGCCAAGTAAAACCACTATCACGCGGTTAACACGTGATCACTAAATACGCAGCTGCGTTTAGTTTAGCTAATGGTTGGTTGATAGAAATGAACGACTAATGAGAATGCAAAGCAATGGCTAATACAAATAATGTTCGACACTAATCTGAAACCACACCCAAATGCATAAGTCGTTGGAACACCTAGTCCTTCCTTTCCCTCTCAATGTTGAGCGAGAAATAATACTGGACACTATTTTGGACAACATTGAAGTGAGGGCAGAAGGGAGAGCGTGTTCTCGCGACAAAGTGTTCCAACATTTTGCACTTGATTGCAGCTCTAATAGAAACAAACAAGAAGAGACAAGAGTGTACCGTACCATTGACAAACGGGGCGAGAAGGACTTTTCTCCAGATATTCGGTAAACACGGTAACTAAAACGGAACAAAGACTGAATCATCTACTTGTGGCACTATTCCTGCGATTTTCATAATTCTGTGAACCACTTTACATTTCCGAACCGATGGCTTCCGTCCATCAAAATGACAGGCGCATGGATTTTTTCTTCGTTTGCATTTTAAGGTGGGAAATTCGTTATGCCTGCGTGAAATCACCCAGAGCTATTAACTTGTTTGAGCCAAACTGGGCGTAGAGTTCGTAGAATTATGAAAATTGAAGTAAAATGTCCGACATATTCCAACCACCTCGCACGCAATCACTCGTACCTAGAGAGCTCCCCGGGGGTTCCCCGGCTCTTGTCACCTCGCGGAAGCGGCTCTGGTGACAGCCATTGACGCATGCGCGAGATTTGATACAGAGCCGTTTAGCGAAATAACTTCCTGCCAATCAGCCATCAAAGCTTCCAAAGTCGCCCACCTATGTTGGGCACTAGTTCATTCCGGCACATTTATTACAATAAAGGTCTTTTCATGGTGTAATGAGACACCCAAAGTCCAAAGAGTTGGACTATTTGAATTACCTGCCACAATGCGGGCATTCCAGCTAAATGAACCAGAACTCTACGCAGATATTTGATCTGAAACACAAAATGAACATTAATTATGTCATATTATTTTCTTCGGAAAGGAGTGAAGGGGTTTACGATAAGATATATGACGGGGTATAAGGCAAAAACCGTAGCCCAATCTTCACCATCAAAATAAATATTCATCAGGGAGGGAGGGGGGGGGAGGGGTAGGGGGTTAGTGCCGGCCACCTACCTCTCTTAGAGCTGAATTTAAGAAGCAAGTATCTCCTTAAAAATATATATAGAGAGAGGATATTACACGGTGGCGCGGTTTTATTTTCGAGTGGCAAGAACAATATTTTACGAATGAGCGCAGCGAATGAGTAAAATATTGTTTTTGACACGAGAAAATAAAACTCATATCTTCAAGCCACCGTCTAATTTTCTTTTTATTATATAGAAAAACCAGAAAAAATGATTCCAAATTGATTTCCAAGCACTTTTGTTTTGACCGATATCCTCACTAGTGAGGATATGGAAAATATGCCACTCAGGTCCCGGATGTAGCTTCGTATGAGATCTACGAGTCGCGTATTTCCCAGTAAAACACTCGTGTCTATATAATAAATATATATACCGTTTCCGGGAAACGTTGTCACCCCAAAAGCCTATAAGCTTGAAGCGCAAAGGATGATGGGGGCATCTAAACTGCTGCTGTTTGATCTAAATTCAGACAGTTATCGCAACCACAGGTTAAATTATTAAATTTCAACACATTTCCAAGCATGTTTGTTTCTAATATTTTACAGAAATTTAAATAAATCTTTACCCATACTCCCTAGCGCACCAAGCTTATATGCTTTTTGGGTGACAACGTATCCCGGAAATGTTATATATAAAAAAGGTGAATACTCCAACGCTTTCCTCGCAGCGAGAGGAGTCCATATGTGCAATAAAAACAGGTACCCCTAGATCACGCTCTGAGAAAATGAGGTCTGAAAAAGGGGTATTGGGTACCTAAGGGGGTAGATGCCGGTACCAACCACCTCCCCTGAACAAATTGGGCACCATTTGAGTACAAGTGTTTTGACCTCTTCCCTAATCAACTGGGGCGTAGACAGTATTTGGGAAAGGGGGTCACAGCTACTGATGTATTATGGCTCTGACCATTTCTGTCCATTACTCAAAAATATGTAGTTTATGCAAGAAAGAATTCCTTCACGGAGGAAAGTACCTTACCATATTAAAGGTCATCAGTTGTTTTAACACACTGTTCCATAGCTGAGGATCGTAGATGTTGTACTCAAGCGACAACTCCGCCACCAGACGCACACCCTGGATAGTATAAAACAACACCACAGTGACAAGTTACGACTGACGCCTGTTTCAAGACAAGGACCAGACAGACAGACAAACATGACTAAAATGGCACCAAACGGCATTTTTCATTTTTCACCTTTAAGCCCGCTGTCAAAATGTGTTGACACATATAAAATGTAACTTTATGTGGACCCAATTCAATGCAACCGCCTTAGAAACTGCCTCTCAGTCGCAAAAAAACCTTGAACTATTGACAGCATTGTACCAGCAAACTACAAGTATCCCAAATATTCCTTCTTCAGTTTGAATCACTTTCAAAGGATTTTCTGAGCACATGGTATTGCTAATGGGCGTTTACGAGCTGCGTTGTACAACAAATAAAAAAACATGCACCAAAAGGATTCAAAAGAACTGAATACCCGAGCCTCAAAATTCAAAGTTGCGATGGGCGAAAACCAAAACGCTGGATTCGGCCACTTCAGTGGGTTGAAATTGATTGCCATTGCCATGGTTTTAAGCTTTCCTTTGTCTTCCTTGCCTCGAATGTTTCTAGTTCAAGAAAATTAACATTACAGTTTTCTTGCGTAAAATCGCCAATCGCAAAAGTGAATGTTGAGGTCGCGTACCAATGCATTCGGTGGTAACTGACCCGTTTTTCGTGATGGTGGTTCCTCCATAACCCTCTGACAAGTCCTTCTTTATTGCATTTCTGGAAAGCGCTCAGGGACTGGCTGCTATGGAGGGCTTCTAACTCGGCCAGAAATACTAGTGATGTCATGTAATGCCTGTACAAAACAAAAACGTGATCAGCTAATCCATATCCCCACCATGGAAAAATATCCCAAAGGAAAATACAGTAGCTGTACGGAAAATAACGTCTTACTACGGTTTTCATAATTCTGTGATAGATAGATAGATAATCTTTATTAAAAACACGAATAATTCATCAGCCAAAAATTACTATACACTACAATAAATCTACAATTATACTAAACTATGATACTGTAAGAAGGCTGCTTTCCGTGAATGCCGTGTTATATCAGAAACTTATAATACGCCAGCCAGCAAACCGCGGTTCGGTTTCCGTCAATCAAACGAGTGAACAGCTCTGGGTGATTTCCCGCGGCTTTGAGAGGTTTTTTGAACTAATAAGACTAGATAGGCTTCAAAACCAAATTTTCCAACATAAAATGCAAACGAAACTTAGAAAAAGCTCATGCACCTGTCTTAAAAGGTTTGATTATTATTATTATTATTATTGACAGAAGCAGTTTGTCGTTCGGAAATGTAAAGTGGGAGTTACCCTCAGGGTAAGTGGGAGTTCGCAGACTAAATTAACCCCTCCCAACACCTTACATGAATTTCCAATTCCCTTCCGTGGTTGTCCGGTATGGATTTCTTCTGGAATTGCACAATGTATTCGCATTTAGAATACAGCGCGTGTCATTTTGTGATTGAGTTGGACAAGCGACTAAGCGAGCGACGAGCCCATCCACAAGACCCTCCATCTACTCCCCTATTGTAGGTGTAGGTCTAGCCATTTCTTTGGCAAGCGGACACATTTCTAATATCACGCAATAGTGACACATTTCTAGCCTCGTACCCAAGCTCCTGTTTAGTGACGTCACGGATCATGACTTGGAACGAGGCTACATTTCCATAAATACTTTCACTTTCGAGTCCTTCAAGTTAGTTCCGCCATCCTTCAGGACAACGAACTTTGTAGTTCCCTCAATTTACTTCATTCGAGACTGAGAAACGAATCCAAATGGCTAGCAGCATGGACACAGACTGGAGATCAACTAGACACACGATCAAGGATCGTAACGAGTACTTGTACAACAACACGTTACTTAGCGATGTCGAGTTCTCCGTGGTCAACTCTGAAGGCGCCACCGTCTCCATCCCAGCACATAAATACGTGCTGGCTATCGGGAGTCCTGTGTTCGAGGCCATGTTCTTTGGTGATCTAGCCGAGACTAGCCGCACTATAAACCTGACTGACTGCACTGCCGAGGCGTTACTAGAAATGTTACGCTACTTGTACTACGATGAAATCGAATTCTCCGTGGATAATATCTTGGAAGTCATTTATCTCGCTAAAAAGTACATAATTCCTCCGTTAGTTAAGAGATGTGCCTCGCATCTGGAGCAAGACATGGAGACAGAAGAAGTTGTGAGTGTTTTGGAAGAGATTGTGAAACTTGAAGACGAAGAACTGACGAATGGTTGTTGGAAGGCAGTGGACAGGGAGACTCAGCGAGCCGTGACGTCTGAAGCATTCTTGAGTGTCACGCAAGTGACGTTGTGTGACATGTTGGCGAGAGATGGGCTGGAGATAACGGAGTTGGAGCTTTTCCAGGCAGTCTGTCGATGGGCGGAGAATAAAGTCACCGAGAAAGGACTTGAGCAAGGAGGGGACTCTTTGAGACAAGCTCTTGGCGACCGTGCGATTTATTTGCTAAGGTTTCCTCTTATGACGATGGATGAGTTCGCAGAGATTGTTTTACCTACAGAAGTCTTAAAAGGAAGCGAAGTGGCGGAAATGTACAGATATCATAACTTCGATAAAAGTGAATCAATCTTAAGCATTTTTAACGCCAAGGAACGAAAAGGTTTGCCGCGATATGATAATGTGCTGTGGAGGGGGGATTTGAAAAATCGTCTTCAATATATTAGTAGCTTCGAGAACAGCATTACATTTACCACTGATAAGGTAATTTACTTAAAAGGAGTAGAATTACAAGATAACAGTAACAAAGCATGTAATGTTTCTACAGAAATCGTTATATATGGCAAGAATGAACAGTTGGCATTACGAACGGAGAAAGAGTCGAACCGCACCTATTTTGAACCAGGCGTTGCATGCATGAAGTTTAGCAAACCACTACTTGTTCTCCCGCACACCGAGTACACGCTAAAGGGAAAGTTCAAGAGCAACACTGGTTTTTTGGACTGTTACAGAATGAGTCCAGTAAACCCAGTTATTTCTGGAAATGTTACTTTCCATTTTAAAGAAAAGAAAGGAGAGGTAGGAGAGCCAGCATTTCCGGAAATCATGTTTTATCGGTATTTCAAGAAGGAATCCACCCTTGCAAACAAGCTAAAGAGGCCATGCACAAGTTCCCTAGAAACAAAATAGGGTTAACAGTGGTCTGGGTGTCTTAAGGATTTTTTCCGCAAAAGCGGGATCATGGTATGATGCCGCTGCCAATGTGAAAATAGACTGCTAGCAGCCCCTACTTTGGCTCGTCACCCAGAGAGGAGCACAGGGTGTGAAGGCTCGTCGCGTATCTCTGGGGGACGCACCAAAGTAGGGGCTGCGAGCAGTCTAGTGTGAAAAGTATGCTAATTAAACCTCTATCTAATATTTCTGCAACAAAATTTAAGAACATTTTAAAAACATCTTGAGTCTGATTTTCCACTTAGTACCCGAAATAAGAACTCCATCAGCCTGACTCCAAAATCATCAGATTCTTAATCCTGCATTTTCATATTTTGGGGAAAAGGAATTATTTGTTTATTCACTTGGAATGACCGACGATTTATTGATGAAGACTGTTGGGAAGTTTTGTTTTGACATCTTGACAGCTTATGAAAATACTTTAGGTAATAATGTTGTTTAGGTTGCTTTTTGATGCCGTTCTGTTAATGTTGTAGAGTTTGTATTAGTTTAAAGTTGTTAGTTTCCTTTGTATCTCTTTTGGTATTATGGAACAAAGTTATTATTATTCTTATACCACATGAGGCTATGGTGACAGCCATTTGAAAGCTTTCGCTGACTGAAACAGCGTGCATACGTACATAAAACTAGCTTTATCTTGATAATGATCTTTATTCGCATCTCTTTTTTACAGTTTAGTTACAGTTTTTTATATATTAGAAGAATTTTTGTAAATAAAAAATTAAAGGAGCTGCCTAGTGCCTAAATTAACAGTGAAGTTATCACTCACACAACAAACACAGAAACAAACAAAAAACAAAAAGCAGCACACAGGCAAATGCCAAAGCAAAGCAAGGCGATTGCCTTTGAGAAACGTATAATAACATCACAATTCATGTACTAGTCTTTTAAAGCAGCTATGCCTTCGAATTCTACGTTCTACGAGTAATTTTCTTATACGCATGCGCCAGTGGCTGTCACCAGAGCCGTGAGTTGACGAGTCGGGATGCCCTGGGTGCGAGAATGATCTTACCTGATTGACTGGACAGGTTTTTTACTGACGTCTTCTATGGTGTCGTCCTGTGCGATGGCAAACAGAGCTTTGAGCGCACGAAGACGGCACAGGCTGGTCACATTAGCTGATGTAGTTTGCTAAGAAATAAAAATGCAAAATATTCTCACATCCTGAGCTATAACCACAGAATCATTAAAATGATCATTTTTGGTATAGACTGCATACATGAAGTTTTCTTCCACCATGATCTCCAACTTAAAATTATGATAATCATCAATTGTTAAATGGCCTGAAAATAAGCATTATCATTATTTTGCGTGGACATGGTTATTTGACAAGTGCAAGTGTCTCACATGGCTCTAGGTTGAAGTAGTACACTTGTATCAAGTGCTCTGAAGGGGGTGTTGTGGGTGGGGGCATGGAGCTTTATTTTTAGTTCGGACTATTTTGGATGTTCATTTATACACAATGCTTCATTCTATTGATAGTTTTTAATAGAACAGAGATAATTGGAATATAGTCATGTCCCCGAAATGATAATAATCGTAATTTTAAGTTCGAGATCATGTTGCCTATGGATCATGGTAGCTGCTGCTAGTTCGAAAAATATGCTAATCAAACTTCTAGCAACATGTTATGTTTAATATTTCTACAATAAAGTTAAGAACATTTTTAGAACATCTTGAGTCTGATTTTTACTTAGTACCCGAAAAAGAATAACTCGATCAGGCTGACCTCCAGAATCATATGATTGTCATATGCGGGTTTATATGGTTACTGTACTGATGTTCCTTTACACTTACTTTGTAAGCATAACTCAATAAGAACATGATGCTGTTATGCAGGTAGTACTGCATTATGTTCTTATAGTTATATGTGGGTGGTTACTGTACTGATGTTCCTTTACACTTACTTTGTAAGCATAACTCAACAAGAACATTATGCTATTATGTGGACTGTACTGCATTATGCTCTTATAGTTATATGTGGGTGGTTACTGTACTGATGTTCCTTTACACTTACTTTGTAAGCATAACTCAATAAGAACATGATGTTGTTATGCGGGCAGTACTGCATTATGCTCTTATTGTTATATATGGGTGGTTACTGTACTGATGTTCCTTTACACTTACTTTGTAAGCATAACTCAATAAGAACATTATGCTATTATGTGGACTGTACTGCAGAAGGTAAATAACCCTATAAAATAACAAAAGACAATAAGAAAAGGGCGCTGGTATGGACGGGAAATCAAAATATATTAATGTACACTAACTAACCGTTTCAGATTGATAACGTCTTCATTGCTTTCACTGGGTTCATCTTCAAAAATGGACAACTGAAACAAAAGTAAACTTTTAAGTGCAAAGTAGAAAGGAGGCTGTAAAGGCTAAGGAATGTCTAAGCAGGGACAGACCGAGGATTTCCAGAAAGGGGAAATAATGGAGGCCAATGTTGTAATCTGGATATAGCAAATACAGTAGCTACAGCAAATACGGTAAATGTATGGGACATCTGTCGAAAAAGGGGGAACGCCCCCCCCCCCCCCAAAAAAAAAGACATAAACTGGAACACCCCTAATTTGGGCCGTCCCCAGAGAAGCCCCTAATGATTTGACGCGTCCCCAGAGAAGCGTGCGAACCCCCGATGAACGCCAGAGGATCGCCGAAGGGGATTCGCTAGTCCAGTCCCTGAACACCATTTATTATATAAACACCAATGAAATACCGGGTGATCTCCCGCTTGAAAAATTGATATCTTCACACGTGAAAATAACATGTTATTTTCACATGTGAAAATATCACACTTGCCTTTGCTGAATGCTCGATTTTTAAGCTTAACTCAAATAAAATTTGAATTTGGTATTTCATTGATGTTTATATAATAAACAGAACATTACATGACCGCTTGGAGATACGAATTTTATCTTCTCGTGTTAAAAATTTATCTCACTCGTTCGCTGCGCTCACTCGTGAGATAAATTTTCAACACTCGAAGATAAAATTCGTATCTCCGCGCGGCCATGTAATATCCTCTATGTACACCATGGGCTACAGGAGCCGCGAAGGAGAGTTCAGGGACTGGACTAGGGATTCGCGCGCTTCTCTGGGGGCGCGCAAGCATAGGGGTTGCTAGCAGTCTATTTTTGGGAAGCCACTCAGATTTTTCTAAAAGGGAACCATCATGCGATAACTACTTCCGACACTTCAGTAGAGAAGAGAGAAACATTTGGGACTAGCATCTCACCTGGTCACTCGAGTCGTTCATACTAACAGAAGCAGGTGTAGATGGAAGCCATTTCTGTCGAAAGTAAAATAAAACGTGCAAAGTCCATGGTCCAACTCCTCTGCGCCGTTGTGTAAGTGTGTACGTGGTGAACCAAAAAGATTTCATTTTCGTATATATCTACATTAATCTATCTAATTTTCGATCCTCAAACATGAACATTGTACTGTGGGATCGATAAATAGGGGTAACGCATAATGAGATGTGATACTCCTAAATGTAAATGTTTGAGGCCGGCTTCTCAAACTTGCAGCTCGTAAGCTGATTAACGCCCCCTGAAACTGGGTAGGGTGGAGGCGAGACGGGACCTCGGTTTATTGTCTCATCCGAACAACGTGAAACACATTAGAACAAAATGATTTTCACAATATGAACCAGAAGAAAATTTTATCTGTCCCGGCTAGGAGTCGAACCTCGAACCAGAGCGCCGGTAACGCTGAGCCAACCGTGCTTCCCACCCTCCTATATTCCTATAGCAATACGAGTTCCACCCGGCTAACCTGCCTCGTGTGTACACCCACCTCCAACAAATACAAGCGGATCTTGTCAACATTGCTGTTGTTGATAGCAGCTATTTCATCTGACGCTTTATGGATATCTGAATAAATTTAAGAATACGGCTAGATAAAAAATCAAAGCCAACGTGTTGCTGGAAAATGTCACAAAAATCTCGATGACGTTACAGAAGACCAAAGCCAGGACTAATACCGCCATGGCTCCGGGCTGGTGTACTCCTGGATCAGCTTGTGGACAAGCTAATTGAAAAATACAGCTCCAAATAGTGTTCACTGAGGCCCCGTCCACACGTATCCGGATATATATATTTTTTTATTGTTTTCTCCGTTTAAAAAACAATCCGCGTCCACACAGACCGTATTTAAATCGTATTTCCCCGTCCACACGTATACGCGACGTTTCGAATACGCAAGACTTCACCTATCGGGCATGCGCGGGCATGCAAGCTCTTCGAAGACCAAGTGCACTGAACCCTAACTTTGACGTCATCGTTTTGAAAACCTCCACACGAATACGAAAAATCTTTGTTTTTAAAAATTTAAAGTTTTGAGAGCGTTTTCGAAAACCTCCGTTTTTTTGGCCGAAAACGCCGTATACGTGTGAAAGGGAGGTGCAAACGGAAATATCCGGATGCGTGTGGACGGGATCTGAATGTTCACGTAGGTTAAAGCAATACTTGCACACCTGGTGGTTGGTTTCTATTAGCCGGGTCCCGTGCGCCGTGCGTCTCGTAAAGCTGGCAAATGAGCTTCGCTGGCTGCGTTACCATGGGGACAAGGCCTGGTTCGGCTATATTGTACTTGTGGAGCACGTGTTCTGTGGCCACGCCCCGGCTCAGCTCCAGCAAGCGGCTATACGTGTGAGTGGCTTTCTCGGAGTCCTCGAGAGAAAAAAAGTCGGTAAACTGAGAAATAAGGCCAGCCTGCGAAACAGTCTCTCGGAAAGCGATCCTGAAAACTCCCGGAAAGCCATATCTGTAGCTATTCTAGCGCCCGGCTGCCTCGTACCCAGGCCTATCAGGTGTGTCAAAAAAGGGCAAAAACCCGAGGCGATCCGCGAAAAGTAAAATCGCGAGGCGCGCAATGTATCATGGGAATGATCCACATCGGGCGCTGTCGCAAAGGGAGTACGAGGCAGAGCGGTCAAAAACGGGAGATTAGGCTCGCAAGCTTGGCTTGTTTTCCTCGATATCACTGCTAGCGCCTGTTGAGCAGGCTAAAATTAGGCTAACACATGGGGCAAACGGTTAAGCGAAGCATGACAGTGTGCGGAATTTCATTCAAATCTTCAGGGTCCTTGGAATATACTGAAAAGGTCAATTCAACGACGCAAACGCCTTTCCCCAAAACCCAGTAGGTAACCAAGAAACAATAAAAAAAACAAGAGAGTAAGGAAGTTCTGAAATCGGATGTCCTGCCAAAAAATCGTAGCTCATTAATCCCAAAGGATATATAGATCACACCCAGGGGCACGGCCATATTTATAAATGCACCGTATTTTATAGGTTTCAAAAGGGGGTCAGGGATCTCCCCCTGGCTACGCCCCTGACAGTGTTGTTTGACGTTAAGCTCCCGACATACTTGATCACCTATCAAACGTAATAGTGCTATCTTACCTCAGGCGACGCTGATGCCTTCCATTCATTTGCCAGTTCTACACATGTCTGTAATACCTTCACCTTCTCTTCGCCTGAAAGAGGCCACATGGGCGTTATCTCATGTGTTGTGCCGTGGAGGGCAGCGTTCAGCGTGCTGACAATGAACATGGAATTTTGGACCCAGATTTGGCCATTGCATCTCCACGGCTTTATGTTCTATTTTCACTGATTGAATTAGAAGGATCAGCTTGATCAATCAACTAGTTTTTAG
Organism: Scolanthus callimorphus; assembly: GCA_033964015.1. NCBI lineage: Eukaryota > Metazoa > Cnidaria > Anthozoa > Actiniaria > Edwardsiidae > Scolanthus > Scolanthus callimorphus. Next base: position 30,195,202 of record CM066915.1, on the reverse strand, counting down.
AGGCACTTATATTTTTTAAATTTTCGCATAAAAACCTTCTAGCGAGTAAAGTAACTCCCAGTCAAGCCCACCCAAAACAATCCGAGGCAATGCCTCACAAATCCTTCTCACATCCCGATCACTTCAAGCACGGAGAGCCTTCCTTGGGCTCTAGTGTACCACAACATACCTAGTGGTAGTTGCTGAGCTATCCATTTAGCTGCGGCTACTGCAGTTTCCTTCAGTTTCACGGCGAACAGCAGACCACGTGCTTCTTCCAAGTCGAACCTAACAAAAGAATACCTGGCTTAAGGGGGCGCCACTATTTTGGCTGTACTTTACCAGCTTACAAGCAGTTAAATTCATACGGAATATCCAAAATGACCATCTAGGTTTGTTGAATGACATTTTATTGGTCAGTTGAATACAACTTTTAGGTGTCTGCGTCTATCATCTAGCGGATGGAAATGGACTGCAATTGACATTTCCCGCCTTTGTTAAATTGATTCCTGCATCAATGAATTCGCGCCGCATCGTTGTTCCTGACAACAAGGCTCGACAATTTGTTTTTTACAGCTGGAATTGGCGCCTAAAGATAAATTATTGTCGCCAAATAGTGAAGTTTGGTCGCCATAATAAAAAAATCTGGTCGCCATCTTCTTCTCCCGAATTTATGCTGTTGACAGCTAATTTTGAGAAGGCCAGGCATTTATACAAAACCTACAGACTGGAAATGTATTGGCGACTTGGATGAACTTTTTTGCTCGTCAAACCCTAAACCTAGTCGCCGTTGGCGACAATGGGCGACATTGTATGGATAATCTACTGCTATTACTGACCTCGGTAGATCAGAGGTTTCGGGCTCTGCTGGTTCAACTAGAGACTCATGCGAGTCGGAGCTGCTTCGCCTGCCAGTTGAAGAGGGCTTGAAGAGGTTCTGCACTGCAACCAAGTACATCTTATCCGGCGAAAGCTAGAAGATACAGGGACATAAACGCGACTTGAAGGTATTTTGAACACCGTTTTTAAAAGTTATGTTTCGAAGGTACTATCGTGGGATAATTCACCCGAGGAAATTTGATGTTCACAACGAAAATAACAGCACGAGGGCGTAGCTCGAGGGCTAATATGAAGTTCGAACATCACATTTCCAAGGGAAAACTATCAAACATTGTGCCTCAGACAGAAGAGCCCTATTGTTAATATTGCACAATGCTCAAAAGCAGGCACTATCCATGTCACGTGATCAGTCTCGACCAATGGAAATGCGCCAAAATTTAGCGCTGTACTAAAAAAAACACACGAAAATCTCCCTCAAAAGATGGATGGTCCGCGCTTAATAAAATCCCCAAATAATACTGTATTTTTTCAAGGAAGTGCGTCTTACCTTGAGAAGTTTGGCCATTCCTAATAGATTCGGTACTGTTTCCTTGCACAGCTCGGCCGCTGATTTAAAGATAAAACGGGAATTACTAGGAAGCAAATTTGGGAGAACAATAGAATTTGGTAGAGTTACTGTGACATAAAAATCCTCAAATACTCTACTAACACTTGCAAGAGCTCTAAATGTAAGAAATAAGCCACACGTGACCGGGGATTTAAAAGGTGGAAATCTATCTGAAAGTGCAAGAAATATAGCTGTCAGTCCAAGAAATCTAACTAATTCCAAGAAATCTATCTGTAAGTCCAAAAAATCTAACTGTAAGTCCAAGAAATCTATCCGTCAGTTCAAGAAAAACTATCTGTAAGATCAAGAAATCTTTTTCTGTAAGTCCAAGAAATCTATCCGTCAGTTCAAGGAAATATATCTGTAAGTCCAAGAAATATATCTGTAAGTCCAAGAAATATATCTGTTAGTTTAAGAAATCTATCTGTCAGTCCAACAAATCTATCTACAATCTTACAAAGGACTTTCCAAGGATCTCCATGCATCAGAGGGTGGAAGGGCAGTCTTTTGGTGGAAAGTTGTGATAGAGGTCTTTCAGACGTTAGTCCAATCTAATGAACGATAGAAAAAAGTAAAGAACATAGTTTAGCCCAAATAGATAAAGATTGATTTCCAAAACGAAGGTTATGATGTCATCATGCTGTAAATAGATTTCTTATGAGTAGCGTGCCGTGTCCGCGCCGTGACCACACTGTGCCGTGTCAAATCATTTTGATTGGTTGATCAACAATTTCGTGGGACGTGATTGGCTGATTGTTCACGAAAAGGCGAGGTCCCTTTCAACTGCTAAGTACAATTTTGGAATTCTAAAACTAATTAATAGTACAATATAGGGTTCGAGGTTATTTGAACAAACCGCTGGTTTTATTTTATAACAACCGTAACACAGCTCATTGAACGCAGTTAGGAACAGACAGTTAAATACAAGTGGAAGTCAATATACCTTTTTCCAAAATGGCCGCCAAAAATTCAAATCGATTTTTGTTAAAAATGAACACCAGCACTAGAACACACATCATCACTTTAGTAAAACTACAAAATTTCGCTGCATTATATCCAATATCTTCCGAGAAAACGAAAGTTAAAAATGTGAAAATTTACAGACGTTTGTATGACTGACTGGGGGTATGACAAATCTCTGGAAAAATTTTAATTTTCAGACTCTGCTTCCTCAGCCGACCTGGCATTTGGCATAACGAAAATTTAAATTATTACTAATGTGAGGATACTCTTTCTTGTGCCAGTATTTGATTTTCAGTCAGTTTAATTTTAAGACATGTGAATTTGCGGTGGCCATTTTGGAAAAAGGTCTATTCACCAACACTAGCCTGCGTAGCAAGCGTTCTCGTGTGTTTACAGGGAAAAGAAACACAGAGAAACAGAGCAGAAAGCGGCTGCTCCCCCGTGTAAGAACCTGGAACAACTCACAAGCTGCGTCACAAAAGCTTCCTTTGTTTAGTAGAACGAATAATGATGAAAGGAGAGCTGAACACAAAGGTGTCCTCTGGGAATGGTTCGTACACGGCGGATTACCCTCCATTACCTTGTCTTTATCTTCAGCAGTTGTGCTGGTAAAGGTTTTCTCGTATTTTGATGGAGGAGCTTTCCTCTCGTAGTGAATAAGATATTTCAGAAGCTCTATGCCCTGTGAAGAGAGACATCCGTTATAACACATTGTAATGCAAAGACCTGAAGAAAAGGGAATCTTTTCTTGCTAGCAGAGGTCTTCCGGCGCGCCGAAAACGAGAGAAACAAACCTCAGCACAAATGCGACGGTTTCTTTGAAGTAGCCATATGAAACCTCTGTTAGCAGGGAAAGGGAATATCAGGTTGATCCTGTCGAAAAGAGGAGTATCCCACTATCCCACCTTGTCAAATGTAGAGCTTATTTCAATAGGTGCATACTCCTTTGCCAAGAGAAGAACAAACAGAATCCTCTCATAATCATATTGGTCCACCTAGGAAAGAGAGAAAAACACGATGCCCTACAAGTACATTAACAACACTGTCACCAATTTGTACAATGCTTGATTACATGGATATTGCATTGGCCTACCGTCCCGTGCCTCAGCATTTTGATTGGTTGATCAGTCATTTCGCGTGATGTGATTGGCTGAATGCTCACGAGGAGGCGAGCGTCCGCGACGTACCATGACCATACTGTGTTCCGTGCTCTAGTTCTTACAATGATTGCAGCAGGTTGGTTATAGTAAAAGAGCAAGTCATCCGCCATTTGTACAAAGCATCCATTTCTATCGGCAGATTTGCTCAACTTAGCATGTTGCTAGGCTGACAAAATGGCGGACGACTTAGTACAGTGATTTTCGACTGACATTGGAAAACGAATTATAAAACTTCGCTTGTAATGATTTTGATATTTTTACACCTAATTCGCATTCTAAAACAAAAATGTAGCTGGCAAGGGCTCTTTATGATGTCTTTGTAGACAATGTAAACACAAGGCCGCTTATCCAGTCCAATCATACCTTTGTTCCAATCTCTAGAAGGAGCTTCACCAAAGGTTGCGGAGATATCATTGGAGCCACGTGACGAACTTTGAGTTCAAAATCCTGCCCTTCTCCGGTATTTAGAGAACTTCTCGGGCTCATGCCGGCATTTTTGACTGTCTTGGACCGGGTGCCCGGTAGCTCTGGCGGTAGTAGTAACATTTTAACATAGTGTAGTAAAGCTTCGTCCTCGTCGATTTTAAAGGACCTGTTTTAGAGAGATGAAAATTACTTTTCCGTTGAATTGCCCATCTCAGTTTAAAGGAGTTTAAAAAGGACAGATTCCGATTAAGGAATTTTAGAAGGTCTTCAAGGAAAAACCTGAATTTTTAAAACTATTTTATCAAGTCGCCGCGGCTGGTATTTAATCATGGCAAAGTGGTCGCCAAATTGATTAACTTCGTCGCCTTTGTCCTAGATGGCGACTGGAGACTCAAATTTCGTCGGGCCCTCTGAGAGATTTTTTATGGCTATGCCGGTGTTATCTCGTCGGGATCTGCACATTCGAATGTACTCAACTCCATGCGCGGAAGATAGTGACAAAACCAGTGACATTCGTAAAGCTGTAGACAGAATGTCTCCTTGAATACCTGCAGAAGTCCTGTATCATCTCGACTGTAGTAGACCCGTCTTCCATTACTTTCGGTAGGAGTTGCCTCATCTCTTCGTTGTTCAGGGAATAGACATCTTTAATGTAGATCTACGGGATCAATATAGCGCATAAGAAAACTCCTGTTGTCAACTTTTACTAAAAAAATGCCTCATGCGCCTTAAATATTGCACTTTTCTAATTATTCGTCTAGTCTAGTACCGGTATTGCGTTACTTGGTAGGCACGCAAAGGCTCACGGGCAGGGCGAAAATATAGTACATCCTCACCACAATCCTTTGCGCACCTACCGAATTCTTCCCACAATCCCTCGCGTTCGCGACTGGGTACCAGTCGGGACTGTTTAGCCCAAGAAATTTGACGAAGCGCTATCTTGTCACGTGATCACTCTCGACCAATGAAAATGTGCTATCTTGTCACGTGATCACTCTAGACCAATGAAGATGCGCTATGTTGTCACGTGATCACTCTAGACCAATGAAAATGCGCTATCTTGTCACATGATCACTCTGACCAGTGAAAACGCGCCACGGCATTTAATCCAACGACGATTCCACTGAGGCATGGGCGAAGTTTTCCAGTGCCCAAGAAAGCGTTCCTCACCTTCATTTTGCTTAGTTTCTCGCCCCACATGGCATTTCGAGCGAGGTCACCACAAATCCCACGCAGGACATCATCACCTTTTAGATGCGCAAAGTTCTCACCGACTTTTGCAAATGCCTAGCAATGAGAACGACGAACACATAAATGTTGATAGGCAATCTTGCAAAATGATTTTAAATGCTTAAATGCACAAAGCTCAAAATTTAATAAACATGGACAAATGCGACGAGGTGTTCCTACCAAAATCGTGAAAAATGGCCTCTACATAAGATAATGGCTGATTGCATTTTTAATCCGCACAGGGGGAGTTGAGGACCTATGGAAATTTTCCAGGGGGGTTGTTTTGGACTCTGGAAATTCCACGGGAGGGTGTGTGTCTGGAGACTGGAAATTCCAGGGGGGAGGGGTAAAAAAGGGTAACTTTCCAGGGACATTTTATCCAAAAATAGATTTTCCAGGGGTATTTTGCCAGAAAAAATGGAAATTCCAGGGGAGGGGGTCCTTTATGAGGTTGGAAATTCCAGGGGAGGGGGTCTGTTTCACGAGTGGAAATTCCAGGGGAGGGGGTCTTTTTAAAAGAGGTCCTCAACCCCCCGGTGCAGTTTAAAAATACAATCAGCCAATTCACAAATCCGCACTCAAGATTTTTAGCATATTTTAGACCGGTTAATGTCCGAATAACCGACTGTCATTTGCATCTCTGAACATTTTGTCTGATCCTTATCTGAAAGACTGAAAACGAACTTTGTTAAGCCTTCGGTCATTTGCACAAATGGCATACAACTGAAATGCCCTACAATAGGAGCTAGGCAGAGCAGATTTGTGAAAAGCATACGGCGAGTTCGGTTCCGTGTCCATTCCGTGTCCGGCATTGTGCCGTGCCGTATCTGAGCATTTTGATTGGCTGTTCAGACATTTCGCGTGGTGTGAATGGCTGAATGTTCACGACGTTTAGTGTCGTTCCGTGCTGTGACCGTGTCGTGTTCCGTGTCTTTTCGCGGTGATACGAAGCTTGACTCTAACCTACATACAAACTAAAGAGCGCTACCAGGGTAACAGAACCAAGTACTCGCCATGATTTGAGAGTAGTTTTGTCCTCGGAAGAACGTCTTGGACGTCAGCTTCTCCAGTGCGAGTTGGGAAGGAATAGAACACAGGTATCCCAATCCGAGATCCTGGTCTACCGACTTGCAATTGAACACCTGAAAAATCAATTCAAATTAACTGTAACCTAGAGACATCCGAGATGTTTAGGATTCTATGCAGAGATGAAAGACCACAGGAAATGGAGCCGCATGATACATGCCCAAACTTCCCGACGAGCACCCCGCCCTAAAAATAGAGCCGGGACTAGATGTATAACACTTTTTTCTTGTGCTGTACTCCGTCAATCTCGACAAATCGAACATGTTACCTATGTAGTTACCTACGTTTCAACGCGGAACGACCAAAAAATAGAAAATTTATCAGGATTTTTCTTCTTTTTTCCTTCTTTTTTGTTTCGAAACGGTCATGTGACTCAGCCACCCCCAGGGTCTTGTGCTCGACCAACCGCCATCTTGAAAATTACCCACAAGACCCCGGGGACGAGGTTGCGGCTCTGTATCAAAACTCGCGCATGCGTCAGTGGCTGTCACGAGAGCACCCCCCGCGAACTGACTAGCCGGGGCCTGACTAGCCGGGCCTCCCAGTTTTGAATTTGGAAAGAGCCAACAAGACATACCTTGACGAGCAGCCCTCCCGTGAGCTCCAGTGTCACGTGCGTCCCCATCTGAGAGATGGTGCCGAGCTGCTGTCTCTTGGCCTCCATGTGCGGCGGAAGCCCGTGTTCCTATACGTACAGAATGGTAAGAAAAGCAGTTCATCGACAAACAGTTTTCTCTATGACAACTATACCCATTGAATGTATGAATGTTCCCCATTCATTAGATATGACAATGTTATGATCTGTTTATTGTTGATCTAATACAGCAAGAAACGTTCAAAATAACACCATTGGTTTTGTGTTCCACGACTACATATCACTTGAACCAGTTTAAGACCAAAGGATGGATAGAAATTCCATGAGGTTTTTTAGACGGACGGTTTAGACGGCTACCTTTGCCGTTACCTCATTAACGAACATGACGCGTAATCAAAATAATGAGCAAAAAAACTCAGCTTGTCATATCCACATACACCTTATTCAGAAAAGGTTGCTTTGGTCATTGGCCTTTGGTCATTGAACGCATTTGTTTCGTGGTCACTGAAGCAAAGAATTCCTTTGTTTCGGGCTATAATTGAAAGACCAAACACCAAAGACCAAAGCAACCTTTTTTGAATTAGGTGTATATTGCTGCTAGTAGAGATTTGCATTGTGCTTACCATTTGAAGTAAGTAGGAGTTCGCCGCATAGTGTTGTAGGCACATTCCCAGCGTCTAAATCAATAGATTGCGAATGTCAGTTGTTGGAAAAGCATAGACTTCATTTGCTTTATCATTAGACATTATGTTTATATTAACTAACCACTAATAGGTCCGGATTGTGAAATTGCGTGACCGAGGTCTTGTTCTATCTGAGTAAATATTTTCAAGACCGAGGCTACACGGTATTTCACGATCCGGACCCACCCGAAGCCGGTAAATAATGTACTTAGTTTTTGCTGACACTGAAACAGAATAAAACTTCACATAAATTTGCGCGCGCGGGAAAGAATTACGCGCGCATGACTCATCCGGACACAGTGTCCGGATCGTAGGATTCTGGACCGCTTAAGAGCCAATCAGAGCGCGCGTTTTGATGGATTCAGTACCGCTCACGAGCCAATCAGAACGCGCGTTTTGATGGATTTCAGACCTCTAAAAATAAGATAGCATCCGTAATAAGATAGGTACAATACGAAAGCCCCCTCAGCCCTTACCTCGCAAGCGTATCTCTGCGCCAGCTCATACAAGCTGTTCTCTTGTAAGTACTTGATGATGTTAAGGCCAGCAGTGCTGACTTGGATGATGGAATCATTGTCTTCTAGCGGAGAAATCAGTAAAAATATACGTTAAAAAGGTTAATAGTTACAGCGGCTTGCAGACGACTGTCGTGAGTAGTTTGTAATCACTTTGTAATCCCTCCCATACGTTTTATTCAAAATTGGTGTGATCACTTTGCGATTGGTTACTACAGTCACATGAAATCCGCTCGATTAAGAAATAAGCCTTATCTTACGCGGATAGAATTGCTACTGTGGTTATTCCCCTTTACAGTAGCCAATTTTCTATATTTAATCTGAAGAACATCCACGGAGAATAACAGAGCAGGAGCTTTTAGCTATAAGGTATTATTTGACAACGTGTAAAGAACATGACACTTACCTTTTTCAGAAGCCATTTGTCCAGCAATTCTGTTCTGGTAGAGTGGTAGTTTGGAAAAGCCTTTTGCGGCACCTGCCAATGAAAATGAGCTCGATATTAATTCAAACCTAAACTGCCAAAAAGTAAATGGTCGAGATCAAAACTTGTTTCGAAGGCGGGAGAAAGATCAAAGCATAAGATAGCGAGGTATAGCGAAGACACGAGATGTACACCCTATTTTGCGGCTGTAAAATATGTACGGCACGGGAGACACTGTGTCGTCAACTTGCCGTGTCTGATCAGTTTGAATAGCAAACCAATGATTTCGCGCTATACGATTGGCTGATCAGTGATTTTGCGCAATACGATTGGTTGATCAGTTATTTCGCGCATTTTGATTGGCTGATCAGTGATTTTGCGCAATACGATTGGCTGATCAGTGATTTTGCGCAATACGATTGGCTGATCAGTGATTTTGCGCACCATTCCAAGTTTAAATCAGATGAGCAGTGCTGTCAAATAAAAATAAAAACAACGCCGGAACTCCACAAGATACTTCGCGTTTGCCCACCGGCTACTTCTCGTCAGATCACAATTAAAATTCACTGCACATTTATCCAGCATGCCCTGTAGCCTTTAGCCTTTTTCAGGGCAGCCATCTAATTCAAAACATTTTGACCACTTTGGATGAATGGGTTGAAATATTACCCACCTAGGGGAAGAGATGCGGTTATGAATTTCCCGGCCAATGGCAGAGCAGAAAACGAGTCTAATACCAGTCCCTCCTCCTTGAATCTCTCAGCAAATATCACTGTACCAAGGGGATCCTTCTTGGAGCTACACAAGGAAAGAAACATAAACGTATTCGATCAATACAGCTAATAGGCTACTGACGTAGTTCACGAACTGTTTAACTACCATGTCTTGTCAACAAGAAGGGCAAGAGCAAGAACAACAAGGACTCGTGGCTATCGCAGATAAATAATTGTTTTGTAACGCACAAGTCGCTTTTGAGGAACCAAAAGGAAAATGGAAAACTGGTATGCGACTTTTACCATATACAAATCATAAACCTCCGACACATAGATCAGATTTCATATGACTGTGAAAAGTGCCGCGGTACGGCGCGGCACGGTCGCGGTGGCGGCACGGAACCTGACCTACTGTAGATACCGAATGAAATCGCGTAGTCTTTGTCGCGGCACTTTCTACAATCATACGAAATCTGCTGTATGTTGCCTTGATAATTCGGAACTACAACAAAAGCAGGTGCATGTCTAAGATGCTATGGACTAAATAAGAAAGGATATTGGAAATGGGAGTTCATCAGAAAAGAAGAACATTTTAAAAAGAGCATAGCGACATACGAAGTCGAAGAAAGCATCCATTTTCATCGGCTGATTTAGAGAATATAAAGCAATGTTCTTGAAATTTTGTTTATAGATGTTTATTAAGAGATTTCTACACGTAGTTCGTCTTCTAATATCAAACGAAAACAATAACAAAGCAGTGGCTGACACGGGCTATTTAAGGAAAAGGACGAACTAATACAAATGTTGAACAAGATGTTTTACAAGATAGTTCGCGTTTGCCCACCGGCTACTTCTCGTCAGATCACAATTAAAATTCACTGCAAATTTATCCAGCATGCCCTTGGCATACAAGTGTGTGCCAAGTGGAACACATAATGGTGGTGATGATGATGAAAAGACAAAGCAATGTTTTTCGACTGAAGGTTACATAAGGTCATTTGAAGATTTCGATAACAAATACCTGTTTGCATCCATTGTGAATCCATAATCCCCCGTCTCGCACTGGGCGTACACCTCGTCCGCAATCCTGATGCACTTGCACAACTCGAGACAATCGCACAACAACCCTTGGATAAGAGATGGAGTTCAAGAAAGATTTATGAAGCATCTCCTTCAGAAATATTCAGAAGCTAAATTGTTTTGGATCCCCAGGCTATCTACTGTCGTGCGGAAGTCAATCTTCTTGTTCTTCCCCAGTCATCTTGTATTGTCGCTTTAGGAAATTCCAATATCTCTCTCTATTAAATGTCGCGGCAAGTACGTTCGCAGTCTTTTTCTTCTAATCGCGAAATAAAAGACCCGCGAAAATAAAGTATCATATCAATCTCCCAATCTAGTTAGCCTGCTTGCAGATTGTTGCTGAATGTGTTTATCGCGTATAACACAGGGAGACCACGCGCCGATCAGACTCCAAGATGGCGCCCGATGAGTAGGCCTGTCCCGATTGCGCTGGAAAAATCGTTAAAAAGTGCTCAACACATAGCAAAAAAGTGCTCAAATAGTTCTTGATTTCTATTAAAAGTGCTTGAAATTTAGAAATAGTGCTCGAAAAGTTGCTCACAGTTGTTCGAGAATAAAATAGAATAGTATAAAAAAATAGAAGAGACTTTATTCACTACTTGGTACTTGCTAGCAGATGTTTGCGCCATAACCACATATTTCTCCATAATTTTATCAAACTACTTTATCATGAGGTGATCATAAAATAACGTTGGTCGAACGAAAACCCTTATAAAATTATCAGTGAAGCATAGTTTCTAAAGCACACAGCATCACAAAAAAGTGCCAAAAAGTGCCAAGCGCAATCGGAACAGGCCTACCGATGAGCGAACGGAGCGGGTTTTAGGCGATAAAAACACCAAGCAATCGCTTGTAAGGCGGCTATCATCTAGTATGTTTATGGTTAGTTTGTAAAAGTCTCGTTACCTGAATCACAGCATGTTGTGCAGATACAAAGCAGCTGATAAAGCTGTCTAGTGAGCTGCAAATCGGATGTATTGCTGTTGTTGTCTCTGACTTGTAGCGTCCCATCTGCCATGCGACTAATTAGAGCCTGTGCTACCTCGAACACCACCAAAGCAGATGAAGGGCCGGCTGCGAATTCAAGGAGGTCTCTGCCAAAAAGATATGCCAGATCTGTTAGGGATGGTTCACACACGAACGCAAGCGCAGGACGTAAGCTCAAGACAAGTGTGAATCACAGCAACGCAAGCGCAAGCCATAAATTACTTTGCGTTAGCTTGATTCACAATACACGCAAGGACAAGCGCAATGAAACGCAATTTCTCGATTTTCTTGCGCTTGCGTTTGCGCGTGCATTCTAGTGTGAACCACAAAAGGGAAATGTATTAGTTTGATGTCCTTGCCCTTGCGACTTGCGTAAACCAGCCCTTATAGCAAAGGAGAAGCATCAGTGACATTCATTTTTTTAAGAGCAATTCTTTTTAATTTCATTTTCTATAACAATACACACATGCTAATAATAATAATAATAACATAAAATAAAATACCAATGTTTGAACCATTCACTTGACATTCACTTGGTGCAGAAGTATGCTGTCTCAAAGTGACAAAAAAACCTTTGAATATCAGCGAGTTTTCACATACAGGTTTTGGCGCTATGCCAAGCGCGGCATCACAGAATCCGCTCTTTTTCAATAAATATGAATTTACGAATTGGAACGGGCTGCCTGTGGTATTAAAATCGTCACAAGGCCCTTTGGCCGAGAAAAATATGGCGACCAAAAGAACGATGTTTCGGGGGATTTCCTAGTATGGAAGTTTTGCAACCTCGACAGTTTTTTGCGAGTTTTTTTCTGATATGAAAAGGGCGAGTAATTGATGACGATTAAACATCGTTGTGGCAAAGTGAAGGTCTAAACGTAATGATTGTTTAACGTCTTTACCTGCATATTTGTAGAGCTGAATGAACATCTCTACAATCCATGGCATGGGATGCTAGTTTGGACATGAGCTCATTTGAAGGAATTCTCAGCAAAACACATAACCTGTTAAAAACAGTACTATCCATTTAACCTTTTTACAACCGAAAAGTAAAGTAATATATTTACGTGCCGTTTCATCCAAAGGCTCTGAGCGGTTTACATAGGATATTTTCACATCCTGATAAGGGCAGCCTGCTATTCTGAAGGTTATATTTACAAAATGATTCACCTTTTCAATCTCGTTAAAGTGATCCTCTCAGTTTTTCCTTCGTTCTCCTACAAAAGTATTACATAAAAGAGTTCATCAACAGACATATTTCCAAAATTGTATTAGCAGAATCCTATCACCGACCTTGTACTTCGAGGACTTCTCGCCTTTGCTGAAATAAGCATTCTGGTATTCCTCGAATAGTTTGTTTCTCGCTTCTGTTTCGTCGTATGTCGACAGCGACAAGAACTCGGAAAATTCTTTCTGCAAATCAAAAATTCTCCTATATCAAAAAGATATTGTCCGATATGAAAGGCAAGTCTAGCCTGACGTTTCAGCCATCTTCTCTTCCTACACTCCAACACTCGTTGTGGGAGAAAAAAAACGACTGAACGCCGACTTCCAAAAGAGTGCCCAGGAATTGCGTGATGCGCAAGATCTTGAGAGTGGATAATGATTGGTCAATTTGTTAATGAGCTCTATAATATGCATACGTTTTGGTGACAAGTGAGGTAACTCACATATTACAGAGAATACGGGAGGTAAAGAGGTTTTCATTTAGTTTCCATTACTTACCTGCAGACTAACAATGTTTTCCAGATCGGAGATGGTATCGTCTACCTCGTAATAAGTTGAAATATCTGTGGTAAAATCATGCAAAAAAATATTACGTGACGCTTGATGAATTGCCCTGTCTCACAGTCTCTAACTTACCGTGTTTTTTGGCGTACTTTAGCAAGGTGAGGGCGGTCCGCGCGCCTACCATGTGTTCCGTCTCAGAGTCCTGCAAACGGACACTCTTTAGGGCATATGCAATTGCAGGGTAACGCATGCTGGCACAATGACAACAGCTACGGCAGCAATAACAACAATAACAGCCGTAACAACAATAGCAGCAGTAACAACAAAACAGCAGCAGTAAAACAACAACAACAACAGCACCAGTAACAAAAGCAGCATCAACAACAACAAAGGCGACAACAACAGCAACAACAACAGCAGTATCATTAACAACAGCAGCAGTAAAACAACAACAGCAGCAGTAACAACCACAACAACAGCAGCATTAACAACAACAGCAACAACAACAACAGCAGTATCATTAACAACAACAACAACGACATCATCAACAACAACATCATCATCATCATCATCACCAACAACAACAACAACAGCAGTTACATCAACAGCAGCAGCATCAACAAAGGTGACAACAATAGCAAAAACAACGGGAAATAACAATAACGAGATCCTATTTTAAATACAACTTACCAATTCAGGGTGTAATTTTTCTTCTAATATTAATCCTAGGTATGTTAACACCTGTTGGCAATAGTTTCCTGCCTCCTGGTTAGGTAGTGTCTTTAACAGCTCTATGCATTCTTCCACCTGTAATATAGTAGGCAAATGAGTGTCGCTCTATATGGTAACTCGTGCTTTCAAGAATCATTTTATGTACCGACAGGATGCCTATGAATCACAGAAGGTCCTTCAAGGCCATGTTTTAGAAAACTCACGGACTACTCCGGTAACTACACTTCAAGGCCTTACATTTTAATTCCAAAGAAATTCAAATATTTCAAGAGCGTTGAAGGGTTTGTACGAACCCTGGCTCTCAGGAAAAGTCTTACCCTGTCTTCGAGACACAGTTTCTGAAGATAGAACACATATGCGTCTTCTTCATTGAGATGGCTATATGCTTTAACCACCTAAACAAAATAAATAGGCACACATAGAGCACAGGAAATTGGCATGGAATGCGGACTATACGAGCTGTGAAAAATTACACAAAAATTGTCATAATACGGCATATAGGACTTTTATTCTCCCCCACTTTGATTGCTGCAGGGTGATTTGTAGATTGTATGAGAAGATGAACACTTCAAACAGCTTGATTTTAAAGACGTTTTACCTTCAGAGCATCTTTCATAGCAGTTGGTTCATCTCTTGTGAGGATGATACGCACAATTCTCTGTGGAGTTCATATACGAGTTCGAGTTTTCTATGAGTCAATAGATAGATAACGAGGTGCATATCGCCGAGTTGACTATTTGACTCATGGAAAACGAGAACGAGTAGTCTAATTTGACTAATTGTTTTAGTAGAAACCCACTAGCATACTACCTTCGAGTTGTTGCTAAAACGATGATGCCCAAGTTTTGTATACGAATCCGTAGCTCACCACTCAGGCAGTGACTAATGCTTTAGTACGTATCTGTAGCTCTGATTTTAGGCAGTGCTTTAGTCTTTTGCGCGTATTGGTAGCTACACTTTTAGGCAACAACAAAGGCATTCCTACGTATCTGTAGCTCTGCTTTTAGGCAATGACTGAGGCTTTAGCACGTATTGATAGCTCCGCTTTTAGGTAGAGCTTTACGCTTTGCCATGTATCTGTAGCTCTGCTTTATGGCAATGACTAACGATTTGGCACGTATCGGTAGCTCCACTTTTAGGCAGAGCTAACGCTTTGCCATGTATCTGTAGCTCTGCTTAGGGCAGTGCTTATGGCTTTGCAAGTATCGGTAGCTTCGCTTTTGGGCAGTGCATAATGCGGCTTTGCCACGTATCGGTGGCTCCGCATTTATAAAGTGTCTTAATCTTAAACACTCACCTTTGCAATACTCGGGTCCGGCACAGTAGTGGTCTTCATGCCGTAACGGCTCAGCACCTGTTTGAGCTCAACAAAGCGACACTGCTCCTTCAGATATAGATTCCTACAGATTCAGTGAAATGATGGTAAATAAGCCACGATCACGAACGCCGAGCTTGTCCACGATAAAAACAGCCTCCGTCACATGCAAGCAGGCTACAGTTAGGTGTGTTGCAGAGTAAGCAATGAAGTTAAGCAATAAAAGTACTTTCCGCGTGCTCTCTGCTTTCTTACAAACACGAGGGGGATGTTGGGAGAACTGATCAAAACTGGCGAGTGTCTTTCAAGTTTTATCAGTTCGACCAACATTCCCCGAGTGTTTGTAAGAAACCAGAGAGCACGCAGAAAGTATTTTTATTGCTTTTAGAAAATAACATACACACGCGCGACAGCGTTGCGTGACAATCGTGTTTCTCAGGTCTCTTACAAACACGCTTTTTAACCAATCAGAATGCGCACATTCACAATACAACAAAGGTGTTATTTTCTAATAGTTATTAAAAAACTTACGTGGGATTTGCAGTCATAACCTTCTGGACAAGGTTCTCCACCACATTACTCCACGGTACAAATGAGTGGCCCATCACCTCTAGTGTGGCTTGGCAATGTAACTAGAACAACAAACAGGAAATGCTGACTGTCTCACAATTGAATAAGATAATATTTAGAGAGAAAAGATGACAATAGCTGTTAAAAAGATCACCTCGATTGCACGAAAAAAAAAACTTTCACGATATTACGCCACTGATACCCTGGAGCAGTACACGGTACGGCATTAAAATTATTGTTTAATTACCGTCTGCGATTTAACGGCGGAATGCCACTTGAAGCACCCCGTTGATAGCAGAGATATGGCACGTGATTTGTGAAGTCAGTCTGTGGTAAACAGTGCTATAACTTATCCAACTGCAAACCGTGTAATCTCGTAATCATGATGAGGCTGCACATGCAAGAACAAATGATTTATCCAAGATTGCCGTGTGATAAAGGCCCGGGGGGGGGGGGGACTCCCATATTTTTTGGTCGGGGATGATCGTCGTATCTTTTAGGGGTTAAAATCACGTTGGTTTGGTTTCTTTTAGGGGTGATCTTGATCTTCAATAAATTTTAGGCAGATTGGTATCTTTTAGGGCCGAAACTGTGTCCAAATTGCTTTTTCTCATGATGGTGCTTCTAAAAACCGTGTAAGAAAGAGAGATTATTCGACGAGAAGACGATGAATTAGAAACAAACACGGAAATGTCTTCATGGGTATTTTTCCCCTGTTACCTGTGTCCTTCGCGCCTACTTGGCACATAAGACCTCATCTTTTAGGGTATCTTTTAGGGTAATAATTTTTTTGAGCCACGCTATGGCCCGCCATGTTTGGTATCTTTTAGGGGTGAAACTGAAAATTTCCGACGATCATCCCCGACCAAAAAATATGGGAGTCCCCCCCCCCCCGGGGATAAAGGCCCATGGCAATGTAGTTGAAGCTCTGAATTTTAGGTACCCTTACCTCTTTATCCTTGATACACGAGATAACCTCGACAACTCGGCCTTCACGGAGCGTGTTTGATAAGGGCGAGTAGGACGACACCTTGCCCTTTGAGTACAAATTCTGGAAAGGAACAAACGTCAATAAATGACAACAGCGTTTGATGGGTCATTCCAGCGATCAGTGAGATGAGCTGTCCTGCTAGAAAGGATCAAATGCGCACTGTAATGGTGCGAGTCTCCAGCAAAAAGATCTTATTCCAACATTTGACATTTCAACAAGATTTAACAAACGTGACGTCAGTCTGGCGGCTATACGTAGATGAATCATTTCAGCGATCGATGAGATGGGCTATCCTGCTAGAAAAAAGCAAATGCGCACTTTAAGTGTGAGTCTACAGCAATAAGATTCTATTCCAACTGGCGACTAGATAATATGCAAAAACAGATATTGTGAAGGTACCTTGACATAGTCCAGTAACACGCTATCCCTGTCCAGGCTGTGATGTGTGATGTATGGACCGATGTACTTGGTCATAGCAGGCACGATCAGCTCAGCTACTTTGATGCTGTCTAGAAGTCGGAATACTAAAGTCCTGGGGTTCTCCTATAACAAAAACATTTAGGAGCATATACTACTGGTGAGGTAAGGACAGCATCGTAAGTACAAATGATGGTAAGAAGGAGAGGAGGGAAAGGTACAGGAACGTCAGGAGAAGGAGGATAAGGTTCAGGAAGGGGACGGCCAGCAAGATGATAAGATGGAGAGGCAGAAGGAAGTAACAAGGAATAGGAGAGGAAGAACGGCAAGGAAGAAGAGAGGGTCTAGCTGGAGGAAGAGAAGGACGAGGAATAGGACAAGTAGAAGGGCGACGAGGTGCCGCTGGAGGATGACAAGATGGAAAGGCAGGAAAAGGATAGGAGGAAGGAAGTAACAAGGAATAGGAGAGGAAGAGTGGCAAGGAAGAGGAGAAGGTCAAGCAGGAGGAAGAGAAGGACGAGGAAAAGGAAAGTAGAAGGGCGACAAAGAGCAGCAGGAGGAAGAGCAACAGCAGGAAAAGTACACAGAGGAACATGAATGAGGAGAAGGGCAAGGAATAGAAGGAGAACGACGAGGAGAATCAGTAGGAGATAGAGCTACAACAGGAGCAGGAGACGTATGGAGAGCACCAGAAGGACGAGAAAGAGCACGATGAGGAGGAGCAGAAATAGTACTCGGAGTCTGAGCAGCAGGGGACGACAAAGATAAGAAAGAGTAGCAACAGCAGAAGGACGAGGAGCAGGAGGTGTAGCAGCAGCTAGAGGAGGAGATGAAGGACCATGAGAGAGGGAGGAGGACGACGATGACGAGCAGCAGCACAAGGTGGAGGAGGAAGGGGTAACAGCAGGAGGACTGTGTGACGTTATTGTTGATGGTGACTTTAATGAGGAGGGTGACGTGATTGAATCTTTGTAATGGAGATGATATTAAAGTTTCTTGAACCGATTCTTACCTGGTTGTATTCTGATAAGCTTATCGGACAGTTGTACTTGGTCTGTAGATCAAGCACTGCTTGCAAGTGGCGTACTAACATGGATAGGCGTGCCACACCATTTAGCTGCTTCTGAAAATAGGAATTGCTTTAGACTTGCACGTTAAGATACAACCGTTTGACAAGACCGTGAAACTGCAACCCAATGAAAATGCAGGCATTATCGGCTGCATGCCAGGAGACAGTTTCTCTTATCACTCGAGAATTCTTCATCCCGAAAACTTGCCAATTTTGATAAATTGATTCAAAAGTATTATTTACTACCCTGCTAATTTCTAATAGTCTCCAACTTCCCATTCGTTGATATTTATAGTGGTTACGTCCACAAGAAGAACATTTCAATTCATGTAAACCCACAAATTGACGAAGGATCGCCCGAAAAATCTCGGGAAAGCAGCTTCTCCCGAAAACTTTCTATTGTTTTTAGGGCGCCCGAGAACTTGGGGAAAGCCTAACGTAATTCTTGAAAGTTTTTTTGGTCCATAGAAAATCATAGATGTTCGAGAAACCTGCACCAGGTACGAAGGTCTTTAGTTACTAGAGGGTGCTCGTTATAACTTACTTTTGGATGTGCCGGCTGCGAGGCGTCTTTGCTAATCACTCTGGGCATAATCATTGAAGGTGCGTCTAGAATACTTGCTATTTCTAATGCGTTCTTTGGCCAGCCCCTCTATAAAAAAACAACATTGGGAGTGAGCCTGTTCTTCACCTTGATGTTAGACTCATCTCTCCACAGTTGTTGGAGATCAAGGCAGTTTTGTCGGTACTAGCATCCTTTCTCACATTTCAGACGCAATTTCCTCACCAAGCGTTGCATAGGGATTGAGTTCTTTACGCGACCAATCGTTAGATGTATCTGTCATTTGAATAAGATAACTGAAAAATGATTCATCTCGTTCATCTCGATGTGCCGGTGTGTTGACAGTTTTCATGCAACAAACCTTTTCCGACAGTTCCATGCCCCTAGCTCGCTGTTCAAGCCAAAGTGCAAGGGCATCCTTAAAAGAAAAAGACACGCATTAAAATGATAGTTGGTGGCCAAACGCACATAATACCTGAAATTCTCGTCAACTATCATGAACTATCATGACCGTTTGACCGCTACCTTTTATCTAGTGCGGGATTCCAGTTCTGCGTTTTCCCTATGAATCTGATTCCAATCAACTTGGCCTGATTGTCAATGTTGCAATTGATAGCGCGAACTCATTGATACCAGAAACACATAACTCTGTTGATACTTACTGTTCCATCGGGAAGATGCCGTACTACAAATGGTACTAGATCATCTCGTAACCATGGCAACAGGAGCTCGGAATTCAAATCTTGTCGGATTGAACTTAGCAGAGATTCAAGTTTGGGTACGCTGATTACGGCTTCGAACTGACTCTGAAAATGGTTTTAAGAAAATGGATGCTTAAATTTGTTATTACCGACAGCATAGTCATCATCAGTGCACTGTCATACTCATTACTCGGCCCTCACTAAACTAGAACACATGTAGCGCACGACATTGTAGCCAGACACATGTTTCCCAATTTAGCCACGTGAGAAACATTGTCGCGCGCAACCACTATTTCGTAGACGGGACGCAAGAAAATGTTTCTTCGCAAGACAATAAACATTTTATGTATACGAGACACACGCGTGTGATGTTTTCTAGTTTAGCCACTTGGAGAAACATGCAGGACACAAATGTTGCGCGCTACATGCGTCCTAGTTTAGCAGTAGCTTTACCCTCAACAGTAACAGAAGTCAATACCGTATAATATAGTATATATTTAATATAATCATAGATCATCACCATTACCCGCCACCATCAGATGGAACACAAACTACCCATCAAGGATACTAGTAGGGTGATGAGATGACCACATTACCTGGTGTCTGGCCCATATAATGACAGCACTGTTCAGCTCTCCGTGCTCCAGACACTTAAGAACTTCATCAAAAAGGTCTGCATTGCGGAAACTGTGCCATCGAGGACCACTAAGGTGATACAATAGACATGTTAAATTTGGCCATTTGAAACAAGCACGCAGGCAGATAGACACCCCTGCGTAGGACCATATTGGTCATTTGGTGTGTACTTCAGTAATTTCTGTCTAGATCTCGACTGAATAATAACAAAATGCTTTTAACAAACCTGAACTGTGTAACTCCGTACGCCATCTCAAATGTTGCAAGTCGATCTCGCACTTTAAGGACCTGGAGCATGGCCATTTACAAAGGATATTGAGATCATCAAACATACAAACACACAGACAGACAGACTATGAGACAGACAATCGGAGAGACAGACAGAACAAATGGGACAGACTGACCTGATTAAGAAGACAATGAGCTGGTGACAGAGTGTTTACACTGGGTGCAGCCTTCGCAAGAACCTGGGAAAGACGTAGAATTTCATAGCGCACTTCGATAAACAATATCTTTTCATTTTCATTTTTCTTTTCATCTATTTAGATATTTGTATAATATAAAATAATTAGTATAATTACTCAAGCAATTCCGTGCGCTGATTGTTCGAGACGAATATTTTGCTATATTCACCTATAACATTGAAAGCATTGGGGATCGTGCGCACACTTTCTTACTAGAAACTAAAAAAATAGCCTTAAACCTGATTTGTTTTGTCAAAAATCTTAAAAGTCGCTTGAGTAATTATACTAAACAATTAGACGCCTCAGGCTCCGTAAATATCAGCGAATAGTCACCTCGACTTCGTCTCGGTGACTATTCGGCGATATTTATGTCAGCTTATGTCAGCGTTAAATATAGCATCTGGCCTAGCCTGCGTAGCAAGCGCAAAGGGAAAAGGGAGAGAATGGCACATGTAGCTGGGGGCAAGGGGAATGGGGAGAGGAAGGAGAAAGGAGCTCCTTTCTCTCCCCATTCCATCCGCGCGCCCATTCTCTCCCTTTTCCCTTTCTCTCCCTTTTCCCTTTGCGCTTGCTACGCAGGCTAGGTCTGGCCCGCAGGTAGTACAAATTCATTGAAGCGGGAACTATTATCCTAATGTCCAT
The DNA here is from genome assembly GCA_033964015.1 of Scolanthus callimorphus. NCBI lineage: Eukaryota > Metazoa > Cnidaria > Anthozoa > Actiniaria > Edwardsiidae > Scolanthus > Scolanthus callimorphus. Next base: position 30,174,087 of record CM066915.1, on the reverse strand, counting down.
CTCCAGTGATCACTTATGAACAGAAACGTAATTTTTTATTGCTTAACCCAATCCTTTCTATATGACAAAGGATCTTTATGTTGATTTGGACGACCAGAACTCATACGATCCGCATACATGCCATCTATATGTGGAAACTTAGAAATCCTGGTCAATCATCGTTCTGTACCCGCACAATTCTCACTAGTGAACACTATCAAAACACACACTCAGGAAGTATTCCTTGATTCTATTTTTCACTCACCCTTTCTCTGGCATAGCTGAGAATGTCATATGTGCTATCCAGTGTGGGGATTACAGCCTCCAGACAGGAGTTCACCACATATTCGTCCTCCTGATGGGCAATGAGGTAACACCTTTGTAAGCTATTCACTACAGGCATTCTTTAGACAGAGAATCTTTGATCATCTCATCCCTGCTATATTTAAAAGGGATTTCAAGGACATCTTTAAGAAGCGAAACAACTCTTGAAACAAAAAGACATTTGTGCTGTAACTCACAAATGCAAGAGAGTCCAGCTGCTATATTCATGTTTGATAGACAGCCGAATTCAAGAAAATATTGTTCCACACAAGACTTTGTTTCCAAGCAAAGGGAGGACGTGTGTTACAGCTGTATTTCAGACCTGAAAATATCAGACTACTTGCGGGAAACATCTCTCCTTTTAGCCTCATTGTCACCCTTGTAATCTCACAACATAATAAAGTGTCCACTTTCATCGCCACCATTCCCTCTCAAGGTTGAGCGCTAATGCGCAACTTCATTTTTGGCAAGAGGGAGGAAGGAAAATTATGGCAAAATCTGAAACTGGTACACACTTCCTTAGTCAGATTGTGGCTCTCCACATTTTCATAAATACCTTTATCTTGGAGAAGCAATCTTTTAGTTCATCTGTAGGGCATTCCTCTTCCATGCTCCACAATGACAGCTTGTCCAGGAATTTGTTTGCTTTTACTTTGAATACGAGCTACAACAAAAAACTAATTTAAAAAAAGGCTGCCAGATGTCAAATGGTGTACAATTCATCTGTTCAGAGAGCTAGCTAAAAAAGAGAGTTAATTTGAATTGTTGCTTTGTTTACAAGGAATTATTGTAAGTACACTTACCTCTTCATCTAAATTAAATTGCCTTGCAAATTTCTCTGCAGTGTCAAATTGCTGTTTATGGAGTAACCTATAAAGTCTGAAAAGGTCAAGCAAATAGTTTAGTAATGAGTTAACATATTATAATATTGAATCTTAGAAGAGCTCACATACTATTTGGTGTATTCCTCCTGCAATAAAAACAATAGTCCCGTTTCGAATTCTCTACTCTACCGCTGAATAGGCATTGATAGTGCACAAGTACAGTGGGAGCCTCAATTTGAAGTCACAAAAGTTGGGAATACCAACAAGAAACTGATGAAGGTTGATTTGAGACAATAGACAAACTTGAGGAGACTTCTCGGACTTGTTGGTATTTCCAACTTGCTCACTTTTTTGGCTTCAAATTGAGGCTGTATTTATTTGCTGTTGATGCCTATTCGGCGGTAGAGTAGAGAAATTGAAATTGGAAGTTATAGTAAGCTAACTTGACAAAACATCTCATACCTGTTCTCAGGGAGAGCTTCTGTGAGGCATCTTATCCTCAGAGCTGCATTGTTGATGTAGTCACTGGAAAAGAAATGTCCCATATACTGGTAACCTGTACAATGACATATTCCAAGGTGTAGTAGGATGGTTGCCAATGCCCCCCCTCCCCCCCCCCAAAAAAAACGTTTCAAAATAATCTTGGACCAAATAGACTTTCCACAACAGAAATGCACTATGGTAGCTAAGGACAGTGTAAAATACTAAAAGATTTTCCCATACCTGTCAATGACACCTTCAATGAAAAAGATGGTATCCTGTGATAAAAATAAAGACATAAAGCAAGAGTGAAAAATTGTTATTACAGAGAACAAATCTAAGGTTGATGATGTACAGCTTTATCTTTGTTCTTCTCGCTGCACCCAGTTCAGACAATTCAGTAAAGAGAACAGTTGATATGGTTCAGCAGTCCTGGTATAAACTCAGCATGCAGTGCACAACCCCCAGGGGGGGTGGGGAGCAGTGAAAACTTGCCACTGTAGATGTTAAAGCAGGTAGCCAGTTTGGTACTGTATCAGGGACCTTTGTGACCCATACCTGGCTACTTGGAGAGTGTGCAATATTACAGTTAGACACTTGAAGGGAGTAAACCTGGACCATGGAAGGAAGTTTGTAGACTTGTAGGTATTGCTTGGACTGAAAGAGAAGTTACAATGCTCTGAATATGAAGAAACTAAAGAATTGTTACTGAAAACAAGGAAACCCATTGAACAACCTATCCATCCAACATGCTCCCTGCTGGGGAAATGAAGTAAGACATTGAAATAAGCATGAATTAACCAGCTTTAATTAGCTTTTCGCAACAGCTTTACTCACAGTTTTTGCATCTCTACAGTTACTGGCAGTACCTGTCCTAAGATGACTGAACTTAGTAGGACAAATGAAGAAATACTTTTCCAATGAGATGACTGTATTAAGGTTTAATAAAATAGCCATGCCCTATAAATAAAATATAAGCTTTTTATCACTAGCATGAGTACCTGAGAATTCATAGGCTTGGTCAAGATAACAATCTTGTTTTCTTCTTCTGACCTAAGCATAATTTGTAACAAAGAATTGTGAGAATGGAGATGGAAGTATATACATTAAAGAGGCATTATTCGAAAGTGGCCTATTAGATGGTCTACATACAAGTCTTATGATCAAATGTGTGCATCTCTTCAACTACTGTAAGTACCTGTCTTCTGAGGTTGAACACCACTAGTGCTCAGCAACAGGAAATCTTCAGCAGAAATGTGAGACCAGTAGGACAAGAGGGTGAGAGATTCTGTGTTCCATAAGCTCAGAGTATTCTATGAGAAACAAAAAGAAACATGTTTTTAAGGATAACACATAGAAGATGGCTACCGGTATGCAGCAATTTTGTGTTTTAACAAAACTTTAATTTCACTTCCTGAAGAAGACATAAATCTCATGTTCAAACAGATTGTTGCAGTCCAATGCAGTGACAGGGGAAGGTTAGAAAATTTTGTGGAATCACATGTCAACTCACCTTTTCATCAAGAATAACCAAGAAACTGCCATCACTGGTGCAACAAACTTTTATTATCCCAGCGTCTACCAAGGAAATTTAAGGATAAAATAATAGTAAACAATAAAACACATTCTAAGAACTCATCATGTTACTGCATTGCACAGAATGATGTTTTATTTTCTACCTTGAGTACATTTATGTTAGTACATATGTATTATACTTCTGCAAAAATGTATTAGGTATACCTCTGCAAAAATCATACAGCAAAAGCATTGCCAGAAAGCCACATTTTGTTAATTCCAGAGCCCACTAAAATCCTGATCTAAGAACTTAGATATAACAGCTGAGCCAGTCCCACATGTTACTACCTGAAGGCTGGGCCCAATTAAAGGACCAAGCCTTGATCTATAGGAATAAAGGTGATGCATTCTTACCTAGCATTAACAAAGAATCAACCGATCCCAACAGAACAGTGTCCTCATGCTCAAAATTTAAAGGATCCTGGCCCCAAACACAAAGCCTGCAATTTTCTCCCTATTAAAAAGAAAGCACATCACAGTACAACGTTTCATATTAAAAGTTGCAAAGTGTTGGAGGAGTATAACTACTATGCAGTGGGAGGTGAATATCGAGACAATGTGAAACATATGGTACCGGTACATACATATGTAATGAAGGCAGGAGCTCCCATGAATGTTGATAAGTTAAATCCTGTCAGCTGCTCATTCTCCTCAGTAATGCTGGTGCATTTCATTTTCATGGACTCCCGCAACTGCAAGGAATATGCATGAAGCCAGATTCAATGTATATGAAACAAAACACCATTTTTTTAAAATCCTTACCTCCCAAATGCTTTCCTAATCAGTCATCTAGAATGGTGGTTAATGTTAGACAAATGAGAGGAAATTGTAATAAAAATTAATTATAATTATTTTTCTAAAAAGTGCAAGTAACTAAAACTCACTTGTTTCATCTGGCTGAAATCTTGCGCCTCAATGGCTGTTAAAAAAAGAATAATTGATTGCTAGTTACTGAACGTGAAAAAACGAAAAGTAACGAAGCTCTTACCTTGGTTGAGCCTGGTGAGTTGCAGATTTGAAAATTCAAATACCAATCCCGATGCTGACAATAAGAGCAAAGTGTGACATCCTGAAAAAACACAGAAAAAGAAATCAAAGATGTGCAATTGAGTTATATAGAAATATCTCAGAGCATCTATAACTAAGAGTCTGACTCGTATTTATTTTATTTACAAATGATGAGGGTACAGATGATGATTACCACCCCGATAAAAACCTTAATAAGTATGATCCTCTAAGATCCTACAGGATCAGTTCCTATTTTAGGATGTTATAGGATCCTAATAGGATCTAATGTCATATACCTAAAGTAGGATCATGCTAGGTTTTTAACCAGGGCACACAATTGATACAATGATACAATTGCTACAAGCTGCATGGTATATGAAACTAACCACCCTCTTGTTCTTCTGGTTTGAAGATTATTTTCAGGAAAACAACATCAGAGTCTTGATAGACATCTTGAATGAGTTTCTACAAAGCAACAGTAATAATGATATGTTTATTTAGCCACATAGCAGCATTAGCTGAATAGACCTTCCCATTTCAGATCATGTGGTATTCCAATGAGTATTCTCTCGTTCTTTGTCTGCTACACATGGAAGGGAGAATACTCATGGGAATGCCACGTGATCTGAAATGGAGAACTTGTAGCTCTCTACTTGTTTAATGATTGTGCCTCCTTAAACAAGGCAAAAGGGGTGGCGCACTGATATTCCAGAAAACAGTAACTACGTACATTGTCAGTATAGTAAAAACCCATGTATGGTAAGAACCAGAGTTTAAGAACCAATTAGCACAAGATTGTCCACACAAAGCCTATAGTTATTAGACTATTATACTATACTGCGTTTAGTATAAATTATACTGAAATACTTTATACTGTACATTTGCATTATCCAATACTCTTACCTCTGAAAACAGAATTTGCTTAGTGGGAACATGGACAAAGTGAAATGTTCCTGATCTGTAACAAAAAATATTACAAAATATAAGTGAGTCATTAGGATATAATTTTAATAATAAAATATTGTGGATATTTAATGAGCCTGTGTCAGTCGCCATTTTGACAGCATAGTAATATACCATGTTGGTAAAAAGCATTTCCATCGGCTGATTTAGAGATTAAATAGCAATATTCTCCATTAAATTTGGTATCAAATCTGAAACTTTGTTAATTTAGATGTTTATAAGAGATTTCTACACAGAATGTTGACCTCTGATATTGAACAAAAACAATAACAAAGGAGTGGCTGACACGGGACCTTTGATGTATGTTGTGCACAGTTCCCTAGACCTTTAAGATTTCATTTTAGACAAATTGTACCTTTCTCCAATTGCAATAAACACAGAGTCCTCACTCCATGCCACTGAGTCAACCTCATGATCTGTAATAAAAAACATACTGTCGCATGGGAAACTTGATTCAAGAAAATCATCCATATCTCTGCCAAATTATCAAGCGCCACTACCAATCTTCCAACACTTCTAGAACTTCCAAGTACAATATGTAAATTGTAAAAAAAATGTAAAAATGACTGTTTTGAGTTTTAGGATACATCAGGTAAATAAGAGAAGTTGGCCTTCCCAATGGAATGCATAGTGCAATTCCAGAAAAAAATCCATACCCCCACCATGGAAGGAATCTATTTACCCTCTGAATGCACCCCCTCTGGAATTTCCAAAAGAAAAATACAGTATTAATATTTTGTATACTGTTCAAGACGACAATGCAATGCAGAATGGGCTTTGGGAATAAAAAAATGTCCCTCTGGTTGAGGGCACCTAATTTCTTTGACCCACCAGACATTTCAGTTTACCCCCTACTACTGCTTATAGCACAGTACCCTCTGCCTCTGGACATTTTGTATAATACCCCAATGGGCATTTTAAGGTCAAGACCCCTGGAGAAAGGCTCAAAATCCCGGACAAAGCGTGTCCTCGACTCCTGGGTACAGATATTAATGCAAAAGCCCAGTTAAGTGCTTAATAAAGCTTGAACATAAAGCTCACGCACCAAAATTGAGCGTCGCTTGTAGCACTGTGCAACTCGGGTTGAGCAAACGAACATGTTTTGAGACAACAAAACAGAAGCCATCTACAGAAGCTGCTCCGTAGAAAGCAGGCAACTCCTCGACCTGAAGAATCAAAAAATAAGTTAAATAAAAAGCGAAAAGAACGAAAAAAACGGCAAAATGTCCAAGGAGTCGAACTCGAAGTGACAACTTACGTTGTCCCTTGGAGAAATGCTCGCTAATGTATCAACTTGGTACAAAGCAGACCCAGTTTCATTTCGGGGTCCAAAGTTAACTGTTTCTTCACCTCCTGCCAAGCCAACTTCAAAAGAATCCCAAGACATTGTGAGATTTTCGAGAGTAACTTTTTCCCTACACGGTTCAATTCACGACATTTTTCTATTTTCCCGCTTTAGTCGAAAGTGAAGGATTGTGGGTAAACACCGCTGACCGGTAACCACAGGCTTCCCGCAATCGCATACGAACCATACAAGTCGAAGCGCAGTAGACTATGCAGCCCCTTCTTTAGCGACGAGGATAAAGTCCTAGTTTGTTTGCGCGCTCGTATTTTCAGCGGCTGCAAATAAAACCTGTAGCAGCGCGCATAACGATGTTCGACTTTCCCATCACCACCCAACCCTAATTAATTTCAGTAAAGCGTTTTTTCTCCAGTTTCGTGAAGTTTTTAAAATCTGTTTAAAAAACGGGTTCTATCCCGGTGTAAACCTTAGCACGAATTGAAAAATGCGCTGAACACAAAAGTGTCTCTGAGTCAGTCTGGGAATGGTTCTCCTGACCGGACTGCTATAAATAACAACAAAAAATAACAAACTTTGTTTTAACTCGAATTTTTACTCACTAATTTTTACTATTTTTACTCACTTATTATTAAGTGAGCATCCTTTCAGAGTTACTAGTATATTGGACTAACAATATCTTAAAACAAGTATTTTTATGGTTGAGTTACTACATTTATATATAGAATAACAATCAGAGGCTGAAATTATGTTAAACGCCGTTAGGGAACTGAAATGACGGCCAAAAAATCGATTTTGCTTTTTGTTGGATTAATATTTTTCCCACAATTTCGAGCACTGAATTATTATCTTCAGAAAAACAAATGTATACCACAATCAAGAGAATTAATTCAAAAAGACCCTCCTCCATCGTTCGACGAAAACAAGAAGACTAAAGCTGTAAGGAAAAACACGTTAGAGAATAATAGATTCGACCATCGTTTAAGCGTTGCGCAGCAAAATGAACCAATGAAAACCAAGAAAGGGAAGCCTGTTCGAGTCTTATGTTGGATATTAACAAGTCCAACTAATTTGCCAACCAAAGGGAAGGCCGTCAAGGAAACCTGGGGTAAAAGGTGCGACATCTTGCTGTTTATGAGCTCCAAAGAAGACAAAACTTTCCCAGCAGTTGGTCTCAATGTTAACGAAGGTCGGGAGAATTTATGGTATAAGACTCGAGCTGCTTGGCAGTATGTCATTGATCACCATTTGGAAGATGCGGATTGGTTTCTGAAAGCTGATGATGATACGTACTGTATAGTTGAAAATTTGAAGCACCTGTGCTCGAAATATGAAACAGAGAAGCCATATTACTTTGGGCGACACTTCATTGGTGGGTATAATAGTGGCGGGGCGGGATATGTATTCAGCAAAGAGACTTTGAGGAGATTTGGGAAGGTACTACAGGATCACAACCGCTGTCCTCCCGGACAGTTTGATGAAGATGTTTATGTTGGTAATTGTTTAAGGGCAGAATTTATCACCCCTCACGACTGTCGTGATTCTAAACAAAGAGAAACATTTCATCCATTCCCTCCATGGCAGCACCTTACCCCCGGAGCGTTACCAAAGTGGTACCCCATCAAATTTACACGAAATCAAAGATGGAACTCCAGACTGCTGCGCCGATTACGCGATCACGTTCCATTATATTCAACCACATATGATGTATGAATGGAATATTTAATTTACCGCTTAAAACGGTACGATGTAAATAATGCTGGGGATTGAAGAAAACTAAAAGCTACGCTTGGCAATTGTAATATTACTCGCACAGTATACATTTATACGTTATCGTTTTGGGAGTTTTGCAGCTTTGATTTCCAAAGCCTCATAAAGGAATTCAATACATGCCATACTATCGGGAACTTTATTATATTAATAAGAAAAAAGATGGGAGCTTCAGTGCGCATTACTATTTTTCTAGTCAGCTTAGGATGATAAATGTTTACAAAAACGCTTTATTTTAAACGATGTTTTCTTAGCTAAATATATTTTATCAGGCCCGTAGCAAGGGCCTCTCCCCCTGCTACGGGCCTGTTTCTTCTGTGTCATTCCTGAGTCACCCAACTAAATCGGCTGCTCAGTGAATTAAAATAAAAATACGACCAAGAGCCTAGACAAGAGATATCGGCCAGGGGCCGGTTCCTGAAAGGTTGGATAAAGTTATCCATGGATAAAAGTTATCTGTTGTATAGGATTTGTTCAGGATTTATCCGTTGGATAAGCGTTTATCTACAGATAACTCTTAACTGACCTTCTAGGAACCGGCCCCTGGTGGTCATCATGCACTAGTGGTAACATGAATCCGAGAAAACTATGATTATCTCCTAACAAGATCAATACATTATGAGCTAGCTAGAAGTGAAAAGAATTGATAAAATGATACCATCAATCCAGCAAAGATCCACTGATCTGACATCAAATTCTCTTATGTGATATAAAGATGAAGTATAGTGCTTGTCAAGTGAGAATTTCTATCTTGATCGTTTGGGTGAAAGGGTTTCAAGCAAAGGTGATTGGACGAAAATCTTTCAAGTTCTTCAATTGCTGATATTTATTTCATGTTTTCAATAGAATTTTTAGTTAATATTTCAATATTTGCATGTTATATATTTTATCGCTTCCTTATCATATAAATTGTCTCATTTCATAATGGTAACTTTGCACAATTCGAACTTTGTGAAATGTTTGCCGAGAATTCAAATATTCTTATCAACCAAACTTAGTGAAATGCCACTTAACAAGTTCTAGATGGAGCACCTTAGCTTATTATGAGCCGTTCCTAGTAATTATGAGTAATTATTCCTAATGCAAATTAAATTAGACAATAGAGTTTCCTGACTTCCATTAGGAACGGCGGACTAGACCGGCGTATGCTCTAGGCCTCAGTGAGGGTGTTATTTCCGGTGCTGCTATTGTTTTTATTTTTCAATACAACTCATTTAAATTCTCGGCCGCCATTTTGACTACATATATCAACCCAAATCAATTCACCATTTTGACTCACAAAAAAGCAACACACCGCGCCAGCGCCATGTGAAGCCTCTTGTTTGATGAAGAACGCTGAACAAGGGAGATCATGAATTGGGGACATTTTTCTTTTTGAAAATGGGTGAACAAAAAAATAATAATACGAACAAAATATGTTCGTATATTTCTTTCGCAACATTTTTCTACTCATTCTAATGTTCTATGTTAACCTTTCTTGGCGCCTGCGCCTATTTTCTGCATTTCCACTTTCGATGATGGCACATTCTCTCTTTAATTACTGTAACCTTAATATTTTATGGCAGTATGTAGCAACAATAATAGATATCTCTGTTTTACACCTCAAAACAATATCCAAACACGACGACCAACAGGTAACTTAATATTGTTTTTGACCCCACATCGTGAAACGAGCGCCTCGCAACGGCTGCGTAAGAGGCTACTCCACTTTGAAGTGCGGATTTGCGACTGCCCATTTCAGTATGGAATCAAATATGGCGATCACTCTGATCATGACCTGGAGTGGCTTGTCTCAGTTCACGAGGGACACGAAAGTGGCTGCGCAGGAGACTAACTGTTGAGTCCCCCCCCCCCCCCCCCCCCCGACCATCCTTGAAATCCTTAGCTGTCCCTATCCACACTGGAATTCATGAATATCCATATTTCGGAAATTTACCCACCCTGGAATTTTTCTCCCAACCTACAGGATATTATTGCTCTGGCAATAATTGTTTTCGGCATTCTTCATAACGTCATATCTATAAAAAAACTCAATGACTCGAAAATTCTACAAACCTATGAACATGGAAATTGTCCTAGAAATATGAGAAGTGGCTCACTAAGAGACTTATAAATATTTTCGATGTATTATACTAGTAATGATCATATTGTAATTAAGTAGTAACACTGCGATAAGAGATCTATACAATCATTATAAGTATCGAAAAGTTAGTTGCTAGTATTCTTCATTAATAGTATTGTAACATGCTGGAGGTTCTTGAAAGCTAAATATTGTGTCAAACCAACTAAATCTCGTCTTATTCATCTTCTACTAGAAGAATGCTAGTTGACACTACACCTGTGGTCTGTTGGTGGACAGGAACACACTTTATGGTGGTACCAAGAACACAACTCAGCTGGCGATCATCTGTATTCTTTTTTGTGACAAAAAAACGCCAGTGCTAACTCGATGACCAGGAATATGAACTTGGTGATCAAGAACGCAGTCAGTTGGCGCTAAATGTCTGGGGGTTTTTTTTCGCGACCCGGCGCTACAGCTGCGTTCTTTTGATCGGACCAGGAACGCACTCATTACGATACGCCAGTGTCTGCTTATCAAGAACGATGCTGTATGCCTGTGCTCTTTTATGATCAGGAATACAGTCAGCTCGCGGTATTCCTGTGTTCACGTTACAAGGAACGAAGCGGTATGCCTGTGCTTTTTCTGTGATTGGGAGCAACAGTCACCTCGCGGTATTCCTGTGTCCACTCGATGACCATAGACACCGAGGAACATTCTTCTTCACTGCAACATTGGAACATTCTTTCATTGGAATATTCTTTAGCAGGAACATTCTTTCACTGGACTATTCTTTAGCAGGAACATTCTTTCTCTGGACTATTCTTTAGCAGGAACATTCTTTCACTGAAACATTGCAACATTCGTTCACTGTAGCGTTTCTTTCACTGCAACATTCTTTCACCGGAACATTCTTTCATTATAACACTGGAACATTCTTTAGCAGGAACAGTCTTTCACTGTAACGTTGGACATTCTTCCTCAATGCAACATTTGAACATTCTTTAACTGGGATATTCTTTCACTGCAACACTGAAACATTCTTTCGCTGTAACGTTCTTTCATTGGAACATTCTTTCGCTGCATCATTGGAACATTCTTTCACTGCAACAATTCTTTCATTACAGCCTTGGAACATTTTTTCATTACAACATTGGAACATTCTTTCACTTCAACATTGTCACTGACATTCTCTACTGGTCAGCGGAAACAACCGTAACGCCGCGACCCTTCTGTTCAGCGGTCTCACACGGCGGAAGTATAAGTGGTGGTGCCGTATACAAGTTTTTCTGGAGATCTGTAAGTAACACGATTACGGCATTGATCACAAATAACCTCAAGTTCTCGCTCTTCCTGAGTGGTCCCAAGCATGTCCCTTAGTAACGCCACATTGGTAGCATAGACCCGGTGTTGCCATTTGGTCCTAGAAGCGCGAGAAACGTCGTGAAGAAAAACAAGGCAAAGGAAATAGACAGTCCTATAGTACAGAACATAAAAATTCCGAATTGAAAGAAGAAGACTATTTTAGCAGCAAGCATGAAGACAGACGCTCCGAGGGTTGTACATGCGCCGGACAGCACAGAAATACCGACACTGCCTAGCGCGTCGCGTGTCTTATCTCTGCGTGAATGAGCAAGCGATCTGACGTAGCCGTCTGCCAAGTGCACAACGTAATCCACAGCGAGACCAACCACGAGAGTCAAGTTGAGGGACTCCAAGACGCCAAGTTTCCATCCGACCATTGGATAAAGCCGACGACGCCCACTGTGATACAAGCTATAGTTGCCCCGGCCATTAGACCCACAATCCAGTTTGTTGTCATGAGTGTTAGAAGGCCAATGGCTAGACCCAGACTCATCAGGATGCCACGGACAGCAGTGCTTGCGAGGACCTGGGACAGACATGTCCATATTAGTCAATATAAAACACTACTTGTCTCTATGGGGGGAGGGGGGGGGGAGGACAAAGCGTGTTTGGAATACTAATGCATTTGAGCACAAGGTCGTCCAAATTTCCCAGCTCGGCTGAAATATACCGACATTCATTCAATTCCGTATTTCCTGTTTTGTTGTTGTTGTAGTTGTTGCATATTTCATACTATTGAGCCAGCCAGTATGGCTGAATGTAAGGCGATTAATCTGTACTACTGCTATTTCAAATAGGATTGTCTTATTGCGGTAAAGATTCACGACGTACATATTATCAAAATGAAGATTGAATTGTCTGCCTGCAATTCTTCAAGCGCATTTCGCATTTCATTGCTCATCATCAATCGAGAGCTTTGTTCATTGGCGCATCGTCCGTTAATTGTTTACTAATGAATGGGATACCTGTTGAACCTTGAGCCAGTGCCAGGCGTTATGTGCTGATGGCGTGGCTTGGAAACCATTACGGCACGAAGGTGGCATGTTTTTCATCTGTGGAGAAGGAGCACAGTTAATAGCTGCTTACCACATGAATATGACAAAAAAAAGTGGTAATAAGGTGGAAGTGCTAGTCGTGTGAAATCACTTCTCACCTTCTTCCTCATAAACTCCTCCCAGTGATCATAAACGGCCAGGCCCTCCACTTGACCCATCCTAGTCGGCACCATCGTCGTGTTGATCTCAATAGACGCGAACAGCAGACGATTACCATAACGATTACCTACAAAATGGATGACAGGTTAACATACACATTTGATCTGCCTCTCAAAAAGCTGAAGGCAATGACAGTCGCAAAAAGTCTGCATCCCCTTTATGAGGACAACAGTTTCAGCCACCCGACATGAAAATTTCTGGTTGTTCATACCCACCCTGAAATTCGATCAAACAAATTCCAGCAAATTTTCTTGTGGAATATAGCTTCAGTGCTTAACTAGGGTACCACCCTGAAATAGCAGGCTATACTAGGACCATCCGAATTCACGAGGACAGTCCTCAAGTGGGATAGACTGCTTGCAGTCCCTTCTTTGCGCTACTCTGGTTTTTCACGCGCTCGTTTTCACGGAGTTCGCCAAAGAAGGGACTGCAATAAGTCCACAAGTGGGGCTGCGGAATGTTTTTGCGACTGCCCAACGTCACAGGGAATCCACTATGTTAGCCTGCGTGTTGTGACTGGAACTTGTTCCCAGTTAAGTCTTCTCCACTTCAGGCTGCAAGATGGTTACGTTATGGTGATTTCAAGTAAATGATTCTTACCCTGAAAGTTTGGAGCCGTGCTTTTCTCAGTCTCGTCTAGGGCCCCGCCCATCAGCTTGCCATAAGTGATATAATCATGACTGGCGTATGACTTGTTTCCATCGGTCAGCCAATACCCGGTCAATACCTAATGGATCAAGGAACAGTGAAAACACGTGGATAAGCTCTTTGACGCTAAATCTTGATAAAGTACAAGCAGCTAGTTCAGACTTTGGTGCCAAATCTTTGAAAAAATCACGATAGCCACTACAATAATAAAGCTCATCTGAACAACTCTTGAAATGGAAACCCCAACCCGAGATACCGAACATTGTGTGGAAAGAGTTCGCGTTTGAACTCTCCCCTGCTATAGCTGATATTTACAACTCCTCGTTGGAACAGGGTTATTTTCCATCAGAATTAAAACAAGCTATTGTGGCCCCCGTCCCGAAATGCCGCCCTCCAAGGATTGTAGATAGTGATCTGAGGCCAGTCTCTTTGACTTCGCCTTTGGCTAAAGTACTTGAGGGTTTTTCTGCTGAATCTCTTCTCAGAGGAGTATGGGACAAGCTCGACATCAAGCAATTTGCTCTTCCAGGAAGATCCACGACGCAAGCTCTGGTATACTTGCTGCACACTATTTTGGAGACTATTGATTCTGGTGAGATGTATGCCAGAATATTTTTCTCAGACTTCACCAAGGGTTTCGATCTTGTGGATCATAACGTCTTGCTGCGTGAGCTTGAGGACCTAGATGTGGAACCACATTTGGTCAGATGGATTGCTGCCTTTCTTACCGGCAGAAACCAGAGAGTGAGGGTAGGCGCAGTCCTTTCCCAGCCTATAACTCTGAATGGGGGAACTCCCCAGGGGACAAAATTGGCTCCTCTACTATTTTGCATCCTTGTGAACAAAATGGCGTCGAACTGTGTTAATAGAATCAAATATGTAGATGACGCAACTGTCATGGAGTTTGTTCCCAGGCTTTCTCCTTCGTACCTGAATTTTACTGTTTCGGATATCTACACCTTTGCCTCCTCTAGGGGCATGGTGCTTAACAGTAAAAAATGCAAAGAAATGTGTATTAGTTTTCTACAGTACTCCCCTTTTCCACCAGCCCCTCTTCTGGTTGGTAATTCCCTGATTGAAAAGGTCTCTTGCTACAAAGTGCTAGGCGTTTATTTGTCGGATAATCTTACATGGAACGAGCATGTCATACATATTGTTAAGAAAGGCAGCAAACGCTTGTATGCACTACGTGCACTTAAGAAGTGTGGGTTATCGAATAACCAGTTAATTCTTGTTTTCTGCAGCGTCATTAGGTCTGTCTTAGAATATGCGTGCCCCGCCTGGGCTGGCCTCACTCAGTATCTGAGTGACCATATAGAATCGGTGCAAAAAAGGGCGCTGAAGATCATTTCTCCTCATTTGCGGTATGAGGATGCGCTCGCACAAGCAGACCTAAAGACGCTACAGCAGAGGAGAGAGGATGCATGTATTAAATTTCTTAGGCGATCCCGCTCCTCCTCCCCTCTGCTGGGCAGCTTAGTTCAACAAGTGTCACACGAAAGGCCATATACTCTGAGATCAGGTTCGTCCGCCACTGTACCTGTGACGGCTAAAACAAACAGATTCGGAAATCTATGTACGATCAAATATCAGAGCCAACTGTAAATAGCATTTCAGTACCATAATATTTATACTTATGTAATATCGATATTGTAATTAGTGTTCTGACCGGCCTCGTAATTCAGCAATTGCTGCGATATGGCTTTATTAAACAATTATTATTATTATTATTATTATACTTCTGCAGCGAACAGCGTGGCAACCCATCGTAAATTATTTGGATGAACACCAAAGAAATGGATAATTCAGTGGAAGCAAATCACTCGTTTTGACAGGTACAACTTTCATCTGACATGCCATAACTCTCTTCAAACCAAACTTGAACCAAGTTCTGCATCTGCTACATTGGACAATATGAAACATTCACTGGATGGCATTTAAAAAAGGAGGAGGAGGGGTACAAAGCATCAGGGGCAACCTAAATTTGTACATATGTTTTCTAAAATCCTGGCTGCGCCCCAGACGCGATTCCCTGTTAACGGCGGTCTCTCATGGCAAGGCAAAGAGACCGCCGTTAACAGGGAACAGACGCGATCCCCGGCATATGCTAGGGACGTTCACACATGTAGAAATCGCAATGGAGAGTGGGTGTACTAGGACGTACCTCGTAATATCTATAGTAGGAATCGGTCAAGCGTGATGTGTTGAACATGTCTCCATGGTAACGCATGAGGGACTTTGCCTTAGCAGCGTTTGTTGGCAAGGTGAGCACGGTGTTGTTAGGGTAGATAGGTTTCTTAGCTTCTTCCTGAAATATGAAACAATCCAAAAATGGTTACATACACTAAGATAGCTAAGGCCGACAAATACGCGCAGGGAACACGTCCTAAGTGTGCGCTTACATATCAAACAAAGTAATAAAAACTGTCGATTTTGGAGCTGTTGCGGTCAAAATCAAGTCTGTATCACTTGCAGGATATCACTTACCATATATTATCTAGATCTAATAGGAACTTGGACAAACCTTAATCGAAAAAAGTATTATTTTGGCCAAAACTTGCAGGGATTCAAGCGACTGAAATTCTCTATCCATCCGCTATTTTTTCCCGCCGGCTTTGCATTATGGGATTGCGGTAACCACAGGGAGCCCGCGTTCCTCGCCTCGGGTCTTCCAATGGTATTTGGCTAAAATGACAGCGATTGATTGATGAAACTTTCGAAGTATCGACGGTTACCGAGGGTAAATAATGACAAAAAATGGGCGAAGGTAAACACCGGCTATTCAATTTCATATCTTACAGCATATGAAATGGACATACCTTGTAGAACTCATTCATCCGATGGACGAAACAATGGACTTCAATTTCACCAGTGACTGCGTTCCGTCGAATTCGGAGCTTGTTTACTTCTCTTTTGGGAAGGTTCTTGATATCTTGGCAAAACTCCTGAAAAATATATATATATATATTAACATGTATAGTAATGTATCAACATCAAAACTAGTCGGCGATTAAAAAGTGGAATCAAATTAAAGCTCAGAGGCAACTAATGATGATATGTCAAAAGTTAGACTTGCGTTTATTGTAAGTTGAAGTCTTTGTTTAGTCGGCCATTAAGAATGCGAAGAAAAATCGAAAACCAGCGACTTTTGTTTTCTTGGGTCACGACTTAACGCAAGTCGTACTACTTTACTTCGTCCCCTGATTGGTCAGTTGTTGAATTTGTCTCGTTTCTGATGGGCTAAGTGTATTTACTTCGTCCCCTGATTGGTCAGTTGTTGAATTTGTCTCGCTTCTGATTGGCTAAGTGTATTTACTTCGTCCCCTGATTGGTCATTGTTGAATTTGTCTCCCTTCTGATTGGCTAAGTGTATTTACTTCGTCCCCTGATGGGTCAGTTGTTGAATTTGTCTCCCTTCTGATTGGCTAAGTGTATTTACTTCGTCCCCTGATTGGTCAGTTGTTGAATTTGTCTAACTTCTGATTGGCTAAGTGTATTTACTTTGTGTTTTGTGTTCGATACTAATCCGAAAGCCGCTCTAATGCTTTTCGGCGTCAACAATCGGCACAATCCGTAGTTGCGGTTATTAGAATCAGAAATCCGAAGTCGAATTTTCAATAGATCGTGATCCGTGGTGTGTGAAATATTTCACGTACCAACATAGCTACTTGGCAAGGCGGTGGGTTCATATCAAAGCTGTGATCAAACACGGTTTTCCCCCGGCACTTGTAGTCCGTGAAGTGACATGAGCTCCGGTCTTGAGGCTTCAACCCCCAAATAAGGTTCACTATAATGACTTCATCCTCTTGGCTCGGTCTGAAGGCCAGGCGGCGAAGCTTCTTGATGCTGTACCAGTTGGTCCCTTTACCCCACACGGCTACCTGTGGTGGCGAAACAATAGCGGTTTTCATGAGTACAATGAAGCCCGAGGGGGAGGGGACTCCTATATTTTTGGCCTGAACGATCGTCGTATCTTTCAGGGGTTAAAATCACTACGGGTTTTGGTGTCTTTTAGGGGTGATCTTGATCTGCATTATAAGATCAAGGAAGATTGGTATCTTTTAGGGATCTAGCGGCCAAACGGTAAAAAAAATTGCGGCACGCCCTTATTGGTATCTTTTAAGGGTAAAACTGAAAAATTCACGACCAAAATATATGGCTGGCTTTTCAACGAACTTCTCAGTGTTTTCAAATCCTGATGAAACACGCCGTCGCGTTTTTGATATATTACTTCACCATCAAATGTTGAATTGGTTTGCCTATAGCCTTAGG
The DNA here is from genome assembly GCA_033964015.1 of Scolanthus callimorphus. Lineage (NCBI taxonomy): Eukaryota > Metazoa > Cnidaria > Anthozoa > Actiniaria > Edwardsiidae > Scolanthus > Scolanthus callimorphus. The sequence continues at coordinate 30,156,306 of CM066915.1, read as the reverse complement.
TTGTGTTTTCTGATAAACTAGCCAAAGGCAACCTTCAAATATTTTCATTGAAAGAATAGTAAATCTGTAGCGCGCTCTGTTTAAGAAAAATCAAACATGAAGCTTCCCGCAACATTCATCATTTTGGCAAAAGTGGCTTTCGTTGTTCAATCAGTGAAATGTAGAAATTTGTGAGAAATGAAAATTTCGCGCTCCACGTGGCCAATTCAGGTCAGCAAGTGGTAATTGTGGTAATTAATCTCGCCTCTAAGGAGGTGGAAACTCTCTCATTAAAACTGTTCACGTGATTTCCTACACGCGGTACTACACAAAGGTCCTCAGTCCAAATTCCTCGTCTTAGACCAGACTTTTATCAAAACTCTTAACCTGAATAACTAAATATGTAATACAACTTATTTTTGAGCCTAGAAAGTCTATTTTCTATTTTCCGTGGGGGGGGCGTCCCAAAAGGCCGCTAAATCGAGCTTTTTAAAATATATTTAACTCCATAGCGCAGGTGCCTTGAGAATGTAAAAAAAAGTTTTTCAATTTCCTTTTCGAGAATTTTGCTGTTACTTGTTTTATCCACCTTTCCTGTTCCATTTAAAACTACTCTCGTCCTCTATTATTGCCATTGGGGAGATAATATCTTCCACAAGATCAGACTTTTCCACTCAAACACTCAAAAATTATCAAAAAGAATATACCAAAGTACTAGTTCCGGTAGTTTATATATAAATGCCCCACGGCCACACTATAAAACTTTCAACGAGTAAACTCGTGTTTTGTCTGCTCGTAAATCTTATAAAACAAAGAGGATTGATAATTCGGCCGGGGTCTTTCCAAAGCGTTTAAAATAAGTAGAATACTCCTACTCAAGTTTTCTATATCTGGTAGCATCAATCTGACATAATTTCTGAAGACAAACAAAGTTTAATTGAAGTTCGTTCAAACTTTAACTTTAACTAATACCAACAACAATAACTATAGGCAGTCGGCCTAAAAACTGTAAGTTACGTTTGTCACACACTCGCAATAATCTTCTAGTTTTTCGAAGAAGCTCCTGCTGACTCAACTACTAGACTATGTTGAAATACCAACGAATGATATTTGATAAAAAAATATATGAAAATAAATAAGAAATTTTACATTCACCCATCAAAAAACTAGGCACAGCACGAGATTTCCAAGAATACTTTTATGTCAAGCGGCGTTTCTATATAAATGCTAGAGGCATTATTGGCATTTAGACATCAGAATGACGCATACTAGACTATGTAGACGAAAGTTTTAGTCGAGAGAATAAAGGAGTTAATAATACCTGCTTAATTGCCATTTTCATATTTGTTGGGCAAAAAGATTCGGGGTATAAACAAGTAGCTCGCTAACCCCTATATTATCATTATAACATAACATTTGTTTGCAGGTGCTTTGCTATTTTCCCTGCGGCAAATATTAAAATGCATTGTATCCGGAGGTCAAAAGTCTTTCTGAGAGAAATGCAGTAAAAAAGGAAATCTAAAATTTATCATCTATTCACTAAGAACTCGCCGCAAAGAATTAAAATTGAAAAGGTGGTTTGTGAAATGACGAGTAATGAATTATGAAACTGCTATTGAAATTGAAAACGTTTTTTTTTTTACTCACACGTTAAAGCGATTTGCTAAACCCAAGCTAAGTAGCGAAGTAATGCTAAAGTTCGTTTAGCACGGATATATAAGGCATCATTGAAGTACTAGGCCTCAGTATTTACAGCTGTTATTTAAAAAATGTTTCACAGAGCAGATAAATATACTTAGGTTTAATTCTCAAAACACCACATTTTCCTCACATTAAAATGGGAAGACAATACCAAAGCACAGGAAATTTGCTCGGGCTTAAGCTGACCTTTCACTCTCAGCTTCTTACACATAAGAGGCACTATTATCCGTCTCAGACATAGGACGACAGACTTATCGCTAAATAGAAATGTTTATCGTTCATTTACACCTGCCGTCTTACCTGGTCTTCGTCGGGTTGTAGCTGGACGGCGAAAAAGATGGATACGGATATAACAAATGCAAAAAATCCAATAATAACCCATCTAAGGATTTTATGCCCGACGACTTTGTTAAAGAAAGCACCTCCAAAAAATTTCACGATGACTTTGTGGGGCTGCTGGAATTTCTCCTGCCAGCTCATCTCAACTTCTCTGGTATCGACTTCTCTAATTTCATTCTCCGCAGTTTGGGCTTCGGTCCAGCCTAATGATGTAAAGCAATTCCATCGCCAGTCTTTCCAGTAAAGCTCATATGTTATTACAACCGTAGGAAGAAAGTAACTACCGAGCAATAATTGACGAAGACTAGTAAAGCAGAAAATATCCCAAATGTCGAGACTCCTAATAACGGAGAGAAGACACTTGTAGTGAAAGCCACTATAGTTGTAACCGAAGTTATAAACATGGCGCTTGCTGCTCGGCGATAGACGAAAGAAAGTTTAGCTGCAAGATTGGAGAACGCGCGCTCATCCGATCCCCTCCAGGTATCGAGGAAAACAAAGACATCATCAGCGCCGATCCCTAGAATAATGAATACCGAGAGAACGTGGAAGATCCCGATGTATCGACAGTCTAAAATCATTCTGTAAACAAAGTTCGCCCCGAAGAAGCAACTAAGGATGCTAAATACAGCCCAACTTGTTATCCATATTGACTGCGTTTGAAATAACATGAAGAGAAAGATGAACGTAAAGCTAGCGCCGGCCAAGAGAAGGTCGTATATGACTTGTTGAGAAATGGAATTAAAAAACAACGCAATGAGGAAATAATACATCCTCATTGAACCGAGGCCATCTTTGTATTTTTTGTGGAGTTGATCTGCGAAGGCTTTTGTCGCATATTCCTGAGTTTCATCCCACTGTTTTTCAGGCCTATCTTCCGTATTCAAGAACCCTTTCAGAGGAGCGCCGATGAGAAACAGAGAACGAGTATAGTGCGATTTTGCTTTGTTGTCCTTCGAGCTGATTACAGCGTCTTTCGCCAGATGGAACATCAGCAAAGCGCGAGTAAAATTAATTTGTCTCGCTCGTCCGAGCACCCTAGGAATTCTCCTAAATTCAGGATCGTAGAAATCTGGATGAATACTCCTCAAACTCCCGTCAAAAAATCTCAATATTGACATAGGAGGTTGGCATTTTGTTTTTCCCGCCAGCAAGCAAAGGTGCTCCCTGTAAATCTTGTTATTGAAAATCTCTTTTTCTGTATTTTGAATGACCTTTAAATTTCCCCTACTGAAGACATTTCCCTCCCGAGTTTCGTAGACAATTTCCATCACATCTCTGCGAACACTTCTTTCCTTCTGGTCGCCTACCACAGCAGGGTTGAGCGTAACTCGCGAATCTTGACGGACAAATTTCCATGCGTCAGCTCTTAGTTTTCGCTCGTCGCTTTCAAGGTTCAATGGAACTTGGGTAAAATCGGCAGGGAGTATATCATACCCAGAGAAATACAAGCCAGCAGTGGTGATTATTAGGGCGAAATGCGCCCCTAGAAGCAAACCTAGAAAAACAGAATGGAACACGAAGGAATATGAATAGAAGAGAACTCTCAAAGAGAATTCGGCGTGGCGAGGTAAAATATATTAAACGAGGGATTATTACTCACAAAAACAGAGTTTAGGTCTTTGTACAATCAATCTGAAGATGTAGGCAGTCATTATCCCGAGCCGATTAGGGCGAAGTCTTGAAAATTATCTGGCGAAACTAACCGATGTTCCCGTTTGCCGGCACATTTGTATTCTCCCTGAGTTAGATTGACTGGTTGGCCATCAAATTTACATAATACACCCGTTGCGAGAGATGTCACGCTAGTTCCTAATGTTCTTATCACAAACCAGTGTGATTCGCGGAATGTTCGCTTTCTGGAAACCACAAACACTTGTAAATCGCATTTGTAAATCATGTTTTTGATGACTAATATCAGGAAACAACGGCTTAGAAGATAATGTATAGCTTAGGGAGCATTTGCGGCGTATTTATCAATACGGTTTCTCTTTTCGTAGTATAGCGTTTCTGAATTGCTTATCATTTTCAAATAGACAGGCACCTGCTAGACAGGCACAAAGAGTGTGAGAACAATATGCCACAGAAGAAAAGCGTTATTTTCTACTAACAAAAGATTGGGACAACAAAAAGCTACCTAAGCATGCTTTTAGGGTTACTCTATTCAGGGGTGAAACAGAACAAACTGATCACATGGAAATTTCAAGGTGGCGATATAGTGAAAACACATCAATATGAAGTTAATTAATTCTAAGAATAAGAGTGAAGTTTTGTTTTTGAATACTTTTAAAAGATATTGACACTAGAAGAGGAATTTTTAACATGATACAATGTAAATATACCAGCATTTGAAACGCTAACTCCAACTAGTATTGACTCATCGAACTGTGATAAAATTTACACCATGCAGCTTGAAGCACATTGTTTAAAATTTAGAAATATATGCTAATTTTTTGTAATGCTGAAAAAGAAACCATATTAATTCTTAACATAAAAATGTTACACTCATATAAAAGAAAAAAAGATTGAGATCTGAAGTGGATAAAAAAGTTAAATGTTTATACTCCAGTGTTTATTTTGACGTGTTCATAAACGTAAACACGTACACAATACACTGTAGGAAGCACTAATCCCTTGTAAATGTTCCTTTCTTGGCACAGTTAGAATTTGGGTCACTTGGCAAATAAGTTTTAATTTATTATTTTACTCACATGGCTCTGGACTACAAATGGTTTGTTTGTTTTTAAATTTAATTGCAAACAACAATTCCCTTTGATTATGTTAAGTACTTCTATGGACACGAAAGCTAGGTAATTTATTCACGAAAATGGCAGGTTATTTTTTTTCTTCAAACTACTGTTTTTTTAACAGCATTTCCATTACATGACGTTCCTTGGTGAATGTGTTCCTAGGGAGAAATGAAGACTTAAGGCCACCACACACGGGCCGATTTTTCGTCGCAAGACAACAAATCCTGACTGATCGGCTCGGTGGTGACTCGCGACGAGCTTACGACAAGATATCGCGCGCCGCCACACACGAGCCGATTTTTTGTCGGCGACGATTTGAAAATCAAAAATGTTTGATAAGACGAGCGGACGAAAAATCTTGTCGTAAGCTCGTCGCGGGTCACCACACTCGAGCCGATCAGTCAGGATTTTTTTGTCTTGCGACGAAAAATCGGCGGCGCGCGATATCTCACGACAGAATCGGCCCGTGTGTGGCGGCCTTTACAGGGCCATAATTAGATTTATTATACATTGTACTCACTATCTCGATTCTGATTGGCTAAAAGCGCGCGCTTTACTTTGGGAATCACGCACTTTGAGGGTCTCCAAGAATCAGATCCTACGCGCGCAATGCATAATGGGACTAGAGCACTTGAATGTTTTCCCTATCTAACAAGGCGCTTGTGTAAAGGAAATTGCTTGACAGAAAAAAAAATCAATGTATAATAAAACAATTATTGAATTCGTTTTTTGTGATTTCCAGAATAAACAATGTCTCGCCAATGGAATCAGGCTCGGCCTCACGGCCTCGCCTGATTCCACCTGTCTCGACATTGTTTATTCTGGAAATCACAAAAACCTCATCCAATAATTGCTTAAAAACATTAACGAGGCAAAGTTAGCCATTGTATGCTAAATTACGAAAAATAGACTCAATTTTGGAATTATAAAACTGCTGGTGGCTCCTGAAGCTCATTGCTTGGCATCATTTTTACATCATTTTTACTGAGGCAAGTGCCTTGTTTGACTCAAGCTGGTTATGGGCCTAGGAAGATTCACCCTCGGATATACAAGCTAACCCCCACTGTGGTACAAGGGGTTGGAGGGGCCCGCCACTCTGGGTTTTGGTTGTATTAAGGTTTTAAAACACTATTCTACATTTGACAGAAAAGTAACAGCTAGTTCTACAAGATGATGTACATATTATGAGATATGTCGCTGCTGGGGGCTATAGACTATAGCTATTAAAGATATCTATCTACCTGATCTGTCTGGGGGTCTAAAGAGACATCCAAAATGGCTACCATCTTGGATTTTCTAGAAACTGTAATTTTTCAAATAATTCACCGAATTGGGAAGTATCAGCTTTGACACCATTTCAATTTAAAATATTTCTAAAAACAGATAAAAAGAACAAAATAGTTTATTTTCAGCCAAAAATTCTCAGCAGAATTGAATCTAACAGTTTTCGCTCTATATATATATATATTTTTTTTTGGGGGGGGGGGTAACTTGGAAAGAGAAATTAATGATACCTGTAGATCAAATTGTTGTTGCTTACATGTTATGGTTTTATCTGTAATAGAATGTTAAAGCTTGTTGAATTCTTAACATTTAATAAAACAATACGTGACCGCCGGGTCGCTTCCTTGAAGATTTCACTGGGTGGTTTTCATTATCATACCCGTTCTAGAGGACGGTTCCTAAACGATACCCTGTTCTATCGGCTGGAGGAAGAAATCGGGACCCCGTTTGGCGGCACATACCCGTATAGCTCTTGTAAGGGAGTACCCACCCCAGGCTTTGTCTGCTGTAGTTTTGTGCATGATCATCAAGGCCATAGCAAGAGGAAGAGCATGACAATATTGTACAACACTGCTGGACTCTGAGCATTACTGGAAACCATTCAGTCCAGGGAGGTACTTCAAGGTTAAAATGGTTGTGATGACCATAAGGAAGCCCAAATTTCCGCCCTAAAAAATGTACCTGGTCAGAAAAATTCCACCCTAAAAAATACTCCTCAGTCGTAAAATACCTTCTTCAGTGTACCATTTTAGTTCAAAGAAAAAGTAAAAATACTGGATTTTCTTCAGCATAACCATTCTCATTCCTCCCTAAGAGAGGAGGAAACCATTGCTCATAGGGTATTATGAAGGGATATGTGAGATTTCAGTGGTGCTACGACTGTATGTCTTCATTAACTTGTCTCAAAAGTCCAAGTTGTTATTTCAACAGGGGGCAGCTGTTGCTTTGGGATGCTGTTGCTGTTGCTTTTTCAGCCAGACTGCCTTGCAAGGTTTCAGTCTCATCGTTTTGTTCAGGCTCCTTGACGGGACATCCCAAATGATCCTAAATCTCCAAGTTCAATCACGATGATTAAAATTGTGAGCGATTGAAAAACAGTGTGCCACGGGTCAGCTAAATATTAGTGTTGCTGGTCAGCCTGCTTGGTGGCCCCCAGCAATATAGAGCAGATTTCGTATGACTGTGAAAAGTTCCGCGACAAAGTTGTACCACTCTGCAACCGTGTCCGCGCTGCGACTATGCGGTTTCGTTCGGTATCTACAGCAGGCCAGGTTCCGTACCGCCACCGCGACAGTACCGCGCTGTGTCACGGTACTTTTCACAGTCATACGAAATCTGCTCTATACAGCATGCCTACTCCTATGTATGACCATCGAAAATCCAGAAAAAAAACAGAGATTTGAGATTTCAAACCATAGACATATCTGTACCTTTTGCAGTTTTCAACACTTTCCATGGAAATGTTGAAACAACACCCAGGGTGCTTGCCATTATACCACAGTTCCTGGAAATTCCAGTTTTGGTGTAAATAGCAGGGGCGGATCCAGCATTTTGGAAAGGGGGGGTGTGTTTTCTGTTTTGAAGAGCCAGATTTGTCAATAGGGCTACTATAAACCTAGTCTTGGACTACATTTTGCCGTTTCAAACCATTTTTGTATTGCAAAGGGCCACCCCTGGATCCGCCACTGAATAGGTACTGGCAATTTTCGGTATTCCGATTTGAACAAGCAGGTTGTTTTCTGAACTGATTGGAATGTTTTTTTCTCATTTGCACTCCAACGAGTTCTATTTTTTAAGGTAACTGATCGAAACCAATATGCAAATCATTTGCCTTTGTCACATGCTTGCCATCTTGTTTTTCTTACTGGAATGGAATCAAGACCAAGCAGGAAACGTAACATGACAGCAAGATAAGTGTGGATTCTGCCAACAAAATGTTAATATGGTAGATAGCAAAGATTTCTGGAAGTTTGAAAACCATGCCACAAATTACGAGTGTGACAGCAAAAAGCGATATTGTCTCTCGCTGGCCCTGTTTCCATGCTCAAAATTGCGGCATGTGACAAAGTTGAATGGCCGGCATCTTGGACATGCGCAAAAAAAACCCAGAATATAACAGTAACAGTAACCAGAATATTTTTTTATTACCATTTGACGCCGACCAAACCAAACGGTTTTCCTTGGCAAATGGTAAGCACCCGGGTTCATTCGCTGATATCTGTGATATGCCGCTATCTTGGATTTTTGTAGCGCGGTCCCGGGGGCGAGCACAAAAATCGACAGCGCGCAAAAAATCCAAGATGGCGCCCGACGAACGGACCGGGTTTTCCGCGATAAAAACACCCGGCTGTAAGCAGGCAATACCCATCACTGTAGAACTCATCACTAGAACTCTATGGCTCTTATGGCAAGAAAACGGCACTTAATTTTAAGACCCCGGCTGTTTAATAGACTTGCTCCATGTCTTATAAGTCAGCGTGTTGTGTCAACTCTGATGGCTACTTTGTAAGAGTATAAACTAGTTATAGATGACAATATTTATCAAATTTATACATTCCTCTTCTTACCTACAACTTAACTGCTTACGCCGAGACGATTCGGATCGATTGGTTGGTGCGATTTGCTTTGTTGCAGAGGAGAACATCATTGGCAGCAGCCCGCCACCTTCAGCCGCCACTACGAAGCGAAACCACGATGCGCCGTGGCCACAGGTAACCCATCGCAACTAAGCATTTCATTTCGCGCTATGGACGAAAAGACTGCTAGGCTCTATTTCCAGCCGTTGTTAGGCGTCCGGTCGTGCGATCCTCCGCGGGCTCACAGAAACGGCTGGAAATCGAGCCTAAAAGACTGCTTGCCGCCGTGCCTTCGGTACTTCAAGCCACGGGCGCTCGTTTTCACGGACGTTCGCCAGAGAAAGGGACTGCGAACAGTCCCTTCAAAAAGAGAAAGTATACGATGGAAATTTACAATCGGAGCCTTACAGCAAACATTGTAATAAGAGCTATAATCAACAACAACAACAGCAGCAGTTTATTCAATCCAAAATGTAAATCCATTATATTGACTAATATAACAGAGGTTGCCTACTCAAAGAGCTCATTGAGGGCACTTTTCCAGCTTTCCCATTTGTTTCTTATGTTTACTGTAGTTTTTCTTCTAAAAAGAGGGGTGTCACAGGCACGCCATCCAGGACCTCCCCCTAGCTACGCCCTTGTCATTCTATTTGTATATGTTTAATAAATGAAGGTCCGGTCATGCTTCCTTTTGCGATTTCGTAAAGGAAGGAAATGTAGTGTCAGTATAGTGTCAACATTATTATCCGATATATTATAAATCTTTGTGTCCACAATTGACAACTGATACGAAATGTTGGAGATCAACTGTACATTGATTCAATCAGAGCAAGAGAAAATTTTCTCTTTATCAGGGTTGACAGAGTCGTCCAAAATTTTGTTACTAATATAAGTTTATTCCTTTGCGATTCGTTAAGAAAGGAAATAGTGTGTGTCAACATTATGGCCGCACGCATCATCAGCTCACAACAACCTGACAACATTTTAAAGGAAGAATTGCCAAATTAAACTCGTACCTAGTCGTTAATTGTGTTTTTTTCTATTTCGTTTTTGCGTTACTGGCTGTTACCGATATTGCGTTACTTGACAGGCGCGCAAAGAATTATTTGCTCGTCCTGACTGATGCACCGCGCAGCTCAAAGAAGACCATCAAGGCCGACTGGATAAGAGTCGTTTTTGCCAGCCAGTAGCGAAATGTGACGAACTGGAGACTGTTCAGGCTAGACTCTGACGTCCTGCAGGGAGATGAATTGTGACAAAGCGCGAGGGTTGGTTCCGGGTCACATCTCCTATCTAAGATCACAGGAAGCCCGGCCCAGAACGCCAGGGACTCGTCTGAGGACTGTCAGCCCGTGTTATTACCAGGTGCGTAGCTACCTGTACGCCAATACGCATCTGCGTACCTCGTGAAGCTCTCAAAATACAGCACAGAATGAAAGTTGAGCTATGAAAACAATGCAGTGACGTAGCTCGTACAAAAGTCTGGCTACGCGCCTGATTTCTGTGGACAGAGGCCATTTTCAAATACTTTTTTTATACACTATCGCCTATGCTACACTTGGGTGTACAGTGCATTGTCATGTCTACTTTAAGTATCAGCGAATCTGGCGTACACGTAGGAACAGGAGGTTCCTGGTGGGTTGTCATGCTCGGAGCCATCAAGGAGGTCTTCCGCGAACCACATCCTGAGCTCCTGACCCTTGGTGACCTCTAGTAGAGGCGAGAACTCGGGAAGCTCGAGGACAGGGTCCTTGTTAGTGACACCAGGAAGGTAGTAGGAAGTTGCCCCTGCTGGAAAGATCTTCGAGTTGTTTTCGTGAGTGACCACAAGTTCGATATTTTCATCCGGTTTTGGGGTTGTGCGGCAACCCCACGGCGAGGCGAAATTCGGATTTGGTGCGTAACATGAGACATTACCAGACACATGTACAAATCTAAAGGTCCGAATTCTTCCTTTTCTTGTGACATTAAATGGGCCAAAACTGTTACCTCTTGAGCCAAAACAAACTTGGGTTGGACTCTGCTTTTCCCAACCTGGAATCGATACAAGAAAATAATTTAACAAATAAAATGTAAGGCCATTGTGTAATCGATATAGGACAGACTCTGATCGATTTTTTGGCAACTTTAGGCCTTACAGTTTCCCGTTCGCGGGACAAAGATGGCCACTAGAGGTTTAGACTAGAGAAGGCCTTTAGGGGTCGTCCTTAGGAGCGCGCCCATGTTCCATGTAAGGATATGTTAATTACTATTTATTTTACACCACTTGTATCTGCGCTCAGCAATTGAATACGCAAGTCCAGTTTACCATCATGCTAGCCCGCTCTCCCTAGCGACTACAAATAAAATAAATTAAAGCGCGCCATTTAAATTCTTTTAAAGTACATATTTTAGCTTATACTGGACATATATCATACAAAACAGAAATACCTGTAAGCAGGAAATAGGACCGACCGGGTGCTCGTTATATGCCCTCGAATTTGTAATATTACTTTATGCATTTTCGCTTTCGTTTTCGCTGTGTCGCTTACGTTTTTCACAGTTGAATCCACCGACATCATGCGGGCATTGACAGGTGTAAGAGTCGTTTCTGAGTGACGTCACACACGTCCCATTGTTACGGCAAGGAGACGAGGAACAACGACTCTGTGGGGGAAATGAACCAAGATCACTTTGGAACAGACAACTTAACAATTTACCGATCCCCGCAATTTATAGCAGCTAGGCAATGATTGGCATTCCTGCTAGATGTTCTATCTATGCTCTATGTAACCAAAAACTTAGAAATCACATGATGATTTTGTAGTATTATTGCAATAATTAGGATCAACACTCTTATAGGATCCGCCTCACGCTGCCCGTCCTATCATCGCTTTAAGGTGTTTTTTTTTACACTTTTCATTCATTACCACTTTTAATTAAAATGTAAAGGAATTCTACTATAGAGTTTTCTTGTGCTTGTACAGTAAAATGCTCTAACCTGGACACTTTTTGTCTCAGAGTCTCAGACTGACATCGATAATGGTGGCGAAGCAGTCCATTATGGGCAGGGTGCAGAGATGATGATGCGCTCTGAACGGCAGAACCCAAAAATGGCAAGATTTCTACCCTAAGGTCAGGTAAAGTCAGATAGGCTTGATTCTTTGCGTAGAGAATCCTTATACACTAAGAAACAAAATATCAAATATGACTTTTTTCTAATGGATCCGTCTTTAAGATATGAGGGGTTACACTTTTGTTGCTGCAGCACTTTTTGACATTTTTTGGTAGAATTGTGCAAATTTTGCTATAAAACGATGCAGTGACCAAAGTTTAGCAGCTCACGCTGGGGCCAACCACCCCCCTAAATGTGTCATCCAAAGTGACCAAAAATCAAATCTCGCCATAACTTTCTACCCTTGTGTCTAATTTTACCAAACTTCGTACATTGGATGACATTATGAAGACAAACATTTCCATGTATTGAGTGGTTACCATGGTGATTGTGACGTCACTGGCGTTAACGTATTTATTGGACCATTTTTCGTAATGTTGAATCTGCTTGTTTTTTGTAGCGGCAATGATAGTTTTCAACAAGAAAAGCTAAAAGTCGAAAACCGTTTGCTTTTAGGATTTATATTAGCTGAGTTATGATTTTTTCATGATTTGTATAAGGTTGGATCTACCTTAACAGTTGAAAAAGTTTACAAAATAATTAATTATTGCACGGTAACATCATTGCACATACAAATATCTTAGTATATAGGTTATACTAGTTGACTACAAAATAATTTCACACATTTCCACTTTCGATCATCTATTTTCCGTGTTTAAAATCCAAAAGATATATACTCATGACGTAATAGATTATGACGTCACAATATAACAATGCTTTATATCTTCGCTCTAAGGACGAAATTCAAAATTTCAAAATCATACGATTTTAGATACCATTTTGCTTAACACTTAACAACAGAAATCGGTTCAATTGACTAAAAACTAAAAAAAAAATACCAGTGAGTTTGTTTCCCATACATTTGCTACTGTAGCAAAAAAGGTAGGGGAGGGGAGGGGGTCATTCTTTGAAATGCTAGACCTCAGCTATTTTTTATGCTATCTACAAACGGTTTTCGGTTTTCAACATCTCTTGCTAAGGTGTATCATCGCCATTACAGAAATAGTGCATATTCCAATTCTTAAAAATGATCAATCGATTGCGCAATCTCTGGTGACGTCACAAAGCATCATAGTGACGTCAAAAGTACTGGAAAATATTTGTCATCGTAATGTTATCCTATCTACCAAATTTGGTCAAAATAGCCTCAGAGGATAGAAAGTCATGTTGAGTCAAAGTTTGAATGACGCATTTTGGGGGGTGGTTGGCCCCAGCGTGCTCAATCTTAAAGACGGATCCATTAGAAAAAAGTCATATTTGATATTTTGTTTCTTATTGTACAAGGATTCTCTATGCAAAGAATCAAGCCTATCTGACTTTACCTGACCTTAGGGTAGAAATCTTGCCATTTTTGGGTACTGTCGCTCTGAACAGGGTAGGGTTTTTGAGCTTCTGATCATAAACAGGGTATACATTTCCGGATTTTCGAGTGCCTGATCATACAGGGTATCGATTTTTCAAATTTTCGAGTCGGCTTTCATTTTCCGAAATTTCTCCTGCCTTTTGTCATAAACAAGGTGCGTTTTTTCTGTCATAAACACTAAAACAGGTTCACATTTTGTGAGCTCGAGCGGAACACCTTTCACCCAAGTTTAAATTGGTCGAGTATCTCTCCTCTCCCCGGAGATTACACTAATTCTGAACAAAACCCATAGCAGTGATAACACGATAGTATCTGAAATCTGCTTAATAAATGTGGCATTTCGAGGCATTGTCTTACCTTACATGTAGAACTGTAATGATGATATTGAGTGGCCGGCTCGAGACGTGTGCTATGATTGTACTTGTCTGTTGCGAGAAGTTGACACTGCTGGAGACCTTCACTATCAGGCGGTTTTTTCAAGTTAAACGATTCGCATCTTGAATCATTACAGCACTTCTTTATGCAGTTACTCTCTGCGAATGGAGGCACTTTAAAAACTGCAATTGGGGAAACTGATAGGATCTGATGTGACTCCCTTTCAAGACTTGCTCCAATGAAGAATGACTCGTCATTAACACATGACTGGTATGTCTGGTCCACAATGTGCATGAAGATGGTGATTACCATGGTTGTGTACAGGTAGAGCAGCATTTTACGACACGAAACTTGTCGTCCCTGATGCAAATTTTTCAGGATTTTTTGCCCTCTGTGCTATCTCACGCAGATGTCCTCGTCTTTAACATAATTCATTTGGTAAGCTGTCTTTCAAATACATTGTTGTCCAAAAATAAAAAGACTTTAATAATTGATGACGTGATAAACTCAGTTGAGTACGTTGTATTTATAAGCAAAATTTCCAACGGCGTTTTATAATTGTGTCACGAGGTGTTGCAACGACGAGCTTTTTTAGGGGATATCGAGCCCGCTAACGTTTTACAGTGATTCACATGAATAACGAAAAAACGAAACCCCTATCCTTTTCCAGGCATCATATGCAGTGATGATCTAGCGATGTTTTTGGCGTGCAAATAGTTTTATAGATGACGACGTCAGGCCTGGCAAAAAACGGCGTCTTATCAGTTCTAAACCTATTTATTTATTTAATACATTTCCCCATAAAACAGCCTATACTGAATGCAATGCAATTACCACTCTGATCCTCGAAATCGATTTCATTCGATTTTTCCGTGTCATTATATCTCAGTTTTTTCACTAGTGAAATAAGCGAGAGAGCCGTGAAAATCGTCGTGACAGTTAAAGGAGACGCAGGGAAAAGGGAACCTTCGTTCTGATTCACGCCAACGTCTCCCATTCTCATAGTCTCGCCGTTCTTTGATTTAAAAAAAAAAAAACGAACACGTCTCACACTCCGTCTACGTCCGCTTACGTCACTAGTGAAAAAGAAGCCGAGACGTTAGCGAGAATAAAGCAAACGGAATTTCCTTTTCTTTACATCTCCTCTTACGCTTACGCCGCTAACTCTCACGACGATTTTCACACAAACTCAAGCTCCGATGCGGTTTCCGTCTCCTTTCCGTCTCCACTTTTTCACACCAGTCGATCTTTGTCTTTCTATTGTAGGTTTGGGGAGCCTGTGGTTTTTTGTTCTGGGTTTCCTGTGGTGTCAATGATGCAACATTGGGGAAAAGAAGTGTAACCTGGAACTGCTGAACCAGCAGTGTTTTCCGGGAGAAACTGATGAAATTTTCTTCGGATATGTGAAATTTAAGGGCTTCTTCTTAAACAAGAATAGTCGCACTTACCATTTGATCATTTACTTCCTCCATCGAGAGAATAACAGGCGGATTTCGACGGCCATTTGTGTAGAGTTGCTACTGCTTTCTTTGGACACTATCGATCGTTTCATTCGAAGGTACTCTTACATTTAGCTAAAGTAGAACATTATTTTTAACTTAACAGTAACTGCCTTTGTTAACTAAACTTGCTTGCGCATTAAGGATTTTCCATGTCTATCTCGGCTGCTATTTCTTTTTTCTGGTTGAAAATTGATCTAAGAAAGCAAAAACAAGAAGGCTGCTGCACACATAATGTCCGGATTCTCCGGATTCTCGTTTTGTGGTTTGGAAGTGGAAGTCTAATGGTATCCCACAGTAGACATGGAATTTTCTATTTTATCGAGCATGCCATACTTTTCAACACCCTTCCATGTGTGTGTGTTGGGAGGGGGGATGGATATTTTCCTGAACCACACAATAATCTTTATGCAATAATGTTATCAAATTTTTGACGTGTAATTTTATTGTCTTGAAGATGATTACTGTTTCACAGCTGGAATCAATCCCTTCATTGACAACATTTGGAACTTATAACTATGAACATCATGAGATCCTTGAGGACTCTGCTAACCAGGCCATGTACCTGTTCCGTCAATATGGCCTCCCTCAGCTGATAGACACAGCAATGAAATATCACAACCTTCCAAGCATTCAGAAGGTAATTACTAATGTGAGCATACACCAAATTGAAATATGGCAGCAAATTTGAATAAGCATTGTTCCTGACTTACTAGCATTGTGTTCATGTGGAAACACAAAAGCATTTTCACATGAATGAGAGGCTAGTAAGTCAAGAGCAATACTTATTCAAATTTGCCGTCATTTTTCAGTTCTGTGTATAAACAGGCCCAGATTTGTCCTACTACTACAATCATTGTAAGAAAAGAGCAATTAAAACATTGATGAATTTTACTATTTGGTCAAGTGTAAGGGAGGGCATAGCAGTAATGTTTCTCATAAGTACCTAGTCAATTCTGTAACTTGTCAAGCTGTATCATGATACACAGTGGCATAGCAAAGTCCCAAATTTTTTGGGAGCATGCAAGCACCTTTTTTCAGAAAGGACACTGTTTTTCATGTTTCATATAAATTAGAGGAGCAAACTCTCCCCTTAACTATGTATGACCATACATTATTGCTGCAAATTTGTCCAGTTTTGTCTGGTCGCATAAAAGTAAGTCTAAAAAGTGACCTGAACTGTGCTATGAATGTGTGGGAGCTTTTTATTAAAAAAAAAAGTTTTTAAATGCCTAAATAATTATACAAAAGGTGACATTTGCCCAGCTGAAATGATGTTCACTCGCCACCCCCCTATCCGCCTCCCTATCAATGTTGGACAGCTTTCTTTGCACCTGGACCAACATACATAATAATGTTGTAATGGGTGAGAAAAGTGGTCAACGTTTATTTTTTTATGAAAACCTCCCTGAAACCATCCATAATACTTAAATTGAGGGTCCTAGTGCAATGCATGAAAATGAATTTTTCCCCATTTCTGACAAAATATGTCACGTTTGAGATTGCAATATTTTCAAACAACTAGTGCATCCTTTTTTTTTGCAAACCAAAAGTATGGACTGCAATACAGAGAAAATAAAGTCCAGTATTTTGGGTATGTCATTTTGTTGTGCAATATACCAGATGCTTTTCTATCTTCCGTGATCATATATACATAGAGTGAGGTCTGTACGGGAAATATCAGACCGAGGTCTTGCGGTACGGCCCAAGCGATAGCGAGGTCTGTACAAAAAGACCGAGGTCTGATATTTCCCGTACAGACCGAGCAAGTGAGGTTAATAATTCGTTTATTATAATTCATTATATGGCATTATATTAGCCCCGGGACACAGGGCTAAATACGGAAAAATATAGCCCGTGGGCAATATGGAAAATACAGCCCGTGCACCAGCCAATCAGATCACAGGAAACTGTCAAGCCATATAATAATGCAAATTATAAATTTTACGCTAGACATAAAACTATCATTGTTGTGTAGGTTCTGAATCAGCACCCGGATGCTCTGATTGGCTGGAAAGTGGAGCATTCCTCACGTGCCAGTCGTGCTGCCCATGGAAAGGAATTCAATGGAGAACTCCAAGACATCAAAATGAACAACGATGGTGTCGGATACATGAACAGTGATGGCGAAAAGGTGATGCTTAGCGGTAAGAAAATGAGAGACGGAATAGCTCTTCTCAAAGCTAACATCTCGCCTACTAGAATTTTCCGCATTTTGCTACATAATTACAGTGGTAAAAAGGCCTACTTGGAATTTCAGCGTCTAGTGGAGAAATTCTTTGGGGCTGAAGTGCCCATTGGAATATGCAATGTCTCAGCAGAGCAACTGGAGGATCTTATTACACCTGGGGCTCCAGTTGAGGGGCAGGATAAGGATGGTGTCCTTGCAGCTCGTGTGAATTGGGTCCAGAATGAATACCACCCGTTTCTAGAGACTCGAGTTCCTGAGGTCTGCAGAAAACTAGGGATTCGCTTTGAAGCGCACACCGTCATGACAAATCTGGAGGGCTACGCTGAGCTATTCAGTAGCCTCGGAGTTAACGAACCTGTCGTTTCGACAGAGAAAGCTGCCAAGCTCGCACTGAAGTACGCGAAAAAGCAAGGAGGTGTTTGCTTTGCAACGACAAACTTTGCGCACTTGTGCCACAATCTTAAAACGCTTACGAACCCGAAGGTGGATGATGACGATTTGAAATTGCTTTCTGTGATGTCAGAGTTCTCATCATTCAAGCGAATTATTCGCTACAAAGGAGCGGGATCTGACGTCAACGCTGACTGGATAATAGCGGGTGATCCGGCGATGATCCGCGCAGAGATTCTTCCAAAACTCAAGAAAGACATAGCGACGTTCGAAGCTGGAAAAATACCCTCTGATCTGTGTATCAAGATTCCTAAGAGTTATCGCCCGGGAGGAAAAGTGCACGGGGTTATTGCCGAGATGCTGTATGGGGAGAACCTCGAAGATCAGATGGTCGAGTTGAGGGCAAAGCTGGAGCGAAAGGAGAAGTACAAGGAGGCTTTAGCTGAGGCAGAAAGTCCAAAGGGAGACTCTAATGTTCCTGTCTTTACTGATGAGGATTTGAAGTCGCGTCTTGAAGCGAAATGGAGCTGCACTTTGGATGTTTTGCTAACCAAAATGCGCACTTGCATCTCTAAGGCGCGCGAAGAGAAACGGAAAAAATCCAAAAAGGCCCAGGAGCCAGTGCAAGCGGTAGAGCAGCCCGATGCTCTGCCGATGGATGGCTACCCCGAAGAAGAGGAGTTTGAGGATTTCATCAAATTTTTGGAGAGCGGCGGTGAAATCGACGCAGAATTGAATCAGGATAAGGAAAAAGACTTACCCGCTAATATTCGTTTCAAACATGGTACTATAAACAGCGATGGACGCCTTGACATGTGCAAACAAGGCTTCAGGAATGCCTTCATTAAGACCTGTGATGCTGTCATCAAGGACGGACAAGATTTACCGGTGAATATCCGCTTCAAGTATGGCACGCTCAACAGTGATGGACGCTTGGACATGTGTAAACAGGGCTTTAGGAATGCCTTTAACAAAACATGCGACGCGGTCATTCGCGACGCGCAGAATGGAGGAGAAAAGAGAAAAGCGCCGCTGATTAAGCATTACCTGATCGGGAATAATCGCATCGGGGAAGATGGAGGGATCCCTGGTGAAGGAGAACGCCGCGTTGCCGCGCTAGCGCGCATGATCAGAAATCGCCCTGACATCATCACCTGGTTTTTGGCGGGAAACTCCATGGATCATCTGCAGATTCGTCACGTGACCGAGGCACTGGGACAGACGCAAGCCAAGTACGTGTGGTTTAAGATGAACCCCATCAAGACCGGCGCTTATCACTTTGGGAAGATGCTTGTAAAGACGCCGAGTATTGAGTTGCTGGATTTGTTCAACTGCGGCTTGTGTAATGACGGTGTCGAGGCCTTGGCGCGCGGACTAGCAGACGGCGCAGGCGAGATGGAAAATCCTTCTACTGCTCACTCAAATCTGAAGCATTTGTACCTCTCCATCAATGCCATCAGCTCTATGAAGGACATTGCGCGCATGTTATCGTTCCTGCCCCATCTTGAGTCTCTATTCATGGGCGTCAACCCAGTAGGTGACCGTGGCCTGGTCCAACTAGCCGATGCCATCCAGAAGGCGCCATGCCGCCAAGTCCTGAGGCGCCTCAACATAGACTCACTAGATCTGACAGATGCGTCTGTGACGGTGATTGAAGACATCGTGAAGGCGTGCCCTAGTCTAGTGTCCCTAGAACTCGGCTCTTACAAGTCTACTAACTACTTCGACCAGAAACACAACCGCTTCAACGTCAAGAACCCATCCACGCGCGCAGGTATAGAGAGAATTGCGCGCGCGGTGGTCCATAATGCTGAGATGCTGGAGGATAAAACAAAGCAGAAGCTGAGTGCTCCCATGCATTACCTCGGGCTGCAGCATGCCCTGGTCTACAGGGATGGACCGGACAGCCAGACAACTCCGGACAACCGGACAACGGTCCAAGAAGCCAAGGAAATCATTGACGAGTTTGCGAAGAACCAGCTATTCCGCGGAACAGGAGTAAATTTGAATGCCATTATCAATTTGTACCCAAGACCAGACGGTACATTCAGCCACACAGGAGAATGGGCACCAACCGACGCCCCTCCGATAGAGGTGCCAAAAACCTGCGGAGGGGAGGGTTATGACGCTTCGGCCCCCAACAGGGTGGTGTGCGGAGGTTTGTTCAACGTCAAGGGCGTCACCAATGATGTTCTACGAGCCAATGTCAGGCATCCTTGGCCAGCGGTTGACCACATCAAGTCCATATATCGGAACACAATGAAGAAATGACAGACGGTCGAGGGGCAAGAGATGTAAGAAGCAAGCAGATGTCGAGAACTGACCCGGATATCCTATAGAGGGTTTTAATACCATAGGATGCCTGGTTTAATGACGTTTTTATCGTAAAGCTTATAAGGCAAGATAGAGACTGATGAATCCCGACATTTTGTTTGTGAGGCCGAGAAATAGTAGTGTTAATATAGTTTTAAATGTTTTAGATTATGTTTTCAACTCTGATCGTCGCTGAAAGATTTTTATGGTTTTTCAATGGACGATTCCAGCTAAAACGCGTACGAGGGCTACATGTCGGTAAACGACGAGCAAAACGTACAGCACGCGTGCATTGCATCCTGGTAGTTGATACATTGAATGGCATTTCTAAACAGCGGTGCGCGCGCTTCTGAAGTGGAATAGTCCATTGCTTATCAATGCGTTCTGTAGGTCAGGGTTTGACATTTTGCCTAGATGATTGCACTGTCAATGGGCGAACAAGACGTTTGTCCAGGCGACAAAAAAACTTGGTCGCCAGGTGATCGATTCTTGTCCCTTGGCACGTTGGTCTGATGTTCGTCGCGACAGAAGTCAGTTGACTGTGAAACACGCCTGACTGGTTCATATGGTGCGACTGTCCAACAACGCATCCAGTTGATATCATGTAAATACAGAGTCGGGTAAGACTATAGAATAGATAGATAGATTTCGCATTCACAAGCTGCATGTCGTAAATGTTGAGAATTACGTTTTTTTTATAGAAACGACAATTGTTTTTAGGTGTAGCACATGATTTAGAATTTCGACGCATCATTCGAAGACGAAGGGTGTGCGTTACAAAGGGGCAAAATATACGGGACAGTTGAAACACGGTGACATTTGATGCCAACATTTGATGACTAAGCTGTTCTATTATTGGGAATGGAAACATGCAATGCATAGAATCAAGACGTAGAATGTCCTAATAGTGTACTACAGCACCTAAGCCATGGGATACTAGCACATGCCAAAGTTTAGTATGCATCTCCTATAAGGAGAATCACTTCCTTATAAGGCAAAACACTAAATGTCCCAGAGCATCGATTGTGGCTTTTACTCGCTATGCAGACCAATAAACTATTATGCTTTATAATAAAAACACTTTTATTCCGATTGAACCATTTTTATCGACACAATTCATATTGTGTAGTTTCATTTGAATGTTCATGTCCACGCTCGCGTAGACAACAGTTGGTTATTCTCTATCTGGCAAACTAAAATATGCATGTGGCCAGATTAGATCAGAAACATACTGAAAGATGTCATCCACTTTAAACGTTTGACGGATATCCGATAGTGCGCTGACCTCTAACAGTTCCTTTGGTTATTGTCTTTGCACTAGACCGTCACATGCATTCTGTATGAATGAATTCACTGATTGCGCTTTTGCCAGTTCTTTGCCCAATATGCACGTGATCTGCACGTGACCAGACAATTCTATCACGTGGATTTCTCATCCGTTACAAACATATGCACGTGTTTGTTAGATGACAACATATGCTGACACCTCTGTGGCCCTACGATTCCTGCCAGCCGGTGACTATCATATTTACTATAGAGTATCGTGCACGTGACTGGAGAACTTGAAGCTGATTGGCTGCTACTTCCAGTGTCGAGGTAGTTAAGAATTTCAGGGTAAAAGTGCGCGTAGTGAGGCAGTTCATAGAAGATAATGTTCCTGATTCCTCGTAAACGATATCTGTGAAGAAAAAAAAAACAATTAATAAAAGGCTACCAGATTTTCACTAAAACGGGTATGGCTCTAGAGGTCAACTCAAAAGAACAACTGCTTCACAGAAAAGAACACGCACCTATAAAAGAAGTGAAATCTTTCTGTGTAGAGTAGAAACGGACGTGCGCCCTCAAAGAACCGCGTCCGAGCTCGGGTAACGTCTGGCCGCTTTGTATATCTAATAAGGGAAAAGGAGAAAGGAACATATAGTCAGAGGAAGCACATACACCAAGAACTGTCAATCGAGATTGTTTTCTAGAGTACTTGCAGTTCCCCTTATGCTCTCATTCACTTACTCGGATATTTGCGCGAATGAAATTTCTTTCCTCCGGAAATAATTCCTTAAGCGCACGAAATCGAAATAGGAAGGAATAAATATGGCTGTGTGTCCCATTAGAGGCCCTCGGAACTCTGGTAGGATCTAGGAAAAAAAATTAGATGACATTAATCAAACATTCTAGCCATACCAAACATTTTTGTCACGTACCAATAAAGAGACGCTCACTCCTAATTGGTATTGTGTTATTAATGTAGATTAGAGATAAAATATTTTATACTCGTTCAGAAAGTAAGAGTATAAATATACTTTTTCGCGTTTCGGAATGTACACTTGCCTTGTTGTGTCCCTAGGGATGTTAGGAGTGCAGTATTTAAAAGAGTATAATTAAGGCGGGTTTTGTGTTAATAAGTAAGAGATGAAATATTTTATACTCGTTAAGAAAGTAAGAGTATAAAGTCTATAGTCCTGCAGCAACTTCTCTGTATCTTGGTCAGGTAGGAAATTCATTGACGTAAAAGATCGGGTGGTTCTGTACCTCGTTAACGAACACCTGGAACCTCTTCTCTTGATAGTCAACATATGATTGACAGCTGATACGATGGAACACCTAAAAAGGCAAACATAAAACGACGCAAAATTAGCATACAGCTGTACCAGGAAATCTGATTTACTAAGGACACCCATCTGAAATCTAGTCTATCTGACTACCATTCATGACACTACCTACAGCTATGACTACAGAATTACATTTAGTTCATTGTTGACCAGTCTCTTTGGGGGGTACACTTTACCTGAGGGACCTGAGTGACCACTTGCGATATTGTCCCTGGGGAATCTTTAAAACTTGTCTTAATTATGCCAGCAAAATGTGCAGGTTAAGCGTCAAGGAAATGTAAGCAGAATATATAAGATGATGTCAATTGACGCAGCGCCCTCTACCTTACTAACAGTGCGACTACACAATCCAAAGCCACACCCAAACAAATCTTCAACAAATTGTACAGACATATTTATGTTCATGATTTACATTATCTTGGGGTGAATTTTAGTGTAGAAAATGTTTCTAAACCTATTCTTATGCGTATCAACGGTATCAAGTAAAACATCGTGTGTTTTTCACTAAAGATGAAAAAAATTGTGTTGCATCTATTGTTCAGATGTTCGATCGATATTGGCTAATTTGTAGGACAATTTGCTTGGGTGGCATTGGTTGGAGTAGTCTAACTGGATTCCGTCCGCACCGTGGAAAATTCCAGGGGGAGGGGTCTATTAAGGCCCAGGAAATTCCAATAGGAGGGGGTCTACCTGTACCCTGCTAGCAGAGGTTTTTTTCTGTCAGACTTTTATTAGCTAGCATTACGTTGTTCGCGTGTCTGGTATGTCGCGTGGTTATTTTGATTAACAACCACGCGACATACCAGACACGCGAGCAACTTAATGCTAGCTAATAAAAGACTGACAGAAAAAACCTAGGGTAGTCTACCTGAATCCTAGGGTGAGGGGTCGAGGACCCTTGGAAATTCCAGGGGGGAGGGGTGTGGAAAGCTATGGTTGTTTAGGCAACCTTGAAATTCCAAGGGAGGGGGTGTTCATATTTCAGGGGAGGGGGGAGTTCAGGACCCCTGGGAATTCCAGGGGGAGGGGTGTGGAAAGCTGTGGAAAAGGGGTTGTTTAGGCAACCTGGAAATTCCAAGGGAGGGGGTGTTCAAATTTCAGGGGAGGGGGGGTGTCGAGGATCCCTGGAAATTCTAGGGAGGGGATGTTGCGGCCTTTGGAAATTCCCGGTGAGGGGATTTTCAAATGTTACGGTCCTCGACTCTCCGGTGTGAAAAAAAAATGTGATCACCCAGCTACATCAAGGTAAAAAGGATATTAAGACAGTAGGTGCTGTTCAGGGAATTCAACTCTGGTGAAACGAAACTGCTAAATATTAACGTCTGTCTGTAATGCTTGGACCTGAAAACAGTATAAAAGTCACCATAAACAAATCAGGACTAGCCATAAACAAATCAGGAGCAGCATCTATCTGAGGTCTATGGTGTGTTAAGGGAGGGAGGGAAGGATGATAGATATTAGAGAGAAGCTGCTTACCATCCATTTAGACACCAGTTTCTCACTCGCGAGAAGTCAACATCGTGTGCGTCCTTGGGTTGAAGATGGAGATGTTCAAAGACATGCTAAATAAACAAGTAAAGATGAAAAAAATTAGCTCAAAACCACCACTGCTTGTACTCTTCCCTTCTCTTCTCTTCCTTTCCCCTCTTTCTTTCTTTTCATCAACAACACAATCACTCCAGCCTAGTCCCTGGCATTCTGCATGGGCTTCCTGTGCTCGGAGATGAACCGTGAGGTTGCGCGAACACTGGGACGAGCGGTTTCCTATGACGTCACGTCACACGTCTTACCAACCACAGGAAGCCCACCCAGAACGCCAGGGACAAGGCTGCAATCACTCAACTGCACCATGAAGTGTTGGACGAACCTGCACGTGTTCCCAGTTCTGCATGAGGAACACATCTGCCTGGTCGAGAATCAGGACCTCTATCGAGGAGAGGAAGTCATAATCACGCGACTTTTCCCTAAGGTAAAACAGAGCAAAAGCAGTTTAAATTGATTTAATAATAGATTCTAATAGATCGATCTTGTCTGGTTCACGAAACAGCAAGAATAAATAAATTTGTCACCAACAAAAGCAAGAACAAACTAGTGAGATCATGACATGAATTCATACAGTTTTACATTCCCCATTTTGAAAGATGCGCTATGCTGAAAGATCCACAATAAACCCCATTCTCCTACCCAGAGCTCCCGGCTCGTAACCTCGCTGGGGAGGCTTTTGCTGATTGGCATATTGAAGCACGTTGAAGCATGCGCAGAAAGTTCTCTCTCTCAGCATTCTCGTACCCAGAGCTCCCCGGCTCGTCTGCGCGCAGGGGAGGCTCTGGGGACATCCATATGAGGGCCGTCGCTGATTGGCTGATTTTGAACGTTGGAGCATGCGCGGAAAATTGTTTCTCTCAACGGCTCTGTATCAAATCTCGCGCATACGTCAATGGCTGTCCCAGAGCCAATCTCGTACCCAGAGCCCGTCATCTTTTGGCCAGCGGCAAAGATTCAGGGCTCTGGGGGAATCGATTTTTTTAAACCCCAGATTCTGGGTTTCCGGTTTGATTGTTGTATGAAAGTTCGTTACGTTTTTGACCTACCACGCATGCTCACAAATCGGATTCCCCCCAACCTCGTCCCCAGGGTCTTCTCGGTCGTTTTTCAAAATGGCGGTTAGCTCAGAGAAGACCCTGGGGGAGGCTGAGTCACATGACCACTGTTTGAGGACATGAGAACGAGTTTTGTCCTTTGTTTCGAAGTGGTCATGTGATTCAGCCTCCCCCAGGGTCTTCTCTGGAGTCAACCGCCATCTTGAAAAACGACCGAGAAGACCCTGGGGACGAGGTTGGATTCCCCCAGAGCCCTGAATCTTGCCGCTGGCCAAAAGATGATGGGCTCTGGGTACGAGGTTGTCCCCAGAGCCTCCCCCGCGAGGTGAAGAGCCGGGGAGCTCTGGACTCGAGAATTCTGATTGGCTTATTTTTGAACGTTGGAGCATGCGCAGAAAATTCTCCCTCTCAGCGGCTCTGTATCAAATCAAGCGCATGCGTCAATGGCTGTCACAAAAGCCTCCCCTACGAGGGGAGCTCAGGCCCCGGTGGATTAACTTTAATCCGAATTTAAAGGCCCATCACCAACCGGGAGTCTTTGCGCCCCGTTTTCTTTTGTTTTCAAATTGATCCATTGTTTTTCGGCTGCTCTGATTGGCTAAGAGTCCGCAAAGGCTGTCGGTTGGTGATGGGCCTTTAATCCAGGATTAAATTTGAGCGCGCTAATGGTGTTGCTAGAAACTTTAACCCGGGTTTAAAATACGGCAAATCGAGGGTTAAATCTAACACACCTCTTGGGGGTGGTTTAAATCGCTGGGTTCGAGAATGAATAAACCCCAAACATTGACTTCCAAGGGAGAGAGGGGTATTTTGTTTTATAACTCTAGACTAACATTCTAAACTTACTCATCGCTACCAATAATAGTCCTCAGCCCTAAAGGTGACGCCACGATGATGTCACAAGAGTAGAATTCACTGTACAGTTTGACGGCTTTTCTCATGACTGACACACCAATGCGAAAACAATCGTCAATGTTGCCCGCAAACATGGCCTTGAAGTCCTCGGGTTGGTGGGACCGCCTCGGCTCCGGCTCGCCTGATTCTGAATACTCTTGGTGGAATCGCTTTTTGTTCATTACTTGACCCTGAAGCAGAGAGAGGGGTGATACATCAGTGGCTCATTAACAAGAAGGTATCGGAAGAGAGGTCGAGCTCCTTTGGCAAGGCTTGCCCATAGTGTTCCACGCTCTGCAATGGCGCACCAAAACCGATCAAATTCCCTCTCGAACTGGCAGAATGAGAAGATGGCGGGAACGCAGGATTAAGTACTAGCGTGGTCATGTGGACATCCTTTGGTTAAGTGGGGATTATTTTTATCGATCTTTTGCCATTATAATTAAGTATGCGCAGTGATAATAGGATGACCGCCAATGTCTTACTTACCTCGCCACCTGGAAGTAGAAGCTCTAAAATGAGATCGACAACCCGAAGAGCCGCGTCTCTGAATGGCACCAGAATAACTACCTTTGGACGTGTCAGGCCTTGATCTCTCAACTCCCTGTGGAAAATACATGAGCTCTTTCATAAATAGGAAAAGCAAGTTTTGAAAAGTTCTTTTCCTAAAAATGTGAACTCGTTTCCTTTTGAAAACAACAACAACGGACAACACCTAGGTGGCGCCACAGGGTGCTCACCTTCAGTTTAAATTAAAAAAAAAAAACGTTAAAAAATTTTCCATTTTTCACCAAATAAAGCGAAAGGAAATCTATTTTCTTTGCCCTGCGTTCTGGAATTTTCTGATTGGGTAATTATGCTTTGCCCAGACTCGCACACGAAATGGCTTCCGTCTGGCGCTAACCTCGTGCCAGACAGAAGAAATACCCTCTAAGTAAATGTTATTCCTTACTCCGGTTCGCGCTTCTCCTTTTGCGCTTGTACGATCTTAGCATTATTCCTCAAAACTCGTGAACGGGTTCTGAAAGACAAATTAACATCATATAAGTCAGGTGCAAACTGCAACAATTATTGCCATTTTTACATCAGGAGACGAACAAATCGTCTGGACAGACAAATGGGGGGTCTACAAAAGTGGGTCCTCGAAAATATAAAAGGCGCAGTTGGAGAATACAACTGCCCAATATTTGCATCTGTTCTTCCAGGGACGTCCATGGTTCTTCCAACAAACTTGGACAACTGAGCAAAGAACTTTTTTTTCTCAACAACTTGCTACCTAATGCACATCAGAGTTAACTCACTTGAGAATATGATTGACAGTGTGAAGACAATACAATCTACGGATGTCTTCTCCATTTTCAAATGTTCGCTGAGAGTAGAATAGGTCCTGGAAATGAAACATTAGTGAGGTGAAATAATAACGTGATACCATGCATATGGTAAAAACTACTAAGACCCAGTTTACACTAGACCGGTACAAAACCGGACCGGTACAATTCTGATACGGTACCGCCTGTTCATACGGTACAGATACAATTCTGGCACGTTTTGCAACAGTGTTCACACTGGACCGTGCACCCCTAGCCGTGCAAAATTGGTCTGGTACCGCAGGTCCCATGTGTACACGGCGGTACCGTACCAGAATTGTACCGGTCCGTTTTTATACCGGTCTCGTGTGAACAGGATCTAAGAATGATACTGCAGCTAGAGCAGATTTCGAATGACTGTGAAAAGTGCCGTGAAAGAGTTGTGCTGCGCCGTGACCGTGACGTGACTACGCCTGCCTACACAGTTTCATTCGGTATCTACAGCAGGTCAGGTTCCATACCACCACCGCGACAGTACCACGCCGTGTCACGGCACTTTTCACAGTCATGCGAAATCTGCTCTACTGATCACAACTACTGCAAATGTATGATGACTTCAATGTAAATGTATGTAGTAGATGCTATCTTCCTGACCATCATCTTCACATAGTAATTTTATGTGCAATCACAATCACAATGACAAGCTCAGCTGGTAGAACAAGGCATTGGTATCCCCTGGTACCATGTGCAGAGATAATGATTTTGAATCCTGCTGAAGCCCTTTTTGCCCTGTTGAAGTAGGGCTAATGCTTGAAACTCCAGCACAAAAACATCTTTAACATGGTGTTTAACCCTCTGGTTGTTATGATATACATGAAAATATTTTGTCATAGATACATAGATTACAAGTTTTCCCAAATATTTGCTTTACCTTGTATGCATTCATGTAATTGAAAAGTCCATTTTGCAGCCTGGAGAATGTTGTTTCTGAAGAAACAATATATATGTAGTGACATGTTGCAAGATTCATAAAGCATAATATGTGCTCTTTTGTCACCAATGAGCATTTCCAAAAATTGTGATGCAACTACAATCGCCAGAGATGTCCCACAAGTTTTCCAGGGTGACCATGCATGTGCTTTGTTGGCAGCATCTTTCTAAACATACTAAGAGCTAGAACTTTTCTACGGCATTTATGTGGAGTGATTCTATGCATACCTCTTTCTATGGAACTGTTTATTGCTTTCCAGCTTTTCCAAAGTCTTGCCTTAACCTGATGCACAAAAAGAATACAACCTTTCAGAAGGAGATCTTGTTAAATACAGTATGTCCGATATAAGAAAAAACTAAAACTGTACCATACCTTTAACTTGCTAAAATCTGCTGAAATGTCCTTTTCCAATCCTTGAGATGTTGGAACCTTGATCACTGGTTCTGTTATTGTAATCTTGCCAATAGTAGAATCCTAGACAGAACAAAGGATAGTATTTCATGTGCTGCAATTATGATAATTTTACAACTTTTCCTGGTATCATCCCATTTAATAAATTATTAGGAACTTACAGTCATGGTCTTCTGCTTGAATGATTCTTTTTGACTCAACTGAGCTTGAACGGCCTCATCAAGGTCTTGCTCAAAATGAACTGAGAATGGATCTGGATGACCTGAAAAAGGCATGGAAAAAGGGAATTACTTGTTTGCAAACTCACATGGGTAAGACCTGTGGCTTCCAGATGCCCTCCCCCCCCCCCCCTAAAAAAAATAATCGAAATTAAAAACGTGATCTTAGAAGCAATCATTAAAAAATTCCAAAACAATGCTCATATAACACTAAAATCTGTAAGCTAAAAGCAAAAGCAAATACCTCCTCCAACTGTAACATGCCCTGTTTCGTCATCATTGTCCTCATCATCATCATCCAGTTCTTGATGCCTATAGTCCACATCATCAGCCATGCCAACACAGTCAATATCATCATCATCTTCATTGCCACTGTCTTTGTCATCAAGTTTGTCTTCTGAGCCTTTGAGCTGAATATCTGTCTCACTTATCCTCTCTTCATTATTGCTATTAGTAATCTAAAAGCATGAAATGTATGCGTTTTTGTACAATACTGCATAAACCAGAATCCTGTTTGAACAGTCAAACAAGTTGTGAAGATGTTTTATTGTAACATGGGTTGTGCTATGGACAAAGAAGAAGGGAATGAGTTTGTATTCAGGGTTGTCATACTTGCTGGTGTAATGAAAAGGTAGAACTACTCCCTCGAGTAGCTGAAGACCTCCCAGAGGTACAAAACAAGGCATTAGGTTGTTGAAGGAAAAGCCATTATCATACCAAAGCAAGGTCAGAGACCTCATGATCATCAGCTAGTTGTAGATATTTTCCATCTTCTTCCATGTCATCATCATCATCATCGTCATCATCATCGTCCACATTCTCCTCCTCCTCATCATCCACAGCAGCAGATAGGCCCTGGTTACTAAGGGAACCAACTAACTGTTGGTAAGGGCTGATCTCTGTGTCTGATACCTCATCTTCTTCTAGCTATGAAGAAAATGCTGAGCCATTTACAGATAGATCTGGACATTCTGGTTACAAAAGAAGAAAAACTAATGCCCATGCTTATGCTTAAAAAAATATTTCTTTTGATAGACTTTGCTAATATCTAAGCAGGTGAATGTTCAATTTCATGCTCTGTCAAGCTAGTGGCCTGGGACCTCCGCCATTGCTGTGGCAGTGCTACCATACATGCATATCCCATACCCTAGGGAAAATGTGAAAACCCACTGACTTCAATTTTAGTTCTGCATGTAATGGGCAATTCCAGAAAATAAAGGTACCCCCCACGGGCGGCATTTGGAAATTCTGATGGGATGGGGGGGGTTTAAGAGCTCGGAATTCTGATTGCAAGGGGGGGGGGGGGGGGGGGGGGGGGGGGGGGGGGGTTCGAAGCTGGATTTCTTTAACCTACCGGAATTCTATATGCATGGGGGGGTAAACCATTTTGGAAATTCTGGATGCATGGGGGGGTCAAAAACTAGTGCCGCCATGGGAGGGTACCTTTATTTCTGGAATGCCCAATTTCAAAAGTTTCAAGTGTAGTTCTTTTACATGAAGAGCATGGGTTGATTATCAAGTATTAATGTATAGGGGAGTGAGTATTAAGCAAAAAATCACCTTATCCTCAATAAAGCCGATGACTGTGGAATCTGTAGTGTTATCCTGAAATGAAATAACCAAAGATACATATTAAGTTAGTACTGGTAAATACAGATCATTCCTCGATATACAAGTCATAAACATTATCATCTAACAAAAAAAAAAACAAGTTCTTGGCCAAATCTAGTGCATGCACTTTCAAAGGTTTCTGGACTCTCCTTTCAGCAACTACAGGCAATGTGCGAAGTGAGTTCAGGGCTGGACTAGCATATGGGCCTGGTATTATGAGGTCACACTTTGACCCATTGTCTATCAGACCTTCTATTAAAAAAAAAGAAAATAATAAGCAAACATTCAAGAAAAATACTGTGTTACTGAAAAAATACATATTTTTTTATCTAAAAACCAAAACTGCTTTATTCAAAGTGCAATAGCTTTCTTCCTGATATACTATTAATCCATACCTCTGCATCCACAACTCGCTTTGCCCTCTTTCCACTCGACTCTGAAGAATCACTAGAAAATCAATGATAAGAATATTTTAACTTGTGACGCACAGATCATGGACTTTTACTTGGATTGTACATATAATGTTTGACTTGGCCAACAGAATAAACTTGCAGAATTGCAGTGAAAAACTTCAGGTAAACTTTGTGGTGTTTCTGGATATATTTCATATCACAGAACCTCACCTATTTGTGAACATCAAGCCAATAACATCAAAATGCTTAAACACGGTAAGGCCAATACCATTACAGTGTGAACATGGCATGGAATGTGCTGTAACTTGTTCACATTCATGGTATGCATCCCAATAGACGTGCCAGCGGCTGCTTCACATTGATCATGAAATTGTTTTTTATGTACCAAGTGATGGGTTATTTTGTACCAAGTGATCAATACTTTTCGACATTAACTTTGTTTGAGAGCAACAAAACAAAGGATGCTCAAACTAACGACCCAAAAGTATTGATCACGTGGTAGATATAGATAGATAGATATGGTTTTATTTAGTTTGACACACATTTTTCATACATTTTCTGTCTTTACGCCAGGTAGAATCTCAAGATTTTTGACAAAGTTGGGTTGACAGGTATGCAATAGGGAAGCTGATGACAAACTGATGAAATGTCTCAGCCATGCAACATTCCAGTATTTTTGAAAAAGGACAACCTTTATTCAAGTCATCGCACATCAAACCTGGGGGCTAGTGCTGCCACCACGTGCGGAAGACAACACCACTATTTACCTTAAATTCACAGGGTGAAGTTCGCCAAAATCCTTCAGATGTCTCTTTTGAGCCTTAGATAAACTTTTGGCATTGATTTGCGTAAGTTTCTTTATCCTTGCCTTGGATTTAGATACTCTAGATTTCACATTTTTCTTGTGTTTTCCCTTCGAATGTTTCGCCATTTTGGATTTTGTAAGATAGCCGCTGATAGTGGGTTCTGAGTATCGCTGGCCTGGAGACCATATTTGAGCCCCACCTCAATGATGCCCTAAAAGAAAACATTGTAATTTAAACTAGTAAAACCTGGTGAAAACATCCCTCAAACAAGGCATTCAGCCTCCAAAATGTACGAATCTAATAAAATAGTCAATTCTAAATTTCGAACTCCCCGACTAAGGAGTTATAAATATTTCGATATCTTAGTCCCTAAATGTCCCGGAAGTTGAACTTATGTAAATTTTGTTTGACTGCGCAGCTCCCAGTACGCATGTACGTGTTGCTGTTTATTTCCGCCGGTTAAAAACCATTTCAACAGAAACTTCTTCATTTTACGCTTTCCTAATCATGAGTAACACTTTCGGCCTGTTTCTTGGTGGAATATTTATTCTAGTAGTTGCTGGATACATCGCACAAAGTCGTCTTCCACCACCAAAGCCGGAAATTATCGGGATTGATTTGGGAACAACGTATTCATGTGTGGGAGCCTACCAAGCAATCAGTGGACGAATTGACATTTTTGCTGATGAAAACGGCGATAAAGTTATACCTAGTATTGTTGCTTTTACAGAAAATGGAGTTTTGGTAGGTAAAAGAGCTCAAAGCCAAGCTGAGCTCAATCCAAAGTCGACGATCTATGACGCAAAACGTTTTATAGGGAAGATCTTCAGTAAAGAGGAACTTTTAAAAGTTGGAAAACTTTACCAGTTCAGAGTGACTGGAAATGGCTTCAGGGAGGCAAAATTTGTCGTTGGAAAAGCTGGTAATGTTACGCAAGTAACCCCTGAAGAAATTGGTGGATACGTGATAAAGGAACTGCGGAGAATGGCAGAGAATAATCTTAGTGTGCCTGTTACAAAAGCTGTCATGTCAGTGCCAGCAGAATTTGATGACAGACAAAGAAATGCAACTATAAAGGCTGCTGAATTAGCAGGTATTAAGGTTCTGAGAGTCATCAATGAACCCACTGCTGCTGCGTTAGCATATGGACTGCACAAAAAGCAAGGAGTGTCTAATGTTATGGTTGTCGATTTAGGTGGTGGTACCTTAGACGTCTCTTTACTGAATATTCAGGGTGGGATGTTTGTTACTATGGCAATGGCAGGGAATAACAGACTTGGTGGGCAAGACTTCAATGTCCGACTCATGCAGTATTTGTCATTATTAATCAAAAATAAGTTTAATCGTGAGTTGACTTGTTCAGAGGACATTCAGAAGCTTCGTCAAAAAGTAGAAGAGGCAAAAGTCAACCTTACAACTGTCACAGAAGTTGTTATAAAACTTTGTTTACCATCTCTAAATCAAGGCAAGAAGCTTGCAGTCTTTGAAGAGAAACTCTCCAGAAAAATGTTTGAAACTATAAATCAGGACTTATTTAAGAAGGTTCTCCAGCCAATCAGAACTGTTTTAGAAGAAGTTGATCTTCCAAAAGAGGAAGTGGACGAGGTTGTTTTAGTTGGAGGATCTACAAGAGTTCCTAAAATAAGACAATTAATACAAGAATATTTTAATGGCAAGCCACCCAATGTAGCAATAGACCCTGAGTTGGCAGTTGCCACTGGGGTGTCTATACAAGCAGGAATTATTGGTGGTATGTGGCCATTACAAGTGTCTGCTATAGAGATTTCAAACCAGGTAAAGAAAATTCACATCTTTGACTAAGATCATCGACCATTCTAATTTTACATTTTCCTGATGACTATGTTGCCACATAAGATCTTGCTATTGAAACATTTTCTCATCCCATAACATTCCACTGGCCACAATTGTGCTATAGCCTCCATTGCAGCCATTGGCATGTCACAAGTGAAATGTGTGACACACCAGTGGCTGCAAAGCATTGTTGGATATCTATTTTACATAGCTTGTACATAACAAGTAGAAATCTCATTTCATGCAATACACACATCTGGTAAAATCCATTAATATCCATGTGCCTGATTTCTGGATTTTTAGCTAGTAAGAACTCAGGTAGTGTAATAGAGACAAAATGCAAGAGAAAACAGGAGGCTATGGGGATTATTTACAATCACAGTGCACACTATTTTCCTGGGGAGTTCTCAGGGGTAAAAGTGATAGGGATGCTCATTGGAAAATCAGAAAAAATACCAAGCAGAAATACCCTAAGAAATACCTCATTGATCAAAATAAACCCTTAAAAATGAATCCCAATATTAACCCCCAAAAATATGACGAGCACCCTTACCACATCAACATGGAAAGAACCCCCAGGCTATTTTACACTGATTTTGTAAATTTTCTTTCTTTTTAAGAAACATATTTAACTGTAATTATATTTTATTTAATACAAGCATATTTACCATATGCATATGCTCTTCATTGGCCTGTTAAAAGGACCTTTGAAATTAAAATAATACTTTAAAGACTCACGGATGACTCCCGTTTTTACTCTTGGCTTAATCTCCTTTGAAAAAAATTGACACTTTCAATATATTTAATGTATGTCTCCTGGGGTAAATTTCTTGCAATTTTCTCATACAGTTGGTGTATTTGAAACACTAATCTCCCAATTTTGAAGCTTTCAGGGATGGCAGGTATGCATATGTCACTAACCAACAAGCCGTGCAGCCACAAGGAGCCTGGGGAAGAAACTAAGGATGCTTTCCATTTGGCAGAATTTCTGGGAATTTTGTTTCCAATCCAAATGGAACATGCCATTTCCAGGAAAAGATTTCCGAAAATTCAGGACAACCTTGCGAGGTAGTCCTAAAATTTCAAATACTTTTCCCAGGAACTGCCATGTTCCATTTGGATTTTGTACTGAAATTCCAGAAAAATCTGCCAAATGGAACGCACCATGTTTCGGTATTTTTGAAACAGTCATGTTCTATTTGAACATTCTCAATCAATATTCCCAGGCTCTTACCGGGCTGAATTCCATGTGTAAATACAAAAGTGGGATCCCTGTGTCATTGAGCAAGTAAATGGGATGGACCCATTCCATTTGACCATTGAAACTACCAAAAACCCGAACCATTTTTGGGGGGCAAATGGAAAGCACCCTAAGTCAGGTCCCTTTGATCCTTCAAACAAAACAAATTAGGCTAAAATTTTAGTCATTTAATTTTTTAAGTCAATCTTGTGTCTCTCCCAACAACATACATGCTCTTTTTGCCAATAATTGAAAGCTGTGCATTAATGCTTAAACAAAAATTAAAACTAAGGCCCGTCTCATCCCTAATTTTATTTTAGTGCGACAATAATTGCCAAAGTTGCAAAATGGTTTTGCAGTAAAGCTGGGCTCCCTGTGGGAATAATGTCAATTTCACTGGTCACCAGGCCCCTCCGGTAACTCTCCAAACAACGCCTTCTGGAATCACAGAGTGCAAAGAAAAAGCGCCTTTTAACGCTCCAAGAAATCGACAAAATGGCAACGCAACAGGCACAGATAAGCATGCAAAAAGCTGTTGTAGAGCAACTTAAAGGAGAATTGAGAGTGAACAGGATGAAAGTTTCTCAAACATCGGCGGAAATCATGAAATTCTGCGAGCAAAACTATCAGAGCGACCCTCTTGTTGTCGGGCTTCCATCGTCGGAAAACCCGTTCCGGGAGAAATCTTCTTGCGCCATACTATGAAGCTGAACTATCGACAACATTATTAGAATTATCTAAGCGTACCATTGAGCATTTACTACAGAACACTGTAATGCACTGAACAGATATTTGTAATATACAGACATGAACCTAATACAACGAGAGAGTTGGGAAGGCGTCCAAGAACTCTACACTTTTGGACATGTGAAAACTGGCTGATCTCACGAATTTCGATTGAAATATTGTCTTCAAAACTCTATCGAAATATCGGCTTCAAAACTCTATGGAAATACCAAGGAAGTATTTTTCTATTTAGTTTTCAAGTCGATGGACTGGTCAATTAGGTTTTGGCTTAATGACCCGGCAAAACATTCCTTTTCAAGCTGACGGCTTGTCGCCTGATTGTGAAGAGGCCGCAACGTTGAACCACAAAACATGAAAGCCAAAATCTTCTTTCTTTTTTGGAAAAGTACAAGTGCCTGGACTTTTGCCTAAAGATATTTGCTCATGTGTGCATTGACTGCTGATTGAACTACCTTCACGTGTGAAATCATTATGAAAAGCAAACCAAAGGCATTGTTTCAAGCGGCAGTTTCAAGCCTACAGAGTAGTCGTTTGATAGAGGATTCTGTGTACCTACCGTTTTCCTGCTTCGTAAAATTAAATCGGATATTTTGTTTCTTTCGTTGAAAATCCGCATGAAATCTAACGGGTGGTATTGGACTCTGTTGGTGATTAAATAACTTGGTTCCAGACTACCTTACTCGCTCGGTTGCGTTCTGATTGAACAATTCGATTTGAACACGCCTCAAAAGCAAGAATCTTTACACGAAATCCTTCCAGAAACGTGCTGTTGATTTTCCAAAATGTCGACCCAGCAAGCCCAAGTTTCCATGCAGAGAGCCACGGTGGACCAGTTGAGGAATGAACTTAAAGTTAACAGAGTCAAAGTCTCCCAAACTTCGGCGGATCTGATGAAATACTGCGAACAAAATGCCCAACACGACCATCTTGTCAATTCGCCTCCAGCGTCAGAAAACCCCTTCCGAGAAAAGGGACTTTGTATCCTACTCTGAAATGATTCATATTTACTGTTTTGTAATCGCGAAAGGACATTTGTAGCTGCTATTTGCATTGAAGATTTATGTATGTACTTGGGTCCTTGCATTCGAGAAGAACCTTCGACTACAAAACAATTCAACATTTATTAGCCGAAGGAAGCCAGACAACGGTTTAGCATTCTTGTCTCAGGCTTCTGGATTAACTTCGGATTGGCTTTCAAGGTGATGGCTGCATTCCATCATTGGCAGAGTGCATAGAAAATTGCTGAAAATATATGCAATCAAGAGTTGATTTGATTTTGGCTTAATGAACTTTGAAACACCTTCCCTCTCAGGATCAACAAAACAACATGGCCGCTAAAGCTTCATCATGGTTCTTATCTCTTCATTGAACATTATTACTTTTTTTTTCTCTGTCACAAAGGCTCGTTCACGACTAGCAGAGATGCCCAATGATGTTTTCTTTTAACTCTGATATTGTTAATAAGGACCTGAAAGGAACTAGAATTCTTGCTACACTCATAATGAATTTCACACCTTGGAAACAGCAATGACATTATAATAAACTTTGACAATCCTGCCGAAATTACTCCCAGAAACGCATGCAGAGTGCAAATAAGCTCAGATTTTAGTAAATTGTATAGTTCATTATTTTTGTTCTTAATATATTATTCTTGATAATTACACATTGTTTGAATATTTGCCCGGTCCCTATCACAGTGTAATATGTCTTACAAGTATATCATTAATACAATACCTTTGTGTGTCACAAGTTTATTGAAAATGAATTTATTTTCTGAAGAAAGTAAATAAAATTGTAGGTTAGATTTTCAGTGTTCATAGTTTACATATTTTTCTTTTGCCACACATTTGTGTCAGTGCAGAGCCTTTGTATGCTAATCTAGCCATACGGTAGTTACGGTAGTATAAATCAACTAGAGGTCTACTCAAAAAGTCATGCATTTCTATTGGCCATGGGGTGCTTACCATTTGTCAAGGAAAACCAGTTGGTTTGAGCAATGTCAAATGGTACAAAACATTCTGGTTGGGATTAATTCACATATTGGTTTCAATTGGTTTCCATATTTGGTCATGGAACCAGTTGAAGTGCGCAAATAGTACAAATCATTCCAATAGGTTTGCTTCAGCTAAAATGCAGGAATGATACCGCTTCTCGGAAGATCTTGTGTGATTGGATAGGCAGAACAAAGCACCCCATTGTTTCCTTGTTCTATTGTTTGACCCTCTGTTGTCTTGCACTGAGGCTATCAATCCAATAGGCTTACATCTTATGAGAGCTGTATCATGACTCCCAAATTGGTGGGACAACATTTGGAAACAACTTGCTTGTTCCAACCGGAATCCCTGAAAATTTGCCAGTACCATTTACATCCCAACCGGAATTTCCAGGGATTTTGGCATAATGGTAAGCACCCCTTGTTTGGGGAATTGTCTATTTTGCTGCTGCTTTTCTCATGAAAAATAACTGGTGTTTTATTTTCTGTGATTGACAATCTAGTTGATTTATTAGTATCACTCAACTAGTGGACTACTGTCAATGTTGCATTCTGACTGTTATCAATAGACCTCTAGTAGCAAAAGCGCCGATTTTGAACATAAAAATATGGTGGCTGCTTTTCATTTTGTTGAGGTTTCTGATGATTTTTTTTTAGACAATTACACTTTTTTGTCCAACTAGTTGGGTGATAATAAAACAAGACCTCGTAGTCTCCTGCGCAGCTGGTCCTTTGTGTAAAGACAGGCTGCATGGGAGACTGACCCTCAAGGGCCATGCCCATGGGTGAATGAATACTATATGCATGGGGGGATAAACCATTTTGGAAGCTCAGGATGCATGGGGGGGTCAAAAACTAGTGCCGCCCGTGGTGGGGGTACATATATTTTCTGGAATTGCCCAATCTAAAGGATATACAAGAAACCCGCTGACCCCTTTTATTACCCTTGACCCCCTCCTGCTTTAAGATCTTACTGGTTACTTTTCCTTGTAGCATATGCCCATTAAGTCATGTTTGTTGCACATGCATAGCTGAAAATAGCTTATATACATTCTCATACCCAGAGCTCAGTGCCACTCAGATCAAGGCTCTTTAGATGGCCTTTGCTGATTGGCTGATGTGTAGAAAGGTTCTCTTAACGGCTCTGTCATTCTCCTACCCAAAGCTCACCGGCTTGTCACCTTACTGAGGGGGCTCTGATCGACTATTGTTTAATTTAAGGCCCATCACCAACCGGGAGCCTTTGCGCCCCGTTTTCTTTTGTTTTCAAATTGATCCATTGTTTTTTGGGTGCTCTGATTGGCTAAGAGTCCGCAAAGGCTCTCGGTTGGTGATGGGCCTTTAATTTTGAAGTTCTGGCTCTACAGAATCTCGCGCATGAGTGTCACTGGCTGTTACTATACCACGGCCTACCTCCATTCTCAAACCCAGAGCTCCCCGGTTCGTAAACTCGCGGGGGGACGCTCAATCTCGTACCCAGAGCCCGTCATCTTTGGCCAGCGGCAAGATTCAGGACTCTGGGGGAATCCAATTTGTGAGCATGCGTGGTAGGTCAAAAACGTAACGAACTTTCATACAACGTTCAAACCGGAAACCCAGAATCTGGGTTTAAAAAAATCCATTCCTCAGAGCCCTGAATCTTGCCGCTGGCCAAAAGATGACGGGCTCTGGGTACGAGATTGTACAGAGCCGCTGAGAGAAAGACCTTTCAGCGCATGCTCCAATGCTCAAAATCAACCAATCAGCGACGGCCCTCAAATGGATGTCCCCAGAGCCTCCCCTGCGAGCAGACGAGCTGGGGAGCTCTGGGTACGAGAATGGCCTACCTCCTGAGGTGATGACAAAATGGTTGGTTGCTAAGTGTTGGGTAATGCTTTTAAATAACATTAAACATCTTAAAAGATTGACCTGACCTCTCAAGGATCAATATTATTGTTGATAAAACTTTAATTATCCCGGTCGGCCATTGTTCTCGTACCTGCAGAACTCCCGGCCCCGCGTCACCTCTCGCGGGGAAGGCTAATTGACTGAAAAGCCGCCGATGCGCACATGAAAGCATGCAGCCTTATCTCGTTTATACTAGTCGTCTTTTTAGCCTATGCCCTACAAGTAATTTCTGAGTCATAAAATAACATTTGCGTCAACAGCGTCAGTGGCGGTTACCAGAGCCCAATCTCGTTCCCCTGAGCTCCATATATTTTAGGGCTAGCGCCAAAAGATGGCTGGCTACGATTCACGGGCTCAGAGTTTCGAGATTGTACGAGAACGATCCTTGGCAGACGCCAGAATGTCGTTTTGTGAATGCAAAGTTAAAAGCGAACCATCTGGATCCTCTCCGATGAGATTTTAAACAATTTACCACTGCAAGTCCTTCAGAATATGAAGAAATGTGTGCCGTGACATGTTAGGGCCTCAGCTCCAGGCATGTCCAGGGGAACACACGTACCTGCTCCCCAGGAAATCAGTTCTCCAGTTCCTTTCGCTCATGCATAGCTGGGTAAAAAGACCAGACATCCTCTTAATGCTGGGAACGTTATGCTACCCGTTTGTCAAAGAGTGCTTGTTTTTTTTTACCAATGATGTCTCGTAGGAAAATGACTAAACACACAGGGAATTTCTGCAGAAGCCCATGGGAAATGCTGAATTTCCCATGGGAAGAATGGGAAAGTGTTCGGATTGGCTTTCCATGTGAATTCGTGTGAATTCCGAACACTTCCCATGTGCATGTGTGCCTTGGGAAATTCAGCTTTTCCCATGGATGGGATTCTGCAGAAATTACCTGTAATCGCGCCTATAGACCTCTTTACCTTGGGCGTAATGTTGTCCCATTTCAGATCACGTGGCAATCATTTGAATAATCTTTCTTTGGTTGGGTTGATTCCATATTCATATATCCTTCGGTGCGTAGCAGAAAAACAAAGAAAGAATACTCATGGGAAAGCCATGGGATCTGAAGTGGGACAACATTACGCCCAAGGTAAAGACTCAGGTCTATTGCAAAGGTTCGCGATGAAAGTCATCACAGAATAGCAAACTTATTCAATAACATTCCTAGCCGTAAAGATGATCAATTCCACTCCAAATATGTACATTTAAAGATCTGCGGACGACCCACTCAGGGAGGATAATACATGAAAAAAGTTCCCAGCAAGATGCTTAGTTCCTGGTCATTTTTTTACCAGCCAGCAACGAAATGGGGATGAGGGCCAGCACCCTGGCGCGCAAGATGGGACAGCAAAGTGGCTGACACTGCAGGAAATGAGCGTTGATTATCGCCTCTTGCCTCTTAGAAAGGCAGGACTCAGAAACACACTGATTTCTTACCCAAATCTATTAGCGGTCGTTTGTTATTTTGATGCGATGTCGTCATATTCTAGGAAATTGTTGTTAAACTGTTTTCTGACGATCAGCAGGTTTTATGTCAAAGTGTCGAGTATTGCTTTATTGCGTTGTAAGGTTGGGGCCAAACCTATTTCAACTTTTGATTTAACTTCATCCAACATTTGTTGAACGCACCACTTTTGTTGAATGGGGGTTCCAAGAACCAGTTCAACTTGTTGAACCTAGTCAACTGCCTATCTCATCCCGTAGCTGAACTGCATCATGACACTTTCAATCCTTAGGCGTTCGTTTTCCTTACATTTTCAGGGAGGGGTTTATTTTTGCTGGTTTTCCTGGCGTTCGCGGCGATGTTTTTAGGTTGTTGGCTTGTATATGAGGTAATAATATGTATAATATCTTTCGACTCCCCCTTCCTACGGGCCGGACATCGTAGTTGAACACTTTGGTTTTGGCACCCCAATACAGTAAAAACCCGCATAAAAGAACATGTGGTTTAAGAACATTCAGGCTGAAATTTGGTC
This sequence comes from Scolanthus callimorphus, assembly GCA_033964015.1. Classification (NCBI taxonomy): domain Eukaryota; kingdom Metazoa; phylum Cnidaria; class Anthozoa; order Actiniaria; family Edwardsiidae; genus Scolanthus; species Scolanthus callimorphus. The sequence continues at coordinate 30,114,880 of CM066915.1, read as the reverse complement.
AAAAAGGTACCTTATACATAAGAACACATGCAGCCTGAAAAATGAAAATTGTTCTTGTATAAAAAAAATGCTGCCAGTTAGATTCGTGTACAGTAACCCACTGTTTGGTACAGTACCCAGGAGATCAATATGATGTGCTAGACCATGCACACACAGTTCTACAGCAGGAATTCCAGGGTACATTTAGCAATTGTTTTTTAGACTTAACAACTAATTGTTGTTGCTAAATGACTGTCACCTTTCTACCAATCAAGTATTTGATGTTAAGAAACAACTTTAAGAACACCTCAGGCTGATTTTGCAGAAGACACCCAATATACAAGAACAAAATCAGCCTGATTCCCCAAAACACCTGGAGCCGGTTCCTAGAAGGCCAGTTAAGAGTTATCAGTGGATAAACGCTTATCCAACGGATAAATCCTGAACAAAGCCTATACAACAGATAACTTTTAATCCGTGGATAACTTTATCCAACCTTTCAGGAACCGGCCCCTGTTCTTTTATGCGGGTTTTTACTGTAATTCAAATTCATTCAACATTGCGCGTTCAACAAATGTTGAAAGAAGTTCAATCAAATGTTGAATACAGCTTAAATGAGTGCTTAACTCGTTATAATTATAACACTCCTTTCACCAAAATTTCCCTCCTGTACGTGAATGCGTGAAAGATGGCTTGTCGTGCCAGCGTCTTTGACTGAACATTCAGAACGAGTGAAAAGCTTGGAGGGCTTTGGTATACGGAGAGGATCGCAGACACACACTGACAACGGCCGGCTGGAAATCGAGCCTAAAGCTCCATACCAGGCTGTCTAAACTAGGACACACATGCGCGCAAACATTGTAGCCGGACACATGTTTCCCAACTTAGCCACGCGAGAAACATCGTTGCGCGCGACAATGTTGTAGCTGGGACGCAAAATTTTAAAAATGTTTTTGAGCATTTTTGTGTTTCCGAGAGACGCGTGATGCTTCTTGTTTAGCCACGCGGGGAAACATGCAGGACATGTTGCGCATTTCCGTAGCTCAAAGGGGCTAAGTCACGGGCATACAATGGACCTGTCCCTCTGCAGAGAGCCTCACCTCTTCCCTGGTACTGGTATGGGCGGGGGAGATGAGGGGAGGACCCTGACGCGCGAGGATACAACTGCCCAAACTCTCTCGTCCCTATGTGTCCCCAAGAGAAAATGATCATTTTCTCTTGGTGTCCCTCGATACAGCGACCTATCTCTATCTCAGTGAGCGCGGACGCAGGTCTAGTTCTCATCATTCGGCCATGAGTGACCAAGCTCCCTTAATATGGAGCTCATGATCATTTCAGATGACTGTTCGAGGTCATCAAAACTGGTAAGTCAGACTTGCGCTTCTGGAATTTCCTATTGTTTGAGGTTTGGGACTTTGTTCAGTGGAGGGCCTTTAGTCAGCCAATCATGCAGAGTGCGAAGAAAAACCAAAAGCATAGCAACTCGTGGTTTCTTGGGTGACAACTAAACGCAAGTCAGGGTACTTAACTTCGTCCTCTGATTGGTCAGTTGTTTACCTTCATAAGTCCTCCTGACTGGCTAAGTGTACTCTACTCTACTTTGCCGTTTAGCTTTCGACGCTCAATCTGAAATCTGCTCTAACCAGGGCCTTAGAGTATTAAAGCTACGATGCATAAAAACTTGGGATATACCTTCGTCTGTGTTTAAATATACCTAACTAAATAATGCTAGTCAAGTTGCGCTACGCAGAGGACAGCAACAGCCCGTGTACTTGATGATCTTGTTTTGCATTTCATTGACTGTCCGGTCCCAGCCTACCTTAGCCCCCTACGACATGCTACGAGTACGGGCCAGTGATCTGCAAAGTAATCATGCAAATTAAATGACCTTTTTTGGAAGAAAACATCATTCACACTTCACACCCCTCAGAAACTAGTACCGAGTCTCCCTGCGCCAGGAGGAAGATGTGTTCAACATGGCGACGAAGCGCACGCGTGCTTCAACGAACCACTAACTGAAACCACCATTTCCCCTCTTTGAATTCATCGTACACTCCAATCATCTAAATGCTTGTGAAGAAAACCTAAGGTACGTTTTGCTGCTTTAATATCAGAGCAATAGCTAGCGGGGAAGGGCTATTTTTGGCGTGCAGTTTGAGGGAAATTCATAACCTCGATTCACCCAAGAAGATTGAGTGGATGTGGCGGACGCACCAGAATTTGGGGCCTCGCTCTCTTACAGTTGACCACAACGTTCTATGAATTACGTTGCTCAGTTCTTTTCTTATGAGAAATATTTCTGCCTAGTCAAAATCGGGATTCTATGAAAGGGAAGGGTTTAAATTTGGGTAGCATTGTATCAAATGATTCATGAACGAGTACGCCGTGGGTGAACCTTGTTGAACAGTGATCACTTCGTACATGTCGCGCGCCTTCACAACGTTTATCACACGCTAAGCTGAAGGCACCAAAGGACATTGCTTGGCAATATCCCACCCCAAAGCGTTTCATATATTTAGCAAAAATCGTAGTTATTGTAGCGTATTATGAAAGTTTCCTTACAAGGTTCGTCACCTAAATTTTTAAAACGAGGATCATGCATGGTCGAGGAAAGCGTACATGCATGAATTACAATTCTCATTGCTTTATTCAATTATTATTATTATTATCCCACTAGTTTTAAGTCTGTGTGCAAGTCTTGCATAAATCAGGTCAATGTTTTTTTGAAATAACAATGATTTGGTAAACTTTAATGTGTTTTGGGGGTTTCGTTTTTGGATGTGCTTTATAATAATCAGCATATAAATTTTTGCGCTTCAACAAACAAGACGCCTTTGAATAGTTATCATTGTTTTTGAGTGAATTAAACAGTGCATTGATATGGATTTTTGCTGGAAAAATAATCTAGGTCAGCCCTTAGAAGACCAGCGGCAGAAATTAATTTTCCCATTGCACAATATTTTGAAAGTATTTGACCAGGATGGAATTAACCTATAATCCGATTGAAAAGGGGGCTGATTGCAAATACGGCACTGATTTGAAAATGAAAATCCTTTTGTTTTATTCTGCCCAGCCCAATAGACCACTTACAATATGTTAACATTCCAAGTTAAATATGAGGTTCAGGAGAATAAAACAAAAGAAACAAATTATTAATTTTTGATGCCAATGTGGATTCTTTTCATTTACCGTATTTACTCGAATAAGTGCCACCCTCAATTAAATGCAGCCCTCGAATAAGCTCCACACCTTGACCCAAGAAATTGATAAGCACCACCCCCCAAAACCCTCCGTATCCCATTTTTGAGCACTACTTTTGAAAATGAAGCTATTCAGCAATGACTGCGGTCAACTTTAGCTTTGTTTTGTACAGTTTTAAGTAGATTTGTGCTTGGTGGAAGGCCGGAAAATTAAATAAAAGTAAATACGGTATTCCTGATAATTATTTTCTATATATTAATATATTGAAATTAGTCTATTCTAAAAGAATTTGAGAGATGAAAATCAGCGAGGGAGTAATTTTTTTTAAAGCTGGAGCCAAAAAACTTTGTCCCCCCCTGTATCTTTTTGCAACTAAGTTTATAAAAAGCTGCAAAATTTGACATATGATTTCTCTGTAAATTTTGAGCCCTGATGCCAAATTTGGATAACAATGTGTTTGAAGTTAAGATCAGATTTGACAGCAGTTATAAAGTCGTTTTGTTTCTTGTTGTCACAATTCCAAACATTGAAGATTTGTATGGGCAATATGGCTACCAATCTAACCTGTTCAAAGGAACTGAGTTTGATTGATTTGAGCAATCAAACTCACATAGAATTCTAGTGTAACTGTAAGTGACCTTTGTGAGTCACAAGATAGCTTGCTATTCTATGACTACATATCACTTAAACCAGCGTTATGATAAAGAATTGATCAAAATTCAATGAGATTTAGATGGATTGGGTTTACTACTTTTACCGTTACCTCATAAGGCTTTTATGGGCTACGAAACTACATGTCACGCCCATCGGCCACAGGGTCTTTAAGAACAATTGAAAGTAATTGTTTACATTTTTTAAGCAGGGTTCAGAGCTTTCAGAACAAGCCGGCAACCACCGGAGTTCCGGCAGCTACTTCACATTTAACCACGGGCTACTTTTTGCCGAATGTGAGACACAAAAAAGTTAAACAATGGAACTTGGTTAAATGTGGCCTGAAGCTCATCTCATTGTTTGCAAAAATAAAATAACTGAAATCCTTAAATTGTAGTTGAACCTCATAAAAATCTCTCACCTCCATGCCAGTGTCAGTATTGGCTTGGCAAGGAAACTAACTTGTTGCACGTCAGTCGTCAGTTTTTCTTTTGCAGCCGGCTACTTTTTTTGAGCAGCCACCTGCTTCAAAACATTCCGACAGCTCTGTGGGTTTGTTTGCCTCCTGGAAGCTGGTGATTTTATTTTATATCCTGGAAAGTCCTAGAATATCCTGGAATTTTGCCCCAAACTCCTTTGCCAATTGCCTTAAAACTCCTTGAACAAGATATAGTAAATTGTCACAAGAAAGGATAGTAAAATCAAAGTCCACAAAGTATCAGAAAGATATGCTTTACTTTCAATACTTGCTAGTGCTGACCATTCAAATTGTAAGTCATTAAACTATGAAGTTTCAATTAAAGAGGAACAAATTCAAATGAAAGGCCTGTCTGATTTTATTAAAAAGGCCTGGAAATATCCTGGAAAAGTTTTGAGAAACTCCTGGATTTCTAAATTGTCTATATGCATACAAACAGAAGCCACTCGAACATTTAACTCAATAGGATATTACATAGATCATTAGCTTTATTCTTGTTCTACTAAAAATAAGAAAGACCTATAAGCATATATTTTCCTTTCCAGTGAAGACCAATATGTGGGAGGCTTATAATTGGAGGTCTTTTTGTATTGCAGAACTAATCTTTGTTAGGATGATGTATGTCTTTTTGGCATTGGTAATTTTTTAACTCTTTCTGTTCCCTGGAATTCCCCTTTTTGTGAATACCCACCCTGGAATTCAGCTCTAGTACTAGGGAACCCACCCCAGAATCTGGAATTCCAGGCTGCTCTAGGACCACCCACCCTGGAACTCCAGATATCCTCAACAGGGGGTGCAGATTATTATTATTATTTGTTTGGGGGAGGGGTGTATACAGCGGGCTTAAAAGTAAAATTTGTTGAACAAATTGTTGCTTTGATCGGATGGAAACTGATTATGCTAATTTACAAAACTAACACTCTTTTAGAAAGAATTCCAGAAAGGGTGGCCCAAGTAGTGAAAATATTGGACAAAATGTGCACATTTCCTTTCTCAAATACATAGAGGATATTACACGGTGGCGCAAAGATATGGATTTTATTTTCGAGTGGCAAGAACAATATTTTACGAACGAGCGCAGCGAGTGAGTAAAATAATGTTTTTGACACGAGAAAATGAAATCCATATCTTCAAGCCACCGTGTAATGTTCTTTTTATTATATGGATAAGAATTGACATAGCGGCAAAATAAAACAAATTGAACAACTCACTTGGTAAAGTCGAAAGTGTTTATTTGTGAAATGCTCCCTCAATCTTTCTGATTCCCAGTGTCGTTAAGAACTAATTTCCCTTTTTGTGTTGCTGTAGCTTTCTCTGCCATAGTTGAAATAAGGTTTTTCTCTTTAGAACTAGAACAAAACTTAGTTTTGTGGTTTAAAACTCGTGTGACCGAGCGGGGTTTCACTTCAGACGTAGGTGATGAAAACAACACTGCAAACGTGCACATCCGGGACATTCGGTACATAACTTTTTCATATTTTCACTAGTGAAGATATGGAAAATACGAGTGCTTATAGTTTCCGGTAAAACACTGGCATCCATATAATAAAGCAAATTATGGATAAATCTCCCCATAAAAGGGGAGCAGCAGCCCCCTTGGACCCTCCTAGATCTGCCCTTGAACATGATACATGGTTCATGATAAATGTTTCATGGAGCAATGTTACTTGAAACAGGTACCGGTATATCAGGTATTAAAAGTCAAAAACATGTGATTCAAGGAAAAATTTTGTTCTCCCTCTGTTTCACAGGTTCTGTGTTAGTCATGCTGGATGTAAATCCTTGGTTTGCATACAGGTGCAAGTCAGGGGAGATACTGTTTTACTATAACAAGGACACTGGTGAACACAGAAGGGCTCTATCTGCTGTAAGTATTCCCGATCATTAAAAATAAGAAAGAGATGCCTAAAAGCCCCATAGCTTGCATTTGAAATCATACATGTTATTTTTATTTACTCTTATTATAATATTTTTTAATAATTTGGTACAATTTAGCCATATACATGGCTCTTATATAAAGGAGTACCATATCAAAGTAATTTGTGCTTGCTATCTGTCCTCAATTATGATGCTGCTTTCCAGCCAAATACCATATTATTAGAGATTATTTTGGCTTTTCTTCACTCATCTATTCTTAAAGTCACACGTCCTGTTCTGTTGTTCACTCACCCGTTCATGTTACATGTCTCAGCTCCCTTGTCAAATGCTACTATAAACTACTTTTTTGTACGGTTGGGCTAAGATTGCCCATATGGGCCCAATCTCATCTGTGAGATGAAAGTAACTTTGCCCCAAATGTTTTTTGAAAAGTTATATCAAACAACTGAAAAAAGAAATAACAAAACATTACTCCAGCCCTACTAAATTGGAGAGCTTGGTTGTCAATCTTCGAAGGTGCTTTCAAAGTAATTTTGTGAGCTTTAAACTTTTAAAAACAATGATATGGTATTATGGTACCTTTATTTACAGATGCTTAACTCTGACAACTGGTTTATCTCATTTCCACAGAGGGCATCCATACATAAAAATAGTCAAATACATTTATGTAAAAAATGAGAATAAAAATATAGACTAAAGGTATCACTTGGGGTTTCTTTCCAGGGGCATAGGTAGGCGTTTTTCACTTTAAGCCCGCTGTTAAAATTTGTTGACATATGGTAACCAAAAATTTACCCCATGTAAAAAGTAACTTTATGTGGACCCAATTCAATGCAACCACCTTAGAAATTGCCTCTCAGTCGCTACACAACTTGAACTAGTTATTTTACTTCAGTCCTTAAAAAAATCACCAACGATTTAAGCCCAGGAGGCAGCTATGTGCCTGCTTTCATATGTTGTTCAACAACCTAAACCAAAAGATTCTTCACAAAAAGCACTACTTGGGAACTTCTCTTATTTCATTTCTTGGGAATGACAAAATGCTTTGTTATGATTTATATTATTTTCTGCGGCACGAAATATGGCCACTCACAGCAAAAACATTATGCACGACCCTAAAGTACATTCTGCATGACATTTGAACTACCTATAAAATGTACAACTGTTTCCTGTGAATCAGGTTTAGGGTCATTCCACAGTAAACCGTATGTTGCGGAGTCTACATTCAGAGAGATTTGAGGCATCATAACTTCAAATCTAGAACTTCAGTCAAAGTGACTTTACATGTCTAGGGTATAAGAGTGTAATTGCTTTATACAGTAGAGTTGACCATCATTCTAGTTAAAGGGGTTCCAAGATATTTTATTCTTTATTGGGTGTTGCGGAGTCTACTCAGAAGAACCTTTGATTTCCAACAAGTAACTTTAGCTAGAAATCTCTGTGAATTTTTCAGCTGTTTTGAATAGTGGTTTTTGTTAAAAGAAGAAGCATTGATCTGTGTTTATTTTAAACACAGAGAGTTTCTTGCTTTGTTTTATTTTTTTGGAGAAAGGATTTATTTTATAAAGGCTGGTGTTGTTGCGGAGTCTACGTTGCGGAGTCTACAATAGGGCACAAGAGGTAAAACTAAGGCAAAGATACAAAACAATCCTATCAGTGTACTTCAATTAAATAGAGAATTCCAAATAAATCAATATCATCCCTTTCCAGTAAATTTCCAGCTATTTGGTGATCAGAATTAAAATTTGGGAATTGTTGCGGAGTCTACTGTTGCGGAGTCTATAAATAAACAAGCTTGGCATCCTGCAATGCAAATATACTAATTTAATAGGCTTGCGACCTTTCCAACACTAATTTTTGGTTGTTACTTATGTATTACAACAATAATACAACTACTACTAACAAATTCAACAGTTTTCTAGTTAGCAGTCCAGAAGTAGTTGTAGATTCCGCAACAAAAATGTAGACTCCGCAACAAAAATTAATTACTTGTTATTGCTTGAAGGAAACAAATTTTAAATAATTTCTTCCATATATATTTTACAACAGTGATAAATTAGAAGTTTACAAACTTTCAGAAAAAAATGTTTATTTTTGTAACTTTTATTAAAACTAAAAGTACCAAAATAGTTGCGGAGTCTACAATTCTTCATTGGACAGCAAATTCTCCCAAGCTCAAGCTAAACAGCCTAGACTGCTATGTGTTTTTAGAGAGAGCACCATTAGTAGATTGTGTCTATCTAAGTTTCAAACTGTTTATGTTTTATTATTTTCTTCAACAAGCAGAATTGAAATGTAGACTCCGCAACAGCATTTTACCTAATTTGGACAAATGATGCTAATTTATTCATCAGTGCCGCCAGTTAGAGCAAAATAAATAGTAATAAAATAAACTTCAGACATTGTCCTGTAAGTTTCTCTGGAAAAGAGCCTAATATTTATGAATTTTAAAAAATGATGTTCAGGCTCAAAATACCGTGGAATGACCCTTTATCAGGATTCAGCCCATACAATAAAGATGTGTACAAACAGTTGGAGACTGATTTAAAGAAAATGAAACAGAAAAAGGATAGGAGAACGTCCTACTTTCTCGCAACGAAACATGTTCAGTTATAACATAGAACTGCAGCATTTTTCCGCAATGGATGCGCAATATCTTTGGTTATTTTTGTTTCGTAAAACACGACAGACGTTCTTGTAGGGACAAACTTTCACAATGTCCTTGCAAAGGACTGAGGGCACCAGCACTTCCTTGGAACAAAAGCAGTTCGGAGGAGAATACATAAGATTTCTATCTGAGATTCTGTTTTGCATTCTTAGTGTTGGAAAAGTACTGCAAAGTCCGCACACACGTCCCTTGCCGATGTCCCTATTGATGACCACTTTATCAAGACGGAAAACATCATTACGGAAGATATTTTCGTCAAGGCGTGCAATCCAGTGTCTTACAACACAGTCGCGACAGAAACGGAAATAAGTCACTCTTCTAGCAACATCACTCCCTCAGTAGCAACACAGACTGAAGACAGCCTAGTGGAAAATGTTTCAGAGTCAGTGCTGAATGAAAAATGCAACGCTTCAAGCAAAGTCACGTCATGTATAGGTACGCAAACATGTAGTCCTGCTGGAGAGAAAACGCTAGATTTATCAGGCGACATGGAGACTAGCAGTGTCATTCAGAAATCTAGCGAGTCTGTGCTGAATGAAAAATGCAACGCTTCAATCAAAGTCATGTCTAGTACAGGTACACAAACATGTACTCCTGCTGGAGAGAAAACGCTAGATTCATCAGGCGACATGGAGACTAGCAGAGTCATTCAGAAATCGAGCGGGAAGAGAAAACGGCTAGATTGCGGAAGTGTTTCCGATGGTGATAATGGTCGGTCTAAGCAGCCAAGGTTTGATGATATGATTGACATCTGCCAATCAATGGATACTTCTGACGTCCAATCTGGTAGTACCTCGCCTTACAAGTATAGGACTGCCAGCAGAGTCAAGCTGTTTGATTGTACTCATTGTAGTAAGGCATTCACGTCTGCTAGTTTCCTGGAACGGCATTTGCAGTTTCACAATGTAGTTGCAAGAAATGCGGAGATACCTGTGGTAGATGAGCCAAATAACCTTGTAACTGATCAAGACACGGGTAATGGGGATGCAAAATTGGAAGCCGAATCTAAGAATCGAAATGAGGAAGAAAATGGAACCAGTTTAGATCACCTTAATGACAGCGGAGAAGATTCAGGAAAAGTCGAGCAGCAAAGAAGTGAATCAGAGCTGTGCCCTAATAGTGTTGCCGTATACCAGTGTAGGATCTGTCATCAACGGTTCAACAACAAAGAAGATCTTACCCAGCACAGTAAAGCCCACGTGAAGACAAAATGTTTTGTCTGCAAGCATTGTAACAATACCTTTAAAAAGCTTTGCGCGCTCAGAAGTCACGTCACTCGGATGCATTTGGGGCAGGAACCTCACTGGTGCTGTATCTGCGACTATAATTTCTGTCGCAAGGACGCCCTGCTTGTTCACATGCGGCGACAACATTCCGTCGCAACCAAGAATCCCAGTGTTCAGATTCTGAACTTTCGGTGTGCTCAGTGTAAGAAAGGGTTCAAAACAAGGAGGAAATTATACGGACATATGAGCCACTGCAGTAGAAAATGTGTCAGTGAACACGCGGAAGGGCGTCAACTGAGGCAACTTCCGGCAAGGCAACTTCCGGTGGAAGAACTTCCGTCCGATCAGCTTCCGGCGGAGCAACTTCCGGTGAAACACAAAACAGGTGCTGCATTAAAAAAGAGGCACAGCTGTATTCATTGTGGAACGTCGTACTTGTGGCGCAAAAATTTGGTTTTGCACCTTCAAACGTGTCAGGGCTATAAAATCATTTACAGTCGTTCTAGTAGGACGTACATTTGCGAAAAGTGTGATCAACAATTCAAACTCTTAACTCCTTGATTCTTCATCATGCCAAACACCGTAACGTGGAGACAGATCGTCCCAAACATAGTTGTTCCAAGTGTAACAAGACGTTTCCTAAAGCGTTTTTCCTTCGCAAGCATATAGAAAACAAGAGCTGCGAGAAGAAACCCTTCCAGTGCGAGCACTGCCCAAAGTCGTTTAACTTTCAAAAGGGATTGAATAAGCACTTGAAAGCGCACAAGCAGATATGGGAGAAAATGGACGCGGAGAATCTAGTGGCGCCGAGCGGAGGTGCAACACCTGCCACCAAACACGTAGAGAAAATTTTTTCGGAGGATCCCAAAGGCCAGGCTTCTCCTGATTCGAAAGTATTCCAGTGCCATATTTGTTCCAAGATGTTATCCTGCAATGTTGGGTTGAGCAACCATTTGACCTGGCACAAGAAGAAGCAAGTCAAGCGGGACCAGGAAAGTCAGACGTCAGATGGAGAAAGGAAACAAGAGGTCACTGACGCTAAAGAGTCGGCCAATCCCAAAGACGCAGAAGAAAAGACCGTTGGGCATTCGGTTATCGGGTGTAAACTCTGCTCAAAGTCTTTCAACATGGAATCAGGATTGAAGAAACACCTAGCTTGGCATCGAAAGACTGAAGAAAAAGCGAGTAAAGAGAGCGCAGAGAGATCTCCTGTGGAAAACGTCCACCGAACCGCCAGCTCAGGAAAGAGTATACAGGGCGCAAGGCCTGTAGGGAAGCCATTTCGATGCAAACTGTGTCCAATGAGGTTTGCCAGTGTAGGAGGATTATCTAAGCACCGTTTCTGGCACAGCAAGGTGAAACTCAGTCATGCAAAACCAATACAAAGACCGTTCAAGTGCGAAAGTTGCCCGAAATCTTTTCACTGCCGTTCAAGCCTTTCTAAGCACCTAACTTGGCATGGCAAGATGAAGCTACTAAACCTGGAAAGTCCTGATAGGATTCCTGGGGTGAAAAAGGAGCCATCGGACCAAATGAGCCCTCCTTCCGAGCCCCCGCCTAAAAGAGCCCATCACCAGGAATGCGCGGTGGTAAGAAGAGCAAGAAGATAGTGCAAGGTGGCACCAATGTCAAGGATTATGGGAAGCTTCTTTTCAAATGTATGGAGTGCAAGTCAGATTTCTCAAATAAATCGAACCTGTTGAGACATTTTACAAATGTTCACCCGCATGACACGTCTTTTGAGTGCTGTCTTTGTCACGATTCATTTAACACGCCGATTGAACTCGCGCGGCACACCAGACGCACTAGCAGGGCCAAGCAACACAAATGCGACAAATGCACTGCGCAGTTTGAATACTGTATAGAGCTTTTACATCATAAACAGAAGGACCACGAGACGCCAAAGAAAAAGAATACGAATTCCTCTTCCAGAGCGAGTAATGGGAAATTTCCTTGTAGAATGTGTAGTAAAACCTTCACTTGCCCTTCCAATAGATGTCGACATCACAAACTCCACAAGTGTTTGAAGTGCCAAAAGGAGTTCCCGACGGTGGAAGAAACCCACCATCACACCATGTCATGTCTAATTTTATCAAAATAATAGGTCATCATGTTACGAGCTCATGTCTAGAAACAAAGGAGAATTCTCGGGCCCGAAAACTTCAAATGGATTCCTAAGTTTTTCGTTTTATTTAATTCCCTTAATACTATTATTTATTCCCGTTAATACTATTTAAATAGTCTAGAATTCCCTATTGGTGGGTATTTACAGTGTTTACGTCTCAAAAACGTATGTTCAATTTCAGTCAAATCCAGGAGACTTGTTTCGAAAAATCACGGACGAGCAGCTTCCCTCCAGAGTTTTTCTAGCGCGAGAGAAATCCGGGTGTGCCTAACGTCAATTCTGCATAGGGATAGTATTACAGGCCTGACAATTCTCGAGTGTTTGAGACATGGTCTTATAAGAACAAGCACACGCGGAAACGCAAGACAAGCGAAGTCCAGTCCTCACTTGAACTGAAGTGTAAGACATGCTCGTACGTTCACATTAGACGCAGGTGCAAGCGCAAGACCAGGATATCAAACTCATATATTTCCCTTATTGGCTCACTCTAGAACGCAAGTGAAGAAGGCAAGTGCAAGAAAATCGAAACGTTGCGTTCGCTTGCGCATGCGTCTAGTCTCCTCGCAGCCGCCCGGACCGGTGTCACGCAGTGTCACGCTACGCTCACCCGTCCCAAGCGGGCGGCTGCGAGGAGGGAACGCTAGCGCAAGCAAATTAATGATTGACTTCAGGCTTTAGAGCGGTTTTCACATGACTGTCGTGAAAACAATTGCAATTGAGCAATCACTAGCCAATCAGAATCGAGAGAAATGGGCAATTCCAGAAAATAAAGGTACCCCCCCCCCCCCCCCCCACGGGCGGCATTTGGAAATTCCGAAGGGATGGGGGGGTTTAAGAGCTCGGAATTCTGATTGCAACTAGGGGTTTTCGAAGCTGGATTTCTTGTCACAAGGGGAGGGGGGGGGGGGGGGGGGGCTGAAGATGCCCAACTTCTGAGAAGGAGTTCGCGTGTTTTTCAGTCTGCTAAAATAGCGTTTTTCAGAAAGAAAATAACGTCATTTCACGCGCGGAAAGACAGTCTTCGCCGCCATTCGATATATAGAGAATGCTTGCCAGTTCGTACTTGTCCCTTCTAAGGGGCCGACCATTTAACTTTTGAGGGGGGGGGGGGGGGGGTGGGCTTTTTTGAAAAAAAATATCTTGCACAGCAAAATGGTGACTAAAACCCTTCTTTTTTATTGGAAAAAAAATTCTCACCGCTTAACAGAGGTAGAAAAAAAAATCTTGCACCGACAAAAAAGCCCCCCCCCCCCCTCAAAAGTTAAATGGTCGGCCCCTAAGACAGAATCTCCATAATTTTCTACTGATTTCGACTGTTAGTTCAATCACGCAGCAGGTTCAACTTTGTACAATCACACATTGAAATTAATATAAATGATGTTGGCGATACGGGATAAGTTGAGCTTGCATGGACGCGCAACTTTCACCAAAACCCGCCGCAACTTTCCCTAACATATCTAATGAAATCCCGGAACAACACGGTATAGTTTAATAAAATGCATGTTGAAAAATATGTTTTTTTTTTACTCCTTTTTAGAGTTTCTATATGGGTTTTTCCTAAGCCTCAAATATTCGAAGATCCGCAAAAAGTAACAACTAGGCTTTCCAAGCTTGGTCTAGCTCATTCTAACGTGTTTGGTTATACCGTCTGTTGCATCTACCCGTCTACACGCTCGACAAAAACATGTTCTGTCTGCACGTGAAACTTCGACGTTTTGACAGTTGAACTTCAAAGTTTGCCCGCCCAAGCGTGAAGCTTTGGTGACGCTCGTGAGTGGAAAAAGGTAAAAAGTTCAGTTGATTTATTTTTTTTTTACCAGAAAAACTGTGAAGTAATCGGAATATAAGCCTTTTTCAATGTTTGTTGTTGAAACGAAAGTGCGGACTTGAATATTGTGACAAAAACGTTCAAGTTTGGCCCGTCAAAACATTAAAGTTTCACTGTCAAAACTTTGAAGTTTCGCGTGCCGACAGAACATGTTTTTGACGTGAGTGTAGACGTGTAGCTGCAACCGACGGTATTGGTTATATTTGGAAAAATTGTTTTAGAAAGCGATTTGAAAATGTGTGTTGCAAGTAAATAGCTTCCACACTTCATTTGAAATGTCTAAAATTCCCTAAAATTCAAATCTTACAAAATAGCCAGTAACAAGAGTAGATTAACAAGAGTTAGAATCTTTCCCTACTGTATTTGTCCACATCACAGTCAGAAAAGTGTCTATTTTTAGATTTGAGTTTCGCGCGCGAAAGTATTCGAATGCTAAGGCTCGAATGCTCGTATACCCAATACACAACAAAATAGAGAATATCCTACCTTATCTTTGCGATTTTAACGGTTTTTCCATTGATCTGCGATTTGATTTTAGGCTGGATCTCACAACTGTTCGCGTGGCGAGAAAGTGGGAACCCTGTGGATGACGAATTTTCGCGGGCATCCTAGTTCTAAAAATAGACACTTTCCTGACTGTGATTCGGGCGTACATAGTAAATATGGAAACTCTTGGTAATCCACTCTTGCCAGTAAGCTACTAGTTAAACACGCTAAAAATGTAGAGCTCATATTCAGTGGATGTTGTGAATGCCGGTGGTATTTTTTTCTTCAAAATCAAACTATCATGCTCTGTATTAATATTCTGAAACAAGATTATGCGCTTTTTGTGTTTTCTTTACTTTGCAAATTTAATAAATTCCCGCAACAACCCCCGCAACTTTTGCCTTTTTCTCCGCAACGTTTCCCTCTCGCAAATTTTTACTTTTTCTCGCAATAATAAACAAGGTGGTGATTATTGGGATTCCGGAGGGGAGGGGGGTAAAAGTTGAAATTTCTGAAGGGGAGGGGGTTTAACCTACCCGGAATATGCACGGGGGGGGGGGGGGGGGGGGTAAACCATTTTGGAAATTCTGGATGCATGGGGGGGGGGGGGGGGGGGGGGGTCAAAAACTAGTGCCGCCCGTGGGGGGGGGGGACCTTTATTTTCTGGAATTGCCCAATCACGACTTGCTCCTAAATGGCTTTTTTCTCAGCCAATTGCAAGCCGAACCAATTACTAAGTAATTACACAATTGTATTTACTACAGAATTTGATTGGCTGAGAAAAACGAGTAGCCAATGAGAACGCAAAGCAATCGCAATTACATAACAAGTCTTGACAGTCATGTGAAATCCACTCTAACAGGCGTCGCTGTTATTCACGCTTGTTTTGAGCTTGTGACCCTTAGTTTCTGTAGTTTCTCTTGCGCTTGATAGTGTGAACTGTATAAGAAAATTTCAACCAGTACAAAGCAAGTGCTCCTAACTATATCCTTTCTTATGCTACTATGCGTCCACGTTACTCAACCTCAAAGGGACGGAATCATTTGCGCAAAAATTGCAACCCCACCACACTTTAAAAGAGACCCCCAAAACGAAGTTGTTAGGCCCGTAGATTACTTTTATTGTATATTGTTTGTGCGTTCTTTATAACGCAGAATATTGTTTTCCATATTGTTGAAATCTATGCCTACAGTAATACTATGTAATTCGACAATTATTTATACGATTGTAAAGCGGTTTATTAGTTAACTACCAAATACTACAATTACAGATTTTGACAATTGCTCGTCCTATTGAATTCTTTTCTTTGGAAATGGGTAATGGCAGTGAATTGTAATCATGTGTGTGACTTGAATCCTGTCAGAAATGAAGGCCTAGCTCAAATGTTGAACCCTAGTCGAACTTAGTCAGTTGGTAATCCACCCTTCCCGAGGAATTTCTGCAGAAATACATCCATGGGAAAAGCTTTATTTCCATGGTAGAAGAATGTGAAGTGTTCGGATGGGTCTCATACATGGGTGTCTGAAGAAAATCCCCGTGCACCTCACCGGTTTATATTTTATTTTAAAGTTCACCCTAGAAAAGGCTGTAGGAACACATCTTTGAGCGATTCTTGCCAATGTAAAGATAAAGAGAAAGGAATCATGAGATAATGAGTAATTTGTGCATAACCGCCATAGTATAATTCCGTAGTATAATAATAGTGTTATTCCGTCTATGAGCATGGGTTAAATGTACTGGCGTGCTTATTAGAGCGGATTTCACATGACTGTCAACACTTGTTATGTAATTGCGATTGCTTTGCGCTCTCATTGGCTACTCGTTTTTCTCAGCCAATCAAATTCTTTAGTAAATACAATTGCATAATTACTTAGTAATTGGTTCGGCTTGTGATTGGCTGAGAGAAAAGCCATTTAGGAGCAAGTGGTGATTTTTCTCGACTCTGATTGGCTAGTGATTGCTCAATTGCAATTGTTTTCACGACAGTCATGTGAAATCCGCTCTAAAGGGCTATCTGACGATTGTTTCAACAAAACGCCATAAAATAGTACGAGCGATCCGCAAGCGATCTACATACACAACTCGGAATCCTATATTATACTATTAATCAATCTTAGAAAGAAAAAGAACTGAAATTTGCATTATACAGGCATTCTTGCGTAAGATTTACAAGTTTGAACAACTCCCCATTCAGCCCAACAAATCACAAGAGCTTTTTTGCAATCCAATTCCATCCGCTCGATAGCACACGAAAATACTTCAAATTTGTACTTATCTATCAGTTGAAAGGTTATTTAACAAACCTAGATCATTATTTTATTCATTTCTTGTGAATTTGACTGCATTTAAGCTACAAAAATTAACCTCCAAATCGTGACACTAGCCTTTATGTTCTCATTTCCATACGTGTCTTGTTTATCCTCGCCTTGCAACGAACGCTGCGTATGGCTTGATATTCCACCTGCATTTTAAGCTACAAAAATTAACCTCCAAATCGTGACACTAGCCTTTATGTTCTCATTTCCATACGTGTCTTGTTTATCCTCGCCTTGCAACGAACGCTGCGTATGGCTTGATATTCCACCATCCGTTCTTCTTAGACTCACCCCAGCCCATGATCATCCAGAAGCGTTCCTGTTCTTGCGTCCTCCATTTGCCAAAGCACCCCCATTTCCCAGCAAAAAGCCGCCATATACACCAGCGCCACTTGCGAGTTCGTCTTTTGTATCTGCGAATAACAAGCATAATCGCATGGGTTCCTCGTAAAATTTGGGATTAATTCAAGTTAATTCCAATAACCATTCGAATACCAGCGACTAATTAATATTCAGGTCAACAGTGACTGCATGAAGATTAGCTCCACTGCAAGTTTACGTAAATGGCCAACCATCTAACTCTTGAGGGGGGAGGGGTGTGCTTTTAAAAAAAAAAGTTTCCTACACAGCAAAATGGTGACTAATAGAGCTATTCTTCTTTAATCGCTGGAATTCCACTCATCCTGGAATTCCAGAAGTCCTAGTGCGGACAAGTGTTAGTCAAGACCTGGACCGTGTGCGCTTATCCCGAGCCATACCTTTCTGGATGCGCGCTCTCGATCCAGCTCTGGCCTAAGTGAATGTGATCAATGAAATGCGATGTATAATATGAGATGCTAATTTTTCCGGGCAATGCTGCCTTTAGAGAAATACTACCGAAGTCACAGAAATCAATATTTTCGTAGAAAGTCTGTGACTCCTCGTGGAACTCAAACGGTGGTAATTGTGACTAAATAAATGATTATGGTGACAATGATGTAGGTGATGATGATGTTGGTGATGATGATGAAGGTGTGGCGGTGATGATGATGAGGTCTGTCACGGATGGTTTTGATATTATAGTGGAGATGATCTGAATGGCAATGATGTAGCAAGTTCCTGCGATTGCATACGTACTTCAAAGCCGCCGCGATGTGCCTTGTCCCCTTATCCGTCCAGAATGAGAACAGTACCGGGTACTTCTGTCTGATGGCTTTACTTCCACAGTCGCGTATCCAACCCTGCGGTATGCCCTTCCTGTACGACCGAGCTTTCCAGTAACCTGATATGGAGGCCTTCGATCCTTGTGTTGCGATAAAAAAGACAAATATTAGTGGCAAGCAAATCAAATATGGCGTTTTATTATATAGACACGAGTGTTTTACTGGGACTACGCCACTCGTAGATCTCATATGAAGCTACATCCGGGACCTGACTGACATATTTTTCACATCCTCATATCGGTCAAAACAAAAATGCTTGGACATCGACTTGGAATAATGCATATCAAAGTTCTTCCAAACATGCGGTAATTTCATATGCTGGGCTTTAAATTTTCGGCGAGCCTCGCGCGCAAAAGAGTTCAAACTTTCATTGAAAGGGCCTTAAAAACTGCCTTGAGTTTTATATGTCGTGTCCCCCCCCCCCCCCAGTTTTGGGAGGCTTGCTACGGCCCTGAAAATGCAGATACGGGACAGGGGGCGAACGACCGATATTATTGCTTTTAGCGTGTCAAGCTCACGCGATATTGAGAATTGATTGTTTGCCCTCGACCAATCAGATTAGGGAGAGTAGATAAAGGCGAAGATCCGATCATTTTTCTGAAAAATGGTAAGCTTTAGGATCTATTCACAAGGCAAATAAGAACAAGATCGTGATTCCACTCCTACCCTTACCTTGACGTGCGCGGTACCATTTTTGTATTTTCTCCATTCCCTTTGCATTCGTGAGCCCGACTCCATTTTTGCACCAGGTTTTCACCTCTTTTCGGATAGCTTCGACGTATCTTCTCACTTTTTTGTTCATTCTCAACGGTACTTTACAGTTCGTACCTCCTGACACACCATTTTTACAGCGGAAAAGTGCCTTCCTGTAACCATAAGCCGACGATCTGCGGGCCAGCCTGATAGGAAATCAATAATTCAGTGAGTTGTGAAGGTTGGTTAGGGGACAACTCCTGTATGTAGTCTATGTTAAAACGTTTTTAAAAGCACTCAATCTACAGATCGAATTTAATCGTGTCTGTTTTTCTTGGTAAGAGAGTATAGGGTCCAAAAGTACGGAAGCCGATGAGGGTCACGAGTTGTCGCTGCAGAATTGTCGCTGTTCAGTTGTCGCTGCAGATTTGTCGCTATGGATCTACAGGGGGAGGAGAGGGGTGCGAAATTGTATTTATAGCTGTATGAATAGAGGGGAAACGCCATTGCTACTTGTGGAAAGGGGGTAAGGAGTCGGTTAAGCTGCGGAGCTAGTTGTCGCTGTAGAGTTGTCGCTGTCAAGTTGTCGCTGCGGAGTTGTCACTGCCGAGTTGTCGCTGCGGAGTTGTCGCTGCGGAGTTGTCGCTGCGGAGTTGTCGCTGCGGAGTTGTCGCTGCAGAGTTGTCGCTGCGGAGTTGTCGGCTGCGGAGTTGTCGGCTGCGGAGTTGTCGGCTGCGGAGTTGTCGCTGCGGAGTTGTCGCTGCAGAGTTGTCGTTGCGGAGCTGTCGCTGCAGGGTTGGCGCTGCCGAGTTGTAGGTGCGGGGCCGTCGCTGCCGAGTTTTCGTTGTCGAATTGTCCGCGAAGTTTTGCGGTTTTTTAAGCTTCCAATTTCGAAAAATGCGCTGTGAAAATCGTCGCCTTTCCGCCTGCACAGTTTCTTCAAACTTCAATGGCAAAAGCGATTAGGCATGGCACGGCACGGCACGGCTATAAGCACGGCACAATTAACCGTTAGGACACCGACACGCAACTAACTTTACGCTGCAGTCGTACGAACTGTGCTCCATTACAAATCCATATGCTGAGGAAATAATAGGATTGCCGTTGGCAAAAACAAAATACTCGAGAGGATACCCCAAAAGAGTACCACGATCAATTGCAGTTACGGTTCCGACCTTGATTACGGCGGGTTTCTTTTGTGCATTTTCGGAAGCGACAACTCTGCAGCGACAACTCGACAGCGACAACTCTGCAGCGACAACTCGACAGCGACAACTCTGCAGCGACAACTCGACAGCGACAACTCTGCAGCGACAACTCCGCAGCGACAACTCCGCTGCGACAACTCTGCAGCGACAACTCTGCAGCGATAACAATGCCCTACCCCTCTCCCTTTGAAGGGTTGACGTTTACCTATAGCCATAATATACACCATATACAGCCATCAAGACAATTTTTTGCACTCCTCTCCACCCTGTGACTATAGCGACAAATACGCAGCGACAACTCCGCAGCTACAATTGAACAGCGAAAACTCCTCAGCGACAACTCGTGACCCTCATCGGCTTCCGTACAAAAGTGTCGCTACTACGTTGAGGGCTTAAAATTCTGCTCTCTGGGCCATCGTCTTTCGCTCGCATTTTCAACGGGTGCACCGGAAAACAAATGTCCTCTGATTTTCCGTGGTATGTCCTCTTAGACCCCGTCCACACTAACGCGTTTTCGTTTGAATCCGTATACTTTTTGATACGTTTAGGCCTTCCGTCCACACTAACACGCTGGTCGTTTTCATCGAATCCGTATAAGTTTGAAAACGCTTTCGAAAGTAATAAAAACGAATCCGTATACAGATCGTTTTAGTGTGGGCGGTCGAATCGGATAAAAATGAAAACGATGACGTCAACTGATACTATCTTTGCACCAGCGTCAACACCAAATAAAAACTGTTCGCTTGTTTGGAGCTAAATCCCACACTACACGCATCGAATCTATATAAGTTTGAAATCGAATACTTTTGAAAACGAATAATTTTGAAAAACGCGTTAGTGGAAAAAGCCTGATATACCACGGAATGACGTAATGAAGTGATCAAAATGTTGTGGACTCACGCGGCGTAGCCGAGTGGTCCGCAGTACATTTTGACTACGTTATTCCGTAGTATATAAGAGGACATTCCACGGAAAATCAGAGGATATTTGTTTTATACCACAACAAAAAGGCAAAAATAAAAAATTAAACAGCGCTTGCGCGCAGCGAAACTGTGTTTCGCGCTGATAATGGCGCGCGTTCCGTGGCTGAGGCCAATCATAATTCGAGAAAGGCGCGCGTTGTAGTATAAAACATGATAATATGTGGAATATTATATATAGTTATTATAGCTATTACTAAACTGATTGGTAGGTTGGCTCCCTGTGGTGGATGGGAGATAGGAAGTATTACGTCACAGGAAGTCCTCGCTTCTCGATCCAGCCCTCGCGCTTCCGCTCACGTTTCATCTCCCAACACAGGATACCCGCTCAGAACACCAGGCTGTTACTAGAGAATACGGAGCAATTCGATGAATTCCTCTTACCTAGCATAGTAAGCAAAAACCATCGCCCACCCGACGGGTCCACAACCCGACGAGCATCCACAACATTTGTGCTGGTTATAAATTGGAAAGTCTTTATCCCATCTCCAAATATATTTGTCTTTAGACCATTTCTTCCAAGGCTTGTAGGTCTTTTTGAAGAGCTTTCCTCTTCTTTCTACCAAGACTGGCTTGCGAGGATGCTCCGTGCGTCTGATTTCTTCCATCAAGGCGTCTCGTTGAGCGTCTGTTAGAGTCTCTGACGTGCGGGTATTAGCGGGTTCCTCCAGTCTACGACCACTGGTGAGGACCAAGGCGTGTAGCGCCAATAGGATGGTGATGGGGTACAACACGCGCGACATCTGTTGAGGGCGGAAAATATGCATCAACAACATCATCCTGACAAAGGAATATGGGCATGAAAACACATGGAATAGTGAAGCGCACTGAAATCCTAACATGCCGTGAAGGATAGAACAAGGATAGAGAAAATAGAAAGAAATATCCCCGCCTCAAGGAAAGTGTGAAAGGATAAAAATATCAGCTCAACTACGCCAAAAATGCCGAACATGGAGAGATAAACACAAGAGCAGTGCAGTTACCAACTGGGAAGCAAGAAAGCGTTCTGGCTACATTCATAACTTATAGCAAAGAAAACGTGTCAATTATATAATCAGACAACTTTATCCTAATGCGCCCGTGCCAGCCCCTCCTCTGTTATTGTTTTCGTTCAATATTAGAAGACAGCGAATTACTAGTAGAAATCTCTTAATAAACATCTAGAAACAAAGTTTCAGATTTGATTTACCAAATTGCTCTATATTCTCTAAACCAGCCGTATGTTGCTGTCCAAATGCATGGCGGCTGGCACAGTTAATACACTAGAGATGGATGGACAGTAGGACTACATCTACAATTGATCAAAAAAGAGAGATAGGAAAAAAAGACCGTAGATTTTGCTTGACATTCTACCTTTGTCTTTTGGGCCTCTTCTATTCCTTCACCTTTGCTAGCTGCGAAGCTATAACTTTATTGTCAAAACATTTCTCCTTTTTATAACCATAATTTATTTTTAAACCCCAACCTTGGACAGCACCATGCCTGGGTTATGGTTCAGCAAATTGTTATTTTGGTCATTGGTGTATTGTACACAAGTATGACTTCAAAACAAGCATAGAAATTTAATTCTTGGTCTTATCCGATGTTTTGCAAGAAAACTATGGCAAGCTAGTGACTAGTCGTCGATAAAGAAGTTTTCTTTAAAACAAAAAGTTAAAGGAGCCTTAGAACGGAAGGTGGTTCAACTAGACTATGAATGCAATTCGTTATTATTTATTTAAAAATAAATCACTGAGCCTCAAATAAATGTCGTACTGTTCCGGTACTTAAGTTCGCCCCCAATACTAAGACTCATCTCTTCCACGCATGTAACAACTCCAAACCGCATCTTATCTCTCTGACGTCATTTAGTGCAAAATAGTTTTCATCAAATAAGACTATGAACTGCGTAAGAAGTTAAAAGTTAAAGGAGCCTTAGAACGGAAGGTGTTTCAACATCACTGAGCCTCAAATGAATGTCGTGTATGGTCGTACTGTTCCGGTACTCAAGTTCGCTTCCAATACTAGACTCATCTCTTTCACGCATGTAACAACTCCAAACCGCATCTCATCTCTCTCTGACGTCATTTAGTGCAAAATAGTTTTCATCAAATAAGACTAATATATAGATTTGGCCACTGACAAAAAGCGGAGCTCCCGCTAACATTTTTTTTGTGTTAATGAGACAAAAAGGTAGCCATCTATATATTAATACCGTAAGGAAAATCGTGTCGACACTCGCTCCGCTCAGCCCTGGAGCTGTGCCGCCTAAAGAAGTTCGCAAACCCGAAGGGAAGGTGGAAATCTGGACCATGGGCGTGTTTTTGTTGGAAAAGATTCACCTCGGTCTAAGTTCTAATTCAAGCGATTTCTTAAGCGAGGGACAAAGCCACCATCGCCGCCATGTTGAATTCTCCCACAGAAACAAAAAAAGAACTCGGTTCGCGCAGCCGAAAGCACCATTGACATTCAAACCTAAATGGTTCTCTTACAGATTACATACAGGAATGTGCAGGGATATTTCTAACTTGAAATATTTGAGCTAAGAAAAATTTGCATTCAAGTTTCAACAAACGTACACACTACATTGCTTCCCTCGGAGCAACGCGCTAAGTCGAAATGACACATTTTCAAAACAAAGTCCGTGAAAGTCATGAATAATATTCTCTAAGTATAAATCCTGACGGCCCTATCGCAAAACGAAGGACACAATCCCGAAGAGAAAGAGGAAATCCCTCCAGTGGGCATGTTTTTGTTGGAAAAGATTCACTTTGGGCTAAGTTCTAATTCAAGCAATTTTTTAAGCGAGGGATAAAGCAGAAAAAATATCAATAATATAAACTAAAAAAAAAATTAGTCCTTAGACCATTTTTACTTGACCTGTTTCTTCTCTCCCCTCACTGAGATATGATAAACATACAAACAATTCCGAAGTGAAATTGCGCTTTCGATTTTCACGGGTTCTTTGACCGATTTGAGAGACTGACACACGCGTGATTTTCTCAAACCAAAACCAGGGAGACCAGTGCAAAAAAAAATTCTTTTGGGCTCACTTCATTTATTTCGGCATGGTGGGACGGGGTACTCATGCTGATGGGAGGTTATTAGTAACGTAAATCCAGCAGTTTATGGAAGGGGGAAATCATGAACCCCTCCGCACATCCATATGGCCATTGTGATTTTTTTCCCGTTTTTTTTTTAACAGAGAAAGTAAAATAAAGTAAAATAAATTTCCCCCTTACACTCCGTGAATTTGTCACGGGCATCAGCTAGTTGTATATAGATAGCCTTGCACCGTCATACCACGTTCCACGCAGTTGCACCACCATCACCCAAGTTTGGTTGTCTGAGGTTTATCCCTTCCCGTGATATGTTCATTTTCTCCTATGATGACGTCATCGATGTCGTCATTCCGCGTGATCCTGCAGTTGCACCCCCCTTGCCACTAATACAACTTCACATAAGTTTGGTTGTCTGAGGTTCATCCCTTCTCGAGATTTATTTTCTCCTATGATGACGTCATCGATGACGTCATACCACGTGACCATGCAGCTGCACCTACCTTGCCACTTAGACAACTCCACCCAAGTTTGATTGTCTGGGGTTCATCCCTTCCCGAGATATATTTCTTTTCTCCTATGATGACGTCATACCACGTGACCATGCAGTTGTAACCCCCTTGCCACTAACACAACCTTCCCCTCCCCGACCCTCGCCCACCCAAGTTTGGTTGTCTGAGCTTCATGCCTTCCTGAAATATGACTTATACACGGAGAAGGGTCTTGGTTTACCTGTGGTGGGGCACGCAGACCGACACGCACGGACGCGCCAGCGATACCCAAATGGGAATACCGCTAAACCATGAAAAATAAAGTCGATCGTATACCTGAGTTGTACTTTTCATACTTTGAGCTATTGTATTCTTCCTGCGATACCTATGGTGCTCCGCTCAGCGGCCTTCGGCCGCTAAGGAGCTCCGCTATGAACTGCGTAACGATCTAATGACCACCGTAGAACTATAACTTAATTGACCACCTCGAGCAAATTAATCAAAATTTGGTGCTAAATTATATCAGTCGATTTCGGCTCAATCTCATTTGGCAAGAGAGTTGTCATTTCGTCTGCTTAGATGTGTTATAAATGCAAGTAAAATGTAACCATGAACCTACAAGTTCCATACATTATTTAAAACTTTAGCAAGCAAACATGCACAAAAATGTTCTCAATACAACAGCATCTAGTACAGACACTGAGACAGTCTATGCGTATTGGTGACCTCTCATTTTGATGCTCATTATATGTAAATTCATGGCTGGTCAGGCTGGGTACTGCTGCATTGATCGCGGAGTGTTCCTTGGGGGCGAGTCGATGTGCCCTTTGTGGAACCCAACACTGATATTGCTGCTTCAGTTTATGTATGTTCTATGCAAGGCTGAGCAGATAAATATTTAGTGCCCTCTTAGGTCTACACAGCGTTATGTTTCCCGGGTTCGCTTAATTCGCGTGTTAGTGGTAGGTCATCCTTCTTGGCCATCTGACATGTGTGCATGTATGATTTACTATCGGGGAAGCAACACCTTCTATTGTGCCTTGTATCGACACATAGTTTGATCAAGGTCACTTCCTGAACTTACACACAACTATCTGCAAACACCCTTATAAAAAGAGCAAAAAACGTTTAGGATTCCAAGTATAGTTTGAAAATATTTCTATATAGTCTTTTATCTCAGGTAGTGATACGCTAACAGCATTTACACATGGTACACTCAATGTTGCGGGTTTAGTTTGATCAGTCGTCACAAGTGAGCACTGGTGGAATGTACACCATGTAAAAACAATGGGATCACGGTGCTTCCTTTACCGTACCCAGAGCTCCCCGGCTCGTCACCTCGCGGGGAGGCATAATCTCCTGCCCAGAGCGCGTCATCTTTTGACCAGCGGCAAGATTCAGACCTAATTTTTACGCTGTTGGAGGGGAGTCCGGTCTATCTTCAACCATGCGTTTCCTATTTTTCAGCCCCCCTCCCGATATTTATTGCACAGTCCCTTATTGATCATTTCTTTGACTTTAATAGAGTGACGATTTAAGCGTGTAGCCAGGCTTCATTGACGTTTGCGTCTTTATTATAATTGTTCTAAAAATTTTGTTTAAGTTAGGAAATTATTTGCTAGTGTCCTTTAGTGTTTATCCCCGCCTTGCAACGAAGGCTGCGTATGGTTTGATATTCCACCATCCGTTTTTATATCCACCCCATCCCACGTTCATCCAGAAGCGCTCCTGTTCTTGTGTCTCCATTTGCCAAAGCACCACCATTTCCTAGCGATAAGCCGCCTTAGACACCAGCGCCACTTGCGAGTTCGTCTCTTGTATCTGAGAATAACAAGCATTTAATACAACGACAAACAAATGCAAGCATAACAGTGATTGGTAGAAACTCACTCGCATACTATCAATCATTAGTAGAAACTCACTCGCATATTATCACGAATCCTGCAATCTGATTGGCTCCGCTACTCACTATCTATCACGTAATAGATAGCGAGTAGCGAAAACGCTAGCGCAAAACCTTCTAATTAAGCCATGAAAGTAAATACGTTTTAGCAACAACTCGAAGGTAGTATGCTAGTGTACGGTGGCTTATAAGGGCCATCAACATTTTGTAGATCGACAGTTAGTAACTGGCGATCGACACTTAGTAACTGGCGATCGACACTTATTAACTGGCGATCGGCAGTTAGTAACTTGCGATCGACACTTAGTAACTGGCGATCGACACTTATTAACTGGCGATCGACACTTAGTAACTGGCGATCGACAGTTAGTAACTGGCGATCGACACTTAGTAACTGGCGATCGACACTTAGTAACTGGCGATCGACAGTTAGTAACTGGCGATCGACACTTATTAACTGGCGATCGACACTTATTAACTGGCGATCGACACTTAGTAACTGGCGATCGACAGTTAGTAACTGGCGATCGACACTTATTAACTGGCGATCGACACTTAGTAACTGGCGATCGACAGTTAGTAACTGGCGATTTACAGTTAGTAACTGGCGATCGACAGTTAGTAACTGGCGATCGACAGTTAGTAACTGGCGATCGACAGTTAGTAACTGGCGATCGACACTTAGTAACTTGCGATCGACAGTTATTAGTAACTGGGGGGGGGGGGGACTTGACCGATATATGGGTAGGAGCTCGCAAAACGTGACCCGCTAAAACCGCTAATTTTCGTACCGGCCCGTTTATGACAAAAAGCTCGAAATATCGGAAAATATATGCACTTGTCGTTTATCCACTACGTCGTTTATTCCTAATTGAAAGTGTTACACGGCCCGACTGGTACGTAGGACACTAGGGGGAACTCAATAAACACTCAAAGGTTGTCAAAGAAGAACTCAATATATATTTCACCACCCACGATATCTGATTCCAAGATACAATCCTAAACAATTTCAAACTCTAACAACTATTCGGTCTAGATCCTCTAACACACACGGTCTCAAATACTCTGACTAGGGCGGATGTCGCCCCCTATATCTTGTGCTAACACGTGATGTCAATAGTGTGTCAGATTACATACGTCACAAAAGCACGGTGGAGATCGAACCTGGAGAAGTCTAAAGTCTGTCTAAAGTCTAAAGTCTGTGGTACTAAACAACAAGAGTATTCATTTTCCTATATTTCGAGCTTTTTGTCAGAAACGGGGTACGAAAATTAGCGGTTTTAGTGGGTCACGCTTTGCGAGCTCCTACCCGCCTATAGGTCAAGTCCCCCCCCCCCCCCCACCCTCGTCGAACGCACCACGTGACTTCATTTGCCATGCCGATCGCCAGTTACTAACTGCCAATCGCCAGTCACTAAGTGTTGATCGCCAGTTACTAAGTGTCGATCACCAGTTATTAAGTGTCGATCGCCAGTTAATAACTGTCGATCGCCAGTTAATAACTGTCGATCGCCAGTTACTAACTGTCGATCGCCAGTTACTAACTGTCGATCGCCAGTTATTAAGTGTCGATCGCCAGTTACTAAGTGTCGATCGCCAGTTACTAACTGTCGATCGCCAGTTACTAACTGTCGATCGCCAGTTACTAACTGTCGATCGCCAGTTAATAAGTGTCGATCGCCAGTTACTAACTGTCGATCGCCAGTTACTAACTGTCGATCGCCAGTTAATAAGTGTCGATCGCCAGTTACTAACTGTCGATCGCCAGTTACTAACTGTCGATCGCCAGTTATTAAGTGTCGATCGCCAGTTACTAAGTGTCGATCGCCAGTTACTAACTGTCGATCTATAAAATGTTGATGGCCCTTATAAGCCACCGTACTAGTGGGTTTCTACTAAAACAATTAGAATACTCGTTCTCATTTTCTATGAGTCCAATAGTCAGCCCGGCGCTAGGCGCCTCGTTAACTATCTATTGACTCATAGAAAACTCGAACTCGTAGTCTAATTGTTAAATAGTGGCGGCTTAGCTGGTGAAGCTGACCTTGTAGGCAAAGAAATATATGTTATTTACCGGCTGGGAGGTCCGTATAGGGAAAAACTGTGACAAGAGGGCTCTGGAAAATGTTGACCAAGGTCAACATTTCCAGGCCGAGGTCACAGGTTTTCCCTATACGGACCGACCTAAAGCCGGTAAATAACTTTTTTTTTCCAACTCAAAAAAATGGTTACCGTGACCTAGGTCAGAGATAGGAAAATATTGCCCTCGTCCAGCTTATAGATGGACAGTAGGACTACATCTACAATTGATCAAAATAGAGTTATATGAAAGACTGTAGATTTTGCTACCTTTGTCTTTTGGGCTTCTTCTATTCCTTCACCTTTGCTAGCTGCGAAGCTATAACTTTATTGTCAAAACATTTATCCTTTTTATAACCGTAATTTATTTTTAAACCCCAAAATTGGACAGCACTATGCCTAGGATATGGTTCAGCAAATTGTTATTTTGGTTACGGTGTATTGTACATAAGTGTGCAGGCACGGATCCAGACCTATTTACACCTTTTACAAAACTGGTCAATTGTTTTGGTATGTTTTTAAATTATTATTATTTTCATCTTTACTTAAAAAATACTCTCGTATTTGCGAAATTCCACACGAAAAAGCCGACCGTAAATAGGTCAGAGTTTTTTCTGGTCCGCGCCTGAGTGTGGCTCCAAATCCGTTTTTTTGCAAGAAAAACATGGCAAGTTAGTGACTAGTCGTCGATAAATAAGATATTTTCTTTAAAACAAATAGTCAAGGGAAGCATTTAGAACTGTGTTGAAAGGTGTTTCAACTACACTATTGGAATGCGTTTCGTTGTTATTGTATTTTAAAAATAAATCACCGAGCCCTAAATAAATGTCGTACTGTTCCGGTACTAAAGTTCGCCACTCCTCTCTTTCGCGCTTGTAACTACTCCAAACCGCATCTTATCTCTCTGACGTCATTTAGTGCTTTAGTGCAAAATAGTTTTCATCAATTTTGTTATCAAATATAAGACTATGAACTGCGTAAAGATCTATGGACCATCGTAGAACTAAACTTACTTACTTGACCACCTTAGAATACTTCATATGGCATTTCTCGAACAAATTAATCAAAATTTGGTGCTACATTACCAGTCGATTTTGGCTTAATCTCATCTGTGTCAAAACAAACTTGATGTTAAACTGCAAAAGGGTTCAACGCAATGCAAATGCCCTACCATCCGGGAGGCTGACTGTGGTTTCTTGAGTCTCTTGTTTCCGACTCGTGGAAAAAATGGTGGAAAAGACGAATGTCTGTTAGTTCTGATTCCAAAATGCTTTATAGATATTTCCGTCTTTTATCAGGTAGTGAGTAGTGAATCAAAGCCTCCCCGCGAGTCGGGAGCTCTGGGTTCGTATATCGATCTAATTAACAATTATTCCTCGAGCCCGAATGGGCTCTGAGTCAATAGCCCATGAGGCCGAAGGCCGAATGGGCTATTGACTCGGAGGCCATGAGGGCGAGAGGAATAATTGTTTTAGTCAAATCACACTAGTAGGTCAATTTGTATTGCCAAAAAAATGTTTTTGTTCTGGTAATTTGCCATTTTCTGGCTTTCAAATCCGACACTTTTTGCTACTAGTAGGCTATAACTTATAGCCTACTAGTTGAGTAGGCTATAACTTATAGCCTACTAGTTGCTCAACCAATCAGAACGCAGCATTGATAATAGACCGTGATTTGACTAATAGACAATATTAAATTCGTATTCAAACAGACTGGGACGAAGTGAGGCTCGTGCGAGTGATTCTTTTGTGTCGCCTTTTACAAGTGCACTGAGCTGGAAAACGTTAAACAAAAGAATCCCCCGCATTAGCCTCACTTGAGTGTTCGCCCTAGTCTAACCGTTTCAATACGAATATTGCCTATTTACGGCAGGTCTGTGCTAGGGGGTCTTACCTAATTTCTCTGTCGGAGGGGTGTCCGGTCTATTTTTCAGCCATACCGTTTTTCACCCCCCCTCCCAATAATTATTGCACAGTCCCTTATTGATCATTTCTTTGACTTCAATAGAGTGACGATGCAAGCGTGTTGCCAGGCTTCATTGCCTTTTGCGTCTTTATTACAATTATTCTAAAATATCAGCGATTTACATCGTTTAAACAAAAATTAAATTAAGGTTTTAAACTTAAAAAGTAGAAAATTATTTGCTAATGTTTAGTGTTTATCCCCGCCTTGCAACGAACGCTGCGTATGGCTTGATATTCCACCATCCGTTCTTATATCCACCCCAGCCCATGTTCATCCAGAAGCGTTTCTGTTGTTGCGTCCTCCATTTGCCAAAGCACCCCCATTTCCTGGCAAAAAGCCGCCATATACACCAGCGCCACTTGCGAATTCGTCTCTTGTATCTGTGAAGCAAATACAAAGGAGAAAATTTCAGTAAGAACAGTAGACTTACAGATAAAACCGATCCGTCGAGACCCGCGTCGGGACAAAAACCAGACAACGTTGCGAGAAAAGCCATGCATGCGACTACATCGGCTGATAAGATTTGACGCTTGAACAACAAAGCTAAAAACAAATCCATGTTTTGAAAACGCGGGTGGCGATGCAATGATTTTGCGATGATCGTGTTGATCTCGATCATATTGTAATGGCTGGGGGAGGGGGAGGGGGTGCCCATTTGCTGTACGTACTTCAAAGCCGCCGCGATGTGCCTTTTCTTCTTATCCGTCCAGAATGAGAACAGTACCGGGTACTTATGTCTGATAGCTTTACTACCACGGTCGCGTATCCAGCCCTGCGGTATGCCCAAATTGTACGAAAGAAGTCTCCAGTAACTTGATATGTACGCCTCCAGACCTTGTGATTGATAACAAACAAGACAAACATTAGTGTGAGTTTAACATGAGTGTCGAGGAGTATTTGTATTTGTGTTTACTTTGCATTCTCGTTGGTCCCTTATTTCTATTAACCAATCAAATTTTGAATTAAACGCGTGTAATTAGAAATCATGCGCGCACCACGTGATAGTGATTGTACTTGGTTTGTGATTGGCTGACGAGGAAGCCATTCAGCAGAATTGTCGACTTTCTTCAACCTTCTTTATAAGGAAATATTTGCATACCATATTTGGAATACTAGTAAGTTTTTCACTTTTCATTGACCTAGAAAGCTTATAACTCGAGCAGAACTCAAATTCACTCGAAGAAAGATGCTATGTGCATTTCCCGCTGTGTTTTCACGGTCAAGAAGATGAAAACAATACACCACAGGAAGCCCACTCGATCTCTGGAAAGACGACAATCTTGATATGCAGATTGTGGGTTCCGGTTTGAAAGTTTGTTATGTTTTCTGTATGATATTGATCTACCACGCATGCTCACTAATTGAATTCCCCCAGAGCACCGAATCCTGCCTCTGGCCAAAAAATGACGGGCTCTGGGACAAGATTGCGGTACTTTTCTGTGACCATGCGCATGAAGAAAAAAGAAGGGGTGTAAAATAAGAAGCTAGGCTATTTTGGGGTGCAAAGTATGGAGCTTCATCAGAGAATCCTCCATGTTTATGCTCTAGTGCCTCCCTCCTTCTTCGATCCGATCGGATGCTTCTTTTTAAGCTGTAAAAAAAATTCGCCGGAGTAGAGAAAGAGGGGGTGAATATAGAGTGGTCTCTTGGCTACCTCCTTTTCAGACATTTCTCACTGTATTCTTTACTCCCAATCTCACTCGCACACACCTTTCTCAAGTTCTGATAAACCAATAAGAACTAAACTAGTCGGAAAACTCCTTCCAGCTAACCTACCTTGACGTGCGCGGTACCATGTTTGTATTTTCCCCATTCCCTTTGCGTTCGTGCCCCCGACTCCATTTCTGCACTTGGTTTTCACCTCTTTTCGGATGGCTTCGATGTATTTCCTGACTTTGCTGGTCATAAGTTTGGGTGCCTTACATGCTGGACTGCCCCAGACTCCTTTGAAACAGCGGTAAAGTTTCTTGCTGTAGCCATAAGCAGGTGATACGTGGGCCAACCTAAGGAGAAATACGTCATCTTTTTGTGATGTGTTCGAAAACAAAACAGTATGTGGCCAGCCTCTTTAGACTATCCTAAAATCCTTTAATTTTTCTCGTCGTTCGCTTTGCGACTCGACAAAGAAAAGAGAATTAAAGACGTCGAATTGTCAGTAAGTCCACCTCGCCTTGTCACGCGTTTAACAAGTTTGAACAAACATATAACAGAAAAAGCATTTGCAATTGATATACGTCACTGCGAGTGTTCTCTCGTCACCAGCTTTACTTGTTATCACGTTCGAGATGGATGATCGAGACGTGTCGTCCCTCGCACCCATCTCCGACGACCGGTTAGCGCAGTGGTAGAGCACCGGGCTTATGTACGGTAGGTTGGAAGTTCAAACCCCGGCCGGATCACCACTCCGGTCTTCTCTAGATGCGAGTTCTGTGACTCTAAGGTTGGGCAACTTCCGACGATCCTCGTGGTTCTTCAGCGTCCCTCTGGTTCCGGTTAGTGTAGTGTATGTGAGAGACGGGACCTACGGTTTAACGTCCTTATCCGAGAAGGCGCGAAGGCCTAAGCATTTGCAGATATTAGAGAAAAGGCAGCACCTTCTCCTCAATCTCGCCATACTGCAACACACTCATTATTATAAACTGGTGGTTTCTATAGGATGAGTTATCCAAAAATGTAAAGCGCTTAGAGGTTTGAGGATAAGCGCTATTATAAGCACCTACTTTATCTAAGCAATAAAAGTACTTTCCGCGTGCTCTCTGCTTTCTTACAAACACGAGGGGGGTGTTGGGAGAACTGATCAAAACTTGAAAGACACGAGCCGAAGGCGAGTGTCTTTCAAGTTTTATCAGTTCGACCAACATTCCCCGAGTGTTTGTAAGAAACCAGAGAGCACGCAGGAAGTATTTTTATTGCTTTTAGAAAATAACATACACACGCGCGACAGCGTTGCGTGACAATCGTGTTTCTCAGGTCTCTTACAAACACGCTTTTTAACCAATCAGAATGCGCACATTCACAATACAACATAGGTGTTATTTTCTAATATTTATTATTATATCTCGAAATAACTCGTACCTTTGACTACCTAAGGCCTACTATATAAAGACTGCGGATGGTATCGTGAACAGGGCAATTTTTTGGTCGAAGTTCTGGGCAACGATTAAGCATTTAAGCAACTTGGAATATAAACTTCGTGTGCGTTTGATAATCATAAAAATAAAGAATTGCAAGAACCGACTTGGCAAATGAATGTAATTAAGGTAGACAGACGGTTATTTTTTAAATAAATTTGAGGCACGGCGAGTATGAACAACAACCGACCTTCATCAGTACCATGACTGTGTCATGGCTGTATAGGTTATTACCAGCAATCTGAGACAAAATGGCCGCCGCGCTAATTATGCAGGCCTTGCAGGCCCTTTAAAAATGGCCGCCGGTCTTATAGGGATTGTATGGAGAAAAGTTTAAAATCTGAAATAAAAAGAGTACTGTAATTCGTGGACAACTTGCCGACCCCTAGATCAAAAGATTGAACACTATAGAACATTTCGATACATGTTAAAGAGCTTCAAACTTTACTTACAAAGCGCCAAATTTACTTTAGCGAACGCTGTCCTAACGGCTGTCTGTCCCTTATGTTTTACAGTAAAATCCGTCCGTAGGCCATTTTGCTTCGCATGCTGATAAAGTTCACGGTACTGTCCGTACTCGAATCCCAGGTGCCGACCTCTCAAAATTGAGCCCTGTTGTTGCACATCAAAATGAGCTATAAATCGGCCTTTAGAACACCCCCAAAACTCCGCCAATTTTCTTTGAACACAGCACACTTTTTGCTAATAATCCATGCGAGATTTGAAGAAGAAGACATCGGCTTGAAGTCGTTTTCTAGCTCAAAATAACTGCTACGGCCGTACAATCTCCCTCTGTGATCGCCATGTTTTTCACTAATAACCAGGCCTTCCCTGGGTAGGTTCTTGATGTATGATTTACGATAGTTTACCGAATAAGTCCCCTTATAGTTGTCTCACTCGACCTAGTCAGCCATCATTTTACCCTCGCTGAGCCTCGCACACTATCATTCGCGTCTTGAATGCCTGTTTTCTTTTAATGCAAAGTTAAACTGCAGCGTTGTGGTAAATAATATAATGCAAAAATATATATCTGCCGTCAAACATCTCTGAAATACAGCTTTATTTACATGCTACCACCCCTCCCCCCTATTTTCGCCATATTGGATGGCACTTATGAGCATGCTCAGTGCGTTGGCTGACCTTAATAATCGCAGGCGCGAAAAGTCTCGCATTGCTGGTAATCCGTGATCGTGTCCGTACCATGACCGCCTAAGTGCCGCGTTAGTGTCATGACCGAGTGTCGATCATGACTGAGTCAGTATGGTGACCGCTTCATTAGCAGATTAGGTCGGGACCGTGTCAGTATGGGACCATGTCAGTTCCGTGACCGTCATTACCCTGATCGTGTCTCAATGTCGTGTCCATACCATAGCCATGTCAGTGGAGACCGTGTCATCCCCGTGCTGTGGCTTTCACATCCCTCACCTGTCATAATAGCCGAACACCATAGCCCACCCGACAGGACCACACCCCGATAGACATCCACAGCACTTGTGCTGCCTATAGCGGGGAAAATCAAAGACTCTCGGTATTCTGTGATATGTCCAGGCTCGCCACTTTGTATAGGTCTTTTTGAAGAGCTTCCCTCTTTTTTCTACTAAGACGGGTTTGAAAGGATGCTCATGAATATGGATATCTCGTATCACAGCGTCTCGGTTGTCGTCTGTTAGGCGCTCTTGCATGCGAGAGGGCTCTTCGAGTGTAATTAAACTGCTTGCGCCAAGAACCCAAGCATGGATGGCCAAGACAAGGGGATGAAGTGCATCGCTCGCAGCATCTGTTGAAGAAAACATGCTCAGATGCATCATCTTGGGTGGACGAAAGGCCAATATAAATATGGTTATGTTAAAAAGATGAAATATCCAAGAATTGAAAGGTCGTAGAAAGAAAAGAGCAGAACAAGACGATGCCAAAAAGCCTAAGAAGAGTAATGCATTGGAGCAATTCCCAGTTACATGTGCAGTTACATGTGTGACGACGCCCACTCATCTTGAACAAGTTAAAGGACGTGCATGTTCTTGGTAACGTCAAAAATACATTAAAGTTTCCATGCCCACCAGTGGCGGATCCGAGAAATTTGGCAAGGGAGGAGCACACGACCGAAGAAGGGGGCACCGTTACAAGTAAAACATGACAAACGAAAAAAGCTGACATCTGAAATGCTCATACATTTCCCATAAATTTAATCTTAGGAGAGAAAACACCGCCCCTCCCCCCTAGATCTGCCAGTGCTCATGTAGGCGTTTTTCTGAAAATGCATGTAAGAAGAATTTAGAAAGACGTGTTGTGTATTACGGCCAACAACCGAAGCCTGCATGCAGCATTTTAGAGGGAAGGTTCTTTGAGAAAGCGGCTCTTTCACCTCTTGATGCTCGAATAACAGAACTACAGCACCACCGGCTTCAGTATAAATGGATCGTATTCTTGCAGTTTGACAAGCGCGAAAGACGGGCCTAGACTGAGCTGGAATCAGTGTCAGAATGATAGATACAGAAAGATTCACAAACCTTGTCTCTGAGGCGTCAGCTTAGGGTCTCTTCGCCTTTGCTAGCTGCGAAGAAACTAAAGTACTCCTCAACGTTTCCCTTCAATTTTAAGCCGCGATGTATTTTTGCGTCCAAGCCTTCCAGCCAATCAGGAGAAGCATTCCAAGTAAGGCGCAACAGGAAATTTTGTGTAACTGAAAATAACGTTGTTTTGATCAATGGATATCGGCCACTTAGCTGTTTAAAAACAGGCTTCGAAATTCTCTCCTCAGTACAGGGAGAATAATTTACAATATAGAAATTTTCAATGATTTCTAGGGTTTTTGATTGGTATTATTTCTAGCACGATTCCTTGCCAATTTGGTTGGCATTTTAAAACTCAAACTGTCCTCAATGCGCTTCCTTGTTTTGTACTTTAAAATAACCACCGAATCGAAAATAGTTTCTGTTTTGTTCCAGTACCTTAACTTATTACGTCTTAAAGCCTCTAAGGTGTATCAAGGGTCTCAACATAGCGTTCCAGATACGCAACACCGCCAAACCTGGCCAAACCGCGAACCGCCAACTTAAATATGGCCTGACATTTGGCCATTGGCAGGCAGCTATTTCGAGCCCTGCAAACACATGATTGGATGCACACTGACACGAAATGTACTGCTGGTAAGGACGCATCTGAGACGCAAACGTGTTCAGTTAAAAATAATGCAATTTTCATAATTCTGCGAACTCTACACCAACTAACAAACCGCGGTTTGGCTTCCGTCAATCAAACGAGTGAACAACTCTGGGTGATTTCACACAGGTTTTGAGGGTTTTTTTGAGCTAATAAGGACTAGCGAGGCTTCAAAACCACATTTTCCACCTTAAAAGCAAACGAAACTTAGAAAAATCCATAGGCCTGTCTTGAGGTTTGATTGACGGAAGCCAAAACGCAGTTTGTCGCTCGGAAATGTAAAGCGGGAGTTCGCAGTATCATGCAAATTGCAGTAAGCCTAATCAGGCGTGCCTTCTGGAGTCAATTAAAATTCCTTTCCCGAATGCGCCTCATTACTTTGTACTTTAAAATAACCACCGATTCAGAAATAGTTTGTGTTTTGTTCCAGAACTTTAACTAAGGCGTATCCACGGGTTCAATACA
Source organism: Scolanthus callimorphus (assembly GCA_033964015.1). Lineage (NCBI taxonomy): Eukaryota > Metazoa > Cnidaria > Anthozoa > Actiniaria > Edwardsiidae > Scolanthus > Scolanthus callimorphus. The sequence goes on along the minus strand of CM066915.1, from coordinate 30,077,731 downwards.
CTAACAAATGTTCAGCTGGCAAGGATACAAGCTTGCAAGTGTTCCAGTCACGCCTGGTCAGGCATGTCTCTCTTGTGTCCATTCAATTCAACTCTTGATTGCGTTGTTGATTTAAATAAAGCATTATTGTATTCGAAATTCAACTGCTTCGAGTCTAAAATTAAAATTTGAGGTTTGGATGACAATAATTTCATGGCTTCGAATTTGAAAAAAGTTGAATATTGCAAGAAACGCACTAATGAAATCAAGAATGAAACCACTAATGAATTAAATAATCGATGTTCTAGAATGGGATGATTATTTCAGAAACAGGAAAATAGTTTGTTGTTCTGATGGATGGAAATTCCAGTTCGATGGAGACACGACACGCTTTGATAATTTTAGGCGCCAAATGATTAGGGGTCATAAGATAAACTTTTTTGTGCAGGACCAATAAATTTTGAATAAAACCTTTTATTCACAGGAGCCTACAATGGACGTTTGTTTTATTTTGAAGATTCAATTAGAAATACTTTAAATCGGGACGCACAACACAGTGCCTTTAGTTATATATCAAACACGCGACAGTTTGTTTCATAAGGACTTCAAGCTACGCAATGTTATTAAACCAATCGAGCGTTATTTTGTTCTGTTTATTAAATATAAACTATGGTTATACGATAGAATTATCAAGTATAATTTGTACACACAATGGTCAATATGATCAAACTTAACAATTACTTGCCCAATGAGACAGGAATATTAACAATATAATATCGTGGCATAGTAGTTTTCCCGAGGAAATTAGTTCGAGGGAGTATATGAAGTTTGAACACGAAATTTTCGAGGGCAAAACTATCCCATACAGTGCATGACACAGAAGAGTGCTATACATCAAATCGGCTAACTGTGTTTTTCATCTTGTTGCCACCCAATTCAGATCATGTGATGATTCCTTTGGATGGATACTTTTGTTAGTTCTGCACATACACTCGGTCGAGTGAGAAAAATTGACAATTGTAACCACCCAAAGGAATCATCACGTGATCTGTATTGGGTTGGCAACAAGAGGTAAACACCGATTTGGTCTATTAGCGGATAGTCACCCGCAAAGGCATGCGCTATCGACGTCACGTGATCACTCTAAAACAATGGAAATGTGCAACTTGTCGCCGGATTCTAGAAAGCATGACATGCGATGACTGTATTGACCCACTAACAGCCGACAATCTCGTTAATAAATACCTAGCCCGTTAATTTCTATACATATGACCGAGAAAACATTCGTCATTAATAAAAAAATTATAAATTAAGTTTATAAATATTCAAATGTTTTAAAAATTCGACTTTAAATAACAGTTGCAGTGACTTTAAATAGCTAAAAATTATTTAAATATAGAATGCATAGAAAGCGGACACTCGCTTCTGTAGTAGAAAGTACTGAACCCAGGTGTTATTTTCGAAAATAAAATAAAGCGTTTGACCAACAATCACTGGGTCTCAAAGGATATGGCAAAATGTTACACAAAGGCTGACTGCCTAACATCCTACTACACCACTATATTAATGGCGGTGTTTTTAGAAGCTTCAAAACTTCGTACTAAAATTTATCTGTGTTGCCCGTCATCTTCTGTGCGTTAACAAGCCCTGTATAGATCCCATCCAACGCTATTAACTCTTTGTGGGTACCCAGCTCGGCCACTTGTCCTCGATCAAACACGGCAATCATGTCTGCGTTTTTTACAGTGGACAGGCGATGTGCGATGACAATCACGGTACGTCCTTCACTGGCTGCGTCCAGTGCTTCTTGGACGATCTGTGGAGACAAGGGATGCATATAAGAAAGGATCACTTTGATTACACATGTTAATTTGGAACTATACAGGAAGATTCTAACGACTGAGTCATGGCCGTCCTTCCTGTACAGAGCTCTAAACACAAGTAATGGGAAGGAGACGGAGCAATACTGAACGATCTGTAGAGACAAGGGATGCGTATAAGAAAGGATCACTTTGATTACACATGTTAATTTGGAACTATACAGGAAGATTCTAACGACTGAGTCATGGCCGTCCTTCCTGTACAGATCTCTAAACACAAGTAATGGGAAGGAGACGGAGCAATACTGAACAATCTGTAGAAACAAGGGATGCATGATTACATGCACATGCTAATTTAGAGCTATACAGGAAGATTCTAACGACTGAGTCATGACCGTCCTTCCTGTACAGCCCTCTAAGCACAAGTATAGAGAAGGAAACGGAGCCCACCGTCACAGAACTCACCCCCTTGGCCCTTATCCCCACGCAGAAGAGACAGGACCCACAAGACATACCTGCTCGCTCTCGGTGTCCAGGGCAGAAGTCGCCTCGTCGAGAAGTAGAACTCCCGGGTTTCTGACTAGCGCACGCGCAATAGCAATCCTCTGCTTCTGACCTCCAGATATCAGAGTACCTTTATCACCCACCTCTGTGTCATAACCCTGAACAAGGAAACAGGAAAACGTTGATGCTTTGCCCTATTTTGGACCCCCTCTCTCTGCCCTGTGAACACGAAAGCCCTCATGTCCTACCACAATTTGATGTTCATACACCATCAACATGCTATCTCACCAGTCTTGGCAATCAACTGGTAAAGCTCGCTTTTCATGCAACATGATTCCGCCCATGATCCTCCCAGTACGAGGTCCCTTACAATGATCGCTTCACGTGCGCCTTGAATTATTGCTCACCTTCGGCAGTCCGTTGATAAAGCTGTGTATATTAGCAGCCTTTGCCGCCTCCTCTATCTCGTCCATAGTCACCTGCCGTGTGTTATCACCATACGCGATATTCTCCGCGATACTGTAGCCAAACAACACGGGCTCTTGAGACACGATACCGATCTGGGAACGTAACCACTTGATGTTCAGCTGGCGGACGTCCGTGTTATCCATGGCCTTTGGGATAAAAAAAAAAGAAAAAGTCAAGTTTAAACTTCAAGATCTTGTGGCATGTCATTACCATGTGACGTCGTAAGTCACGTGATACTCATGTCGTCACATGACCATGTGATGACCATTATCGGACGCCAAGTCACTTGTCCATGGTGACGTCACACCGCCGTGATTATCAAGTTACCGCATCATCAGCTACTCACCACTTCCCCTCCTCTGCGTCATAGAAGCGCTCGAGTAGCGACACTACTGTGCTCTTGCCACACCCACTTGGTCCGACAAGCGCGAGGGTCTGACCTTGCTTGACCTCCAGGTTCAACCCTCGTAACACCTTGACATCAGGACGAGTGGGGTACTTAAACCGTACACTCCGCAGCTGGATGGTACCTTCCATGGTGGGCTAGAGAAACGGGATTGTCAGAAATGCCGCGTTCAGATTTAGATCCTCATAAAAACGAATGTAACGGCTAGTGAAATAAGTCAATTTGTTTTCTCAGCCGACCCATTATACTTCATTCTTAGAAGGGAATACGAACTAAATTGTTGATAATGTAGATATTTTAGTGTGAGATTAGTAGCTCTTGTGTGACATTTTAAGGTTTGTCAACTGTTCCGACCCGCGGGACGACTAAAAAAGGTCAAATGCAATCCCTAATTCCATCCACTCTACGACAGACGCAGACACCCAATAGTTGGAATCATCCAGGATCCGACATTAACTTTTTTCGCTAGGTGCCATTGGTAGGTTTCCAGCCGTGGTGGGTTTTCGGACAGAAATGACCCCACCACGGCTGGAAACCGAGCCTATGCCATTGGCGATTAATTAAAAAAATTTGGTCGCCCAAAGATTTAGTCGCCACATAAACATGGATCTCAGCTGAACTCAGAAAGTTGGAGTACCATTTGGCGACTAGCTTAAACATTTTGGTCGCCAAGCCCCCAAATTTAGTCGCCATTTGTGACCATATGGTCGCAGATCTGACAGATAAAAGGATATTCAACAAACCTAAATTTCATTTTGGTTATTGTATTAGAATTTGGCTGCTTTATAGCTGAAGTACGACTTATCGTGATTTCATCACTTACCGGTGTAAGCCCGTCACTTGAGGAGCTGTCGATGACGGGTACCCTGTCTAGAAGTTTGAAGATCCGCGAGGCAGCCGTGCGAGCCTTCAGGTAGTCGGGAGAAAACGCGAAGGTCTCGCCAATAACCATACCGGATATAGTAATACACATAATGACCCTGGGGATAATACAACAATGATAAGGGACCTAGGAATGGTATTGCCCGTATTAGGATCTTCATGGGCATTAGGATGAGATGTGGAAGTTTCGCCAGTAACCATAATGGCTATAGTAATAACCATGGTGACCCTGGGAATAATACTGCCCATATAAGGATCCGACGTCATGGGCTCTAGAATTAGGTGTGGAAGTCTCGCTAGTGACCATACCGGCTATAGTAATAACCATGGTGACCCTGGGAATAATACTGCAAATGTTAGGATCCGACGTCATGGGCACTAGGATGAGCTACGAAAGTCTCGCCAGTGACCATACCTGCTATAGTAATGACCATGGTGACCCTGGGAATATTACTGCCCATATAAGGATCCGACGTCATGGGCACAAGGATGAGGTGTGGAAGTCTCGCCAGTAACAATACCGGCTACACTAATCACCATGGTGACCCTGGGAATAATGCTGCCCATATAAGGATCCGATGTCATGGGCACTAGGATGAGATGTGAAAGTCTCTCAACCAATATGGCTTAATCGTGACACTCACTTCATGACGTCCATCATCGACAAGCCTTCGTTCACCATAAGGTACGCACCAAACCGGAAGCACGCAGCGTTACAAAAGTAATTCACAGCTTCCGTCACGCCATATGACAGACCGTACAGGTGCGCCCGGCGAATTGCCGACCTGAAATTGGACAGAAAAAAACATGAAACTCAATGATAACCCGCAGGGCAGCAGCCAGATACAGACTAGCATTTTTTTCACACCGCATTTTAAAATATATCAATTAGCTCAGATTTGTTGCTCATGTTATTGCATTGTTTTGCCTTCATGAAGTTCGTGCGTCCAGACTCTATGGGCATTCTACTTCCAAGAAAACGTCCTTCTACTTCTACGAAAAATTAAACAAACCGATAGATAGACAGACAAATAAGCACTATACCTCTGTGGTATAACCAAGCTCTGGGCATACTTCAAGAAGAACGTCCTCTCCCTGCACAGCGTCGCAATGGTTCGAACATTATCGAACGCTTCTACTGCAATCTAGAACATACAGATAGCAACATCAGATATTTGGCATAGAAACAAAGAAAAGGGGGAACCGGGCCTCCTGTGGGAAAATCGTATTTCTTGCCTCGCAGTTCTTCTTCCGGTTTATGACCACAGGGAGCCCAATTTCCTTCGCTTTCCTCATATGTTTTTTGTATTAAAAGAAATGTCTGTGGAGACTAAACACACTTACCGTGCCCGACTCTATAAACGCTTCATGACCCCCTGCATCCCCCTCGTAGCCCCTGATCTCAAGTATACCCCCGAGCACCAGGAAGGGAACAAATGCAAGGATGAGGAGCGTTAGTTTCCAGTCAGTTACGAACGCGTAGATGAGAGACGCGATGATAGTACTGATGCCAACCGCAAATGTACCAAGACGAGACCCAGCCGCCTGGGGAATGAGAAAGGACATGCCAGGACAAGAAATAGAAAACAAGGAAGCAAGAAATCAAAAGGGCAGACAAAAAATAGGCACGCAAGGCATACATGGTGGAGGGAGTGAGGGTGCATGTCATAAACCGGGAACCCGCGGAAACATTGGTCGATGTCGATTCTAGGTTGCTAAACCGGGTATCCTGTAGGAACGTCTGGTACAGTGACTCACGTTATATGCATTTCCGTTATAGCGGAGTAGCCCAAAAAAACGAACAAGCACACGCGGTGCCCTGATGACAATCGTGAGCTAACAATGGGTGCTCGTGCTCCGCTGTTAGTCAACTGGGACACTTTTCTATTTATTTTTGAATGGTTCTTCAGGGTTGAAACAATCAAACGTTTGCAAGAGGAGTTCGGACTCTCGTGTGGACGATATAATAGTCGGAGGGAAGACCACGGTCAAGAGAGTAAGATAATATACTTTCTTACCCCTTTCACATCAGACGCATGGGTTGAGAGCGCGGTGGTCAAAGCTCCAGTAGAATGCATCGGGTCATCAAAGAAAGCCATTTCCTGTTGAAACAACCAAATTTATTTACAAAACATTTTTCAGATGCAGTTGCGGAGCTGATGAAAAGGTATCTCATTATATAGCCCAGTAAACTTACTTCTTCGTTAAAAACAAGCAGAAACTTTACAGTTGAAAATCCTGTGATTTCTTGACGACAGAACATATCAATCAGTCTGTTCGCCTTACGCGGCAACTGCCTAAATTGCATGCGCCCACTGTACTCACCTGACGCAGTGACGCTTTTGATTGCATGCGCATGACTACATGCGCCCACTGTACTCACCTGACGCAGTAGAGCTTTGAACGACAATTGCCTGAGTCGCTTTGTTAGCTTCTCCCCGGATATTGCAAACATCCAGTTCTGAAACAGGTTTGTGAAGAAAGTGGCTCCACCAATAGCTACAAACATCAAGGCCCAGAATGTCGCGTCCTTCTTTGTTTTTTCGTCATCACCATACGTGAAAACCTACGACGAACAATTGCAGCAGATAATTTGTTAAAGAGCCTCTGTCAGCCTCCATTTTGTCAGCCTAGCAACATACAGAGACAGAGAAAGTATCCATTTCCATCGGCTGATGCTAGGGATGTAGTGCAATATTTTCGATTGAATTCGATAAATGAATAATAAAACTTTGTTTTTAGAAGACTATTTCAAGATTTCTACCCGTAATTCGTTGTCTGATATCGACTGAAAACAATAACAAAGGAGTGGCTGACAAGGGCTCTTTAAGCACCATGAGCATAGGAATGACGCTCTATAAGTACAGCATTATTACTATTAGCATCAACACGAGGAACTGTATTTATGTTGTATTACAATGGTTGCCAGTAAATGTGTAATTCCAGAAAAGAACCATACCCCCACCACGGAGGGAGTAAGATAGGGTAATAGTCTGATATGCTATTGGATGTTACAATGTGCCAAACAAATAATGAAGTAATTTGAGTCTCTAAACTTTGGTGACATCAAACATTAGCAGCAAAAGACCGAATGATAGATCCCGGGGATAGATCGACAAACAAACAGTACCACAGATCACTCACGTTTAAAATTTCTCCCATCAACAGGGCAAAAGCGACAGGTATAAGTCCGTTTGCCAGAGCACTGAAGGTCCCTAATGCCATAGAAGGCCATTCAGGGGAGTTGGTCTTGATCACACGGAGAAACGGAGCAGGTTCCACTTCCTCCTCGACTATCGCCTCTTGATTCTAAGAAAGAAAAAACAAAATAAAGGAACCATCAACAAAGATGTGCGAGATTTCTTACGAGCGAGTTGGTACGATAAGTCTGGTATTCAGGCTGGCCAATGCAATCCACATCGCAGTTCGTTGCTTCCCCCAGGATTCAGGTTATTGTAGTATTGTACAGTTGAGGGAATAGACCTACGGTGGAACTTCGTTATGACATGACGCAGAAATTGAAACAAAGGTAGCAAATTGATGTTACAACTCTTTTACCTTGTCTATATGGCTATCAGCTCTCTGGAGAGCCGAGCTTGCTCGCCTTTGGCTATGGGAGAGCCTGCGAGACGCTCTGACAGACACGCTGCGGTGTAGTGGCGACTGCGCACGCGCGTCCTCGCTATTGATACTCGTGGTTCGTGCAAATTTAATGGCAGCTCTGATTTCTATGAAAAGGAAATGATTTTTTTTTTCTTCTAACATAATATACACCCCTTGCAGGCTTATCTTCATACACACAACCTACATGGTTTATTTACCACGGTAAAACTATCAGTATTTACAGTATTACCACCGTATGCATTGCTACGCGACCTCAATATTCACTGTTGCGATTGTCGATTTTACGCAAGAAAAACATAATGTTTATTTTCTTACCACCAGAAAGTTAAACATTCGAGGCAAGGAAGCCAAAGGATAGCTTAGAACCATTTTGGTTGATTTAGCAATCAATTTCGACCTAGTCAAGAGACCAGCGTTTCTGTTTGATTGACAGCTAAAAATCGCCAATCGCAACATTGAATTTTGAGGTCGCGTAGCAATGCATACATTGATATAAAAGAAACTGCCAACTGCTTTACATGGTAACCGTACAAGAATCCGATGCCTTAGAGTCCATCAATATACCGCGTCTCGGTACATATCCACCACTATTCACCTTCCCTTCGAAGAAATAACAGTTGTAAAATATTAAGCATCTGTTTACCCTTGGTTTCTACATCTTCTAGTTCTTCGTCACCGCTCACATTCTCTTCATTATGTTCCCCCTCAAATGCCTGAACGTCCAGAACGAGAAAAAAGTCTTAGTAAAGTACGTTAAGAAGATAGCTGAGATAGTTTGCGCGCTCTGATTGGTCGAGCTGTGTTTCAAAACTCTTTGAAGGTCATAGAAGTGACGCCATAACTTCGCTATTGAAACTTCTCCGCCTGCGTACGATTATTGTTGTCGCTTTAGAAATTATTTTATAAAAGAAATAAAACATTTCTTTCTGTGCCTTCATAGAGTTTTGAAACCTCGGATTTTGTCTGGGAGAATTCTCGAGTCAGATCATGAAGCACTCGAATTCGTCTCGTGCTTCATGATCTGCTCTCGAATTCAACGCCTCGGTTTTCAAAACTCTATGAAGGCACAGAAAAAATGTCGTGTATAGCCACCATATCGGTAGCTATCGATTGTGGCGTCTCGTATGCTTGACAGGCTGGGTAGGGATAACATGACATTTTGGGTTTTGGGTATCGGATTTTTGTTTTGGCTGAACATGTCTCTAACAATCAGTTCTGTCAACACAGAAACAAAATTGACGGGAATAAATTGCCGTCTGCCACCTAAAGGTCAAATTGGTAAATAATCATGTATTTACCTGTAGCGTTACGAGCTGCCTGTAAACCCCGTCCGTGGCCATGAGTTCATTGTGAGATCCCGTCTCTACCACCACGCCGTCTTGTACTGCTGCTATGACGTTCGCGTTCTTAATTGTGGACAGGCGGTGGGCAATGACCAGGGTGGTGCGGCCTTCACGCGCCTAAAAACGGAACGCATTTTGTCAGTAACATTAGTTTTCCACTCAAGATTCAGCATACACTACATCACGCACTTTACTTTGAAATATGACATTTTTGTGTGGTTAAAAGCTTATATTACGTTCCAGAGACACCTAACTCCATCCGGTTAGACAACACGTCTACGTACCTTGTCCAGAGCCGCTTGTACCATTCCTTCACTTTCAGTATCTAGAGCCGAGGTCGCCTCGTCAAGGATAAGTATGCGCGGATTGCGCACTAGTGCCCGGGCTATCGCGACTCTCTGCTTCTGTCCTCCACTCAGCTGTGCACCACGCTCTCCGACAAGAGTCTCGTATCCCTGGATAGGATGGAAAAAATGCAATGCGTTAACTGGCCAATCAGAGTGGAGAAAATGTAAGTGTGACCCCCCCCCCCCCCCCCCCCCCCCCCCCTTAAATTCGCAAATCAAAGGAGGATTTTCTCGTACGGAAGATGGATGGGGAAATAAGGTTTTGCAGTGATTTACATGGTTAACCGATAACGGAAAATGCTAATTGTGTTGTAGCCAACTTAGAACACAAGGAAAGATCGACAGTTCAAGATGGCATTCTAGTAGGGAATATGGATGGGTGAATACGTTTCTGCTGTGACTCGCATATTAGAGACAATCACGGACAGCCACTAACGACAATAACAATACTCTCTGTTTTCGTACTTTTGGCAGTTTACTGATATAGTCATGCGCGTTGGCCATCTTTGCTGCCTTTTCAATCTCTGCTTGTGTGATGCCGTCCTTCCCGTATCGTATGTTCTCCGCTATGGTGGTAGCGAACAGTACAGGCTCTTGACTGACCACGCCTATGTGCTGGCGCAACCATTGGAGGTTCAGGGACCGGATATCACGTCCATCAAGGGTTACCTAAGAATATCGAAACAAGATCACAAATGGGGTCATTGCGATGTACATAATAGGCCATTTGCACTAACTGGGTCACGTGACCCAAATCCCACACATTCTGAATACAATCTTGAAAATTCAACTCGCTGCCATTTGCCCCAGGTTAAAGATTTAAGCTGAAACTTGAGTTTCTGACTAATATCAATTGGTTCTTTGTATTTCTAGAATTGATTTTGACAAAACATCTCGTTAAGAGGTAGTTGGGGTCACGTGACCATGTTAGTGCAAATGGCCTATTCCGTGTAAACTCTTTTGAAGCTCTAGCTGCCAAATGGCTTTTACCAATCAACTTCTGAACATAGAACGCGAAACGTTAAAATCCAAGAAAGTTTCACTCGATGAAAATAATTCTAGACATCATGAGTTCATGGTACTGTTCGTGTTGTTCATAGTTGGCAGAAATGCATGGAAACAGTCGTACTGATTCTCTGTTTGGCTTGTGGAAACAAAAACTCTTCACTGTTTAGAGTCATGAAAGGTATGAAGGAAGAAGCTTTATAAGGAGCGCGATATTCTTCGTTCGCTAACAAGGATATCCGTGTAAATCAAACCACGGCTTGAAATTAACTTTTCTATGCAGTCGCTCCAGGCGACCAAGTCTGAAAATTTGGTCGCCTTAGCATCGTTTTTGGTCGCCTAAAAGCATTTTGGTCGCCAGGTCAGTTTGGGATGCCAATGTTATTTCTGTCACATTTTGTCATTTGGGTTGCCTGTGGTGGTGTTATTGCGTCTGTTCTACGTCCTTTACTTTTAACGAGTGGGAACGGTAGCGCGCTGTTTCTAATCCCATTCTGTTGTGTTCCCATTCTGTTCTAGCACGTGGCTAGCGCGTATCTGAATGGCTTTTGCTCGTTTCAGTATATTATAAAGACTTTTTAGTAAAAAGTTTCAGTCGCCCGATGTAAAAATCTAGTCGCATTTCAAGCCCTGGTCAAAGAGGCTGAGTATACAAGCAGGGCGAGAGTAGGGGGGTACCTACCGAGCCACTTTCGGATCATAGAAACGCTGAATGAGCTTGATAACTGTGCTCTTCCCACAACCACTCTCACCCACCAGCGCCACTGTCTGACCACTACCAACTGACAGAGTCAAGCCATCCAAGATCTAGTATGAACAGAACAAGAATTTACAGGTGTCTATCGGGAAGAAAAGGAAGAATATAATTCATGCGCGATTCCACGATCCCTAAAACCAGGCAACCTTCTTAGCCAAACATTTTAGAAATCTCCGAAAAATTCACCAATCCCACATTTATTGTTATAATTCTTTAGTTGCTCATTCGGACAAGCCAAAAACTTTTTTTGACATCGACCATGGAAAAGACACCGATTGCAGGCAAGTGCCTCACAATATCATATGTTTGATATTTTCATTAGGAAAAGCTCAAGTACTCAAGTATTCATTCAAGTTCCACTGGGGGAAAAAATACCCTATGTTTGGTAATTGACCAAGCGAAGATGGAATCGGTCCATTATGGACAAGAGCCATTTCCTTGGAAGCAAGGACTACCTTGACATCAGGCCGAGATGGGTAATAGAAGTTTATATCCTTGAACTCGATATCTCCAATGATTCTCTGGGGTCTTTCACCTTCCTCTGAGCTACTATCGATTGGAGGGACCCTATCGATTATACTGAAGAGCTCATAGGCTGCCACCCTAGCCGTGGCAAGCGCTTCTATGTTAGGCGCCGTCTGACCAAGCTGAGTGGCTCCAACGAGAACAGCGAAAAACACCTAGAAAGCGTCCACAAAATACATATATAAACTACATATATAAACAAAATTAATCACGAAACAAATACATTGCAAATAACAATATTTATCTGAATATTGTTCTAGTTACACTATTAACATACTGCTTCAAAAAGAATCGTATTTTAACATCTTTCTCTTGACAATCACAGAATGGTACTCTTTTCACACATTTGTTGTATAGTACCCTCGTGGTGTATTAAAAGTCAATTTCCAGAGGTTCATAATTCTAAAAATTGAAAGGGTTTCTTTTTGGTTTCCGCAAGATTATTCAAATTTATTGATTAAAAAGAGTCTCTTGTTCTGTGAACCAATTGATCTCTGGTTGGCATATTTATAACAATGGATATAGGTTAAGGAGTGCATGGTAAACATATTTTTTACTACTGCACAACTACCAGAATCATTTTTTAGTCTCTCTTCTGATTCAAAAAATCCCATTTAGAATGCAAAAATATCGATTAACTTCTGCAGGTAGCTGTAGACAGCCACGTCATGGAACAAAGAACAACAACATAATGAGCAACAACAACAACAACAATAATAATAATGTATGCACTTGTCCAGTATTGACTTACAACAAGCAGATCACCAGGCTCGATTGAACGATCAACGACAAGAATGGCCCCATACCTTTAAATAAATACAAAAAAACTTATTGTGATGTCTACTGGAGGACATTGCTTATCTGTACAACGCCAGAATTCTTCTAAAAAAGGTTTCCTGCCAGAGAAATGCCATACCAGAATGCCAAACCAAAGCTGGACATGAAGATGATGTAGAAGAATCCAAACCCAAAACCAGAGGAGAGGCCTTTCTTGATACCAAATGTCTTGGCCTCGTCAAGACGGGAGTCATACCTAAAAGCAATTTTCAAAACAGGAATTTTTAATGAGTTAATTACAAAAGTCAGCCACCTCAACCAAGAAACAAATACCCACTTTTTTGGCACAACAGAGAAGTTAAGAAGAGACCACCCATATCAAAGCCCAGGATGCATGGGTAGTTGGGAAAACTTCCCAAATAAGAGGCAATAAGAATTGACTGATTAGCTATCCAGCGGAAATGGTGTCAGTCGTTTGTTTCTTGGAAAAGAACTTCCTTGGAGGAAAAATAGCAAAAAAAAGCCATGGTTCACCTGTGGAATTCTTTCTCCTCACCACCAAACGCTGCTACAGTTTTGATGGAAGATAGCACTTCTTCTGCTATTGCACCGGCCTTGGCATAGGCTGACAACTCCTTGTTGGTGAACACAGTCACAACCTGAGCAAAACAATAAGGAAATTGTAGAACATTAGGAGCCACTATGCAAACAAGTTTAATATGGGAATAACATAGACAAAATGCTGACGATCAGGACATCAAGTTGTGGTCACCCTCTCTAGAAAATATTAATTTTTACCAGGGGCATAGCCAGGATTTGAGAAGGGGGGGGGGAGGGGGTACATCTGCACAAAATATATGGTGCCCTTTTTCAGCTTACCAATGTATTTTTCTTCTAAAAAAAGGGGGGGGGGGGGTGTTAGGCACCACAGGAACCCCCTAGCTACGCCACTGTTTACTTAGTACATAAGGAAAGGCACCACACCACAAGACAGCAAAAATCCAAGATTGCCTGAAACTACCATAGGTGAATTCTAATTGTAAATTCAGTTGCAATGTTGTCCAGACCTCTTTTGCATGACTTGGACCTTTTTTTTGCTTCTTTGTTCACTTCGCCATTGTATCTAAAAATACTGCACAGGTCAGCAAACAAAAAAGTATGTAGTACGTGCTGCTGCTTTGCTGCTTTGAATGGGAAAGGGAGGAGACAAGTATGGACATGTAAGGCATCTGTCTTACCTTTCCTATAATAACACCTGCTATTACAAAAAGTGGACTCATGGCTAAAATAACAAGGGTTAGCTTCCAGCTGTACACAAATCCAATGATAAAGCCAGAAATGAAGGTGACCAAGTACTGGATTATAAGACCACCCTTGGGACCCAAACCATTTAACACTTTACGGATGTCTCTAAGAAAACAATAATAAGCAAAGACTTAGTGAAGGTTGCTTTAATGGAAACCAGGAAGCCAAATGTGAATATTTAAGAATCAAAGAATGTTTACAAAGGCCATGTTTCCATGAAAAGAAACTTGCCCCCTACAAAAGTTGTTTATGAAAGATTATGCTTATGAAATGTTGTAAATACGGTAGCCTAAACATATCTTCCCAGTGCAGTATAACAAAGCTTGAATATTTACTGCTGGCTAATGGATGTCAAAATAAAAACTTGTCTGCCCATATTGAGGTATTGTTGGTCATAATGATTATGTCATGATTAATGACCTTTTAACAAAGCATAAAGCAGAAAACGTTTTACATTCGCTTGAATGAAGTGAATGCAATTGTGCCTTCTGTTTTCCTTCTTTAAATGCATGGTTCATGATAATTGTCTACTATGCATTTCAGACAGACAGACAGACAGACTTTATTTATACACGGACAAAACACTCAGTATACATGTAATTATATATATAAAAAACTACTACTGGTTTACAGGTTTGCCGTGTGTGAAACTGGTTTAGAAATCACAGTTTTCCAAACCATTCTTGAATTGACATAAGGTGGTTGTCGAACGTAATTCACTTGGAAGATTGTTCCAACCCACTGTAGCCAAAGGATCTCTTCATATAATTTGTCCGCGGCCTTGGTAAAGCTAGCTTATTATTACTATTTCTAAAATTGTAGGAGGTTTCGCTACTACTATGCGTTTTCCATGCTCAGTTCTTGTTACTTACTCTGTAAGTCTGGTGTTTAGCTCTCCTGTTTCATAGGTATCAAACCAGCCAATGTTTTGTCGCATGACAGCTTTAAAGAACTCATGCCGGATCCTTGTAGCCTGGCATGCTGCAGTGTGTGACAGGAACCCTGATTGCAAGTATGCCACAATGAAAGAACCAATTGCAAGGTAAACATAATAAAGTGCCAAGTCTGTCATGATACCCTCAAGGTCCGTGCTAGATGTCCCATTTATTGCCTTTTCTTTGTCATACTTCACCAGAGCATCAATGAGTTCTCCAAAAATTATGAATTGCACTGGCATTGCAATTCCATGAGCAATGGCTCCACACAAAGCAATTATAAGAAGAAGCTTGTCTCTTCCAGTTGCATATCGGAACTATGGAGAAAAAGGTAGAGCAACTCCAATAGTAAGCGTACAGGGGTTTTAGTCACTTTTAAAATAGATAGATATGGATAGTAAACTAGGCAGGCAGTCCCAGTAATTTTATGGAAAATTCTTGGGAAATATGTTAATTTTTACTGCCACAACCATTGAAGTAGATGCTGTGGAAACCCCTTGGCTTGGACTCTTATGAAACCCAAACATGCTCAACATCACTGTAGAAGGGAAAAAAATGATGACATTGTGTGGTTCCAGAAAATATCCATCCCCCCCCCCACCCCAACACACACAGAAGGGTGTTGAAAAAAGAACGCCCAACCCCTCTGGAATTTCCAAAGGAAAATACAGTAATTGTATGGAAAAAATCAGCTGAATTGGGGTTGTCATCGGGAAGGTACTAGTGCATATTTTTGTGACTGGTCAACAAGTAGGAAGTCTCTGGAAACCCACCAGTTTGGTCAATCCTACTTGAAGGAGTTCTTCTTTTTTCTCTTCTTTTTCTTGTCCCCATCTTTTCCTGTTTCGCTTTTGCCACTATAGAGCAGGTAAAAATATATCATGGTCATTGTTGATAAAGGCTTTCATTTAGTACATGTACCGGTATCTCACACACTCATACTATGTAAATAACATTTTTCACCTACACCAAATGAAATAGAAAACCTTCTTGACATTGAATTGATATATTATGTTGTCATTTATATTCTATAAGAGAGTACAGGATGGCAGTGAAGGGTAAACCATCAGTTTTTTTTGTCTCAGAAAATCAGTGACATGAACAATGAAATATCACAATGTCGTCTAAACTGGTATGTGGCATCTCATTGGAGGTATGGTTCACTAGTGAAAAATGTGCATACATTTATGCCTATAACAGGATTGGGCATAAACTTAAATTAACAGTTCCAGCTTAACTTCTCGTCTAACATTTACCATTACTGAAAATAATATTGTTCTGAGTGACCTTATGGTAAAATGTATACAGAAAATTATGATCTTTTGAACTGGAAATATTTTTTCTTGTACTAGGTAAAATTGTTTTTTAATATAATTACTAAAGCCTGGTCCTCACTAGGACACAAGTACAGGTGCAAGCATTAGTATAAGGACAGGTGAGGACATGCACGATGCAAGCATGAGCACAAGCACAAGGCCGACGCAAGAAGAACAAGACTTGCGTTCTTCTTGTGCATGCTTGTGTCACAATGAGGATGCTCAAAACGCAAGCAAAAGACTTCCAGAGGGACAGCGGGAGCCGGGGGGCTTTAGCCCACATTTCACCAAGTTTTCATACATTTTCACTAAACTCAGCTCCCCCACCTTGCCAAACAATCTTACTAATGAGCCCCCCCCCCCCCCCCCCCCCACACACACACACTTTGAAAACTGTTCTGCCATCCTTGTTCCCACCAATCAACATCCCACCTGGCACCAGGTCCTCTCATTCAAAGCTCACAAGACTCCAAGATGGCTTAGGCTACCAGGCCTCTTTTTTTGTTTAGCATGGTGGAATGAAACAAAAATTACATTTGCACATGCATGTATTCTTATGCTTGCGTCGTGCATGTCCCTCACCTGTCCTTATGCTTATGCTTGTGTCCTAGTGAGGACCAGGCTTAAAAAACACCACGCTGACTGGTTGAAAGTTTTTCTCTTGCAATAATCAAGTACCAGTGACTATAACATTGAAAGCATTGGGAGTATGTATGCAGGTTTTGGCATTATCATGAAAAAATGCAACAAAACAAGTTTTTTTGTCTACTAAAAATCTTGAGTCACTTGAGCAATTCTTGGGTCTCTCGTGATGTCACATCTGTTTTTTTAAGAGCCTCAACATAAAAAAAACAGTTAGATGTTAAATGTTCATGCCTGCAGTGCTTTCTGAGGTTGGTCCCTGAAACTAGTGAAAACATAGTCTGGTAGGTTTCTGGTTGTTCAAGTTTGGTAAACAGATTACTGTGCGACTACGTCAACCGGGCCATTCTGTAAGAAGTTAGCCAATCAGAAAGCGAGTACAGAACAAAGGATCTCGACTTTCTTGAGATCTGAGACACCGAAATATCGCTTTTCTCATAAAAATTGTGGAAATTATGGGCAGAAATAACTTCAAAACACTTAATTACTCATCGTCAGATGTATTGCAGGTATTAAATTTGCTTAAAATGGTTGGAATCTCTGAATGACAAACTTTTTACGGGATGGCCCGGTTGACGTAGTCGCACAGTAAACAGATGGCTTAAGCCGGGGAAATACGAGGCACAAAATCCCTCAACTTGTCGCGCAACATTGTTGCGTTGCAAGTTGATGATCGATGTTGCGCGTTTTTCATCTCGCGCCACAACTTGTCGCGCAACAAATACATTTGTTGCAGGTTGTGAAAACTTGTTGCGCGAAGTAGAGCGCGGGTCTACTTTGAGACACAAATTCTGCCTTTGTTGCTCGTTTTTCATCAAACGCACAACTTGCCGCGCAACATTTTGCCTACGATTCAAGTTGGTTGGTCAATAGAAATGAAGTGCTAAGGGGCCAAATTCGCCTTGGTCTCGCATGTGTGATCATCAAAACAAAATGCTGCGCGACAAGTTGTGAATTTGATGAAAAACGAGCAACAAACATTAGACTTGCAACGCAGCAATGTCGCGCGACAAGTTGAGAGATTTTGTGCCTCGTATTTCCCCGGCTTTAAGATTGCCAAAAGCAGACACCAGAACTGCAGACTTGCTAACTTGTCATCACCATTTGCAAGTGTTTCATGAAGTTATGCATTTGGATTGTTAGCTACAGATTGATTAGAAAAAACAAGGATTTACAAAAGGAAGTGAAGTCAAAAATGCAAGTTCGTCAAAACTTCACAAATACAAGAGCCTGAAAGAAAAAACTGCAACACACAAACAGCACTAAGGGAGAATTGGGAGATTTACTTGTTTAATATCATGGATCAACATTGAATTTTTAAATCAAAATAAAAACAATAATGTCATCATTCTCTAAAAAACATCTCTACACCATATTTGGTACCCTTGGCCTTATTAGTTAAACAATAATTTCACTTTAACTAACAGCCCCCTCCTAATAGGGAGTCTTTAATATATCCACAGGTATCAGATGAGTTTTACTATCAAAGGTATTTTGAATTCATCTTATTAAGCGCT
Source organism: Scolanthus callimorphus (assembly GCA_033964015.1). Taxonomy (NCBI): domain Eukaryota; kingdom Metazoa; phylum Cnidaria; class Anthozoa; order Actiniaria; family Edwardsiidae; genus Scolanthus; species Scolanthus callimorphus. The sequence goes on along the minus strand of CM066915.1, from coordinate 30,059,579 downwards.
TTGAAACTCGAGTTCAATATAAATTCATGATTACATAACATAGCTTACCTCGTTCCGTTTATGTCACTTTCTTGGACGCAGGTGCTTGCAATTCCGTTTTCGTCGCGACTTTTCCCCAATTCCCCAGGCTCAAATCTAACCCCAAGATTTTCAACACCGTTTGCAATGCCGCTTTTATGATCTGATGTTTCGCCGTTTTCTTTACCAACTTCGTAATCCTTGGCCATGTTTTGGTTACCTTTGTTATTTATCCAATGTAGCTTTTGTTTACTAAAGTCTTAAGTTGAAGTTTAAGTAATGACAGAAACTCTCCATAGTTTCTAGAATGACAAACCAGCAATGAACACCGAATCTTGCACCAGTATCGTCAACGTCAGTTTTAAATAGGTATTCCCAAGTCAGCAATATAGGCCCCTTGTAAAATGTAATTTTCAATTGGACAAGAACTGCACTGAACTTTGAGTTGTTTCCGGCTCTTGGTTGCCATCCATGTGCAAATAGAAACGCGTGAACTTTGTCATGTCTAGTGAAACTGAACCGAAACTTAATACAGACGTTGAAGCAACAAAGTTTGCATTTTGGCGGACTTGTCTTTACGTAGATCGTTTGAATTGTAAACGGTTGTCTGTTGCTTTGGCCCAAAATACCCAGCTCGAGCTCTCGAAAAGCTCTCAAGCGGCTTCCTCGACTCTTCCTGGCCGAAATGGTCGAGAGAGCCTGAGTCGGAGTGGACCGATCGCATGATCATGATCATGTTAATGTCACGCGTGATCGCTTTGCCGGGCATATAATCGACGACGGAAACTATTAATAAAGGAACGCCCCGGAAAGGGCCCGGAAAGGTTGGTACAGTATCGGCAGCCAAAACTTATCCACGCCTCATGTAATTTATTTGAGTTTTAGAAGTTCAAATAAACATATATTTATTGTTGCACTGGATGGCGCAGTATGTATGGCGCATCTGCTCTCGGAAGAATACATGCGCCAACGGAGCATTCTCGAACCCAGAGCTCCCCGGCTCGTAACCTCGCGGGGGAGGCTTTGGTGACAGCCATTGACGCATGCGCGAGATTTGATACAGAGCCGCTGAGAGAAACACCTTTCTGCGCATGCTCCAACGTTTAAAGTCCCCAGAGCCTCCCCTGCGAGCAGACGAGCCGGGGAGCTCTGGGTTCGAGAATGCCAACGGAGTGGTGATTAATATATATTTGCACAATTTCTAAGCTGATAACCTTATCTCGCTGCCGCCCGCCTCGACCGCCCGCCTCTCTGGGCGGAGTCACTGACGCAACATAGTCCATACAGTCTCTGAAAGTCTCCTTCGCGGCTCCGTTGTTCAACCTCGTCCCAGGGTCTTCTTATTGATTATTTATAGAATTGTTTTTAATGTAGCATTGTAAAGCGCCATAGCAGTTAATGTATATGGCGCTATATTATTGTTCTCCTACAAAGGCGAGTCAGCAGACGTGGTTTGGCGTGTATCTGGCAACCTTTATTGATCAGATCGTAATCATTAATAAAATATATAAACCCAGCCCATCCTCCTATCTATAATATTATAATTCTGCTGCCGGGAAAGACTATATATATAAAAAAAAGTGGAGGGTGGGTGGGAAAAGAAAAAAATACTATAATCTAGTTAAAAGACGCGATCAAAGTGCTATAAGGCGCACTGAACTACTGAACATAACTTGCGAGTGTCAAGGCTAGAGCATGATCTCTTGATATCATTATCCATCAGATAAAAGTGTCAATCAATAATAATCAAATAAACATGCTGGTTATTTGAAACATTATTGTTCTCCTACAAAGGCGAGTCAGCAGACGTGGTTTGGCGTGTATCTGGCAACCTTTATTGATCAGATCGTAATCATTAATAAAATATATAAACCCAGCCAAAAACACGCCTTATTATTATTATTCTCGGTCGTTTTTCAAGATGGCGGTTGACTCGGGAGAAGACCCTGAGGGAGGCTGAGTCACATGACCAACACATGACCACTGTTTGAAAACATGGGAACGAGGTTTGTCCTTTGTTTCGAAACGGTCATGTGACTCAGCCTCCCCTTCTCCCGAGCCAACCGCCATTTTGAAAAACGACCGAGAAGACCCTGGGAACGAGGTTGTCCGTTGTTGTCAGTGGTCGCCAACCTCGTTCCCAGGGTCTCGTGGGTAATTTTCAAGATGGCGGTTGATCACATGATCACTGTTTGAAGACATGGGAACGAGGTTATCCTTTGTTTCGAAACGGACATGTGACTGAGCCTCCCCCCAAGGGTCTTCTCCCGAGAAGACCCTGAGGACGAGGTTGAGTGGTCGCCGATCCGCCGAAAGGAGAGTCCAGAAACCTTTATATGCGCATGCGCTAGATCTGACCAAGAACTTGAAAGATCCACTATATACAGCTGTCGGAAAATATATATAATGAAAGGTCGACGAACAGCTTAAACGATGATTATTTAATACGATATTTCAATCGGCCATTAAGAAGATCGGTAATGGCCGATTGAAATATCGTATTAAATAATCATCGTTTAAGCTGTTCGTCGACCTTTCATTATATATATTTTTCTCAGTTCAACTGGTTGACAGGTCCGTTTATCAGGATCAAGCTTGGCAAAATACCTCGTTCGCGGATTTTCATATTTTAGTCTACAGCTGTCGGAGATTGTTTGTTCAATTTTCGCGGTTACGGTCAAAAGGGCGTCCTATTTTATGAAGCCAACAATTGCCGACAACGGTATTTGAATCGCGCACTTACGAAAAAAACTCTGCGCATGCATGGGCTCTGGGAAACTCCAAATTTTAGAGCGCGCTGATTGGTCAATTAAAAAAGTGCCGAACTGCTTCCGGTGCGCCGCGAGACTTTACCGAGACATCAACGAAACAACAATAAACTGTAACAATGACGAACGCAAAATGGCGATAGCATGTATCAGGGTAAATAAATAGAGAATAAAGTCTCAAACCTGTATTTTCTTTCATAATGAGTACTTCTTACATCCCTCAAAAGAGCAAGGTTTTAGCGGAATCAATCTGTCGATGTTGTAACAAGGAGTTTTCGGGGAGATGGGATTCGCTCGTTGGTAGATAAAAAAGTGCAGCAGGAAAACTTAGTTTTTTTTATCAATAAGATGCTCCGGGTGGGAAAACATTAACTGTAACGTTTTGTCTTGTGCCAAAGCCTGCATTACTTCTTTTGTTCCATCGAGAACTGTGGCATGAATGTTTTTTAATTTTGTGATTTGGTCGGTTATAAGGGCATTCAGTGGAGAAACCACGATAATGATAGATGGTCCGTCGCTTGCAGGCTGCGCCGACGATTGTGCACCTAAAATATGATCAAAAATGTCTCCCAGCTAATGAAATACTAGTGACTTGCCAAATGACGTGGGAAGTATACCCAATACATCTTTTCTCTCTAGTACACCTCGAATTATTTCCTTTTGTTCCTTTTTCAAGGCGAAGCCTTCGGGTTTTTGCTGTTTCTTGAGAGCGTATCGAATTGCATCCTCAAAATGAGTTTCAAACTCAAAGGACTTGCTGTCTTTGTCATGTTTTGTATGACTTGAACTCTACTTTTTTTTCGTTCGGGATCCTTTTGCTAGTAAGGGTAGAATGATCAATATCTGGGTTACGTTTTGGTGAATCAAAACTGCCGAATGAACTTCGGTAAAGTTTTCCGAGCATGCGCTCTAAAATCCGTGCTGCCAGATTTTGGCAGCAGCGAAGTGGAGTTTCCCAGAGCCCATAATTTGGCGACGCATGCGCAGAAAATGCAGGGCTCTGGGAACGAGATTGGAAAAAAACCCAAATTCTTGGTCAGATCTAGCGCATGCGCATACCAAGGTTCCTGGACTCTCCTTTCGGCGACCACAGGCAACAACCGCAGCCGCGAAGGAGAGTTCAGGGACCGGACTAGACGCAACAGTTGCGTGCCTCCGATCCGGGCGGCGGCGAGGAAACTAAATTCAACGCAACTTTTTGAGAATGTTGTTAGGTAGTGTCAACTGATGGAAAACTCTAACAAATGCAAAAAAAAAAAGGAAAAAATGTATGTGAATAATGATATTTACTTGTATTTATAATCATAACTTCAAAATATTCTAGATCGATATGTTTGCAATTGAAGACCATCCGCCTTTGTCACGCGGCCGCTATTGTTTTCATAATGACCCGGCAAAGCAGAAAAAAAGCATTGAGCCAATCAACTTTTTGGTTCTTTAATAAATAAGTGTACTTTTTGGTAGCTTGGTCAACTTTAGATCCCTACACCAGGCTTTGCTTTTCAACATGAGCAAAACCCGCACGCTGCTTCGCGCGTTTCCATGCTGAATTAAAATATCGGTTGAAAACCTCGAGATGGCGCTTGCGTGACAAAGGCAAATTGGGCTCACTCATAATACATGCATCACCGCATGTTTTCTCCGCGCGCGAGAAGGCAGAACTTGGGAACAGGTGGCACGTAATGTGCGCCTTAACGTGAGCCTAAAGTCTTTCATTTTTGCCACACAAACAAGGGGATTGATTATCGAGTTTAACAAACGCAACATGAGGAGAGACAGGTGTTGTAAACTGCGACCTCTGTAGCTGGGAAGAAAGTGATAAACGCTATCAGGAAACCAGGCCAGGACAGACAACACCGTGGCAATGAAAAGAGTCCAGGCTAGTTCGCGCTCTCTTCGCTGAATTCCTTGCACAAAAACGTGCTGGCGATGTTTGCGTTGGCGACGCATTTTGAAAACTATGCACCCATATGCGAAGCTTATCACTACCAAGTCAAATATCGCTACGGCTGTCTTTAGTTTCCTTCCATAATAATGTCCCACAACATAAACAACGGCAATAACCAATGCCAGTAGCCAGTGTAGGCTGATAAGCGCGACAAAGGTATGCACTTTCACCCGACGGTGAACATGTGGCCTTAGCGTCGCGCACAGACGCTCAAGGCCGACAAGCGTCAGGCCACACAGAGACGCGTACAGGAAAAACTGGTTCAGAAACTCCAATACAGTTTTCTGAATTCCATGGTAGGCAAACGCCAGCCTGAAAGAGTACACCCCGATAGTAATAAGCCCAACTAATGCGTCTGCTGCAGTGACGCTCATCAAACAATATGTACCGCGTCTGCGTAGACGCCTATTAGACGCAAATGTCAGAAGGGCAAGAGTGTTTACAACGAAAATAAGGGCTCCTTCGGCCAGCAGACCCTTGCGCAAAGCAGTTGCAGTCCGTATCCACGATGAGCAGGACATGTTTCCTACTACAAATGCCGGGCTGTACTGTTAGAAGCGATAAAATTGCCGTGCGGTATTGATTGTCTTCTTTATATAGCTGGTCATCAGTTTGTTTGCTAGCGCACAGTTATTAACGTGTTATTAGTTTTCGCCGCATGAAAAACTGTTAAAACTCTGATTATGCTAAGACCATCTGCTACATAAGTGACTTAACAAGTCAATTTTCGATTGGTATAGGACTTGCGCTCCATAATAACAGTGAAATATGTTTAGTTTCTGAGAAAAAGACGGCAATTTCATGCAAAACAAGAGAAAAACAATTAGTGGCGTGCGAGTATACCGCGCAGGCAATAAGCGCAAAATAATTAGAGCTAAAAAATCGAATCGTTTCGAATCTCTTCCCAAGTCATGTTTTTCATAATCATATTAGTTTATGTTAATATTTTCTGGCTGGAAGGCAAACATATTTAGCGAACAAAATATTAGCACCAAAACCAAAGAAAGCAGAAAAACTGCAATACGAATCTTCTGAGTGTCGTCATTGCGTGTGGCCAAGTAACAGCCAGGCACCAACCACAGGAAACCCAAAACGATAAGATCGAGGAATGACAGAAGTTCGGCGTGAAATCGAGGCAAAAGATCAGACAGAGAGACCCAGTTCATTTCTAATCTCCGCTTAATCAATGACAACAAACGGCAAGTGGGGTTTGAAGTGGCTGTGCCTGCATGTGAAGCGTTCTTAATTGCCATAAGGCGGCGCGCAACTCAAAATACACAACTTACGTACAAGCGTGCGCGCATTCTCGTACCCAGAGCTCCCCGGCTCGTCTGCTCGCAGGGGAGGCTCTGGAGACATCTATTTGAGGGCCGTCGTTGATTGGCTGATTTTGAGCGTTGGAGCATGCGCTGAAAGGTCTTTCTCTCAGCAGCTCTGTATTACCGTCGATTTCATCTAAGCGAAAACACTTGAAAACAAAAGCGCCACTAATTAGGGGCGCCACCTCAAAGTTTTGATGTCTAAATTAGACAGTTTGGCGCTTCAAACTTTGGCGTTTGGCGCATCAAACTTTGACATTTGCCAGGTTAAAAGCTTCAAGTGATTCAAACTTCGGTTTATAATTACGTCCAAAAGCATTTGTACGAATTATCATGTTTTCCCCTCCGAATCTGGCGCAAATTCTAACGGTTTGGTAAATTTACCGTAATGTTTACATGCCAAAACCCCAAAGTTGGCGTGGCAAACGTCAAAGTTTCACGTGCAAAAACTTTGAGAAACGCCCCTAATTAGTGGCGGTTTTCTTTTCAAGTGTATTCGCTTAGATGAAATCGACGGTAATTCTCGCGCATGCGTCAGTGGCTGTCACCAGAGCCTCCCCTGCGAGGTTACGAGCCGGGGAGCTCTGGGTTCGAGAATGGCGTGCGCGCTCCTAGCCGAAATGAAAGTGCTTTTTAACTCCATGCATTCATTGAGAGCACTAAATCTCTCGGATATAAAACTGCGCGAGAGATTGAAAAAGCCGGCTATTTTGGTACGGAAAACTTGCGGCCTCCCAACAATAACACGTCATGTTAATAATTATCATGTTTTTAATCATAACAAGCTGAGGCCCTGCGTTCTGCACGGGTTCCAGGCTGTGGCGATAACGTGACGTCATCAAGTCCAACATCAATGCGAGTGACGTCCAAGGGCTATGATAATAATAATAGTTATTATTATTATCTAGGATTATGGAGCACGAATTCCTTGTTATGGGCTCATGGCGTAGGGCTAACGGCTTCTTCTTACGTCCTTTTAGATCTGGACGAGTTTTCTAATGGGCAGAAGTAACTTTCTCTTAATCGATTCACAATACGAAGGCGCAATATCTATAATAACCACAGAGACCTTTAAATGATATCATGCATACCCTTTGAAGACGAAATGTAATTATAATATTTTACGAGAATACAATTAATTTTTGCCTCAAGTGCGGCAAAAAGTACGTACATGGCGGATAGGAAAAACACATATATTTTTGTTTTACGTTTTCTTTCTTGGAGGAAAACGGGAAAGCAAACTGGAATTGAAATTGATAAAATGTATACTTAAAACTGGCAAAGCATGAATTATTCACTTGGAATGCACAAATATAATTCCAATATTCATCACTGGTTACAGTTCGAAGTTACAGAGAGAGAGAGAGAGTGGTTTCTACATTTTCGCTGAAAACCTTGCACACGAACATTTATATTCAAAAGCAATTTTCAACTGCTTAAAAAACGCTTTATTCTTTTCTTTCACGTTTCAAAAATCGGCCATTTTATCTAGGCGAAACGGTATTTTAAACACTGTAAAGACTTGACTTGACATTCCTGAATACAACAGACCACTTGGTGACCTTGTGACTGCAAAACTCATCACACTTTCTAGAATTCCATTTTTTGTTTACTCGACAAAAAATGGCAATGACATGTGCTTTTCTATTCAATCTTCAATCTTCAAGATCTTCAATTGTGTTTCAACGCTTATTGGAGCGTCAATCATGATAAGATGAATTTAATTTAAGGGTTAAACTTGTGAAAATAGAATCTCAGAGCATGTATGTTTCATTTACATAGAAAAAAAGTTACGTAGTGCCGCGAAATGAAGCTCACGAGCTCTCCGGGGCCGGGTTTACTGGAAGATCAACAAAATTGCTTCTAAAATTAAAAAAGAGCCAGGGTTTATTCACAGCCAGCGGAATATTTACATTTTCTATTCCGCCCACCGCTTTTGTGATATATACTTCTTTATAAACCCCCTCACTTCAACGAGTGCTCCGCGGGCCGTGATATTTCGCGATAAAAGTTCCGAGACGATTTTACTACGAGCGCGAGAAGCTTTTTCGGCCCTGTTCTTCGCGCGTCTTTTTATTGAACATCTCGCGCTCGGAGTGAAATCGTCTCGGAAAATACACAAAACCGCCAGCTACGCAGGCTAAATTACAGGAGCTTTAAAATTACAAATAATTGCTTTAAATGAGACCTTGTGGAGACAGTATACTGATAAGGTCTCTTATAACTCATGCGTAAAAGTTAGTCTTTATACCGCAACACTTTAAATGTTTTGGCACGCTAAGTTCCCCCTTCTTTTTTGCGAAAATCGGAAAGAAAGTGCAGAGTGATGTTGGAGAACACAAAAGAAACTAGGGGATGCCACTTTCCTTCTTTTGGAATTATTTCTATAAACAGAACGAATTTTCTGAAAAGAATTTCAGTTTGTGCATAAAAGAAAATAGAATATAACCACTGGATTGGAATGTGAAAAACTAACTCAGTATCACTACTTGGCTCAATTTATTGTCGGAGAGGCTAAATAAAACGCGCGCGAAATAGATTACTTTTCCGTCGACATTTGTAAGTTGTTTTGCTGCTTGCAGAAAACTCGCAATGCAGGTAAGGAACTAACGTTCTCAAAACTATATTTCCATTAACACAGATGGCGCAGGACCATAAAAAGTTGGGGTGCTCATTAGTAAGGAAGTATGGGAAGAGCGAAACACAAAATACAGTAAATGTATGAAAATTTGACGAAAAGTGGGGGTGCTCGAGCACCCCCAGCCCCCCCGGGTCCGCTGCCTATGATTAACGCTTACAGTGGCTCGATATGAATAACTTGGAGATTTACTAATATCCTTTGAAGCGTGTAGAGCTTTCGTCAACTGTTTTTTTGGCAGGGAATGGGTCTATCAATTCTTCTCTGTAGAAATTCTATTCGGACTATTAATAAAGATCAAGTCTGTGTTAATTCCGTCGAATGTGAAGGGGTGCTGGGTGGATTCATCGGGTGATTCTACTATCAAAACACTTGAAACTTAACGGTCATTTGATCGATGCGGTCTCATCGCTAGGATAGAGGGCTAAATTTAACGAACAATGAATTTGAGCTATTTAAAGGAGAGGCAAAGAATATATAAAGCGGTAACATTTACCAGTTTACAGCTGATTTTCAGTCACTTCATTGACAACCACAACGGAACACTGAAAACAAGGCAGAAGCTAGAATCTGAGCTCAAAAGGTAAGAATGACGTTTTGCAATGGCGAACACTTTGCACGAAAACTCATTTTTACGACCTTTCAACGACCTCGAAATACCATCTGCGACATTTTGTATCGCGTAGACAGAAAAGGCGCACATCATCCTAAAACAGCTCCCTCAAGACGTCGACTTTCCTTCTCCCATACCGCAGCGTGCGTTTTATCATCTACAACGTTAAAGACCATGTGTCCGATGGTCAGTTTTGTAGCCCATAAAGTCTATGCCTATGAGATGACAGTAGTGAACTCAATCCGTTTAAATCTTATAGAATTTCGATCCATCCTTCGATCTTAACTAGTTTAAGTAGTATGTAGTCATAGAACTAATGATATTATTTTGAAAGTTTCGATCTTACTGTATTAGATCAACACGACAAACAGATCATAAGTACAGTAAAAACCCGCGTATAAGAACCTAGAATTTTAGCCTAAAACAGGTTCTTATTTGATTTGAAAATACAAGGAAACATGGGGTTCACATGGATAATTCTAGCCTAACAGGTTCTTAAAATCCAGGTTCTTATATGCGGGTTTTACTGTAGCTGTATTTACATCAGATATATGCTTATGTAGAACATATAAATGCGCAGGAGGTATTTGTGCTAGAGCTTCAATAGTGCGCATAATGACGTTATGCCCTATTATTTCATACATCGGATTCAGAGTTTCACAAAACTCTCTCTGGAGAGCGCGCATCCCTTGAATTACGCGCTAATATCGGTCACCATGTAAACCAGGGAAATGAACTTTCCCTTTCACGTTATTCAACACGTAACAATATTTGCATTCATTTTGGTTCTACAGATTTATCTATCTTAATTTGATAAATGTTTATTTACAGAAAATGAAGCTCCTTTTCCTTGGGATCACCTTACTGGTTGCCATGACAACTGTGAGAGCAGATCTATCACATGACGTGAACGACAGGACTGACATCAATATCAGTGAAGATGAACTGCCCGACGTTTCAACTGAAACCCAGAGCCCTGCAGACGAGTCTGACGAAGCAATCCCATTGGAGGGTCTTGAAGACGAACAGCCCTCCCAGGACCAGACCTTCACGGACGAGAATGACAAAGTTATCCCACTTGAGCGGCGCAAGATAACCAAGAGACAGTACAAGCCATGGAAGAAATGGTCTTATTGGTCGATACCCAAAGAGTACAAGTTTCCAGACTACGATCAGTTTAAACCTAAAGGTTTTAAATGCCCTGTAGGTTGTGGTCCAGTTGCGTGGGCGATGATTTTTGGGTACTACGACCGACTGGCACACTCCTTTCCACAGTACGGCTACAGTAAACGCCTCTACAGATGCATCAACGGGGTCTCTGGTTCCTCTAGCTGTGTAGCACCTCCGTGCTTCTGGAAACCTCCCGCGCAGAGGGAGAAGATGAAGAAGTACATCCTGGCAATCAGAAAGAAGTTGAAGACCTTCTGTCTCTTCGGAGGGGGTGCGACTACGCCCAAGGGCATGAAACGAATTGCAGGGTTTTACAAAGCCAGACAGGGGGGTAACGCGAAGATTTCTTCCTACATCTACTGGCTTTCCTGGACTGGGTGGACAAGAACGTGGATCCGTAACCGAGCCATATCAGCCATCAAGTCTGGTTATCCAGCCATAATAGGTATCTGGGTGCCTAAAGGGAGCGGGAAGAAGGGGAAAGCGCAGCACTACCCAGTGGCCACCAAGTACAAAAGAAGGTCGAGAAAGTACAGGAATTGCTTCTGGTTCTTAAATGGATTTGTGGCAAGTGGAAAACTCAAGTCCAGGATTCATTCTATCTCCATATGGGATGGGGTTGTAAGGGAGCGAAAGGCTGGTATAACAAAAAAGTTTTCTCAGCTTTTGTGGCCAGGAAGTGATTCAGAGAGTGTGATTACATCAAAAAGCCAGTCCATGACCACTTGTTTAAACAAGTAAGCACTGAACATCTGGTTTTTGCTTTTCATTGTTAACATTGTTAACAAATCCGATTGCATAACCGCTCTAATTAATAATTCCTAATGGACATTCATAATTAACATGCATGTTTTTATTAGTTTCACCAGAAAAGAGCCCTTCACTTTGTGACTGAAACGGTTAGCTGCAGTGCTGAAATATACTTGCCCTCCAATTTTACAATCAAACTTCCATATAGATTCACGATTCGAAGAGGATTTCACTTTTGCAATACAATATAGATGAAATACAATTTAAAATATGACGCTTTTTAAATAGGGATTGAGCTATAACAATCATGTGTATACTTTTTTAAAATAAACGAGAAAAAAAACCATGCTTGGTTCTTTTCAACCACTGTCTTTAGTTTTGAGGTCAGAATAGAAATCGGCCAACAGACTAGTGACAAATTCAGAACAGGGTTTCGACTGGACAACACGTTAGTGAACAACAGCATCTAAAAAGATAATAATTAATAATTAGTAGAATCACTCACGCGATTCAGCGCGCTGATTGTTCGAGACGTTCGACATTTATATATGAGCTTCTCTCTTTCTTTAGACATCGCTTGGTAAATTGTTCAAGAGAATCAACAGTATTTTTCTCATAATTATGCGAGAGTAGCAGTTGGGAACTGATTTGTCCTGTCCTGCTGGTCACCATGGAAACCCAAAGAGAACTTTTCCTTTCACGTATTCAAGCACGGAACACCCGAAGCGCTGCGCAGACGTCAATAGATTACTTAGATTAAATGTTTATTTACAGAAAATGAAGCTCCTTTTCCTTGGAATGACCTTGCTGGTTGCCATGACAACTGTGAGAGCTGATCTACCTGATGACGCCAACGACATGCCTGACATCAATATCAGTGAAGACGAACTGCCCGACGCCTTAACTGAAACCCAGGACCCTGCAGATGAGTCTGACGAAGGAATCCCACTGGAGGATCTTGAAGAAGAACAGCCCTCCCAGGACAAGATCTTCACGGAAGAGAATGACAAAGTTATCCCACTTGAGCGCCGCAAGATAACCAAGAGACAGTACAAGCCATGGAGCAAATGGTCTTATTGGTCGGTACCCAAAGAGTGCATGTTTCCAGACTACAAACAGTTTACCCCTAAAGGTTTTAAATGCCCTGTAGGTTGTGGTCCAGTTGCGTGGGCGATGATTTTTGGGTACTACGACAGACTGGCACACTCCTTTCCACAGTACGGCTACAGTAAACGCCTCTACAGATGCACAAACGGGGTCTCTGGTTCCTCTAGCTGTGTAGCACCCTCCTGGACTTCCTCGAATATGAAGAAGTACATCCTGGCGATCAGAGAGAAGTTGAAGACCTTCTGTCTCTTTGGAAGGGGTACGACCACGCCCAAGGGCATGGGACGAATTGAAGACTTTTACAAAGCCAGACAGGGGGATAACGCGAAGATTTCTTCCTACACAACCCCGTTTTCCTGGGCTGGGTCTACAAGAACGTGGATCCGTAACCGAGCCATATCAGCCATGCCATCAAGTTTCTTGGTTATCCAGCCATAATAGGTATCTGGGTGCCTAAAGGGAGCGGGAAGAAGCACTACGCAGTTGCCACCAAGTACAAAAGAAGATCGAGAAAGTACAGGAATTGCGTCAAAATCTTTAAATGGGTTTGTGGCAAGTGGAAAACTCAAGTCCAGGATTCATTCTATCTCCATATGGGATGGGGTGGCAACAGGAATGGCTGGTATAACAAAAAAACTTTCTCAGCTTTTGTGGCCAGGAAGTGATTCAGAGATCGCAATTACATCAGAAAGCCAGTCCACGACCACTTGTTTAAACAAATAAGCACTACACATCTTGTTTTTGTTTTTCATATCTTGTTTTTGCTTCTTATTGTTTACAATAGATTAAATCCGATTGCATGTCTGTTCTTATTAATAATTCCTAGTGGACACATAAACTGAACTGAACTGAACTGACATTCATGATAATCATGTATTAGTTTCTTAATAAAAAGAAAAAAAGCAAAACAAAAATACGGACAATATAGGTAAAATCAGAAACATCAGGTAAAAATAGGTAAAATCAGAAACATATATGTTTCTGGTAAAATAATAATAATAATAATAATAATTTATAGTGCGCTTTTTAACATATAATGATCAAAAGCGCATTACACGGTACACGGACGAACACCCCCGCCCCCAAAATATGGGAGATATGGGTATTTGAAGCTACAATTAGACATAGACATAGACATAGACATGGTTTATTGGTACCGTGTATATAAAAATACATAAGCATTAGGTACATAAGCATTAGATTAGATGTCACCTCCCCCCCCTCTCAAGAGGCATAAAATTAGATAAAGCCCCCCCCCCTCTGGATTCTGACTCCCCCCATCCTGATAATTATTGCACAGTCCCTAATGGGCAGAAGTAATACGAAGAAGTAATATCTATAATAACCTATAGTAACCACAGAGACCTTTGAATGACATCATGCATACCCTTTGAAGACGTACATGGATAGATTCTTGTTTTACGTCTTTTGTGTGGAGGAAAACGGGAAAGAAAACTGGAATAAAAGTTGTTATGTATATGAATGAAAAACCAGAATAACTAAATTAATAAAAAATAAGATTGAATTGTCTTCTTACCGAACCCTGTTATTATATTTGTCAGTTATTACCGCGGCAAATACAAAGCGGATCACTTTTAAGCAAATATTACAGAACAATGGCGAGGCCTCTTGAAGTCATAAATTTCATGCGTCAAAGTTAAGTCTTTATACCGCAACACTTTAAATGTTTTGCCCACTAAGTTTCCCCCTTAGGGCGATTGTTGCGAAAACTGGAACTGGAAAAAGATTGCAGAATGATCTCTTTGGAGAGCAGAAACTAGCTTAAATGCTACAAATGTCGACGGAAAAGCAATTCTATTTCGTGGAAGGCGCGCGTTTTATATTAGCCACTGCGGCAATAAACTTGAAGTGAACCTGAGTGCATTTTTCACATTCCAATTATTCATTCTTTTATGTACAAATGTAAATTCCATTTAAGAAACTTTGTCATGTCCTTAATAATTCCAAAAGAAGCAAAGAAAACGTTTTAAGGCAGTTGTTTTGCTGCTTGCAGAAAACCTCGCAATGCAGGAACAAAGTTCTCAAATTCTATTTAATTTCCATTAACGCTTATAGTCGCTCAATATAAATTCCTCGAGGGTTTTAAATATCCTTTGACGCGTTTCGTGAACTGGTTTTGCTGCAGGAGATGGGTGTATCATTTCTTCTCTTGCAATTTTTATTCGCACTATAAAGATCAGGTCTGGATTAATAATAAATATTGCACAATGCCATCGAATGTGAAGGGGTGCTGGATTTATCGTGTGATTCTACTTAAAAAAAAACACTTGAAACTTAACGGTCATTTGGTCGATGCCGTCTCATCGCTAGGATAGAGGGCTAAATTTAACGAACAATGAATCTGAGCTATTTAAAGGAGAGGCAAAGAATATATAAAGAGGCTTCATTTACAGCTGATTCAGTCACTTCATTGACAACCATAACGGAACACTGAAAACAAGGCAGAAGCAAGAATCTGAGCCCAAAAGGTAAGAACTTATGCAATGGCGAACACTTTACACGATAACTCACATCCTAGCTTAGTATTCAAACCCCATTTTTACGACCTTTCAACGATATTAGAATACCATTTGTACGACATTTTTTATCTGGATGCGTAGTCATAGACACAAAAGGCGCACATCATCCTAAAACAGCTCCCTCAAGACTATCCTTCTCTCATACCCATACCGCAGCATACGTTTTATGTGTCCCATGGCCAGTTTTGTAGCCCATACACGGTAGTGAACTCAGTCCGTTTAAATCTAATAGAATTTCGATCCATGTCTCCTTCAGTCATAACAGCAAGCTATTGATTTTCTTACAGTATTAGATCTACACAAAACACAAAACAGATCATAACATTGTCACGCCCAGCGCTTTGTTCGTTCGCCCTTTCCCTCCCTCAAACAATTATGACTACATTTTATACCCCTAGTTAGGGCGATTCTGTTAGACCTGACTTGATAAGCAAGTCCCTGAAACGCTAGGTAGAATTGAAAAACATATATAAGATATGCTTTAAAATGTAGAAAATATAAATTGACAGAGCTTCAATAGGGCGCGTAATGGCGTTATGCCCTATTCCTCAACATGACCTATTTCACAGATCGGATTCAGGGTTCCACAAACTGACTCTAAAGAGTGCGCATTCTTGGAATTGCGCGCTAATATCGGTCACCATGGAAACTCGAAGTGAACTTTCCCTTTCACGTATTCAAGCACGGAACACCTGAAGCGCTGCGCAGACGCCAATAGATTACTTAGATTAAATGTTTATTTACAGAAAATGAAGCTCCTTTTCCTTGGAATGACCTTGCTGGTTGCCATGACAACTGTGAGAGCTGATCTACCTGATGACGTCAACGACATGACTGACATCGATATCAGTGAGGATGAACTGCCCGACGTCTCAACTGAAACCCAGGACCCTGCAGATGAGTCTGACGAAGGAATCCCATTGGAGGGTCTTGAAGACGAACAGCCCTCCCAGGACCAGACCTCGGACGAGAATGACAAAGTTATCCCACTGAGCGTCGCAAGATAACCAAGAGACAGTACAAGCCATGGAGCAAATGGTCTTATTGGTCGGTACCCAAAGAGTACAAGTTTCCAGACTACAAACAGTTTACCCCTAAAGGTTTTAAATGCCCTGTAGGTTGTGGTCCAGTTGCGTGGGCGATGATTTTTGGGTACTACGACAGACTGGCACACTCCTTTCCACAGTACGGCTACAGTAAACGCCTCTACAGATGCACAAACGGGGTCTCTGGTTCCTCTAGCTGTGTAGCACCCTCCTGGACTTCCTCGACGGTGAAGAAGTACATCCTGGCAATCAGAAAGAAGTTGAAGACTTTCTGCCTCTTCGGAGGGGTGCGACCACGCCAAGGGGCATGAAACGAATTGCAGGGTTTTACAAAGTCAGACAGGGGGGTAACGCGAAGATTTCTTCCTACACCTACTGGCTTTCCTGGACTGGGTGGACAAGAACGTGGATCCGTAACAGAGCCATATCAGCCATCAAGTCTGGTTATCCAGCCATAATAGGTATCTGGGTGCCTAAAGGGAGCGGGAAGAAGGGGAAAGCACAGCACTACCCAGTTGCCACCAAGTACAAAAGAAGGTCGAGAAAGTACAGGAGATGCATCAAAATCTTTAAATGGATTTGTGGCAAGTGGAGAACTCAAGTCCAGGATTCATTCTATCTCCATATGGGATGGGGTGGCTACAAGAATGGCTGGTATAACAAAAAAGCTTTCTCAGCTTTTGTGGCCAGGAAGTGACAGAGATCTTGATTACAAGCCAGTTCACGACCACTTGTTTAAACAAATAAGCACTGCACATCATGTTTTTGCTTTTCATTTTAACAATATTGCATATCAGTTCTAATTAATAATTCCTAACGGACATTTATGATTAGTATGCATTTAATAAAAGAGCAGAACTACAATATAGGTGAAATACAATTAAAAACATGCACACTTACATGTAATAGGGTTTGAGCTATAACAATCATGTGTATACTTTTTTAAAATAAATGAGAAAATAAACTGCCTGTTTCTTTTCAACCAATGTCTTTAGTTTTGAGGTCAGGATAGAATTCATCTAACAGACTAGTAACAAATTCTGAACAGGGTTTCGACCTGGCCAAAAATTTGTGAACACCAGCACCCAAAAAAGATAATAAACATAAATATTTGAAATAGAATATTTTTTCCAACAGCCTCCCCTGCAGCCATTCTTCAGGGGCATAGCTAGGGGTCCTACAGTACATGAGACCCCCCTTTTGTGATACATTTTTAGTAGTTGAGACCCCTTTCCCAAATGCTGGTTATGCCCCTTCCCCTTTTCTTAGGGGGCTCGTATTGGGCTTTCAGTTGGCCCCTAACATGGACTAAGCTAATTTGCCAAATGAGATTCCAAATACATTCCCTGAAACAAGGCAATCAATGTTCTGAATTATCACTACTGAGCCAGTAGGGGGAGGGGCAATTTAGCTGGTTATCGGTTAAAGTTTAACTGCCTTTATCCAATTGCAGGGTCTGTATGCTTTCTGAATGACAAAAATGCAGGATTATCCAGGACATCGTTATTTTTCCAGTTGTTTTTATTGGGTAGAAATGCCCCATGAAAAAATAAACTTACTGGTTACAGTTTTTTTTCAGAATATCAAAAAACATTTTCTGATGAACATCCCATCCAAAAATATCCCCTCTCCAATCAAAGAGTCCCAAAAACAAGTAATTGTACTTTGCAACCATTTTGTCACAAAATAACTTCATGATTGTAGTGAAACCAACCCCAATAAAGTAATAAGTAATTGCTTATTACTCATGGCAGTCATCTTAAATCAAATGGTGCCTGCTATTTAAAGAATTGATGACAATTGACAACTCAAGGATTGAGATCGTTTTTGCTGAAGTTTTCACTTTCAAGTTCATCATTATTATCTTTTAAATATAGACTATTTTCTTGGTATAGAAAACCATGTAAACATCTTATTCTTCAAGCTCTTGTAGGTTCATCATTTTCTCTCTCTTTTGAATACTGATTCAGCATCTCAACTGTCTCTTTGAGTTTCTCTTTTTCTTTATTCCTTACATACCTGCATGCTTCCCTGCAAAGAGAAATCAAAGGTATAACATTGGCTACCTCATGTATATTCAAGAATTATCATGATGTCATTAATAACATCAACCAGAGCATCAGGGTTGTAAATTAAGAAAACCTTAGGTCACATTACCCAAATTTCAGGTTTTCTCATTTCAACAATACAAAACACAATGGAAAATGGTAAACACACTTCACAAGCATCCTTGGAATCTCGTTTCACAGAAAAAAGGACCATTTCATGGTTCTCTACCAACTAAAATGATTGATAATTCTGTAACGAAGCTTTTTGCTAGTTTTTGTAGTAGTATCTTATCTGAATATAGTAAGCTAGTTATTTAGGTAGAACATTTGCTGTATTTGTATGATTGACACCAATATATCTGTTAGATATACGGAATAAAGATGATTATTTATGGAAATAACCCTTTACCATCCCTTTACCATCCTGATTATATGTAGTACAAACCTCATGAGTTAGGGGGTGGGGGTAGGCATGTTCAAGGTTAAAATGGTAGGCAGTTGGAAATCATAAAAAATAAAGCATGATAATACTGAGCCATAATAATAATAATTTACGAAAGTTTGCCAACTCTAAAAATACCAGGGGCGTAGCCAGGGGGGTCCGGGGGGGGCCGGGGCCCCCCCTTTCTCGAAAATTTTCCCATACATTTACTGTATTTGCTGGAGAAAATTTGAGCATTTTCATCCCATGCTTTCACTATCCGGCCCCCCCCCCCCCCTTCAGAAATTCCTGGCTACGCCGCTGAATACCCTTCAACTTTTTCCTTGTTTGTTTTGGATAGACCTTCTCTCTGATGCAAAAAACTACTACGCTATCCTTACCAGTCAAACATAGGGACATTTTTACTTACCAGCTAGCTAATGAAATAACAGCAAATGAACCCACAGCTAAATCACAAGATCTTCTTACGTGATCTGCAGTAAAAATGATATTAGTTTTGCAATCACAATAAACAAGAATGAAGGAATGATACCAGAATGTGTGGTGTTGCACAGGACAGCTCGCAACAAAAACTCGGAAAAAGTTCAAATTCATAACAAAAACAAGTTATTGACTTCAAGTCATTGGGCAACAGGTATGTTAAACAAGACAATTGCAACTTTTAGCCCAACAACAACTGGCAATGGTAAACAACTTTTTTGTGTGAATGTCCTATCTTGACTTGAGATATCTTGTGGTGCATAACAAAATGGTTGACAAGATGTCTCGGTGCAATAGACAATATTTGTATTCAAACTATCAGACTGGGCTGAACACTCAAGTGAGGGTCATGCAGGTGATTCTTTTGTTTCACTATTTCCAGCTTAGTGCACTTGGAAAAGGCAAAACAAAAGAATCCATGCATGAGCCTCACTTGAGTATTCATCCCAGTCTGGCCATTTGAATATTGCCTATTTTTTCTCATGTGAAACTCAGCACGTTTCGTCTCTATCCCCATAGTTAGGAAGTACTACTAACTACAGTTTATGATATTGTGTGAACAGGCCCTTATGCACAGGGGGGGGGGGGGGGAGGGGGGTACTCGGATATAAAAATGACATTGGTGTCCAACATATTTTTTTGGGTATCAAATTTGTAATTAAAGTATTTTTTGAGATCGAAAATTCGAAATTCTACCAGGTTGAAAAATCTGTGGGTATTTTTTGGGGGTTGAAACTTCTGACAGGCTAGTTGATCATCAAGATACTGCCTTAAGCTGGAAGCCCAGAAACACATAATGGGACGATGTGCATGCTGGAATTAAATAGCCTTTTTAGGCAAAGTTGGGTATTTTTGGGGGTATCAAATTTTGGGAGCAGGTATTTTTTGGGTATAAAATTTATGACTCAGGTATTTTTTTGGGTATGAAATTTGGAGCTCCGTCAGACCCCCCCTTATATATTTTAAATACCTTATAACAAATTATTTTCGATTTTAAAATTTCTTATGAACTATTAATACCTTATGTGTTTTGTTACGGCTTCCATGAAAAACACTAACAGTGTACACTGATGAAAATTCTGTGCTCAAATAAAGACATGTATATCCGAGTACCCCCCTGGGCCCTTATGCAAGAAATCGTAAATGTCTGACAGGAAAATCGGACTCTTGCATAAAGTCATTACTATTCTAATATTGTAATCAACCATATCAAGCAAATTAATACGAAACTTACTAGATTTCAGAAAGTACAGAGCTCCAAGTCCCAGTCCTCCTCCAATTCCATACATCAAGCTTTCGCGAGCACATGGCGTCCTCTGTATAAACTTACTCAAATCCCAACTAAACTGTAGGTGGAATAGATACTTGTCGTTACTAAAATGCTAAACCTAGGGGTTCAAGTGTTCTGAGAGTGAGAGAAATTCAACCTCTAGAGCGCACCTTCTTTTCTTGGCCATCTTGATCGGACGCCATGATGAAAGAGACTGCTGGAATTACACTGTAGGCTCAAACAATGCCAGATGGCAATGCAGAGATGGATGAACTTTCCAAATGAACTCTATCAAATATAATCCCACATTTCTATTATAGCTGCATGTATAAATTTGTATATCTTCGTTTTATTTTTTACTAGAACATTGTTTCTATTGCATGAATAATAGATCATTTCGATTTTTTTAAGGAGGCGCATGGGACTCCTGTGGATATTTTCTAATCATTCACAGTGACCAGCGGTGACCGCATCAAAGATGGCGGGGATTTCGAGACAAAAACGCATTTAAATTATCCGGTTCTTTCGGTCGCGATATTCTCGAGAAATCTGGCTTTTTATCTACGAAAATGCTAGAATAGGAATAGAATTACCAGAGAGAAACACACAAGGATTTAAAATGCCTAAATATCCAGTCGTCCTGAATGTTTATGACATGGTATGTTGGAAGCAAACCGGAACAAATTGACTCTCAAACGCGACAAATTTGAGGAAATGATTTCATCTGCTCGCCACATGTATCGCGATTCTCGTTTGGCTATTTCTTTAATTATGACATATAATTCTTATTTCAGTACTGGATTAACAACTATACGTTTAATATTGGCCTTGGAGTGTTTCATTCTGGCGTTGTCGTCCATGGAAAAGGTGAGTTTCGTACCTTAGTTTCCTGCTTTATCATATCTTTAGTGGTCTTTAGTGATAATGATTTTTGCGTCACTATTTTGAGCAAAGTATTTCAATATTCAATCCGCGAACTTATTTGGCTGAAACATTTTTTATTGAGTAATATGTTTTCTGTATATTAAAAACATAATTTTTTGCTTGAAGTAGTAAGCTAACATATTAAGTAGTGCATTTGCGTGCGAAGTAAAATGTTTATCTTGTCCAGATAAGGGGGCAATAATGCCATGGTTTTTCCAAATTATCAATGCGTAAAACTCTATTCAAGCTATTCTAAAAAAGATTAATATTTCTCTAATCCTGCCTAATTAACACTCTGTTTTCGCTATTTTATCGACATAGAAAACATTTTCTTTTTAATTTGTTCAGTTTTGGGGTATTAAAAATCATGTGCCTTAGCAATCAATTCATTGGCATAAAGTAACAGCGTTATTTTAAATTCCTGACCATCTGCTCGAAGAAAATACACATTGAGCTAAAGAAAAGCAAAATGAAAATAATTTTAATCAATTCTGACATATTGCTGGCTTGCTGTATTTGTTCACCCATATGCCACTATCTGTACCTACTTTGTAACATCAGCCTCCAAATCAAGACTCAAAATTGTTCATGTTAAATACTTTAGCAAGTGATCCATCCCCGCATTTTAGCAGTTGGAAGTACGGTATTAATGCCTTAGTTTTCTTTTCAAATCTCTTATGCTATAGTTAGAATAGTTCCAAACTAAGATTTTCTGAAAGTTTGGTAGCAATACGATATTTGGAGCAAATGGGCCTCTAATGTTGCATATTTTTACAGTGTTTGTATGGAGGTCAGACGGATTGTGGCCAAAGTTACTGGGATTGGTCAATTAAAAATAAATTTGTGTATGAAAACATAGCAAATGGGCATTGTCTATTAGGGTACAAGCATTCATTTCACTTTACATTATTTATGTGATGGGCATAATCATGATTTCCAATTCCTATTTGTAATCTTATTTGCTTCTGATGCAAGCGCTTGTGCTGTCATTAAATGAGATATGATTGGCATTGATGTCAATAATGCGCAGTGTTACAGACATAACATACAGCTACAACAAATTGTTATTTGTTCATCTGAATTTGCTCTGTAGCACAGTGGGTAAATAGAAGTGAATGGTTTTAAATCCTTAAAGGGCTTGCCACAAGACTTATAATTCTCAATTGGTAGTTAGTGTGAAGTTTCACTGGGTTACATAAGATCACATATTAGATCTGAAAAAAAATATGACCCTGAGACATGAGACATCCTTATTATTGATGACGGCTCGGTTAAGAATGTGTCCCCCATTGTCAAGAGCAAGACAGGGTCTTAAAATACAAGAAAAATTGAAACTTCACTAAAATGAACAACTTCATATCTATAGGACTCTATCTCTATCTAGGGATTTTTTAATTTTTACCTTTACAGAGACGTTAAAGTAGAAAATATTGTGACAGTTTGGCTTTTTCAAGTACCGGTAGCATCTGTGCTGACAAAAGTAATTTATGGTTAACAGAATATGCATATGGAGGACATCCGTATGAGTGGTCGGGGATATTTGACATGTTCCCAAAGTGTGCTGAAATGTTGGGCCCAGATTTTAGATTTAGGTAAGTTGTCAATTAATGCATTAATTTACTAAAACCTGCAACCAGTAATCACTTAATAGACAGTACACTTTATTATAATTTATTATTAAACATCACATGTGAAAATAACACACTTGCCTGTGCTTCATTTTTAGGTTTAAACTCAAATAAAATTAGAATCTGGTATTTCATTGATGTTTATATAATAAACAGAAAATTACAATAAACAGAAAATTACATGGCCACTTGGAGATACAGTTGAAAATTTATATCACGAGTGAGAGCCGTGCAGCCATGTAATATCCTCTATGTATGGTATGGCACTATGGGCATGTTTTTTCATTAATGTGTGTTTCCAAAAAATATCCATACCATGGAAGGGTGTTCAGAAATGACCCCCCAACCCCTCTGGAATTTCCGATTTTGGTGCCTGGTTGTTACCCCTCACCCCTTCAGCACGAAAAAGTTTTTACCTCCCACCCCCCTCTGGAAATTTCGATGTTGGAAAAAAAAAAACGTCAAAATCGACTGAATATGGGATATACTGAGTATAATTGCAAAAGCGCGCTCCAAATTTTACAATATTTTCTAGTCGTACTTTAAGCATTCACAAATTGCGAATAGGGCGAAAAAAGCTTTCAATGTTTGTAATTAGGAGTTTAAAAGAGTTGCTATTTGTGTAAATATTTTGTTCTTGTCAAAAAAAGATCAAACTGGGCAAGACGCCACGTTATGCATTCTCATAATTTCACGCGTACAACAAACAGCAACTCATAAACCACTTTAGACAGAAAACGTCAATAAAGATATTAGTAAAAATGTAACCTGAACAATAGTCTCGTTTTACAAAAAAATAACAATAAAAATAGATTGCAAAAAAAGAAATTTGTTTTCAATAAAGCAAAGGATTATTACGGGTGCGCAAAATCTAGAGAAGCCATTCAGTTGTTATTATTTCCTTGGTGAACATAATCGTGAGAAATGTCACGCCTGATTGGTTTCTGAATGTTTTGGCGCTCAGCTGGGGACAATTGTTTGACCATAATTTGTAGAGTTTTTCTTTGATATTCTAGACTAGACAAGAAAGCCAAATCACAGCTTCTTTAGGAGCAAATCACTAGTTTTCTCGAACGTGTTACATCTCTTCGACGAATTTTGCGCGGAGGATTCTAGACAACTAACACGCTTCTTAGCAGTTTCGCTACAGAAAACAGGGATTCTCAAGACAAAACAAGAAGTTAATTTTACTATATTTCATCGTTTTTGAAAAGGTGATTAATTAATTGTAGAAAGCGTGAACGTCTTTTCAGCGAAAAACAAAAACATTCACGCAAAACTTAGCACGTTTTCAACTCGGTACGAGAAATGCAGTTTGCTAACCATCTGGAATTTTTTTCCGGTCGTTAACCCCCCACCCCTCTGGAAATTCCTAGGCCTTTGACCCCCCCCCCCCCCACCCCTCTGGAATTTCCAATCCCTTCCATGGGGGGGGGGGGGGGGGGGGGTATGGATATTTTTTGGAAACACACATTAGTATTTAGATCTTGTTTAAGTTTTTATTTTTCATTTGAGTCTGAAGGCAACTTCCCCACATGTTGCAAAAACATCTGATACCTGCAACACTGTAATAAACAGAAAATTACATGGCCCCTTGGAGATACAAATTTTATCTTCTAGTCAGTTGAAAATGTATCTCACGTATGAGCATCGTGCAGCCATGTAATATCCTCTATTTATTATTATTATTATTGTTGTTGTTATTATTATTTTTTGTTTTCCTATTTTAGAGAGTCAATTACTATAGGTACAACAGAGTTCAGTTCTGAAGACATTGATGATATGATAAGAGAGATGGGCTCAAGATATACAGGGGTCTCATATCATCTAGTAGATAAGTATGTTAGTAGTGTATTGGGTGTATGGTAATATGATTGGATAATATTATTCATAAATTGTGATTCAACTCCCTTCGATGGGAAGGGTATTGTTTTTTTTAAATAATAATCTATCTTTATATTTTTATTTTTTTTCCTATCAGGAATTGTAATCATTTCACCACAGAATTCACTCAGGTAAAAGAATGAAGATAGGCAATATCATATTTCTAGAAATTAATTCATAGGAACCATTTAAGACTCTTTTGGGGCTGGAAGGTTGCATTTTTACCAAAGTTTCAACTACGGGTTACAAACGTACTAACTAAAATTTTAGTCACAAAATGGAGTAAAGCATGCATGCACTCACATATTTTGCAACTTGCAACCCTGCCTTGTATGTGTTCTTATTCTTTTTTTTATTCTTAAGCTGACAAATGTTCATGTGGATCTTGTTTTCTTAGACATTATGTGGCAAGCCAATTCCTAATTGGTTAACAGACTTGCAAATGCTGGCTC
Source organism: Scolanthus callimorphus (assembly GCA_033964015.1). NCBI lineage: Eukaryota > Metazoa > Cnidaria > Anthozoa > Actiniaria > Edwardsiidae > Scolanthus > Scolanthus callimorphus. Next base: position 30,034,534 of record CM066915.1, on the reverse strand, counting down.
CTATTTCCCTTTCTTGCTAAAATGTCTTCCAAAGGAATGGATTCGCCCAGAGCCAGATGCTCCATCTAGTCCAGTCTACCTGAATGCTCCTTTCCGAGGTAACATTAAATCAAACTGTGTACTATGGGGTGGCAGGGACCAACCCAATAATATTATTAGCTAATAAAATGATATTGGAAGTATTACAGGGCTCAAAGTTAAGAAATAATTATAGTAATAATTTTATGCCCTGGACTAACAATATAGGCATAATTCATCTGCAAAATATATGCTCAAATCCATTAGATGGACACACACAAAAAAGAAAACAGTGGCTATTTATGTCTAAGTTAAACAAAATTTAATGCCTGTGTTGGCACTATTTCAAACCCTAGCTATGTCAAAATACCTGAGGGAAAATGACCCCACACTGCCTTGTTACTCAGCATTTTGCATTCCACAGGAAAGAACTTGTAGAATATGTTCCTGAAAATTTGAAACAGTCTAAAAACAATCACCAAAATTTCTGAAATCTAATTGGCTTTATATTTTCATAATATGTAAAGTATAATTAATCAAAAGTAAGTCATGACAACATTTGTTGGCCAAGAGAATTTTTTCCTTCTAAAATCTTTACCCCAGAACATTTGCAAAAGTGGGATATAGGTGTGTCAGGCCTGTGAATATTTTTAAATATCTTGAGATACAAGGGGTCAATTGAGAGTGGAAGATGGGTCAAACATCTTATTCCTCCTGCATATTACGGAAAAGTTTAAAGGTAAGTTACCTTAAACCTGGTTCAGATTAGAATGATATACAAGTCATGTAGTAAATTGTATGTTAAAAAATAATTTTTCTTTGTCTTTATTTCAGAACTACAAGATTCAGAAGATGGTGCAAGAAATGCTGTGAAGAAAAGTTGATAATAACACTATTCTACAGTACTCTTATTAACTTATAGTCTTCTGCGTATGCTGTATACAGGACTGGTTTTGTCCAAGAGGTGCTGAGAACACCATTAACTATCATCATTATTATTGAAATTACTAAACCACCCATGAATGATCAATTTGTATTTCATGTGGATCGATCGTCCCCACCCATTCAGTTACGTCATGTGACCATGTCAGTCAATCAAAATAATCACATGATATTGCAATAGCACACTTCTTTGTAATGTGATCATTTTGAACACCAAAGGACACCTTAGTTATCCGAATGTGTAAAATGATCAATCGAAATGAAAAAAATGATTGATCATATAATATTGTGGCTTTTGTACAGTTTAGTAATTTCCCTAGTAATGAACCAACCACTTTCTGGTGAAATCTGGATCATTCACTCATACCTTCCATGTGTCCTCCTTTTTATTACTACATGTAGAGAAAACCAGGCTGTTAGTAACAGCTGTAAACAAAGTCATGTCAAAATTCTGAAAATGAGCCCCTTGTGTATACACCCCCCTATTTTGAAACAAAAAAGTAACCCATCCTTTACAGCTAAAGTCGTTTCATGCTGTGCATTTTCAAACATCGCTTTGGGTTTTTCTGGTCTGCTAGTAAACCATCTAAGCCAATCAGGTCTTTGCCTTGTTTTGCCTAGTGCAGTTGCCTGGCTTTCTGTGTCCAAACCACATTTTGAAAATTCACAGCACAAAATAATGGTTTTGGCTATAAAAGATCAGGCAAAAATGCCTGTAACTGAGTAATAAATACAGATGTACTTGAAAATAATTAGGTCTATCATTTTGTTAAGGATGAAAATATTTCCATTTTTAAAATTGAATTCAAACTACTTTGAGTTATTTTCCAAGCCCAGAGAGCACAAAATTGCATTGCTGCTAATTAATAGCAAATAAGGTAAAAAGATTGTTTTCCTGTTTCATTGCTATGTAGATACCATCCTGTGATTCCAGGAAAGATCCATAGCCCATCACAGTGGGAATTGGACATAGGTGGCTGGGGTCTCTTTTTCCATACAATCTGTATTTTTCACTGAAATTCCACAGCATTGAGGTCATTAGGTAAATTCCCGCCATGGTGGGGTACGGATAATTTCTGGAATTACACATTAATTATTAAAAATTACTTGCATAAGGAAACAAGGATAATATAAATTAAAACAATATAGATTATAATTCACAATAACTAGGAAAAAGGCCATCATAGTTTTCGAAAGCATAAGTCATCTTAGGAGATAAAAGTGAAATAAAAGTTTTTAACAGCTATTTCTGAACAATGTTTATTATTTAGTTTTATACTGTAATACTTCATTTTGATTCATTTTATTGTTTTCCCAACATAAACATTTTGTTTGCCTTCTTCTCACACTTCAATTCTCTTTGACAGTTCTCATTTTCTGTTATAATATTAGGTTTTTTCACATTAATGAGATTTCTGCAATAATATAATATAACTTCCCTGTTTATTGACTGTGGCTATGGTGCAGCTATTTAAACAACATGTATGACAGGGAATTTCTGCAGAAACCCATACAAGAGAAATGCTGAATTTCCCACGCCACAAGAATGGGAAATGTTCGGCTTTCCCATAGCTATACATGTGAATTCTGAACACTTCCCATTTTTGTGTCATTCAGCATGTCTCATGAATGGGTTTCTGCAGAAATCCCCTGTGAATTGAATGGCTGTCAGTTTGGTTCATGTTTTTACATTGTCATCATCAAGTTTGTAGCCATCAGACTGATCCATGTTATTAACATTGCTTTTGCTACCATCATGTTGATTACCATGAGATTGGTTTATGCCATCTAAATTGTAAACATCATCATCGTCATCATCAAAGTACTTCTCTTCCTCATCTATTTCTCTTATTTTCAAATCATCATAATCGTCATTCATGTCCACTGTACTGTAGTCAAACTCTTCTTCTTTCCCCAATAAAAACTGTTGCTTCATTTCTGTCAGGAATTCTTCCTTTAGGAATGCTTTTTCAGCTTCTGTTGGAGTTCCCTTAATAGGGCTTCCTGATGCATCTGGAAATAATTCATTATACAATATGGCAAAACAGATGTAAAATTCTAATAATAATGTGACCAATAGAACTTGTGTATTAGAGTTCTCTACTTGAAGGGATGACAGATGTTGGACAATTTTTAGGTCCAGGCTTTCATTTCAAGCCCACCCAGCAAATTGAAAATAGGAAAACCAAATGTATTGAATTGGAATTAGGTTTGCCAAATGTTCCCATGTGTGGTTCCAGAAAATATCCATACCCCCTCCACGGAAGGGTGTTGAAAAGTGACCCTCCCACCCCTCTGGAATTTCCAAGGAAAAATACAGTATTTGTATGGAAATGATCAGGTAAATTAACCCCCTCACTCCAATGCCCTTCCGTAGGGGTGGTATGGATAATTTCTTGAACCATAACATAATTTAAGTACTTCCCAATCAAATTTCTGTTGTGTAAGTTGTCCAACTTGTACCCAGGTCCCCTAAAATTGTTGCAAAATTAAATGGAACAAGCCCTATCTCTTTTGTAAGATCTCAGAAAAACAGCACAAAAACAACAACAAAAAAGGGTGTTTGCTTTAAGGGATATGAAATTCTTTGTGAGTAAAGATCAAAGAGAATAATTGCAGAATATCCAACTAGTGATTTGCATGTCTCTCTTCTTTTAAGAACGAGGTAGAATAAAACAAAAGAATCTATTCATATTCAAATAATTGGTCCGGTATTCTGCATTCTAGGGGATCAAAACCTAAACTTTGTTGTGATGTTCAATAGAAGTATTGTAATGACATTGTCTTAATGAAGATTGGTTTGGCCCACTGTCTATCCCATAACATGGGTAACGTGTACTCATGCAATAGGTCATATTGGTTACAAAGTATCACAAGGCTGCTAGCCTGCATAAGCTGACACCACTAGCACTTCCCACATGCCTCGCTCCTGCAGCGAGCGCCAGTGGTGTTGGCTGATGCGGGCTACAAGGCTGCCTGATTTTAAAAATTTCAGAATTCAATAGTTTGGTGAGGAGTCAGCGCACCTTGTCCATGCATATTATCATCATCATCATCATCATCATTGCTGTCATCCTCCTCTTCCTCCTCCATTTCCTCTTCTCTTTCTTTCTGATAGTTATATATCCATTCAGTTTTCTCTGCATCAAACTTGTAAAACATCATTTGAGATAAGGAAGGATCACTGCCTTGTTCAGCTAGGTCCCTTTCCAATTTCTCTTCTTCTGTCATATACTGACCAACATACTGCTCATACAGCAGGGGATTTCTTCTTCTCATTTCTTTCTCACTAAAAAGTTGCTATCTTCACTTAATCTTTGCAGTGCTTTATATCGCCTATTTTGGACATCAACGTGTCTTGTTTTACTATCAAGATATTTCCTGATTTCTTTTAATCGAAAATCGATTTCGTAATTCCTTTCAGGGTCACTTTTGTAAAGTTCTTTAAAATAACTTAAATCTTCTTCGTGGAGGAACTTTCCAAAACGTGTAAGGAACGATGATGGATTTTTCTCGCGAATTTCTTGAAGTATTTCGATTTTCTTCTCGGTAGTAAAATCTGGTTCATCTCTTTGCTGGCTTTTTATTGTTACACCGCTTTCAGAAATCCTCAAAAACATACGGCGATCTTTTTCTTGTTCGTGTTCTGTTTCTTGACTTTCTGCAGCAGCCGCCATATTGGAAAACTCTAGATTCCAGCTTCTCTCGGTCATTTTTACTGGTGTCAGAGATGGCTGGTAACGAGTAACGTGATTGGTCAGAAATGCTAGGTATATAATGCCATAGCCAACCGGTTTCTAGGCGGGAAAATTCCGGTTTTGCGGAAAAAGACGAATGTAAACAATACCTGTTCATTGATTAATAAATAATGCGCGTCCTTTGTCACGAGATTTTCACACGACTCGAGATCGTGGAGAGTAATGAATTCAAAATATTTATATCGAAAGTGAAAGTTACAGTTCGGCAAAATCGTTGGGAAAATTCGAGAGTTTTAACCAAGAAGCCGGCACATTTCAATACATTTCAAAACAGTTGCTTTATAAATACTCGTGACGTCCTAAATGCATGGACTTGAAATTCTAGCGTCCTGGTTTTAGTCGGCCATCGCGCGTATAAAGTAACACTTTTAGACTCAAATTTCAGAAAGTGTACTCTAGAGGAAACTCACTTTGAAACATTTGTTTCTGATAGCGCACTGACACTGGATTGTTTTTAAAGTCACAAAAATGCAAACTCATGTTACACCCACACAGTCTGCTTATTCCCAATAGCAACAAACAGAAATCATAATTCATCATAATAAATACACATTTATTAAATTCCTCGCACCTTAGAAAGGTATTTTTTTACCAAAAATTTACAAATATACAGCGATATGTACATAGCTAAATACGACAAAAATGTCCTAGAATGTACAGCATATAAAATAGCCATGTCATATCAACACATCTTAATCATACATCTAAAATATTCACAGACGCGGCGCCGTAACACCCATCTCTCGCCTCTCAACGAGAGATTACTATACATTTTTACTCGATTTTCTCATAAAATAACATCTATCTATTCTATAATATTAATTTTACAATATAAGAAATATTCTTTGCGAATTTCTATCAAAACTAACACAAAAAATTAGAAGTGAAATTCATTGTAGACGAAAAAGGCGGCAAACTAGAAGTTCCTGTTTCGAGTTGTTAGTTAGTTCCTTCCGTTCAGAAGGAAGTTTGGAAGTTGTCGATGGGCTTGACACTGTTTCCAATGTCGATTCCTTGAGAGTCCAGTAAGTTCATAGTCGATTTCGCCCGCGAAGTCGTGAGAATAAGACATTCGAACTTCAACAGCGACTGTACGTATGCGGTATGGTCCTTGGGAATGCGTAGAATTCAAAACATAGCAAAGTTCATTGAAGGGTATCAACAAAGGCCTCTTCTATCTTCCCGCGTAGCGAAAAGCTTGCAGCCACATTTGGTCCCTCTCGCTCATGTTAGATGCCGTCGATATTCCAGAGAAGTTCGATGCCTTAGACATGCTAGAGATCGTTCTTACGCGCTTGTGGCCAGGTTTCGGAGGCGTGTTCCACTTCGTACCCTCTATACTATCGATGGAATCGATCGAGTCCTGAATCGCATCGTTGGAAATTGATGGGTTTGAGCTGCAGCACCCTTTGCTGGCGTTCTTCTTGCGTCTGAATATACTGAAACACCCAGCGTTATTAGACATCTTTTCCACAAGTATATTCGTTAGAACTGCTACTACAAGCTTCACGACGTTTCCCTTTACCGGTCTGGCGGGTTCTGAATTTAGATCGTTCGTTGGTGGTATATAAACCCGCCAACGCAACCTTTGAACCTGCACGCATAGATAATTAGATTCCGGTTCTTAGCCAATCAAAACGCGCCATCAGGAGATGATGTAACCAGTGGAAAGCGGTACGAGAAGTGGAATAAACTTGATATCACAGACGTGATTTAGAGCAGGAAAGGGCCGGGACATTCTAGGAAAATGTTCCTTAAATTTTCTCATAATTTGTAACAAATTTGAAGCATTTTCTTGCCACAATGGTCAAATTATGCTTCGAATACGCTAAAATGCGCGGGGAATTGTCATTCATTCCGATAACAGTTATATGTGACAAACTCGTGACAAGCCAGCCTAGCTGTCGACTGGCTACAAAGTTGCTGGGGTGGCGGGATAAGTCCCGTGTTTTGGTTTATCAATATCGTACCCAAATCATGTGCCTTATAAATTATTCCTACAAACGTTTTGCGTAAAGATTTGCCATTGCATCATTAAGTCAGACAACAAAGCTGGAGATTTTACATTATTTTCCAGCTGCCATAATCCTGTTCACAACAACAGTGGGGTGCACGAAGTTCCCGCATGCCACAGCGGATTTTCAAGCATTCTTGGCGACTCGTTGTAGAGATATCAGTTTTCATAACAGCTTGAACGAATATCCATACGGATTGTAATTTGTAATTCAGATGCAGTATTATCACTATTTGAATCTATTGTGTGGTTTTATTTTCATTTCCCAATCGTATTGATCTTTCTTTTTGACCTTTGCTGAAGAGAATGAAACGCGCAAAGACGTTACAATGATGCAAGCGCGTCTCCTTGGATCTCACTACAATTGACAATACCACGAAAAAAGCACGAGTGGGGAGATGATTGATATTTGGTGACACTTGCAACTCGAACTTGCAAGCTTGCACGATTGTTTTGTCTCGTGGCACGAACTTCAGTTACATGTGTTTCTGTGTTGTTCTGGCAAAATTTCATCAGTGTTGTTTGTTCGTGGTTTTGAAAAAAGTTAACAAAATTAGGCTCTACCCCGTTGTAAGAACCTGTGTATTGTGGCACAAGTTGCGTCACAAAGCTTCTTTTGTTTAGTAGAATCATGATGAATAAGAACTGAACACAAGTTCGTCCCTGCACCAAGTTTGATCTGACTGTAGCGCACTAGTAATTTATGACAATAAATGACAAAAATCATAATAAACTCACTGAAATCCGACTGTAAACATTTGCTAAAGTTGCAATAGCCTGAAGTGAATTTGTCCCTGTATCTTTAGTTCGGCTTCAGTTGATAATTACTGCAATTTTCATAATTCTGCGAACTTCCACTTGACATTTCCGAACGCCAAACTGCGTTTTCGCCTCCGTCAATCAATCCTTTTAAGTCAAGTCCACGCATGTTTTCCGATTTTAGATTGCATTTTACAGTGACAAATTGTGTTTTGAAGCCTTGCTAGCCCCTAACAGTTCACAAGTAACTTTTAGTACGAAGTTTTGAGCCCTTGAGCTCTCTATTGTTCACAATCTGCTCCGAGTAGAGGACGCTAAAACATGGAAGTCAGTTTGTCCGTCTTGTAATGTAACTCGTAACCTGTCTACAAGTGTTCGTTGTTGTTTTTGATCTTGTTTTTATAGCCTTTTTGTAACGTCGCTCTTTTGAACTGGGACCACAGTAAATGGCTGTTGTGGCACCCCTGCCTGTTTAGTTGCTCTTATTTGTGTATTGTTTATATTTTTGCAAGTACTGCTGCTCAAAGCGAAAGTAATAAAATAAAAAAATAAAAATAAAACAATCTCAGGCGCCGTCCATTGGGCCAATGCCCATATTGTAAACCAGAAAGCGACGAAAGCGACCCCCTTCAGTTCATATGCAAAAGCTCTTGAAAATGGTGTTTAGCTATTGTGGGGGGTACTCGGATAAAAATGACGGGGGGGTCCGACAGAGCTCCAAATTTCATACCCAAAAAATACCTGAGCCATAAATTTTATACCCAAAAAAAATACCTGCTCCCAAAATTTTTTACCCCAAAAAATACCCAACTTTTTTAGCCTAAAAAAGGCTATTTCATACCAGCATTGTCCTTTTCCTTGCCCGGGAAATAGCTTCAGCTTAAGGCAGCATCTTCATGATCAACTAGCCTGTCAGAAGTTTCAACCCAAAAAAATACCCGCGGATTTTTCAACACCCAAAAAAATACCTGGTAGAATTTTCAACCCAAAAAATACTTTAACTACAAATTTCATACCCAAAAAAATACGTCGGACCCCCCCGTCATTTTTAAATCCGAGTACCCCCACTGGGCCTTACTATTTTGATTATAAATCGGATTAAAATGCTCAAAATTCATTTCGGTTTTCAGATTTATCTAGATCTAACCTCCTTGCTAGATCCGAAAGCAAAACAGTAGCCGAAAACTTTGATCCGGCTAGTATTACCGTCCGTCCACGCTAACAAATGAATCAATGAACCTTTGAACAAAAACATCTATTTGTAGAATAGCCTCAAGCCGAGTCAGCTTTTACGGAAGTTTTAGGGATCACTAGAAATAGCGGAAATCAGGGCGGAAGCAGTGAAAATATATCAACAAAAGAAGCGAATGTTTCAACTTGATACGATCGACGTGTATTGCGTTGTGACGGGACATTTTTTCAACACTCTTCTTAAGTAACATTTTTGCAACTAACTAGTGGAATCTGCAGCGCGTGAATCAGGCAATTCGTGTCGAGACGGGTTGACTAAAGAAAAACATTCTCGGGATGGAACAAGCGTGTTTCATTCTTATTTTGAATCTCTCGCTCATCCATCGCGCAACAAAACGAACCCAAAGCCTGCGAGCAAGCGTTCCCGCCCGTGGAGCTTTAGGGAAGAGAGAAACAGGAAAGCGAAGAACGACGAGCGAGTTTTTGGACGAGACGAGCAAAATCTCGCTCGTCTCTTCGCCGATCGTTTTAATGCTATGATGACCTCTTGGACTCGCCCCAAACAATGGGAAAACAGTGCTGTAGAGTGTAACAATTGTCTAACAATGCTTGGATGCACGTTCTATCCATGTTGTCAAACGTTGGACTACAACTATGACTAACATGTAAGACGTGACCTGTTATGCTATCCTAATGCTTTATTGCTGTTTAGATTTCATAATTGTCTGAAGAAGGGTCTTTTGCAATCGTGTGAAGATCATGATTTTTATAAAACCCACGTGCTTCAAAGAAAAACACGCGAGGTGTTTAGCTATTTACACGTGCAACACGCGCCGAAGATTGTGATTGAAAATTAAGTTGCTGTAAAAATTGAAATGACTTTGAACTGACTAAAAGTCAGTTGCTTTGAAAATTGCGCGATACCCCGAGCAACGCAACAAAATATTGCGAGTTGCAGAAAAAAGTAGATAGATTCTATTTTTCGCAATTGCGAGAGAAAAAAAACCCTGTAGGGTCAGACACATTATATATGCTCGGAAATTTGACCATTATGCTTTTTGGCGTCACCCTAATAACTGCCGAAAATTATGCTTGTGTCGGACCATTATGCTCGCGTGATTCTGGTTCAATTTCTCCCTTGAACCCACCCAAACGGGTCCTCGAAGCTTTAACCAAGCCGGCTAAACAAGTTAAAGCGTCTTGACCAGAAACCAAGTCTTAGAAAGACCTGGATAAGGGACCGGTCATAAATTAGAGGGGGGGGGGGGAGGGCTGGTGCATTTTTATTTTGGTCTACATGTTTTTGGGAAACCCTCCCCTGACAAGATGCACGAAAAATGTTGGCCCTCCCAAATGCGGTGACATATTTAATGATGACCCCCCCCCCCCATTATTCACTAGATATAGATTTGGAAAAATATAGACATTTTTATTAGCTGTTTAAATCTACTTTTCATGTTATAATAGCAGTGCAAGATTTGATGTCTTTCCTACCCGAAAGTTACTTTTACATATAGACATGTACATTATTTTGCTTAAATCCCAGATAATAATTATCCTGCCAGGTTGAGTATTACTTACATTGTCATTGGTAAATCTAGAGATCCTAGGGTCATAGCAAGCCTGCAAAAACTCTAAAACTGGGAGGGAGGGCACAACACATCAGCAACTCAAGGCAGCATTTTAATAAGGGAAAGTTAAAATTCTCTTGCGCGCGGAGCGCGCCGAAAATTTAGAGACCAGCATGTAAAATTTCTGCATGTTTGGGGGAACTTTGATATGCAGGGTGCAAAATCGGGAGTTTTAAGGATTGATTGGGGGAAAAACTGGCCCTATAAGCACTACGGCCATGTATTACCCAAACAACGTTTGCGTAAAAAATAATGACCCTCCCTTTATCATTTGCACCAAATTTGTTGACCCTCCCTTTTTCACCTGCATGAAAATTAGAGGCCCTCCCCATATTTGCACCAGCCCTCCCCCCCCCCCCCTCTAATTTATGACCGGTCCCTAATCTGAGACAGGAGGGCAAATTCAAAGCCAAATTCCATATTTGTTCGTCTATTTTCAATGAAAATAGGAAAAATATTTGTTTTGTATTATTATGCTAAAATTATGCTGAAAATTTGGCCATTATGCCAGCATTATGCTTGATGCTCTGACTATGCCATTATGCTTAAAATTATGCCGGCATAATGTGTCTGACCCTACCCCCCTGCAACTTGAATATTCTTTTATACCACCATCGTTGCGTTGCGCCGATTTGGCCTATGTGTATCCCAAGTTTTCGCCGTTTTCGAGTCATAGGCGGCGGAGCCATCCATACATTATGTTCGAGCTCCTGGGCGGATGCAAAACACACAAATACAAACGAGAACCTGCCGCACAGTGTGGATGGTACTACATATTACTTACACTTAAAAAGAGCTTCTGCTTTGTTTCAAACGTAACGTGCTTTTTGGACATAAATGGAATAATCATGTGCCCCCAGGGGGTACTCGGATATAAAATGACGTATTTTTTGGGTTGAAAATTCTACCAGGTATTATTTTGGGTGTTCAAAAATCCATGGGTATTTTTTTGGGTTGAAACTTCTAACAGGCTAGTTGATCATCAAGATACTGCCTTAGCTGAAGCTATTTCCGGGAAACATAATGGGGACGGGCATCATGTGTCTGCTGCTATTGTAAATAGCCTTTTTAGGCTAAAAAAGTTTGGGTATCAAAGTTTGGGAGCTGGTATTTTTTTGGGTATCAAATTTATAGCTCAGGTATTTTTTTGGGTATCAAATTTTGAGCTCCGTCGGACCCCCCCGTCATTTTTATATGTGAGTACCCCCTGGGCATGTGCCCTACTGTAGAAATTTGGGGATTACGAAGTCTACTTCATTACATTCCTTTATCGTCGAGATCTTTCAGTAGCAACCGATGATTGTGTCTGTGCGAGGAACTCGTTTCTGTTTTACTAAAATGTTCCCGCCAAGAAATTCCCGCCATTTTGGCGCGCGTGTTTACGACACAGGAAGCCCGCTGACTAATAGGTATTTTGCTGAGCAACGAATTTAGTGACTTCTTTCTATTTCTTGTCTGTGGAAAATTTGTGATTTAAATATCACGTCTATTCTGAGAGGTTATGCAGTATGCAAGGTTGATTGTAAAACTAGAAGGGCAGGCAGAATGTCTTTTTATTTTATCTAGTTCTTGTATATGAAAATTGCATAGTTTCCACCCCCATCAGAGAGCTATTCCAGACAATTCCTCAAAAAAGAGTAGGTTTTCTAGCACAGAATTAGCAAAACGAATACAGTTCGTATACAGTAAAAACCCGCGTATAAGAACCTGGGTTTTAAGAATCTTTTAGGCTAAAATGTTCATTTTAAGCCCCCCACATAAGAACCTATTAAGGCTAAAATTTTAAGTTAGGTTCTTATCAGTGGAGTTGCTGTAAAAGTGTTTAGGTAGAATTACTGCTGAATTGAGATAAGAACCTGTTTAGGCCAGGTTCTTATACGCGGGTTTTTACTGTAGTGTTTACGAAGCAGAGATCGTAATGATAACATGTTAAGATTGAACAAGGCATTGTTTCGTGGGCGTAGACGACATGCTGAGTTCGCCGAAGGCTGGTCGGCGGTCGGTTCATTTTTCTAGTTCAAAACCATAAGGAATGTTTTGTTCTCAACCGTCTCCTCGCAGACGCAGTATAGCCCTCCTCCTTGTCAACTGTAGAACACAGGACAGCTAGGACACGCAAGATACTTATCTATGTAAGCTATAGGGTTAGCTATTAAGTTAATCCCCCTGAAATAAAACTTGTAGAATTTTTTCTTAATTTGTCTATTTACTATTTAGTATATAAGGAAAGAAAATATGAAATAAAAAGAGGGGGTGCCCATGCTCGTTTAGAAACTGTGACGGCGCAAACATACCCCATTTTTAGTGTCTGAGGGCTATTTTTGTGAAGGAATACGTGAAACAAGAAAATTGTGATAAAACGCTCACTAATGAAGCAATCCAGTTCGCTTGCAAATTTGAACAGAACTGTTGGATGCTTCACTACCTAGGACGAACATTAGAATGTTTAATTTTCTGTGTGTTGACGCTACTCTTGAAAATGTGCGCACCGCTCGTGATAATTTGAGAGTCTTTGGTGTCTCATTTTGGGGCTTTTTATGACGATAGCTCAAAAACGTGTCGTGGAAATTTCTTTAAACTTTTTTTATAACAGGGCAATGATAGTCTTATCAAAATGGTAAAATAAAAAATTGGGGTGCCCAATCTTGTTTTCGCGCAATATCCCAAAAAGCGACTTTTTCTTGGTGTTTCTCGCTCAAATGGGGATATTTATCTTGCGCGCGCGCGCTCGATTGCGTCATTTTCGAACGAATTGATCGCGCGTCCGTGTTCAGAACAGCGTGCGCCGTGCAAAACAGGGGAATAACCTTGGATCATTCAAACTATCTGGAAATCGAACAACGATTTTTTTTGCCGTGACACGATGTATTCCTATCGGCGTCGATTCCAAATATCCGACCCCGATTTATACATCGTACATCAACGTCAGGTTACGTCGTTTTCTCCAAAGTGAGCTACCGCCGATAGGGATCTAACGTCGTCGACAACGGATTGACGTCGTCAACAGCGTACTAACGTCGATACGTCCACACTATATCGTTTTCCAACGAAAACAATTTTTGCTCAAAAAGATCGGGTCATCTCCAGTGCATGTCCTGAGGAAATTCCGCATTTACAACGGCTTTTTTATTCGATGGAAAAATAAGGCTGGGATGTCGTCGAAGTAGGGCACAGTTGGGATTCTCATGTTGGATTCTAAATGGGCATGGGAAAACGCAAAATTTCATATGGCATGCGCTTTGACCTGCTCCCTTAGTACACCAGAACCACGCAGTCTATTAGGAATGACAACATTTCATTTTATTGCAATATCACGCAGTATTATGAGGTACATCTATTGAAGTTTGATACAATCCGTATTTATCATGTATTAACATACTTCCAACCTGGATAATGGAAGCATTTGATTTTTACGGGTATTTTTCAAGAATAATTCATGATTTAAGGTGGCCCGCAGGTAATTATTTTAAAAATAATAAATGCTTTTAGTTTATGAAAATTAAAACAAATATCAGATATTTATAATTAGGCAGGTGCGATCCACGTGCAAACAACTACAAACCTAGAGTTGCAAACCACTGTTTTCTGCGTGTATGTGATCATTGTTAATTGAACTCTCATCTGACATACGTGTTGCCGAATTGCCACCTTGTTTTAATATTCATAAACTAGAAGCATTGATTATTATATGCGTTTCAAATCGGATCGGTCGAATGTTTCGAAGGGGCTTTTAACATGATTTCAAAATGAAGGTATTTTTTTTTTTAAATTACCCGCGGGCCACCTTACCATTATTGATCTTTATTCAACATGGAGTAAAACTTGAGTTTACACGATTTAATTTTTGTGAAAGGTTTCAGTGATGTTGAAAGCGATTTCCGTGCTTTGAATTACAAAGAACATCACCGGCCATGTATTGAGAAATATTTACAGAAGATCTTTGGTTTTCGAAAGCCTGTTCGTAAGCAAATTCAGGAACGGCGGAACACTTATAGGCTCTAGTGTCAACCTCTTGAAGGTTTGTAGGCTGTGGTGATAATACCAAACACCAATCTGGGGGTATCGTCCTCTGTTATGCTAGAAAACGAATAATAAACTTAATAGGCAAGTATTTTAGTTTCGTTTATACTAAAATGAATATACTTATATCAACGTAAAATCTCTGATTAAATTTCTGAAAAGTAAACCAAAATGGCGACAAACCGAGATGCTGAATCCTGGGTGTAACATCTACAGTTGTTCGAAGCACTGCTAAATAACTGAATAGCATGAGATTGATAATCCATAATCCGAAGAACGCGTTGTTTTAATCCTAAATACATATTTATTTTACATTTTTAAACTATCAATATTGAAATTTGGTCACGATAAATCGGTTACTTTTGCTGTTCAACAAGCGAATGTATATATACGCCTATTTCAGAAAACGTTGCACCGTCACAACAAATCCCTGGGTTCTTACAAGCGGGATTTTACTGTAGTCAAATATCCACACTGCTGATGCCAAATGACTATAAAAAATACATCGCCACAAAAGTTTTGCAATGGGAATTTCGAGAATTTCGTTCTTCATAGTTTCTCCCACCTCCCACAACAGACAGTTGTGACGGTGCAACCTTTTCTGAAATAAGTGCCGAATAACAACGAGGGATGACCATGATTCCGGGGGGGGGGGAGGGGACATATTTTTTGAGCGGGGGTGCTCGTCGTATCTTTTAGGGTTTAAAATCTGGTACCTTTTAGGGGTAAAATTTGAAAACTTGCAATTTTTTTAAGATAGGTACCAGTTAGGGGTCAGTTCTAGCAAATCACGCTTGTTTGAAGTCTGAATTCAGATTTTTTTTCGTTCTCAAAAAAATACAAGAGAAAATTACGAGGGTACCTTTTGGGGGTAAAAATCAACTAAACGACGCCATCGTAGGTACCTTTAAGGGGTAAAATCGAAAGTTCCCGACGAGCATCCCCGCCCCCTGGCACATGATAGGAAGTCCACTGTCAAATGACAATAGAATGAATGCTACGAAAACGAAATGGAAACGCTTTCCTACTCCACATTGTTACGTAGGAAAGCATAATTTCTCTATATAACAATTATTGTATTGTTTTGTACAGTCTGTTTGTTTTTATTTTATTATTCTTTTTTCGTTTAAGTTTTTCCACATACCTTTCTTGTTTTTCTTCAAATTGATCTTGGCTTGGCAGCCCTTTCCTCTGCGTTTTCTTTTTTTTTTGTTCTCGGGCCCTAACACAAATACAAACACATATATATATTCAAATGTGTGTAATTGAAACGCGAGCATAACAAGTTTGCTCAACTCTTTCCTGACGGCCAATTTCCCTCTATTTTAAGCCTTTTTGCGTCTATAAATTATTTGGGTGTCTGACAAAACCATATTTGGGGTTACTATAGTAATAACAGCTGATCTACAGTTCTATGGGCGCATGGTTTGCAGTGCTGTTTCAAAACATAAGCTCGGTTTAAAAATGGTTTGTTTTGAATTTATGGATATTTTTGAGTCATTTGCCATCTATAGCAAGCGCCAGATGGGCATCATTAAGCCTGATGACGGCCTGAGAATGCTTTAATAGTAACTGTTTAAGTTCATACCTTGGCTTTGGTTTGTCTTTGGGGGAGCTGCGCTGGCAGAAGAAGCTACGAAAACAAGTAATTTTTGTTAAAAATAGGAGATGGCACAAAAGCCAAGCTACACTGAGTTTACTTCTGTACATGATCAACATTCATTTGATTACATTAATTATTCTATCTGAGAATGCTTTAATAGTAACTGTTTAAGTTCATACCTCGGCTTTGGTTTGTCTTTGGGGGAGCTGCGCTGGCAGAAGAAGCTATGAAAACAAGTAATATTTGTTAAAAATAGGAGATGGCACAAAAGCCAAGCTACACTGAGTTTACTTACATGATCAATACTTATTTCATTACATTAATTATTCTATCTGATAATGCTTTAATAGTAACTGTTTAAGCTCATACCTCGGCTTTGGTTTGTCTTTGGGGGAGCTGCGCTGGCAGAAGAAGCTATGAAAACAAGTAATATTTGTTAAAAATAGGAGATGGCACAAAAGCCAAGCTACACTGAGTTTACTTCTGTACATGATCAATACTTATTTGATTACATTAATTATTCTATCTGATAATGCTTTAATAGTAACTGTTTAAGCTCATACCTCGGCTTTGGTTTGTCTTTGGGGGAGCTGCGCTGGCAGAAGAAGCTATGAAAACAAGTAATTTTTGTTAAAAATACGAGATGGCACAAAAGCAAAGCTACACGGAGTTTACTTATGTACATGATCAACACTTATTTGATTACATTAATTATTCTATCTGATAATGCTTTATATAGTAACTGTTTAAGTTCATACCTTGGCTTTGGTTTGTCTTTGGGGGAGCTGCGCTGGCAGAAGAAGCTATGAAAACAAGTAATTTTTGTTAAAAATATGAGATGGCACAAAAGCCAAGCTACACTGAGTTTACTTACATGATCAACACTTATTTGATTACATTAATTATTCTATCTGATAATGCTTTAATAGTAACTGTTTAAGCTCATACCTCGGCTTTGGTTTGTCTTTGGGGGAGCTGCGCTGGCAGAAGAAGCTATGAAAACAAGTAATTTTTGTTAAAAATACGAGATGGCACAAAAGCAAAGCTACACTGAGTTTACTTATGTACATGATCAACACTTATTTGATTACATTAATTATTCTATCTGAGAATGCTTTAATAGTAACTGTTTAAGCTCATACCTCGGCTTTGGTTTGTCTTTGGGGGAGCTGCGCTGGCAGAAGAAGCTATGAAAACAAGTAATTTTTGTTAAAAATACGAGATGGCACAAAAGCAAAGCTACACTGAGTTTACTTATGTACATGATCAACACTTATTTGATTACATTAATTATTCTATCTGAGAATGCTTTAATAGTAACTGTTTAAGCTCATACCTTGGCTTTGGTTTGTCTTTGGGGGAGCTGCGCTGGCAGATGAACCTATGAAAACAAGTAATTTTTGTTAAAAATACGAGATGGCACGAAAAGCAAAGCTACACTGATTTCAAATTCGAACGAATATTTAACTTGAACAGGATAGTTTAGAATGTTCTATACGAAAAATTGTCGTATTATTCGGATATGGCGCTGCTGTGATATTCAAAATGGCAGATCCAAGATGGCCGCCATATCGTCAAATTTGATTTTTAGAAACTATCAGTCTGGTAGTCAAAAAGGACATGGAAATAAACAGCTGAAAATGAATTCAAGGTATCACAGTATGAACTGCAGTGCTGCTGGTCGAATGAAGCCATATTAAATATATAAAAGGCAAATCAATATGAAAAGGTGAATCAGATTCACCGCCGCTTGATTTTACGATATAAACGATATCACCATTTTTCGATGATCATCCTCAGTCCCGGCAACAAAACTGTACCTTTGAAGTCCTTATATCAAGAGCCTCGTGGCATAATAAAAAATAGCGGAAACCTCAGGATCAGCAGAAAACCTCAAAAGGAAACCTCAGACAAGAAAGGGTTTGGAATAGGAAAGAGCTTTCAAGCATAGAGAGGAAAGCTACTCCGAGGACAAATTAAAGTCTTACATTCGCTACTTTTGCTTATAAGTTCAAAGTTGCTACCAACAGGCTATAAAAAAAATTCGGAAAAGGCCGGAGCAACGCCTAAATCGTCATAGAGTGATTTCCCCCTTTATCCCTGCTTTTTCTTATCATTATTATTCCTGTTTGTGTGTAAGAGGAATATTCTGCATGCATTTAAAACAATAGTCGTAGATGTAGTTGACTCAGTAATAGGCTTTGGAATCAATAGTCATAGTGAGAACTTTTACAGTAGGGACGACTAACTTGCTATAATTTTGTGGATTGCGCTTCCTACCTAAATTCACTAACAACAATCATATATTTGCCTATATATTATTCTCTTTCCACCATAATCGTCAGTTGCTACTTTTTATGTATTGCAGAATCGTTAAAGTTTGTCTTTTATTTATTTTTTTAAGTTTAGCCTTTGAACGTGATGGCCTCAAACAATCAACAGATATCCAAAATGGCGGCACGGCGGCCATCTTGGATCCGCCATTTTGGATGACGTTCTACGCCCATCAATCACCCTATCCCATAATATAGATACATTTTTTTGAATATCACATTGCCACTTATACATTTGAATCTCACTGGTTGTTAAAATTGGAAAAGAAAAATCGGCGAAAAATTCATTGTAGAGGTTTGTGTGACAGCTGTCAATCATGACGTCATTTCACCTCTTAAAATGCAAAATCTGCGTTGGCAACAAAAAAAAAATCGGATTCAGCGTCAAATTTCGCATAAGATGGCACTTGTTGCCAGCTTTTACTAAAAAATGCCTCATGAAGTACGATTTTCCGAAAGTTCGTCTAGTCTATTAAGTTCATACCTTGGAATAGTTTTGTCTTTATGGGAGCTGTGTTTGGAGTTGAACCTATGAAAACAAGCACTTTTTGTTAAACATACGAGATGTCACGAAAAGACAAGCTACACTGAGTTTACTTACATGATCAACATTTATTTGATTACATTAATTATTCTATCAGATCATGTTTTAATAGTAAATACATTAATCAGAGCGCGCGTACTATCGTTGCCATATAATATATAAACTATGGTTATTCCCCTATTTTGCACGGCGCACCCTGTTCTGCGCAAGGACGCGCGATCAATTCGTTCGAAATGACGTGATGGAGCGCGCGCGTGCAAGCTAAATATCCCAATTTGAGCGAGAAAGACAAAGAAAAAGTCGATTTTTGGGATATTGCGCGAAAACAAGATCTTAAAATGGCGGTATGTTTTTTTGCACAATCACAGTTTCTAAACGAGCATGGGCTCCCCATGTCTTTATTTCGTATTTTCATTACTTAGATAATAAATAGTAAATAGACAAATTTAGAAAAAAATTATATGACAAGTTTTATTTCAGGGGAATAACCGAACAACCACGAAAGCCCGGAAAAACTTTAAGAATCAAAAATCCCGCACACGGTTTTTAGAACATTCATCTGTTTAGAGCGGTCGTGTTGATTTAATCCCAAACATCCTGCAACTCTTTTAGCAAACGTGCGTTTTTGTTTGGGGCCCAAAATCTGGCGTTTGGTAATAAATTCTACTAAATAGTTTATACTACCAAAAACTTCATTCTTTTAGCTTTAAAACGATACCAGAGTAAGCTTTTTGGTTTGAATTGCGACCCGACACAATTGCTTTTCTGTGGGCACCTCTCCATCCTATATCTATACTTTAAGTGTTTTATTATATAGCAAAAGAAAATACGGTAAAACTAGTCAGCCGAAATTTCTCGCTCTAGCGATGTCGCCCGCGCGGGCAACGTGACCATGATAGAACCAATCAGAGCGCGCGCTTTGATCGAATAAACACGAGCTATATAATAATCGTACTTAATGCCCTGTTGCCTAGCTCTATTAACTTTTTTATTTTTTTAGGCAGCATCATATCTAACGCATCTTTTTGTTTTTCATTTTGTATGTAATGTTCAGTGTGATATGCTTAATATTCGTCCATCGTGGGCATTAAATAAGTAAAAAAGGAACCTGTAAAAACACATGTTCATTTGCCCGTAGTAATCAAAATAATCCTCCAGATTAATGGGAAAACATTTCAAGTGTTGGACAAATGCAATTCTAGGTTGTTTTCACCTGTTAAACAAATGCAGTTCTAGGTTGTTTGACCGGTTATTAAGAGGATAGAATTTTTTTTGAATTGGATTGCATGACTAGTGACGCAATCCAAGTTCATAATTCATAATATTCATAATTTCAGGGTCCTCACCCTCGAAAAATTGTTCTAATAGTCATTATTTGCGCCGTGCAAAGGCAGACTGTAGAAAGAAAAAAGTCTCCTCTCTCGGAGAAGTTAATACAAAGAATTTTTGTTCGAGACTATATGCTTGTGCGCCGTCAACCTACATGTGGGACAGGCTTTATGGAAACATTCTTGACCTTTTAATTTCTGCGCATGACTAGTGACATAATTCAAGTTTCACAAGTAAAAACATATGATTATATTGATAAATCGTGTTTGGGTAGGGTACAGAGGGGTTGGTGATTGAATATTATGTCCCAGGCTATTATCTGGGTATTTCAAATGAATAAAAAATGTGAATGGAGGTGTTTCAACATTGATCGTTTTCCCTCTGTACTTGCCAATTAGGTCATGAAAAATTATTGAGTATTAGTATTAAGTAATTCAAAAGCCTCCTATTCGGACTTGACGGGATTGCAAAGCCCACGCAATTAGTTCCAGTCCTCTTGCGCGGACTTTGAAATCCCGTCAAGTCTTTGAAATCCCGTCAAGACTTTGAAATCCCGTCAAGTCCTCATAGTCCGCTTTTTAATATTACGTCAAGGACAAGGATTAAAAGTGGGCGTCGTTCGAAATCAATAACGGAAACTAACCTTCAATTGTATCGTCGTTTGTCCCTTCTTTATAGTAATTCGCTTTAAATGAGACCTATGAAAACAATTAAGGTGCCGGTCATTACTCATCACCGAACCTTTGTCCGGTGATGAATAATGACCGGCTGTAGGTGACCAAAACCGGTTATTGTCATATCATCAAGAACCCGTCCGACAGTTTCAATGAATACGGTTCTAAAAGTCATAAGTTCTGGGACTGATGGGTGAACCCTATATCGGTCACGTGCCGTGTTTATAATAACGATAAAGACACTACATGAGTATTTATATCGTAGTTATAGACACGGTATCCCGGATAAAGAGTCTATTTTGACATTTCAAAACCCACACGAGTATACAACGGTGGATTCTTGCCAACACGGGATCGGAACTAGTGCTATGGTGTATTTCAGGTTCCGAACCTACACCCTGGGTGAAAATTTGAATTTACCAAAACCGAAACTCTTATCCACTTTGCTTATTCTGCATCTGTGTATGCTTGACATTCTACGTCGCAATAGCCAGACTAAGCGGTTGTCGACATTCCATAACTACATTTTTCATGTTGTTTGAGAAAGTTCATTGAATGCATTGTTATTAACGGCTTGTCCTTCTTACTACTATTTCGTATCGACTCATTCAAGTTATAAATTCCCGCTATCGTAATATTGTATATATTTAAAAAGTGATTTATTGAATTTGCATGTCATGTTTAATAGGGATGATATATACATCCAGATAAAACACAACATACACTTTCTATAAATACCACTTTTGTTAGAATGCAAGGAAACCTCACTATATATAAACATGAAAGTATTATAACGGATCGCGACGATATTTTTAATTATGGCCTTAGTGTTTATTTAATCTATCCATTTATTTTTAAATTTTAGCAATTCAATTCATTATTTATTGGTACAATTATTATCATTTATATCTGTCAATAGTAATAAAATTATAATTCATTTGAGTACTTTCAGAATATATATAGTTTTTTTAGTAAATTCTTACATTCTTTAGCCCAAGTGTTGTGCAATTGGTCTTTTTGTCAATTTTGCGCAGCCCAACTTTAGTGTTCGCTTCTTTTTGCCAATTTTGCGCGGCCTAACACACTTGTATTCACTAGACGATCAGACCTCTTTTGCCAATTTTGCGCGGCCTAACACACCTGTATTCCCTAGACGATCAGACCTCTTTTGCCAATTTTGCGCGGCCTAACACACCTGTATTCACTAGACGATCAGACCTCTTTTGCCAATTTTGCGCGGCCTAAGACACTTGTATTCACTCGACGATCAGACCTCTTTTGCCAATTTTGCGCGGCCTAACACACTAGTATTCGCTAGACGATCAGACCTCTTTTGCCAATTTTGCGCGGTCTAACACACTAGTATTCACTAGACGATCAGACCTCTTATTTCCAACTAGACGATCAGACCTCTTTCGCCAATTTTGCGCGGTCTAACACACTAGTATTCACTAGACGATCAGACCTCTTTTGCCAATTTTGCGCGGCCTAACACACTAGTATTCACTAGACGATCAGACCTCTTTTGCCAATTTTGCGCGGCCTAACACACTAGTATTCACTAGACGATCAGACCTCTTATTTCCAATTTTGCGCGGTCTAACACACCTGTATTCACTAGACGATCAGACCTCTTTTGCCAATTTTGCGCGGCCTAACACACTTGTATTCACTCGACGATCAGACCTCTTTTGCCAATTTTGCGCGGCCTAACACACTAGTATTCGCTAGACGATCAGACCTCTTTTGCCAATTTTGCGCGGTCTAACACACTAGTATTCACTAGACGATCAGACCTCTTATTTCCAACTAGACGATCAGACCTCTTTCGCCAGTTTTGCGCGGTCTAACACACTAGTATTCACTAGACGATCAGACCTCTTTTGCCAATTTTGCGCGGCCTAACACACTAGTATTCACTAGACGATCAGACCTCTTATTTCCAATTTTGCGCGGTTGAACACACTAGTGATCAGATGTCTTATTTCCAATTTTGCGCGGTCTAACAAACTAGTATTCACTAGACGATCAGACCTCTTTCGCCAATTTTGCGCGGTCTAACACACTAGTATTCACTAGACGATCAGACCTCTTTTGCCAATTTTGCGCGGCCTAACACACTAGTATTCACTAGACGATCAGACCTCTTTTGCCAATTTTGCGCGGCCTAACACACTAGTATTCACTAGACGATCAGACCTCTTTTGCCAATTTTGCGCGGCCTAACACACTAGTATTCACTAGACGATCAGACCTCTTATTTCCAATTTTGCGCGGTCTAACACGCCTGTATTCACTAGACGATCAGACCTCTTTTGCCAATGTTGCGCGGCCTAACACACTGGTATTCACTAGACCATCAGACCTTTTACTTCCAATTTTGCGCGGTCTAACACACTAGTATTCACTTGACGATCAACACACTAGTGTTCACTAGACGATAAAAACTCTTTTGCCAATTTTGCGCGGTCTAACACACTAGTATCAACTAGACGATCAGACTTCTTATTTCCAATATTGCGCGGCCTAAAACACTAGTATTCACTAGACGAAAACTGTATTGTGAATTATATTTAAAAATGCCGGAACGTTTCTCTTTCGTTTTTGGCACCTACCTCAGCTCCTAGCAATTTCGCGCATTCATTGCGTTCCTGTGAAAATAAATAATAACTAAATGAATGAAAGAATAAATGAACGAACGAACGAATGAATGAAAAGGGGAAAGTGGCGATATTGTTTTAACGTTGAAAACAAACAAACAAACAAACAAAAAAACATTAGATTTTCGGATCCAGTTATTCACATAAACATGGCATCTTGATTTTATATAGCATGCATGCATAAATACATTCGTGATAACGGAGGTATCAATTGTTTACACTGAACACAGCGCAGGGCATGATCACCACTAGGCCATCCTCCCAATTGAGTTATTCACGGTTGTGTATGATCACTTCCATTCAGCACAACGAAATGTTGAACTTGGCTGGACTATTAAATTAAACTTGGCTGGACTACAGTAAAAACCCGCGTATAAGAACCTGGGTTTTAAGAACCTGTTAGGCTAAAATTAAGAACCTATTAAGGCTAAAATTTTAAGTTAGGTTCTTATCAGTGGAGTTGCTGTAAAAGTGTATAGGCAGAAAATGCTGAATTGGAAGATTCTCATCTGGTTATATTTAAAAGTAGCTTGACATTAAAATCAAATAATTCCTGGAGTATTTTTTTAAGATATATTTAGTAATAAATGAAATTCATATGAAAATATAAGAACCTACTTTAAGAACCTTGGTAGCCTAGATTTGCTTTAATTACCATTTATATAAGAACCTGTTTAGGCTAAATTAAAAAATCCAGGTTCTTATACGCGGATTTTTGCTGTATTTCTTACCCTCTCCTTGCAAACCAAGGTCTCACTTTTTTCGATTCTATCGTTGTGAAGCACTATTGTTCCACTTTCCTTCTTGTGCATGGTGAAATGCGCGGGGAAGGAGTCGATCGTTCCTGCCCAATCATATACGGCCTGTAATAAAGTCACGAACAATGATTACTACTGTGATAGCGAGGTTCTAAAAGTAAGTATCATTTTTTAAACAAGCACAAAAAACAAGGCTTGGATAAAGCTGTTTATAAGTACGAACAGTTTGCCTGTCGTATAACAGAAAAAACAACCAGTGAACGTGACCGTTCTGAATTACGACCACCGGTGGCAGCGCATTACCTGGAAGCACCAACCTCGACGGAAAGTGCGCTCTGCTGTCAATTGTGGAGCCAGTATGACAACCGTAACTTGGTCTTCTCCTTCGTACGGAGGGTTCAGCCGCTCGCGTCTTATAGCTTTGTCCTGCAAGGAAAGAGAGAGAGAGAGAGAGAGAGAGTATAGAAGGTACGGAGTCACGCTAACTCGTTCTTGAGTCAAGTTCTTGATCCATTAGCAGGATCAAAGGAAAAGAGAAAAATGTATATTACCTCGACTGGGACTCGAGCACACGGCTTCCGAATTCCGGTTTGGATGTGTTATATATATATTTATTAGATGGCTTGACAATGTCCTGTGATTTGATTGGCTGGCGCACGGGCTATATTTTCTGTATTTAGCCCCGTAGACAAAGCAAAAAGTCAAATTTAATTGGGCCATATAATAAACGAAATATTAACCTCGCTTGCTCGGTCTGTACGGGAAATATCAGACCTCGGTCTTTTTGTACAGACCTCACTATCGCTCGTTCCGTACTGCAAGACCTCGGTCGATATTTCCCGTACAGACCTCGCGCTTGGTTAATAATCTATTAATATTTTTAGTACGTCTTGAAACCAGTATCCAGTGGCGGTCAGATTGCTCAACACTTCGCAGTAGAGCTTTATAACAGAAAACATCGGTCGTAGTATCAGGTTCTCATTTTAATGCATACAGTACCTGTTTCGTACGGAGTCGCAGACCGCGACCGGCACTCATCAGGTAATCGTTACATATTTAGTATATAGAGGATATTACATGGCCGCGCGGAGATACGAATTTTATCTTCGAGTTCTCCAAGCGGTCATGTAATGTTCTGTTTAGTATATAAACATCAATGAAATACCAAATTCAAATTTTATTTGAGTTAAGCTTAAAAATCGAGCATTGAGCAAAGGCAAGTGTGATATTTTCACATGTGAAAATAACATGATATTTTCACGTGTGAAGATATCAAGTTTTCGCGCGGGAGATCACCTGATATTTCATTGGTGTTTATATAATAAATAACATTTAATATTTGATGTTGCATTGACGACCAGTCAAAGAAGTAATTTCTTAATAGCTAACTTAAAACAAAAAGAAAACAAAATATGCTCTGTAACGTGATTTATATTTAGAAATCCACATCAAATTCTACTTTACTCACACGTCTGTCGTGATCAGTTGTATGTATGTCGCTCTCTGCATCGCTCGCGCTGACATCAGCATCATAACTTTGATCGCCAACCTTTCTCGCCTGTAGAAAATATCAAATACATGTATCTTCTGTCTGTTAGAAGGTAACTAACATATATAAATCTCATGGCATCTATTTTTATAGATTTTCTTCTAACAGATTTTAGCGTTTCTTCTACAGACAATGTTGATCTTTCTGGTGCACTACTTAGCAGGCATCATTTCTCTGTCTTTCTATGGGATGTGAACAACGGGGAAAAGAGACCCCTTCGCTTGGTTGAAACTTTTATCTGAGGCCATCCAACAACCCATTGTTTAATAAATTGCCTTTTGATTCTGCTATGCACAGAACACGCAGAGTTGTCTTTTCCGTGCAACCCGGTGTTACAAACAAAATTTCGTGCCATCCGTATTTAATGAACTGAACACATTTAAACAAAGGCAAATTGATACGATGGCAAACAACTTTATTTAAAATTCGGACAAGGACTAATTTGAACTCGAACTTTACAGCTTTTCAAAGATGTCGGTAAAGTGCTCAAGCGTACGCGTCCAGACCGCTAGGGAATATGGGTAAACACCTTACGTAGCAGTTATAAATATTTTTTGGTATCGCCAAGCACACGTTTACTACATTATTCTCTCACAGTCTTACACCATTTTTCCTGGGGTGTGATCGTGTCTCCACCGTCACCGACAATGTATATTGAAATAGCTGTATTCAATATTTGCTTAGCAACATCGGAAAAGTCTGCCGGAATGCAGACAAAAACTTCCGAGCGGGCAGAATCGTAGACGTTTTTTCGACGCGCACAACGGTTCGGTGAATTCAGTAGTAACTTGGCTATGTCGTCTAGAATGGATTTAATTCGCATTAGATTATATGAGACTGTAAATACGAACCTTTGTTTTGGTTTCTGTACTCCTTATTTCTCTGTTAATAAAGACAACATAGCTTTTCTCATTACATGTAACTATCTTTCTTGCATATGTTTAATTCGCCAGCAAGTCGGTCATAATGTCATTTTTTTCGAAGTCATCTAAGCTACGTAGATGTATTATATTATTTTAGTCATTTTATAGCTTTTGGGAAGTGTCATCAATTTAGTGAATTCGAGTGAGAAAACGAATAATGGGCAATACCAGAAAATAAATGAGTATCTAGTTGTATGGACAATTTTCTGGCTTTTCACACTGACACAAAAAGCCACCATCTAGTGCATACTCCCGCAATTGAATAGGCTCTTAGGGCAGTTTTCGTATGACTCTAGTGAAAGCAATCGCAAAGTAATTACACTAATTATGAATAAAACCTATATTAGTAATTACAAAGTAATAACGAATTACTCACGACAGTCATCTGAAATTCATTCTATAGCTTGATGAGTCCAATTTCCGACTTGTTATCCACGTTTTTAGTGAATTTAAACACTTCATGCTCTTTTCCGCAGGAACTTTAAAAAACTCATACACAATTTCTGACCTCTTTTCGTTTAATTTGCGTTGAAAACTCGTTTCCCATTTTTTTTAGCAATCGGGGCAAAATGTGGAAAAATGACCCGCTTTACAGCATTAGGTCATGCACACGAATCCCACAGCATCCAACCAGGAACCCTTACTCTTTCGCGCTGAACATCGGTAGTTCCAGTTGGGTCGTTCGGGGATTTCTATAACTTTAGAGCATAGAGTAAAAAAAAAACAATGTCGACCATCATAGCAGCGACCCCAGAGCAACGGACCAAAATGTAATACGTCACAATGCAGGCCAGAGTTATTATGTTGGGTATGGTTATTTATCCTGTGTGATGGGGTTTGCCTGGAGCAAAATAATATATTATTTTAAAGGCTACCTTTGGCGTTTCAATGCTTTTCCAATCGCTTTTAAGCATGCCTTTCTTATAGTTGGTAGTCTTGAGTCAGCGAATCCTATTATTAAAACAACAACAAAAAGAATGATAAAACATTTGTTTACTTTTGGCTACCAAATTTTAGTAATTTCGGAGTCAAAGTTTTTTAAAAGCGTTTTCTGACGACAATAAAAATTGACTACTTAAAACGTGCTTACCAATATCATGCAGGAGCAGAGAAAGTGCGTCCCCTTCAGGTGCAATTATGGAAATGCTGGGAAAGTCCTCCAAAGAAGGCTGATACGTTTCTATATCTGTACAATGATAAAAAATATGTAACTATGACGCAATAAACTAAAAGGAATCATACCAAAATGTTATAGCAAAACACAACATGAGCATTATCCAATTCCACTTGTCTTTTGGCAGGATATTTTTTTGGGCAATTATTATCTATTTTTATTATCTCTGTTCTTCTGGGCAAACAGTGTTTGACTTACATGCTTTATATTCTGCCGACCCTCGGGCGAGTATTAAGAGGAGGGGCATGCTTTCTTGGTTGTTAGTTTCAATCATTTCCCTAGAGAAACAAAAGAGCTTTCAATTACGTAACTGCATAATGCTTTACTCAAAATCGATACTTTCTTCCATCAGATTTCCTCTATTTATACATACTAATAGCTCACTGGACAAACAGTTGCTGGCTAATGATTTAGTAAACATTACTAGGCATTTCACCATGGTGAAGCTGGCGTCTTATTCGTGGCGTCTTATTCAACAAGCATCTTTTTCAAGTGGCATCTTATTCAAATCGGGGGGGGCACCTGGCTTATCGAGTTTTTAGGCCTTACAAGCGCTTCATGCTTACAAACATAATACACTCTAATTATCAAATTTTATTGTTCAACTGCTTGAGCAATAGAATTACTGGAAGACTTTAGATTTTTTTCATATTTGTGCACGAGCTTCATGTATACTCTAGAATGCATAAACATCACGTTAGTTGCTCGAAATTTTGACTTGAATGTTTAACTGACCAAATTACATATTTTTTTTTATCCGTGTTGAAAAAGATGCCATGCCAGAAGATATATTCGAGTTGAAAAAGATGCCAAAGGGTGTTTTATTTGTATTGAATATGATGCCAGCATGTTAATGGTAATGTTGAAAAAGATCACACACACACACACACCGGACTTGAATAAGATGCCACATGAAAAAATGCTGGTCGAATAAGACGCTGCGAATAAGATGCCCGCTTCACCCCGGTCGCATTTCTAGAAGGTTCTTCAATTCAATGACTAAAGCAGATTGTGGAATCATACAGTTAGAACCTTGTGGACTGATAGGATTTTCCGCGTTAGAAGTATGTAAGGAACTTGTAGGTTATGAACTACTTTTAGACAGCAAGTTATTATTCTTCCTCTTCGTCACAAAGTTGGAATTTCATAACTCAAACAAACACCAACTGTCTGATATCTACAGCCATACCTGAAGAACTCTGTGGCTGCTGGTGACAATTGTGTTCGTTTTTCAATGATCAGCACAATCAGAGCCTTCGCTGATGCTTTTGCTTGATCCACAGCCTTTAACAACATATGAAATAGAGGAAAAGAATTTGAATGGTTTTATCGTGTGTAATCATATGTGCAAAGGTTTCAAAACGTCATTTGCTTGAAGGAGTTTCCTAACTATTAGAATATGAGCTTACGTCTTTGATAGTTTTCAACACAATAGTGTCGCCCTTTATGTTATTATCGCACCACTCCTGTACGAAAACCCTCTTTCGTATTGCTTCAGAGAATAGCAGCTGATGTACCCTACCAACTGCGAAAAAATAATATAGATTACATCATAAGTGAAATTTCCGTAGGATAAAACCACATGTTGTAGAAAAACAATTTAGATGAATTTCATATTTCATTGAGTTGAAAAGTAAAGTATGATACATGGACATTTAACAATTGTCAAGGTTGTGCAATTAAACTTTCTGAAATTTCACAGGAAAACATTCCCACTTCTCCCCATCAAAACAATCTGTGCCGAACATAACAAAAAATACTTGAAGATAGCAGGAAGGATTGCCCATCTTAGGCAATCACGCATGGCATCGCTTCACCGGATGGGTGTGGTGGGGGTTCTCCCCTTTTCAAGGTAAATTTCTTTTCTTTTTATGTCGTTTTACAGCTAAAACCGTTGTTACGCGCTGCGCGTTTTCAAAACTTCGAAAGGATTTATGGATTTGCTGATCCGTCAATCATCTGAATGGGGCGGGGCAATACAAATAACAACACAATAGTTTTCAAATAGCTCGTCCAGATTCGCCCGCTTTCGAATTTTGCGAGATGGGGGATGAAGTTTGGAACAGAGATGGAAGCAGAATTGAAGACAGCTGGAATAATCTGGGAACAAGAAAATGAGTCGATAAGGGATCTATCATTAGTTCATAGTTCAGACTTTATAAACCTTCTTTTCACAGCGTTTCAATGAAATCAGTGAAAGTGAAACACACGAACAAATCACATCTGTAATAATAAGTTTCTGCTCCAAGGAAACAGAACTCAAACTAAGTGTTAGCTCGATCTCTAGCGTTTCATGCGACCAAATTTTTTTCCGATGCTAGCGCGGTATCGACTTTGAGCTATAATAAACTTCGTCCCCTGCGACACAAACGAAGCTTTCTAGCGCTTTCGAATTCTGCGAGACGGACGTAGACGGGAATGAAGTCGGAACAGTGATGGACGAAGAATTCAACGCAGCTGGGATAATATCTGAGAACAAGAAGACGAGTCAATAAGGAGAACGGCTCTACAGTACTACATAGTTTCAACGTTACAAATCTACAAACCTTACTTTCACGGTGTTTCACTTCGAAAATGAAATCAGTGAAACACGAATAAATCACTTGTAATAAACAGCTTCTGTGGCTCCAAGTAAGCAGAAGAAAAACACGATATTGCATTCTATCTCTTGCGTTTCATGTGACCGAATATTTTTCCGATAACGCGCTTCGGCTCAATTCAAGGCGACCAGTTCATGATGGCAATGCAAAGTTATATTCCTTCGATGGACACAAGCGAAGCTCTAACGTGCAGAACAGAATGCCTGCTACCATCTATCCCTCCTAGGAAGCATAAATACGACTCTCCAATGCAATTTTGTTGAAATTTATCGAGTTATTTCTCCTCCTGTACTCGCAGAATTCGAAAGCGGGCGAATCTGGACGAGCTGCTTGTGTTGTTATTTATATTGCCCTGCCCCATTCAGATGATTGACGGATCAGCAAATCCATAAATCCTTTCGAAGTTTCGAAATCGCGCAGCGCGTAACAACGGTTTTAGCTGTAATGATTTAATCTTTCATTATTTTTGTGGATTCAATACTTTTTTATGTCATTTGTCACAGTGCACACCAGGCTTTACTGGTATGGCATAGTGTACATACCTTCAATGGCTCTTTCCTCAAATGAAAACAACTGACCAGTCTCGATAAAATCGGCTACAGGAAAGGAAGGACAACAACAAAAATCAACCACAAAAACTCTTTTGTATTGCTTGCAGCTCATTTTCTAGCATTTTAGCTTTTTTACATTTTTTACAATTTTTAAAAGCTATTGGTGTAGTTTCTGTGCAGCTGTTTTACCAGGTTTCTGTGCCAACAGTTTGACCATGACCCCGCCCACATCACGTATTATATATAAGATATGCTGTGCTATTTCAAATATATCCACTCCCCTCAGAAGTGAAATGTTCATACCTTGGCTTTGCTACAATTAGTTTACTTACATGATCAACATTTATTTGGTTACATTAATTATTCTATCTGAGAATGCTTTAATAATAACTGTTTAAGTTCATACCTTGGCTTTGGTTTGTCTTTGGGGGAGCTGCGCTGGCAGAAGAAGCTATGAAAACAAGCACTTTTTGTTAAAAATATGAGATGGCACAAAAGCCAAGCTACACTGAGTTTACTTACATGATCAACACTTATTTGATTACATTAATTACTCTATCTGATAATGCTTTAATAGTAAGTGTTTAAGCTCATACCTTGGCTTTGGTTTGTCTTTGGGGAAGCTGCGCTGGCAGAAGAAGCTATGAAAACAAGTAATTTTTGTTAAAAATATGAGATGGCACAAAAGCCAAGCTACACTGAGTTTACTTACATGATCAATACTTATTTCATTACATTAATTATTCTATCTGATAATGCTTTAATAGTAACTGTTTAAGTTCATACCTTGGCTTTGGTTTGTCTTTGGGGGAGCTGCGCTGGCAGAAGAAGCTATGAAAACAAGCACTTTTTGTTAAAAATATGAGATGGCACAAAAGCCAAGCTACACTGAGTTTACTTACATGATCAACATTCATTTGATTACATTAATTATTCTATCTGATAATGCTTTAATAGTAAGTGTTTAAGCTCATACCTCGGCTTTGGTTTGTCTTTGGGGGAGCTGCGCTGGCAGAAGAAGCTATGAAAACAAGCACTTTTTGTCAAAAATATGAGATGGCACAAAAGCCAAGCTACACTGAGTTTATTTACATGATCAACACTTATTTGATTACATTAATTATTCTATCTGAAAATGCTTTAATAGTAAGTGTTTAAGCTCATACCTCGGCTTTGGTTTGTCTTTGGGGGAGCTGCGCTGGCAGAAGAAGCTATGAAAACAAGCACTTTTTTGTTAAAAATATGAGATGGCACAAAAGCCAAGCTACACTGAGTTTACTTACATGATCAACACTTATTTGATTACATTAATTACTCTATCTGATAATGCTTTAATAGTAACTGTTTAAGCTCATACCTTGGCTTTGGTTTGTCTTTGGGGGAGCTGCGCTGGCAGAAGAAGCTATGAAAACAAGCACTTTTTTGTTAAAAATATGAGATGGCACAAAAGCCAAGCTACACTGAGTTTACTTACATGATCAACACTTATTTGATTACATTAATTATTCTATCTGAGAATGCTTTAATAGTAAGTGTTTAAGCTCATACCTCGGCTTTGGTTTGTCTTTGGGGGAGCTGCGCTGGCAGATGAACCTATGAAAACAAGCACTTTTTGTTAAACATACAAGATGGCACGAAAAGCAAAGCTACACTGAGTTTACTTACATGATCAACATTCATTTGGCTACATTAATTTTTCTATCTGAGAATGCTTCAATAGTAACCGTTTAAGCTCATACCTTGGCTTTGGTTTGTCTTTGGGGGAGTGCTGGCAGATGAACCTATGAAAACAAGCACTTTTTGTTAAACATAAGAGATGGCACGAAAAGCAAAGCTACACTGAGTTTACTTACATGATCAACATTTATTTGGTTACTTTAATTATTCTATCTGAGAATGCTTTAATAGTAACTGTTTAAGCTCATACCTTGGCTTTGGTTTGACTTTTGGGGAGCTGCGCTGCCAGATGAAGCTATGAAAACAAGCACTTTTTGTTAAAAATACGAGATGGCACGAAAAGCAAAGCTACACTGAGTTTACTTACATGATCAACATTCATTTGGCTACATTAATTTTTCTATCTGAGAATGCTTCAATAGTAACCGTTTAAGCTCATACCTTGGCTTTGGTTTGTCTTTGGGGGAGTGCTGGCAGATGAACCTATGAAAACAAGCACTTTTTGTTAAACATAAGAGATGGCACGAAAAGCAAAGCTACACTGAGTTTACTTACATGATCAACATTTATTTGGTTACATTAATTATTCTATCTGAGAATGCTTTAATAGTAACTGTTTAAGCTCATACCTTGGCTTTGGTTTGTCTTTGGGGGAGCTGAACCTGTGAAAACAAGCACTTTTTGTTAAAAAGATGAGATGGTATTGATCAAGGTAAAATAACAGCTTGTGTATTCCTAGAACCTCTCAAAGGCATTTGATACCATTGACCATAGTATATATTTTGGATTGGATTAAGAGCTATTTTTCAAATATACACCAGTTCGTCCAATTCAATGATACCTGTTCCACCAGAAAACTTATCAAGCAGGTGCAGCTCAAGGGTCGATTTTTTATTCTTTATATAAATGATCTTCCAAACAATACACTACTTACCATCAATTGAAGCATCATCATCACTAAGACATGGCATTGGGTCTTCTATTGTAGTAAAACAGATATCATCACACATTTTGCAGAGCATCTTAACCAAAGCTGCTCATCTAAAAACAATGCTAGCTTTTGCCTTCCTTGAAACTAGTTTTTACAGACTGTATATCTTTCAACTTAATTTTGTGGCACTATTTGTTGATAATATGGAGGCTTTACACCATCATGAAACAATACCATAGCAACAGTAACTATGGCATGATGCCTCCAGACATTTTGTGCTGTTAGCTATTAACCCTTTAACGCACATAGGCCACTACAGTGGCTTTATCATCGTGGTTTGAAAAATCATAGCATTCTGAAACCGAGAGAACGAGCTCCAAAACTGGAATAAAAGTGAAACCAAGTACGCTCCTCAAATTTATACTATCAAAAAGTCACCTCAAGTCCAATTCGTTGGTAGATATATTGGTTTGTTTACAGGAGAATTTGAAATATGCGTTTTTATGCCGTATAACAAGACTGGAAAACATCATTTTTGAACTCCAATTTTTAAGGCAAAAAAGTCAGTTAAGAGTCAAAACCCAACTATCAAAGCAAAATTCTATCTTCTTTCATGTGATTTCTTTTGGTTTTTCCATCTCAACTCCGCATCGCACCAAGCAACAGCCATTTGAATTGATTTACCAATGTGTTCACGTTTTTCCCTTTTTCAAGTGCAAAGCATTATGTTTGCTTGATGATGCAAGCAAAGCGGCTCCTGTAGTAGAAAATGACTCGAAAAAAACACTTATAAAGCAAGTTTTGCCGAATACATGCCTCGCTGTCCGTTCAACAAGCGGAAGGCCAAGAATCCATGCCAACAGCTTTCTCTGAAAAGAGTGAACCCTTAGTCTTCAGAAACAGCAGTATTTCTTGTTACCAGGCCTTTGTCAAGTGGAAGAAGCTTACATGATCGCTGATCCTCAAAATTCACGAAATTGCAAGAATAAATCTGGGCTATAAAGGGTTAAACCACATACTAGGTCTGCTCATACGATGATTTTTTTTTTCTGGATTCGAAAGAATATTATCTAGTTTATCTAATCTAATATATTCTAATCTAATAGATTACCTTCAATCAAGCACTCAATCATTGCACAGTTTTAATTATCTGCATGCCATTGCATATAATTATTTTCATTATTATTCAGCCATGCCACTATCTTGGTTCTGATTGGCTAAGAGTACGCAGCGAAACCTTGTTGGCGCGCAGTGCCTGACGCCATACTACAGACATTATGATTGATGCACTCTAATGACGTCATAACGCAAGCCAATAGGTTTAGCCGCCATCTTGGTTTTCATTTCAGAATTGAAAGCCGGTTTTGCGAATATTCTCGTTGAATCTGTTATGATTTTTGCCAAGAGATCATTGCTCAGGATATCTAAACATCAACTATGGCTATTTGAATTGAATACAAAAAGGAAAATACCAATGGACGTAAGATGAAGTTGAAAAACCGTGTCGCCGTGCACGGCCTCATCGTTGACTTCGTTTAGCTAGGTAAGAATTCTTGGTTGCTGAATAATAAAACAATTATTGAATTCGGTTTTCACATGATAGTGAGATTTGTCAACGCCTCGAGTTAGTGTTATCCGCCTCAGCTTCGCTTCGGCAGATAACACAAACCTCGGCTTTGCCAAATCTCACTATCATGCTCAACCTCATCCAATAAGTGTTAATTATCACTATCCACAGGGTAGGTACAAAACGCTGACCCAGGGTCCATGGACCGGTCCAGGGAGTTCAGGCTCCTGGCGAGTTCTAATTTTATGACAACACGGAACAAGCGGTCCATGGACCCGGGGTCAGCGTTTCGTACCTAGCCCTATCCACACACCTCTTTCAAACATCATGACTTTCAGGGATCTCGTCTCCTTGAAATGAAATTCTAAATCCTTGGCACTAGGGATGCCCTTACATACAAATTGTATTTTTGATCCACCCACAGCAGATCTGTAGAGTTCAACCCTGTAAAAACAGTTTGACAAAGCATAAATCAAAACTGTTTCGATATTTAAATATGCTTATAGACAAATATGGCTGTGTCTCATCCATGATTAACACACAGCTTAACTTTACTTGGTCAGCAGTAGTTAGTGTTGTTTTGATTGGCCCCTATCCCAATGAAATTCTCATTAAATTTTTCTAGCTCATGACAATAATGACATGGAGAAGGAAGGGAAAATGCATTTATACAATGAATTTGTCTAATGTGTTTCTGTTTTTAAACTACTGTTTCATAGCTTGTACATCTCAATAACCACATCAACAAATATTGGACATACTTTTTAAAATCCACATCAAACAACACTGGCATCTCTCTGATAAGCAGTCTCTCCAGTTGCTGACTTGTTGTAGTCCGTGGGAAGGTAATTGTCTTTTGACAATCATTTTTTGACAATTCACTTGACTTGTTTCCTCTTGGGATACTTTTTGGCAGTTGTTTTAATAGGATAAAGTTTTTTGTTACAAACCGCTCACATGGGGTATCAGACATCCTGCAAGTAATATTTAGAAAATAAGTTCCAGCTTGTCTGTTGCTGTGGGTATCTTGTTTCTATGACAAGTTTACCATTATTTGTTAGTGTATTGTAGAAAGAATGCACAATTATTTCCTGGAAATTACCTACTATTATTAATCAATCTTATTTGCTCCTTTCATTTTCAGTTTAAAGTTCTATCAATTTATAAAAAAATGCACTGGAATAAAATTATCAAGTTACAGTCTCCAGCATCAAGATATTCCAACAAATGCAAACTCATATAGTGGAATAGCTGCAGAGGCCTCTTTTCCTTTTTATTAGCAGGGCTGATGACCAGAAGAAAGGAGACCTCTGCCCTGGGTTGAAGTGAGCTGTTATGAGCATCAATTTTTGTTTTCATTCTTTGTGAAGAAAACACACTCGGATATGTACACACTCGGATAT
The DNA here is from genome assembly GCA_033964015.1 of Scolanthus callimorphus. NCBI lineage: Eukaryota > Metazoa > Cnidaria > Anthozoa > Actiniaria > Edwardsiidae > Scolanthus > Scolanthus callimorphus. The sequence goes on along the minus strand of CM066915.1, from coordinate 29,997,925 downwards.
GTATTTCAGTTAAACATCAAGCCCTGATTCTCAAGCATAATTTTTTTTGTATACGAATAATGCAAGCAGTACCACTATAGGTTCCCCAAGCTCAATGGGAAATAACCACAGGCGATGCCAAATCCCAATTCATCTCTCCGGGGTTTTCTTGTGGTCTCCAGGATTTTTATCAAATCTCCCAGTCTCCTTTTCAAAGCATCAAATCTACCGGATGATTTGCTTTACAATACACAAGAGAACAAAAAAGAAATCAGCACTACAGTTCATTGCTTCTCTGCAGATTAAAGCTTAACTTACACGACTTTAAAATCTTACAAGACCACGAGGCATGACTAAAATGCGCTGAATTGGACAAACTGGCCAAAGTAAACGTGGAGACTACTGATAAAAGCGATTAGTATACATCGGAGCTCGCAATAGGATAACAATATTCCCAGGGTAAAGCACAATTAGTCCAAAACTAAACTGAACTCAAGCGTTAAAGGTCTCGTCGCTCGCGCTTGAAATGTGTCACCATGGCCACTTTTGACGAACGTGATACTTAATGATGATATAGCTAAATACACATCTACATCTTAAGTTTAATGGGATAATACCTGTTTCAGTAGATTGGAGACTAAGATAGAGTGCATACGACTGGAATTTCTGTGAAAATCGAGCCCTTTTCTCCAGATTTAGGACCAGATTCAGGTCTACAGTGTGAAGAAGATTTTACGCGTCGCGTCTTCGGTGTCAAATTCACGTGATCACGTGACCCTATTTGCGCGCCACACAAAGGGGGTTCTGGGTATAGTCCAGTCAATCCTACGGTTTGACCGGGAACTAATTGCAACAAAAGCTTTTTCGACGGTTTTGTGCTACACTTAGTCCCCAAATGAACATACTAAAAGTCCCAAAAATCGGAGTTCAGGAACACGCCTAAAACGGCAATTGAAAAATCCCATACAAAGCTTTATGAAAAACCACAGGGAGCCCAAATCTCAAAAATGCAGAACATTTTAAAAATCTAAATAGAGTCATTTGAAACTTTCGACAATGCAAATGATTATTCCTAAACACAATTTTGAACATAGATAGTCGGGTTTTAGTTGTATTTTCGTACTTTTTATTAAATAATCACTCTACACATATCTAGCCATACTATCTCAGATTAACAATATTTGATGTTAACATGGATTGACATTTAAGACAATAACAAGAGAAAAATAGAAATAATTGCCTGGGATCGAGATATCCGCACGAGATCGTTCAACTGACACATTAACTGGTTCCTGAAACCGTTAAAGTCAAGGCAAGTTGGCTTCTTATTTCTAGCGTATGTTGATATAGATTAGATATTATTAGGGACGTGTCATTATTTAGCGGGGGGGGAGGGCTCCTATTTTTGTGGGGAGGGTCCTAATTTTTTTCGCGTGTCTAAAGGGAGGGTCCAAATTTTTTTCACTCCTGTTTGGGGGAGGGTCATCATTTTTTCATCAAACATTTGGACGATGAAGAGGGTAAAACAGTGGCGATAGTGGTTATTTCAGCAACTTCTCTATAAAAATTTCGGCGCGCTTCGCGCGCAAAAAGAATGACATCTAATATACGCTTTGAGCAATAAAGACACTACCCTGACGCCGTTTAGAAGAACAAGTGTATCTTGACGAGGAAAAGTAGACTCTCCCCCCTTGGCAAGTCACTATATATTTGAAAGAAGACCCCATAGGTACGCGTGAGTTTTTGACGTTACAAGCATAGAAATTCGTCCGTTGGGCCGCGCTTCGCGCACATGAATATTAATAACTTCTTCATTTGCGGCGCGCAGTTGCGCGCATAAATAGTGATGATGAGCCCATCATTAGAAGCTTTCATCTAACTTTTATATGTAGCGTACTTCCTTGGCTCCTGACAGGCTTTGTTTACTATACCGAACACTATACCGAACACAACACATGTTCATATACCCTTTCTCTGAGGCTTCATAAAATGCGTTAATCAAAATTCGGGCGCGCTTCGCGCGCAACGAAAGATATGCGTCCCCCTTTTTCGGCAAAATGTCTCAGTACTATAGGTCAAATAGGGGACGGGAGAGGTGGGATCACGTTAGTCATTCTCCTCATAGAGGGAGGATCACTGCATTTTCCCCGTGTATTACCCAAAATCCTCACGTAAATACTCTAGGCGATAAATAATAACCGCGGTTCCTTAGCTTTGGCAGAAGTAAGAAAAAAAAGTATTTCTATATTAAGAAGAATGAAAGGGACATTGCATCGGACAATAGCCTATCTGACAGGTTTTTTCAGAAATAAATTATATGGGGGAGGGTCCCAATTTTTTTACCTACGACTTGGGGAGGGTCACATTTTTTTTGTTATGTTCAAGGGGAGGGTCGTAATTTTTTTAGCCTTGTTTGAAAAAAATGGGAGCCCTCCCCCCCCGGTAAATAATGACACGTCCCTTAGATGACCTTGAATTCATATTCAGTGTTATTAATAGCCACCAAAGAGGAGGCCAATTTTGCAAGTTGACCTGGTCTCAGTCCTGGCGCCCGTTTCTCGAAACGCCCGAGAATTCTCGGGACCGAGAAGTTTGTTTTGAAATGTTTATGTATTTATCAAAAAGTTTTTCGTTTTCTTTTCTACCCTGCTGATTTGAATAGTCTTTTCGTGGTTCTTTCTATTCTATAGTATTTATAGAATTACATTAGTCTAAACCGAACTTTTCGGGCACCCGAAAAACTCGGGTGAAAAACAATGGAAAGTTTTCGGGAGCAACTGACCTCCCGAGACTTTTCGGGTGATTTTTCGTCGATTTGAGGGTTTGAATGAAATCAAAAATTTCGTTTTTGAGACGTAAACAGTATACATATTGACGGATAGGAAGTTGTAGACTATTTGAATCATCAGGGTAGAAAAGAAAACGAAAAACTTGGGGATCAATCTATTAAAATTTCAAAACAAACTTTTCGGGCCCGAGAATTCTCGGGCGTTTCGAGAAACGGCCCCCTGTCCTCAGGACTCTCATCAAAGACGCCATAGGAGAGTTGGTGCACGCGGGTCCCTTACATTGTCCGCAAACAATTTAAAACTCAAGGTCGTGCTTTCACAAGAGCACCGGAGAATACTGCAGCCCTGAATGCAGTTGCAGCGTCCAATATGGAGACGTTACTGTGGAGCCGCTGGTCGGTCAGAGTGAGGAGGGGCGATACGATCAGGCCCGTAGGTGGGAGGTTTCAGAGGTTCGAACGAATCCCCTTCAGTCCAGAAGAATCAGGCTTTTGGTCACAAAACAGGAAGGAAACACGACAAACAGGGGGGTGAAGG